>JARQOC010000007.1:39205048-39817322 GCA_033576535.1 Allobates femoralis
CCACCTGGGCCAGTCCGCCCCTGTCTGCCTCAGATCGACTTCAGACCTACCATAATCCTCTGTCAGAAACGTTCTGCTTCATTAAAGCTTCACTCCAGCATTTGTTTTTCATTTCACTGCTTGAGTAGTGCTAAGTAGTCTTATATTCACCCTCTGGCATCTTCACCTTCTATTACTCCTGCCCTGGTCGGTCTTCTGCAGTTTGTGACTTGACAGCAGCTTCAGTGTTTCATGGAGCCGGTGGTCCCAAGTCAAGTCTAGGACAGCCTCGTTCTGGCCTCATTCTGCCTTTCATAGAGATGCATTGAGACCTTGCGATGTAACTTCTGACCAGCCAGAGGTTACAGTCACAAGATGACGCTGAAAAAGTATGAAAGCGGCACGGGACTTAAATTTAAAGCACCACTACAGCACTAAAACTATGTATGTGCTTTACGCTAGCCAGGCATGATTTATTGTATCTGCAAGTATATGGCATTGTGGAGGAGGTTCCCATATAAATGCTTGCCGTGTTAGCAGATTCTGTGCAGTTAGATGCAGCAGCCGCTCCTGGTTTCTCTCTTGGCAGCTTTTATCATCTGTAATTCAACTTGAGAATGATCAAATCTCTTTTCAGTATGGGATGAATGTTTGCTGCAGGTATCACCATGGATTCAATAATCTTCCCAGATATCAGATAAGGCTGCATCTGTGTGTTTCCATACAAGAGAAACAGATCCATTGGATTTTTTTCCTCAGATGTCATACTGGTTGCAACTGTTTTTTCATTGAAACATATAGACTGTCTCTGCTTTGTTTTATCCACTGGCTTTTTGCAACCGAGCAGTTAAAAATGGATGGAACTAGAATAAAACTCTTAAGCTATAGAGTGCGTCTTCCTAGTTCTTTATGGATCTCTATAGAATTTAAGGCTGCGTTCACACGTAGCGTAATTCGGGCGTATTTTACGCGGCGCTTTTGAGCGCTCGCATAGATGCAGTGATTTACAAAGCTGTATGCACTTGCCAACAAAAGCTATGGCTTTTGCTGAAAGGAGTGGCAGATGCTGCGTTTTTCCGCATATTTTTGTGTTTGCGTTTTCACTGCAAAACCAGGCGTGCTAAAAGAATTGCCATGGCAATTATTTGCGCTTTTTTTGGCACACTTTTCCCATAGGCGATATGTTAAAATGGCCTCGCGGAAAGCACAACGTCTGCATGCAGTCACGCTTTTTTGTGCAGAAACACGTGTAAAAAAGCACCACTGCAAAATACGCTGCCAAGTACGCCGCATGTGAATGTGGCCTAATGGCCAAATCTGGATGAGAATAGGACCTGCTCCAAGACTCACAGAACATACACACGGATCAATGAATCTCTATTGTCTGTGTGCTGTGCGAGAAAAAGAAGACCGGACTAAGACATGTCACATATAGGAACAAGATCGGCACTCACATGGATGGTTTCGCTGCTTCAAACTTTTTAAGATGTGTCACACAGACGTGTGATTGGACCCTAAGTCGATATGAACATTAGACATGAGCAAACATATTTGAGTGGAATTGAATCTTCAAACTTTACAAAAATTAGTATTCTGCAATTCTTTCTTTGTGAATTTTGCAATATATTGTGGCCATTTATGTGCACAGTTTTACCAAACTAAGGCCGGTTTCACATTTGCGTTTGTGACGCTTGCGTAGGCAGGCATCACAAACGCATACATGCTGCATCCGTATGTTTAACATGGGGATGCATAGTACCTACGTTTGGCTGCGTTCACATGCATTTTTTATAGGTACCCTTTGAACGCAACATGCTGCATTTTTTCTGCATCTGAGGATGCTTGCTTCCATCCGGATGTCACCAGAGCCAAACACAGCGTCGTGCTCTCTTCCCAACTGCTATAATGGAGTTCTATGGGACGGCAGTGTCAGTCCACATTTGTATGGACTTATGTCTCCGTCCGCAGCCTCTGAATACACGCTGCGTATGCCAGTGTTTGTATATGTTCGTGCTTGCATTTGCGCTATTGCGTTCAGACTCATGCGGCACGAACGCCAATGTGATACCAGCCTAATTGAGCATTTAAAAAGAAATGTGTACGGTATATATTCTCCTGACTCTTCACCTGTCTCGCTGTCCCTGCAGCACAATTGTTGGTTCTCTATGCTGCTTCTTTGCCCATTGCCTGGTCATGCATGGTGTTTTTTTGTTTTTTCTTTTGCTTTACTCTTGGCCAGGGTTTCCCGCTTGACCAGGCCTCTAAAGGGGCCGTCACACACATCAATATCGATGTCAATATACCTGCTGCACATGACGTTGCAGTGATATTGACGCGTGTGACAGGGCGCATCAACCAGCAATAAATCACTAGTTGATGGTCGCCAGGTTTACGGACTGGACCGAAAACCTTACGTGTCCACTGGGCGACCATCGCCATCAGCCAGCTCCCAGCGCCTCTCAGCAAACGCTGGGAGCTGGTATCCATGGTAAACTGCGGGTAACTAGGCAGCGCGCGCTGCGTAGATACCGGATGTATACCTTAGTTACCAGCCTTCTCCGCTCACCGGCTGGTATCCAAGGTACACAGCGGACCCTAGTTACCCGCTGTGTACCTTGGATACCAGCCGGTGAGCGGAGCAGGCTGGTAACTAAGGTACACATCGGGTATCTAGGCAGCGCGCGCTGCCTAGTTACCCGCAGTTTACCATGGATACCAGCCTGCTCCCGCTTACCGCAGCCTGGCAGCAGGAGCAAGACATCGTGGAAATGATATTTAAATAATTTCCACGATGACGCTGGTCCATTGATCGCTGGTGAGACTGCCTGTGTGACAGCTCCCCAGCGATCAGCCATCAGTGTCGCCAGCGATCAGATCGCTGACGACATTGACGTGTGTGACGCCGGCTTAAGGTCTCTTGTGCATCTCCAGAGGAGCAGTCTAGGGTGCAGTGACCTCTGAGGCTTGCTCCAGACAGACTGAAGAAGACGATCACCACTGGAAACAAGAAGAGGCATGAAAGAACAAACAAGCAGGACTGGGAAGATGAGTATTCATTTTTTATTTTTAGGATTTTTTTTTCCTCCTAAATTTATTATATTTTGGAGTCTGGAGAGATTGGATAGTGTAATAAAGAACATTCGATTTATGACAGATAAGTTTGCGAATGGAATTTCCCTTGAAAATCCTTGCTTCAAAAACTTTAGGCAGGTGTAGAAGAATGCTGCAAAGGAAGAATGATTTCAGTAAAAGAAGTGGTACCTGTAACCAAGGCTGCGGAGTCTGAGTTGGAGTCGGTGACCATTTTGGATGGAGTTGGATTCAGTGGATTTGAGGAGTTGGAGTGGATATGTGGCTTACTGACTTCACAGCCTTAGTCAGGGAGTCGGAGTCAAGGAGTCGGTGACCATTTTTGATGGAGTTGGATTCCACAAAATTGAAGAGTGAATCGGATATTTGGCTTGCCAATTCCACAGCCCTGCCTGTAACAGTTTATTATATTAATGAAGGAAATGTAAAGTAAACAAAAGGGAGATCTAAATGAAATGAATATTTGTTATGACTGCTCTTTACCTTCAGAACAGCATTTATTTTTCTAGTTTCACTACTATATGGTTTTTGAAGGAACTTAGCAATGAGGTTGTTCCAAACATCATCTAATTTAACACCGGTTCAATGATGTTGACATCAATGCTTTGTGGGGCCATATCAACACTTCCAGGGCTCCTTGTTCATCTTTGTACTGAATATAATTCTTAAAGGGGGTGTCTGACTTCAGTCTGCAGTCACTCTGTGTCTCTCTTTGACTGCAGACTTTAGAAATCTCACATCACACACAATGAGGATGCTCCGAGCTCCAATGTTGGGAGCGGGCAGTTATCTGCCCACAAGCATACAATTTGCACACTTCCTGTCACATTCAAACTAGACTGTATCCAACCATACATATACACTTACACTTGCATTGACCAAGGCTGCATCCATCTAGTTGGCTTGTGACCGTGTATATGCATGCAAATCATGTACCTGCCGCTCCTGGGAATGGAGAATCCTCACAACGCACAATGCGCATGATGTGAGGATTCACAAGTCTACGGTCACATAGTGACTTTGGACTTAGAGCCTAAAGGTACCGTTACATGCTTCAATGTTGCAACGATCTCGCCAACAATTTCATGGGAGCGCGGTCGTTGGGACATCGTAGAGACTGTTGGGGAGATGTCAAACGTCTAGATATTGTGAACGACGCACCAATGATGCGGCAAGCAGCTATCATTCGCACAAGCCAGCGAACGATACTTGTTCAATGTTGTGAATAGGCGAAGTCGTTAACGAGATCATTATCGCGGTGTCACACAGAACGATGCAGCAGGTTGGCTGAATGACGCTCGTCTGATTTGAGAACATGTTCTCAAATCTGCGATCAGCGACTTATCGTAGTCGTATCTCAGTGTCACACACAACGACGAAGTAACTGTCGTTTGAACGACTCCAAACCCTTGACGTTTCAGCGATGTCGCTCACGATATCATACCGTGTGACGGTACTTTAAGGTTGGATAACACCTTTTAATGAGATTTGCTCAGGTTACTCTACAGCAGACAATGATCCCAAACATGCAGTTAATAAGACATCTTCTTTATGGTATTGTTTGGTAACTAAAACCATGGAATAGGCGAAATTGAGTAGGATAAATGCCGTGCTTGGCCAAAGTCAACGAAGACGGCACAGGGCAAATTTGTAGTTTGCCTGAAGGTACATTTCTGGCCAGATGCACACCTCTTAAAGGGATCCTGTCACCCCCAAAACACCTCCTAAGCTATTAAAAGATGTCCCTAGAGCATAGTAACACTTATCCTACACTTCTTTTAGCTCCTAAATGCATCTATTGAAAATGAAGATAAACGTTAATAAACTCACTCATTAGTGATGTTAATGAGTGACTACTGTATGCATAGTCACCCTGGCAGGCTCTCCCTCTTCCTAATATCACACCTCAATAGGCGTGATCTTCAACTCTCATTCAAATGCGCGCCTCCCCGCTCTCCTCTGCCGGCCGGGCGCTGCAGTGTGCGACTGTATGACGCGAATCGCGTCATTTCCAGCTTCGGGTGACGTATGTACACCCGCACCGCTCTGTTAGCTTCAAGCCCCGCACTGCGCATGCGTAGTGTCTAACTCCGACTCCTAAAATATATAATAAATTGGGTACAGTAGTGCAATGCAGAATGTGCTGAATATTAATATTATTATGTTCTATCTAAATATCTTGATTATTGTATTATTATAATGATTAAAGCCTGATGTTACCATTGACCTACAATAAATTTATCACTTAAAAATTAACCATGTATGAAGAAGTCGGAGTTGGAGTCAGAGCCAGGGAAATTCAGGAGTCGGTGGTTTGACTTGCCAACTCCACAGCCCTGGTGCTCGCCCTGTGGCCGTCGTCAGTGGAGCCGAGGTCCGCAGCCAGGTCTCTGTGCCCTGGAGCTGCTCCTCTCTATACCTCCTGTACCATAGAGTGGAACACAGAGCCAGTGGAGCCGATCCTCTCTATACTGCAGCCGCCTGCTCTGTGCCCCGCTCTATAGTACAGGAGGTATAGAGAGGAGCAGCCCCAGGGCACAGAGACCCAGGCTGCGGACCTTGGCTCCACTGACAACGGCCACAGGGTGAGCCCACACACATGCAGTGGTCCTCTCCTGTACTGACAGTGTACCAAATCTCCTTCACAGCTGCAGATTCGGCACAGTATGTCAGTGGAGCAGAGGACGGCTGTGTACAATGGGGGTGGGTGGTCACATTAGGGGTTGAGGCGGCCTGTAGGTGGTCAGGCATACTGAGACGGGGATGGGGCATGTTTGGAGGTGTCTGGGCGTAACGTCCAGTTCTGCATTTCCATGCAGGTTCCAACACAAATATCCCCCTGGATGTTCCCTGGCTGCTGCAAATAGGTGATATCTGGGTGTGCAAAATGTTGACAGGATGTATATTACAAACTGTCAACATTTTGCAGCCTGAATACACACAGAAATTATCCAAAAAGCCCGGAGAACCCATTTAACATGGAAACAAGGCCAGGTGACTCAACTATGCTCAAAAACATAGGTATAGAAAACTGGCAGCAGGTACAATAAGGAGTCTCTGCAGGCAGCAGTGAAACATGGTGGAGGGTCCTGCAATTTTGTGGCTTCACTTCAGCAAATTGAGTTGGAGATGTGGTCTGGCTCTATGGTTTCCTCAATCCTGAGAAGTACAGACACATAGTTATCAATCATACAGTACCACCTAATTGGCTCCAAATGTATTCTACAACAGAACAACGACCCCAAACATGCAGCCAATGTCATCAGGTAAGGATCTGATGATATGGCCCATAAAGAGCCCGATCTCAAAATCATTGAGTCTGTCTGGGATTACAATTAAGAGATCGAAGGATTTGCACCAGCCTCATACACAGAAGATCTGCGGTCAGTTCTCCAAGTTATTTGGAACAACCTCCTGGTCTAGTTCCTCCAAACAGTCTCTGTAAAGGCCCAGTTACACGCACAGATAATTGTGCAGAGGTTGTTGGCAGGTCTCTGGTTGCAGTGAAATCATGGACACATTGTTCCATTTTGTGGCCGTGTACAAATTAAACAATGTGTCCAAGATTTCACTGCAACCAGAGATCTGCAAACAATCTCTGCACAATTATCTGTGTGTGTACCTGGGCCTTAAGAGTAGAGAAGAATTTATGTAGTTCTGAAGGCAAAGGGCGGTCACACCAAACATTGATAAGATTTAGGGTACCTTTACACGTCGCAACATTGCATGCAATTTCACTTGCATCTTACTGGTTGCATTGAAATCATGGACACATTGTTCTATCTTGTTGCGTGTACAAATGTAATAATGTGTCCATGATTTCACTGCAACCAGTAAGTTGCAAGTGAAATTGCATGCAATGTTGCGACGTGTAAAGGTACCCTTACATTTCTTTTTGTTCATGTAGGGTCTATTTACACGTTGCGTTTTTGAAGATCGTAATTCCAGTGAAATGCAGTGACGTTTGGCATCCCAGCCTCCTCCTCCCCGGGATCCTTCTCCTTAGACGACAGCGGGGAGGGAAAGTCGAGTATTCCAAAGGAGAATACTGACTTTTTAGTTAAGGCTGTCCGCTCTACCATGGGGTTGGTGGACTCCCGTGACCCTGCTTCAGTTGAGGATTTAATGTTTGGGGGTCTCTCTTCCAGGAAGAAGTGCACCTTCCTTTTAAGCCATTTCCATATTTAGAGTTCAGAAGCTCCTTATTTTTAAGGATCCGTTTTCACTGCAGAGCGCATCCTCAAAAAGAATGAGCATGTCAATTCTTTGGCGTTTTTTCTGATCCGCATTGTAGAATGGGCTCAAATAAGCGGATCATGAAAAACGCACTGTGTGAATGGTGATGCATTTTTTTTTTGGAAAAAGCAGATCCGTTTTGCAGATCCTCAAAAAAACAGCAAAAACGCAGCCTTACTTTACATTTTAACTGATACAAATAAACTATTGATGCTTATTTTTAAAGCATTCTTACTTGCCAGCATTTTTGTGGCACCTGGATAAAACCTTTGCACAGTACTGCATAATACGTAAGATGAATGTTTGTATATGTAATAAATGTGTTTCTGCACCTCTGTTTAATTCTATTTTTGTTGCTCTTATTTTTCTCTATATTTGCAGCCTTGGCGGATTCCACTATGTTTGTCCTTGTGGAGATGGTGGACACTGTGCGGACAACTCCATGGCAGTTTGATCGCAAACTAAATGACTCGATTGCTGAAGAACTCAACAAGAAATTGGCCAATAAGGTGAAATATCGTGGATGTTCCCTTTTAAGATAAGGATGACTGTGAGATTATTTAAACTGCCCATATACATGAGTTAGCGGTCAGCCAGTTACTTATTCAGCTGATCACTTCATTTCATGTCCAGGGCCAACACCAGGAATTTTAGGACCCCCTTGAGATTCCACCCTGGCTTCATATCAGCTCCACCTCTCAAACCTTCCACAGTCCCATTGTCCACTCTTGGAAAAACCCCTGGACTGGCTGTATATACTTATAAATATACAATAGGAGGAGGCACCCGGCTGTCAGGCTTAATAAAGTGTAAAGTAATTACCCCAGGGCCCCGGCCCCATACACCAGTGAGGGTAATTATGCCCTGATGACAGCCTTGTTCATTGACCCGTTCAATGGGTTCATGTGTTCTTGCCAGTCGTGGGCACACGGAATTATGTTGCAGTAGATATTGGTTATGACATCTGTCATAGTTGCAGGTGGGTGTGCTCCTGAGCTCGCTCCATACATTCTCTCTACACATCCACCATATAAACAGTAGAGAGGATGCCGCTAAAGGGCTGAAAGTAAGGTGTTTTTCTATTGTGCCAAAGCAGTAGGTTTTTTAATATATACAGTGAATAAAAAAACAGACAAATGTATTTTCATAATTTTACAGTCACCCATGGAAAAAAGTTAACATGTCTAGTTAATATTAAAGGGGCTTTCCCATGTACAAAGTTTAATTTCAAAGTTGATTTTAATCAATAGATCTTGAAATAATAATAATTTTCCATCATCACCATGACAGCACTACCTGAGAGAGAGGACCGACAATCCAAGACAGGAAACCTCTGAGATAAAAAAAAAAAAGGCGGTACCTCTCCTTCACCTCAGTTTAGGTTTCCTCTCTTGGAGGTGGGAGACCTGAATCTCCAGTGGTTCCCTGGCCTGACCCGGTAGCTGGAAGAGACGGTTCTTACTTGGCCGTGGCTCTGGACTTGGGTGCAAAAGCTTGTCCACTGGGTAATCCCTGTCAGTGGGGGAGGGCGCGGGGTCTGGTAGAGGGCCACCAGCGGCTTTGCCTCGACCCCAGCGCCAGCTCTGCCCTGTCACGCTGTGCCCTGGGTGAAGGAGAATCATAGAGGAATACAGTGTCCTGGGGCAGCATTTCCAGGGTTGGGTCCTTTCCCTGGAGAAGAAAAGGCAGATGGGCGGCACAGGAGGAGGTAATTTCAAAATTCCCGCCACGGGACCGCTTCTTCCGGTCAGGCGGCAAAACCGGAAGTGACACGGTCCCGCGCATGCGCACTGCAGTCCATGATGGCGGCGCCCAGCGTCCGGAACCCGGAGGACGCAGGGCGGTTCCCGGCGGGGTCAGAGACTTATTAGGAGTGTGGTGGCGTCTGGTGCCCTGCAGGAAGATGCAGGGTGGACAGGAGCAGGGCTCTCTCCCAGTGGTGATGTCTGATCAGGCGGGGGAGGCTCAGCCTTCAGGTGGCAGTCACAAACCCTCACAGAATGGGGCCAAGGTGGATCTGGACCAGAAACAGCCTCGGAAGCCGGTATACCGTCATTTTGGGTGAGTGCTCTCGGGCTATGCTATGTGCTATGTGTTTTTTACACTCTCCTTCTTACTTGTTCCCTTAGGACGGCAAGAAGAAGGTTTCCAAACTGAGACATAAGGAATGTGCTATTTGCAAAACTCCTCTCCCGGAGGATTATGTGAAGGATTTATGTTCCCCTTGCATTGAGGACACAGGGCAGAAGTTCCCAGTTTGGCCTCTAGTCTCAGGGATATAGTGAGGGAGGAGTTCAGGTCCCTTCGGAAATCCGGGAAGGATAGGGGCAATAAGGGAAAGAGGTCTCGGGATTCTTCCTCTGCTTCTGACCATGCTACATGTAAATCCCGCAAGGAGAGACGCAGGTCCAGTTCTTACTCTGCCTCCTCCTCCCCGGGATCTTCCTCCTCAGACAACAGCGGGGAGGGAAAGCCATGTTTTCCAAAGGAATTCCAATAGAAAGTGATCACTTGAAAAAGGCGCAATAAGCGCTGAAACGCGTTGTGGCGATTGGGAATCCCATACCGAATTATTAAAGCCTAGAGGTAATTATTGAATGAGCGGAGTCCTGGTGTTTTTACCTTAGCGCTGACACAATATCACTTTCTATTGGAATTGCATTCTCTCTTCCCTGCCGGGAAGCGTGATATCAAGCAGCTTTGGCTTCTAGGACCTTGCTCACGTCACATCACCACTCCCCTGAAGCTGTCACGTGCACCGCCAGCCCTTGGACTACGTGATTCCTTCTACCCCTCGGCTCCGGGTCGGCGTGGAGATCCCATCGGGATTGTTCCTAACCTACTAACCAGTTGTGCGGCTAGGCACAACAGGACCAGGTGAGCACAGGGGTTGTTTAACCGACCCCATATTTTAATATTGTCAGCAGTGTGGCGCAACTCTTATTTTCTTCTATGTTTTCCAAAGGAGGATACTGACTTTTTGGTTAAGCCTGTCCGCTCTACCATGGGGTTGGTGGACTCCTGTGACCCTGCTTCAGTTGAGAATTTAGTTTTTGAGGGTCTCTCTTCCATGAAGAGGCGCACCTTCCCTTTAAACCAAAAGGTTCAGGATCTCATTATGGAACATAGGAAAAAACCTGATAAGTGGGGTTCTCTTCCTTATCTGGCAAAAAAGAAATATCCCTTTGAGGAAGAGGCGACCACTTCATGGGATAAAGGTACCTTTACACGCCGCCACTGTGGCTAGCATCAGGTATCCAACGCATGTGCACGCGCACGTTTTTAACGGTGGATGCCGATCGCTGATATACACGCCGCCATTTCGTTCTCCACTGAAGGTATCTTTGTTCCCCGGAAGTGCCGACGGGTGCCGCGGCTAACTTCCTGTGGAATACCTTCGCTACTTCACACGCTGCTACCACAAAGGAATATGGGCATACATATTTCGCGCCGTAAGTACATAGGCGTGACAGTGTTGTGTGTTCCGTGATGCACAAGCGTTGATTGGACAACGCAATAGCGTCATGATTGGCCAGCCTGCGCAGGAAGGCTGGCTAATACATGACGCAATTGCAATTGTGGATTGTGAATGGATAGCTCTTTAAATATGGCGCCCTATGAAGGGACAACCAATCGTAACGCAGGAGACTCCACCAATGATCGCTGATGGGGCATGGTATCCATGACGCCGTGGCACGCCCCTGGGAATTCGTAGACCACGCAAATACCTTGCCTGTGCCCCGTTTACATGCCACCACCATAGCAATTGTGCCTTCCTGTTTTTGAGCACGGTTCAGCAACAGGTATTCAAAGGAACTGCAGGACACCGGGAGGAACTGCCCTATTTACATGCCGCCATTTCGTAGCAATTTCATGGCAACAGGCACAATTGTCCCTAGTGCTCGGCAGTTGCTGCCTTCCTGTGGCGTTGTACCTTTAGACCCCCAAAATTGATGTAGCTGTGGCCTGGGCGTCCAAGCGTTCCTCCCTTCCCTTTTGAGGATTTAGGGAATCTGAAAGATGAGCTGGACAGGAGGGCGGATATCTACCTACGGAATTCCTGGGAATCCATGACTAGTATCTTCCGGCCTTCAATTTCAGGCACGGCGGTCGCGCGCTCCCTCATGATATTGTTGCGGCAGTTGGAAACCCAGGTCGCAGAGGATGCTCCTAAGGAGGAGATCTTGTCATCCTTTCCTTTGGTCCACACTGCTGCAGCTTTTTTGGCAGACGCTTCTGCTGACTCTCTCAAGTTGGCAGCGAAGGCTACTTCTCTTTCCAATGTGGCACGTCATGCCTTGTGGTTGAAGGCTTGCCCGGGGGACACTCAGTCTAAAGCTAAATTATGCTCTTTGCCTTGTACAGGAGAGTTTCTGTTTGGTAAACCACTGGATGAAATGTTAGAACATGCTATCGATAAAAAGAAAGCTTTCCCTTCCTTTCCTGCTTCCACCTTTCATGGTCACTCCTTTCGTAGGCCACGGTTTGCCAAACGGAGGTCCCCTAACCAATCCTGTGAATCTTGGTACGACAAACACAAGAAGTCGGGGTTCTTGTTTACAGGTTCTTCCTTTGACAAGAACAGGCCGGCTAAGTGACGGCTAGCTCCAGGTGGAGGAAGACTCTCCCGTATTTCTCCCAGCCTGGTCCCAGATAGGTGCTTGCGATTGGGGTCAAGGTATTATCAGAGATGGGTTGAGGCTGGATTTCTTCTCATCTCCTGTGGGATCCCTGGTAATTTCATCTGTCAGCAACCCAGAAAAATGCAGGTATCTGATAGACTAGGTCCTGTCCCTGGAGTAAAAAGGGGTTATATTTCCAGTGCCACTATCCGATCAGGGCAGGGGGTTCTATTCCACACTGTTTTTAGTCCCAAAGCTGGACGGCTCGTTCAGGACAATTATCAACTTGAAAAACCTGAATCGCCTTCTTGTACAGCGTACATTCAAGATGGAGACTTTGAGATCAGCGATCAGACTGCTTTTTCCCAATTGTTTCATGGTGGTGCTGGATCTGAAGGACGTGTACTACCATGTCCCGATCCACCGGCACCACCAACAATACCTGAGGTTTGCCCTGTACATAGGGGGCGCCCTTTGCCATTATCAATACCAGGCTCTTCCCTTCGGGCTGGTGATGGCTCCCCAAATTTTTACAAAGCTATTGGCAGAGTTGATGGCTTACCTACGTCACCAGCAAATGCTAAATATTCCATGTCTGGATGATCTCCTGATTGTTGGGAACTCCAGAGAACAGTACCTCAGTCACCTACAGGTTGTGAAGTCCACCCTGCAAGATATCGTATGGATCATCAAACTAGAAAAATCCAGATTGGTTCCCGCCATGCGACAATTGTTTCTGGGGATGATTCTGGATTCACAGTCTCAACTTTGCCTCCTTTCAGAGGAGAAGCAACTGCGGCTTCAGGCATCAATTTCGGCAGTTTGGGACTCTCCTCAACTGACTTTGCGAAGGGCTATGTCTCTTCTGGGCTCCGTCACATCATGTATCCCGGCAGTTCCTTGGGCAAAGTTACACACTCGGGTCCTTCAGTGGAAGGTTCTCAGACACCAGCTCGAACTGGAGTTGGCGTTGGACGCAAGGATAATTCTCTCAGCCCAGACGTTAGATTCACTAGGGTAGTGGCTTGTTCGGGGGCACCTCACACTGGGAGTCCCGTGGGTTCTTCTGGTATTCGACGTGCTCGCCACGGATGCCAGCTCCTGGGGGTGGGGGGCCCACCTTCGGGACAGGGGGCTTGGGACTCGCGCCTCTTTTGGATGTCCTCAAATATGTGGGAGCTCTAGACGGTAAGGGAGGTGGTCTCCACTTTCCTTCCCTTTGAGGGCACCATCTCAGGATTCTCTCTGACAACAGTGTGTCGGTGGCATATTTGAATCATCAGGGAGGCACTCTGTCTCGGCTCTCATGCAGTTCACACTGGACATATGTCACCTCTTACAGGAACACCAGATTTCACTTTCTGCACTTCACGTACGGGGGAAGGCAAATTCCAGGGTTAAATTTTCTCAGCAGGGTGCAGCTGAAGAAGGGGGAAGGGTCTCTGGATCCGGGGGTATTCGCACAGATTGTGGACAGATGGGGCATGCCGGAGATGGATCTGTTTGCAACTTGGGAGAACAGGCAGGTGCAGAGGTTCTGTTCTCTGAATCCTGGAGACAGGCCCTTTGCAGTGGACGTTCTGCAGATTCCCTGGTCCTCAGGCCTCCTGTATGCCTTTCCCCCTAGTTATGATTCCTGCTGTTCTTCGGAAGATCATGGAAGACAGGGCCAGGGTCATCGTCATAGCCCCCTTCTGACCCGGGAGGGCTTGGTTCTTTTGGCTCAGTCGAATGTCATTGACGGCTCCCTGGATTCTCCTGATCTCCCAGTCTCTCCTCTCCCAGGGGCTGGTCCATCATCCACAGGTCTCGGGGCTCCGGATGATGGCATGGCACTTGAACGGTGGCTCCTGTCACGTAGAAGGCTCTCCGACCAGGGGTGCATCAAGCCCCCTGCCGCCTGAGCCCTAATATTGCGTGGGGGGGGTGCACTGCGCTATCAGCTCCCGGCCACAGTGAAGAGTGGTGGGGGGGGTGCTGTCAGCTCCCAGTCGCAGGTGAAAGGCGGGGGGGCTGCTAAAGGCTCCCGCCGCACGTGGAGAGCGGGCGGGAGGTTCTGTCACACTAGCGGCACCAGGGGGAGTGGCAGTCTCTTACCACAGGCGGCGCCTCCCATCACACAGGAAGCCGCTGTGTGGTGCTGGCGCCCCCCCTTCTGCACAGCTGCTCCCCTTGCCAGCTTGCCGCCTGAGCATAAGGGCTCACACTGTCCAATGGACAGTGCGGCCCTATCTCCGACGGCGTGATTCGCACTCTGATGTCCAGTCGAATGCCGGTTACCAGCAACATTTATGGTAAAGTGTGGAAAAAATTTCTGTCCTTTTCTGGGGCAAGCCCGGAGGGTGAAGCTCCAGTGACAGTAATTTTGGAGTTCCTGCAGAGGGGGTGGGAGCTGGGGCTCTCTTTCAATACCCTAAAATTCCAGGTTTTGGCCCTGGGGGCCTTGTACCCCAGTGTAACTTACCAGGGTCATCTTGGTTTTCCCATTTTATCCAGTCCTGCAGACGTGCCACTCCGGTCCCCTGTCCGAAACTGCCTCCATGGGATCTCAATTTAGTACTGGAGGCTTTAATCAAACCTCCCTTTGAGCCTTTGTCTTCTGCTTCGCCTAAGGTCCTTTCTCTGAAGGTGGTCCTGTTGGTGGCTTTGACGTCAGCTTGACGACTTGGTCACCTGCCGGCCCTGTCGGTAGTAGGGCCTTATACTCAGATTTTGCAGGATAGGTTCATCCTGCGACTGGACTCTTCCTATCTCCCCAAGGAGATACTTTCCACAACACAAGAAAACTTTCCACAGGGTACAGGAGATTGTGCTCTCTTCTTTTCTTTCTGTGACCATCCCTCTAATCAGAAGGAGGAGGTTTTACACACCTTAGATATCAGGAGGGCATTGATTACTTATTTAGACAGATCCAAGGAATGGAGACAGGCTCATAACCTGTTTGTGTCCTTTCAAAGGCTTCTAAGGGTACAGCTGTGTCTATGGGTACCTTAGCTAGATGGTTTCGGGAAGCTATAGCCCTAGCTTATTCTGCTAGCCAGATGCAGGTTCCTGAGGGTATTACTGCACATTCTACCAGGGCTGATGTCCCTTTAGAATTAATCTGTAGGGCTGCTACTTGGTCTTCTCCTTCTACTTTCTTTAAGCATTACAGACTTGATCTTTCTTCCACTGATGAGGTGACCTTTGGTAGACGGGTTCTGCAAGCGGTGGTCCCTCCCTAATTTTCTTTTCTCTGAAATCTCTCAGGTGTGCTGTCGTGGCGATGATGGAAAAATCTAAATTACTTACCGGTAATGGGTTTCTCCGGAGCCACGACAGCACCACCGCATCCCTCCTTTATTTCCTTTTGGTGATTGTCACGTTTGGGGGTGTTTGAATTGTTGATTTCTTTGGTGGTGGTTGTGTACTAATGATTTTTGGTACTCCTCTCCGATCTCTGTAACCCAACTGAGGTGCAGGAAAGGTACTGCCTTTTTTTATCTCAGAGGTTTTTTGTCTTGGATGGGCGGTCCTCTCCTTTAAGTGGTGCTGTCGTGGCTCCGGAAAAACCCATTACCGGTAAGTAATTTAGATTTTCCACAATTTGATGTTATATAAAATGTTCCTGTGCTGAGAGAATCTAATATATGTGTATCGGCTATGTACTGTCATGGATGTGTCTGACTGTATAGAGACATGGTCTGATCATACTACATCTCCTGTGTTGAGATAATCTTATATATGTGTCCCTGCTATGTACTGTGTAATGACTGTGTCTGACTGTACAGGGGCATGGTGTGATCATACCACATCTCCTGGGCCTGGGAGGACATATAGGGCAATACAGACATTACAGCACGGGATTGCAGACAATTCTTTTTGTGAGGTAAAACATTTCTCTGCCTGTTTAAAAAAAAAAATAAATAAATAAAAATGGTTCCCCTGAGGAAGCTGCCTTGTGCAGCGGAACCCGTGGGGCCCCGAGTCACCCAGGTTGCAGCATCTGATTTGGTATGATCTATAACACATGAGGGTTGCCTTTTTTGGGATGTGGTTTGTATACCATTGAATACTCCGGTTATTTTTCAATTTTTGATTATTCAAATGAGAGTTACTGAATCATTGTTTTATTATAGACATGATTGTGTAAAATTCCCTAAACTATTGGCACTCGTATGCCATTTGGATGGCACATTGTTTATTGCTGGGACCTAGTTGGTTTTAAATGGTTTTAATATATGTGTTGTTCGCCTGTTTTTGACATCAATAAAATGTATTTTTATTTTTATTTATTTTTGTGATTAAGGGTGTGCAATTAGTTTCTGCATGATCTTTTCCTTTGGTATATATCCTGTTCTCATGCAGATTTTGCACCCCGTCGTATTTTGAGAGCAGTGCATCACCAATTTCTTCCATACAAAAAATGGTTTACGTCAAAGAGAGAATTATTTGCGATCTTGTGCTGGAATGTCTGTATACTCTCTTACTTCCTCCCCAGCCCAGGAGATGTGGTATGATCAGACCATGTCCCTGTGTGGTCAGACACATGCATTACACAGTACATAACAGAAACACATATGATTATCTTAGGGCCCTTTCACACTGGGGTTGTATGAAAAATGTGTCAGTTACGGTAAAAAAACGCATCTGCCGCATTTTCCGCCTAATAGCCGCACTTGCAGCACACTTGCGGCAAGCCCCATGCATTGTCTATGGGGCTTGCGGTAAGTGTGTGGCAAGTGCGGTTCCGGCAGTTGCGGCCGCGAAAAAAAGCGGTCAGCTGCGTTTTTTTGTTTTGTTTTTTTTACGCTGCCGGAACCACACCTGCCGAACACTTACCGCAAGCCCCATAGACAATGCATTGGGGGAGTGCCAACGTGTGCTTTGTGTAGTAATGTTGCTGCAATTTTTAGTTTATTGTTACTGATAGACATATAATTTTAAAGAGGTTTTTCCACTGCTAATGTGAGCTCATTTCTTTTGTTTTAACTCTTCCTAACTAATACTTTCCCAATATACTTCTGCTGCCAACCCTGCTCCTGTAAGCTTATCTCTCCGAGACTCATAAATACCTTTATTGATGTTCTTACTCTGATCCTTCTGGTCTGGAGACTGGATTCGGACTAACTGAGCAGGGCACATCACTGGTGGGGGCAGGGCTGCCTCTCTGTAAGTGAAAGCAGTCTGGGCACATATGATAAGATCACACTTCACTCTCTCTCTCAGCCTCCACCAGTGACGTGCCCTGCTCAGTTGGTCCGAATCCGGCCTCCAGACTGGAAGGATCAGTGCTAGGACATCAATAAAGGTATTTTGAGTCTCAGAGAGATACGATTACAGGAGCAGAGTAGATAGAAGAAGTATATTGGGAAAGTGTTAGTTAGGAAGAGTTAGGACAAAAGAGGGGATCACATAGTAGTGGAAAAACCTCTTTAAGTACCGTATATACTCGCGTATAAGCCGAGTTTTTCAGCCCAAAAATTGGGCTGAAAAGTACCCCCCTCGGCTTATACGCGAGTCAGTGCTGTATACCGATGTATACATCGGTACATACCGATGTATACATCGGTATACAGCAGCCCCCGCATCCCCAGTAATCCAGGGCCCCCCCAGCGTCTCTCCGGTCACCTGAAAAGCAAACTATACTTATCAGTGTCCGCTGTCCGCGCCCGCTCGCCTCTGCCGTCTGCGATCCTCCATCTTCATGCGGCGTCTTCCGGTTTCCTGTGCTCGTCGCAGGGAATGACGTCATTCCCTGCGACGAGCACAGAAACCGGAAGACGCCGCATGAAGATGGAGGATCGCAGACGGCAGAGGCGAGCGGGCGCGGACAGCGGACACTGATAAGTATAGTTTGCTTTTCAGGTGACCGGAGAGACGCTGGGGGGGCCCTGGATTACTGGGGCCCTGTATACTACCGCTGGGGCTGCAATCTACTACCACTGGGGCTGTATATACTACCACTGGGGCTGTATATACTACCACTGGGGCTGTATATACTACCACTGGGGCTGTATATACTACCACTGGGGCTGTATATACTACCACTGGGGCTGTATATACTACCACTGGGGCTGTATATACTACCACTGGGGCTGTATATACTACCACTGGGGCTGTATATACTACCACTGGGGCTGTATATACTACCACTGGGGCTGTATATACTACCACTGGGGCTATATATACCACTGGGGCTGTATATACCGCTGGGGCCCTGTATACTACCGCTGGGGCTGCAATCTACTACCACTGGGGCTGCAATCTACTACCACTGGGGCTGCAATCTACTACCACTGGGGCTGCAATCTACTACCACTGGGGCTGTATATACTACCACTGGGGCTGTATATACTACCACTGGGGCTGTATATACTACCACTGGGGCTGTATATACTACCATTGGGTCTGTA
The DNA here is from genome assembly GCA_033576535.1 of Allobates femoralis. Lineage (NCBI taxonomy): Eukaryota > Metazoa > Chordata > Amphibia > Anura > Aromobatidae > Allobates > Allobates femoralis. The sequence continues at coordinate 39,223,371 of JARQOC010000007.1, forward strand.
TATACTACCACTGGGGCTGTATATACTACCACTGGGGCTGTATATACCACTGGGGCTGTATATACTGCTGGGGCCCTGTATACTACCGCTGGGGCTGCAATCTACTACCACTGGGGCTGTATATACTACCACTGGGGCTGTATATACTACCACTGGGGCTGTATATACTACCACTGGGGCTGTATATACTACCACTGGGGCTGTATATACTACCACTGGGGCTGTATATACCACTGGGGCTGTATATACTGCTGGGGCCCTGTATACTACCGCTGGGGCTGCAATCTACTACCACTGGGGCTGTATATACTACCACTGGGGCTGTATATACTACCACTGGGGCTGTATATACTACCACTGGGGCTGTATATACTACCACTGGGGCTGTATATACTACCACTGGGGCTGTATATACTGCTGGGGCCCTGTATACTACCGCTGGGGCTGCAATCTACTACCATTGGGGCTGTATATACTACCACTGGGGCTGTATATACCACTGGGGCTGTATATACTGCTGGGGCCCTGTATACTACCGCTGGGGCTGCAATCTACTACCACTGGGGCTGTATATACTACCACTGGGGCTGTATATACTACCACTGGGGCTGTATATACTACCACTGGGGCTGTATATACCACTGGGGCTGTATATACTGCTGGGGCCCTGTATACTACCGCTGGGGCTGCAATCTACTACCACTGGGGCTGTATATACTACCACTGGGGCTGTATATACTACCACTGGGGCTGTATATACTACCACTGGGGCTGTATATACTGCTGGGGCCCTGTATACTACCGCTGGGGCTGCAATCTACTACCACTGGGGCTGTATATACTACCACTGGGGCTGTATATACCTGTGGGGCTGCTGTATACTACACTGGGGCTGTATATACCTGTGGGGCTGCTGTATACTACCACTGGGGCTGTATATACCTGTGGGGCTGCTGTATACTACCACTGGGGCTGTATATACCTCTGAGGCTGCTGTATACTACCACTGGGGCTGCTGTATACTACCACTGGGGCTGCTGTATACTACCACTGGGGCTGCTGTATATACCTTTGGGCTGCTGTATACTACCTCTGGGGATGCTGTATACTACCACTGGGGCTGTATATACCTCTGGGGATGCTGTATACTACCACTGGGGCTGTATATACCTCTGGGGCTGCTGTATACTAACTACTGGAGCTGCTGCTGTATATACCACTGGGGAGGCTGCTGTATACTACCATTGGGGGGCCTGTATACCACACTGCTGGGGGCTGTATACCTGTGCTGGAGTCCACCCTCGGCTTATACACGAGTCAATAGGTTTTCCCAGGTTTTGGGGGCAAAAGTAGGGGGGTCGGCTTATACACGGGTCGGCTTATACACGAGTATATACGGTAACTGCAGAAAATGTTTTATGACTGGATAAATGTCATTCCTGACTTGCTCTTCCCACCCAGGTGGTTTATAATGTGGGCCTCTGCATTTGTCTGTATGACATCACTAAGTTGGAAGACTCGTATATTTTTCCTGGTGATGGAGCTTCTCACACTAAAGGTTAGTCATAGATCTTATACTCTTGTTCTTCATTTACAACAGAATATTATTATCCAGCACAATTATGAAGGGGATCTAAGATATTACTGGTACTTTTCAATCACTCTGCCTTGCTACGAAAATGCTTTATTGCATGGACGTGCATCATTCATCCAACCAAAGTATAAAAGGGTAAAATAAATAAACGATATCTGTAGGAACCAGAGCAGTCTGATAACTATCTGTGGACAGTGAAGATGGGGCTTATTTTAAAAAGAACCTGTTTGGTCCTCAGTCCCAGAACCACGAGTAGTGATGTGCCCATATCTAGAATCCCTGTGCCCAGAAAGCTTGGGCCTCCCTGCGCTGCAGATTCCAGCCCCCAGCTGCTTAGCTGTACCTGGCTAGACATAGAAATTGCGCGGAGCTTCACGCATTTTTTTTTTATATTTCATGAAATTCATGAAATAATAAAAAAAGGGGGCTCGCCTATATTCTTGTGTCCGGCCAGGTACAAATAGGCTCCTGGGGGTTGGGGGCAGCCCGTCGCTGCCTGCTGGATCCGGCTGGTTACAGAAATACGGCGAAGCCCACGTCATTTTTTTTTTCTGAAAACTCAATAAAACAATATAAATAAAAGGGACTGCATCTTTATTAACCCCTGGACCATGGTCGAGGGGTTAATAAAGATGCAGTCCCTTATTTAGGATTGTTTTATTGATTTTTCAGGAAAAAAAAATGACGTGTGCTTCGCCGTATTTCTGTAACCAGCCAGATGCAGCAGGCAGCAACGGGCTGCCCCCAAACCCCAGGTGCCTATTTGTACCTGGCCGGACACAAGAATATAGGCGAGCCCCCTTTTTTTATTATTTCATGAATTTCATGAAATAATTTTAAAAAAATGCATGGGGCTCCGCGCAATTTCTATGTCCAGCCAGGTACAGCTAAGCCGCTGGGGACTGGAATCTGCAGCGCAGGGAGGCCCAAGCTTTTTGGGCACCCCCCGCTGCAAATTGCAGCCCGCAGCCGCCCCAGAAGATGGCGCGTTTATTGAAGCGCCATCTTCTGGCGCTGAACCCCGCTCTTCCAGTGGCCCTGGTGGCGGGTGGCTCACTGGGTAATAAAGGGGTTAGGGCCAGCTTTGTATTATCAGCTGGCCCTAAGCCCGAAATTTATGGCGGTCACGCCAATATTAGACATGACAGCCATGAATTTCCAGTAATCAATATAAAAAAAAAACAACACAGAGAAAAATAATTTTATTAGAAATAAAACAGAAGACAATTAGGGACTCCATCTTTATTTAAAAAATCCTCTTCCGTCCGACGTAGTCCAAAACGCAATCTCAGCTCTGCTACATCCCTGTGCATAGACACACAGGGATGTAGCAGAGCTGAGAACTGACTAAACAGTCAGGGTTCAGCTCAGGTCATTATGACCTGAGCTGAACCCTGCTGTCAGCCAGACTCGCTCTGCTAGAGGGATAGATTGATAGAGGGATAGATTGATAGAGGGATAGATTGATAGAGGGATAGATTGATAGAGGGATAGATGGATGGACAGATAGGGATGGATGGATGGATGAAGGGATAGATAGAAAGAGAGGGATAGATGGATGGATGGATGAAGGGATAGAGTGATAGAGGGATAGATGGATGGACAGACAGAGGGATAGACAGACAGAGGGATAGACAGACAGAGGGATAGACAGACAGAGGGATAGACAGACGAGGGATAGACAGACAGAGGGATAGACAGACAGAGGGATAGACAGACAGAGGGATAGACAGAAGAGGGATAGATAGAGAGATAGATGGATAGAAGAATGGACATAAAGAAAGAGAAATAGAGAGATAGATGGATAGAAGAATGGACATAAAGAAAGAGAAATAGAGAGATAGATGGATAGAAGAATGGACATAAAGAAAGAGAAATAGAGAGATAGATGGATAGAAGAATGGACATAAAGAAAGAGAAATAGAGAGATAGATGGATAGAAGAATGGACATAAAGAAAGAGAAATAGAGAGATAGATGGATAGAAGAATGGACATAAAGAAAGAGAAATAGAGAGTAGATGGATAGAAGAATGGACATAAAGAAAGAGAAATAGAGAGATGGATAGAAGAATGGACATAAAGAAAGAGAAATAGAGATGGATAGAAGAATGGACATAAAGAGAAATAGAGAGATAGATGGATAGAAGAATGGACATAAAGAAAGAGAAATAGAGAGATAGATGGATAGAAGAATGGACATAAAGAGAAATAGAGAATAGATGGATAGAAGAATGGACATAAAGAAAGAGAAATGGAGAGATGGATGGATAGAAGAATGGACATAAAGAAAGAGAAATAGAGAGATAGATGGATAGAAGAATGGACATAAAGAAAGAGAAATAGAGAGATAGATGGATAGAAGAATGGACATAAAGAAAGAGAAATAGAGAAAGATATAGATGGATGGAAGACAGATAGAGGGACAGACAGATAGAGGGATAGACAGATAGAGGGATAGACAGATAGAGGGATAGACAGATAGAGGGATAGACAGACAGAAAGATAAATAGAGAGATAGATAGATAGATGGATAGAAGAATGGACATAAAGAAAGAGAAATAGAGAGATAGAGGGATAGATAGATGGATAGAAGAATGGACATAAAGAAAGAGAAATAGAGCGATAGATAGAGGGATAGATAGATGGATAGAAGAATGGACATAAAGAAAGAGAAATAGAGAGATAGATGGATAGAAGAATGGACATAAGAAAGAGAAATAGAGGGATAGATAGATAGATGGAAAGATAGATAGATAGATTAAGATATAGATGGATGGACAGACAGATAGAGGGATGGACGGATAGAGGGATGGACGGATAGAGGGATGGACGGATAGAGGGATGGACGGATAGAGGGATGGACGGATAGAGGGATGGACGGATAGAGGGATGGACGGATAGAGGGATGGACGGATAGAGGGATGGACGGGATAGAGGGATGGACGGATAGAGGGATGGACGATAGAGGGATGGACGGATAGAGGGATGGACGGATAGAGGGATGGACGGATAGAGGGATGGACGGATAGAGGGATGGACGGATAGAGGGATGGACGGATAGAGGGATGGACGGATAGAGGGATGGACGGATAGAGGGATGGACGGATAGAGGGATGGACGGATAGAGGGATGGACGGATAGAGGGATGGACGGATAGAGGGATGGACGGATAGAGGGATGGACGGATAGAGGGATGGACGGATAGAGGGATGGACGGATAGAGGATGACGGATAGAGGGATGGACGGATAGAGGGATGGACGGATAGAGGGATGGACGGATAGAGGGATGGACGGATAGAGGGATGGACGGATAGAGGGATGGACGGATAGAGGGATGGAACGGATAGAGGGATGGACGGATAGAGGGATGGACGGATAGAGGGATGGACGGATTAGAGGGATGGACGGATAGAGGGATGGACGGATAGAGGGATGGACGGATAGGAGGGATAGAGGGATGGACGGATAGAGGGATGGACGGATAGAGGGATGGACGGATAGAGGGATGGACGGATAGAGGGATGGACGGATAGAGGGATGGACGGATAGAGGGATGGACGGATAGAGGGATGGACGGATAGAGGGATGGACGGATAGAGGGATGGACGGATAGAGGGATGGACGGATAGAGGGATGGACGGATAGAGGGATGGACGGATAGAGGGATGGACGGATAGAGGGATGGACGGATAGAGGGATGGACGGATAGAGGGATGGACGGATAGAGGGATGAGATAGAGGGATGGACGGATAGAGGGATGGACGGATAGAGGGATGGAACGGATAGAGGGATGGACGGATAGAGGGATGGACGGATAGAGGGATGGACGGATAGAGGGATGGACGGATAGAGGGATGGACGGATAGAGGGATGGACGGATAGAGGGATGGACGGATAGAGGGATGGGAAGGGATAGATAGAGGGATGGACGGATAGAGGGATGGACGGATAGAGGGATGGACGGATAGAGGGATGGAGGGATAGACAGACAGAAAGATGGATAGAAGAATGGACATAAAGAAAGGGAAATAGAGAGATAGAGGGATAGATAGATAGAAAGAGGGATAAATAGAGGGATAGATAGATAGAGAGATAGATAGATAGATATAGATAGAGGGATTGTGTGTGAGGAAGGGTAAAGTTACGTTTATTACATTCTCCCCATTTCCAGCAGGCATAGTGTGTGGCTTGTCCTGTGCTTCCTGCCTCTCTCTCTCCTCGGTGCCGGTTTTCTAGTTTGACAGTCAGCTTTATGAGTGGGAGGAGAGAGGCAGTCAGAGGTGCCCCCGCAGCACAGCAAATGCGCAGGCGCCGTTTTGCCGCCCCGCAGTGAGGATAATGAATAATCTACTGCAGGGTCGGCGTACTGCGCAGGTGCGAGGGGACCAGGAAGTTGTCGGGCAGCACGCACTGCGCATGCCCGGCAAGCCCGGCAAAGCGCAGGCGCCGGTTAGAGCGAGGAGGGGGTGGAGGAATCGCACCATCCCCAACACAGAGGGATGATGGACAGCACGGGGGCGGCACACAGACGCTGGAAACCCCGCCTCCCGGTCTTCGGTCCTGGTAACTGCCTCATGTTATATAAGTGCATATTTCAGTGAATATAGTTATACAAAATGCAATATAAACCTATGAATGCAGCCTTAGTGCTGCAGAAGGTGGGGACCTCAGCTTTTGATGTCTGGGGGGGGGTGACAGGTTCGCTTTAAGCTTTGATATTTGAGTCTTTTGGGTTGATTGAGAACATAGTTGTTGATCAATAATAAAAATAATCCTCTAAAATACAACTTGCCTAAAATTTCTGCACACAGTGTAGTAGACTTTTATCATTTTATTCACTGCAGGACAGGGCTTTTTACCGCATATTTGTACTAACCAGTGACTTTTTAGAATAAGCTGTCATGTATATGTACATGGAGAACAACACTATTGCTCTCCATCATATGAATTGTATCCTTCATTCTATATTTGTCTTTTTCAATTATGTCAACAGCTCAATCTGTTATGATGTCTCCCACAGCACACACAGACTTATGTGGTTCTCACTGGCCCCTCTCTCCTCCCCCTCCCTTCTGCCTCTCTGTCCTCCCCCTCTCTCCTCTTCTCCCCACCCTGCTTTCCTCCTACCCCTCTTCTCACCATAGATTGTAGTTCATCAGCTTTTGCATTTGACAGTGGCTTATGATGACTGGAGGAACCCTGCTATATACATGAGTGTTCAATATTCAGTTTTGCATCAAGGCACTTACAAGCTTTAAAACTTTAAAAAGCTTGTCCTATAAATAATGTATATAACCAATCAATCAGGAGCACAGGGTTCACAAACCTCTCAACAAACCCCACGCCATTGGGCAATAAAGTTCTCTTTTTTTTCTATATTTTTGTGCTGTTTTTCCTTCTTTTACACACTCTCTCTATTATATATTACACACACACACACACACACACACACACACACACACACACACACTTGAGACTGCTGTGGGCTAAATATACAATAGCTGTATATACAATAGAGAATACACAATAGAGACGGCTGCTAGCTGTATACACACTAGAGATGGCTGCGAGCCATATAGACAATGGAGACGGCTGCGAGCCTGGCCGTATAGACAATGGAGACTGCTGCTGGCTATACTTAGTAGAGAATACACAATAAAGACTGCTGGCTTTATATACAATGGAGATGGCTAAGGGACAAATGCATAATCGAGATGGCTGTGGGTCAAATGCACAATGAAGACTGCTGCGGAACCTGGACCCCCACAGTGAATTCCTCCACGCGCATAGTATGATGACCCTACTGCAAGTCCCTCAACTACACTGGCACAGTATGATCTCCAACTGTGACCCCCATACAGGACTCCATGTAGTATAATCGACCTACATAGAATATAATGTCCCCTAAACCTCTTCACACTGTATAATGGCCCCAACACAGCCCTCAAATAGCCCTGCATAAAGTATAAAGGCTCCCTCATACCTCTCCACAGAGCCCTCCATATATTATAATGGCTTCCATATAGTATAATTGGCTCCATATAGTCCTCCATATATTAAAATACATCTTTTATAGTTCTTCATATATTATAATGCACCTCCATAACCCCCCCTATATTATAATGCACTCCCATAGTCCTCCATATAGTATAGTGCACCAGCACGTTTCAGCACAGGTTGCCTCATAGATGAGCCGCCTGGTTCCGTGCAAGACGTCGGGGCTAGGGCCCTGCTACAAATTGCCACGCCCCGTGTCATGGCCGGGCCCCCCTGCCCCTGATACAATGGCCACGCCCCCTGCAGTGAGGGCCAGGCCCGTGACTCCAGGCAGATCTGTACCCCTCCTAGTGCGGCCCTGGCTGCCCATGCTCAATAACAAGACTTTGGGCCCTCGCCCTCTGCATCTGTGGATGTCCTATGTAGTTGTACTCCAGCAATCATATCTTGTAAATAGGTGATGTATCTTATTTATGGCAATCCTCCCTCCATTGAAGCAAAAGAAAATGGCAATTTCTCTACATAAAGAAGACATTTATTGCATTGTTTTGTGTACAAACCCGTGCCCTTATTTACCTGTTTCAGTTACCTAAACTGTTTCTCATTAAAAATAAGTATTTTATAATGAATATTTAGTGGATTGGTGTTCTGGAGGGAAACTTGGAGGGAGATTTATTTCCTATTGCAACCAAGTATATCCCAGCTCTCACTTTTTGAATGCCCTTGCCTTATTTAAAGGTAATCTGTCTCCAGGTTTTTGCAAACCCATCTGAAAAGCAGCATATTGTAGGGGCATGTCCCCTATCGCAGCAATGTCACTTACTGGGCTGCTTGCTGACATTTTGATAAAATCACTGTTTTATCTGATACATATCTACCAGATCTCTGTATAACCTCGCTCAGATCACTGCCAGCTTTCTGCCTATGCACAGTGTACACAAAAAGCTGCCACTCAATGGTGGGTTTATCCAGGGCTCATGAATATGAAGGACTACCTGGTATCAGGATTACTAGTCCTCTAGTGATAATCTCCTGCTGATTAAACTGATTTTTATCAAAACTGCATCAAGCTGGCCAGTAAGTTACATCGCTGGAATCTGAGTCTCTGATACTCCACTATCCTTCTCTTAGATTAGGTGGCAAAAACATCATTCCTTTTAAATGATAGCTGAGACATGATTCCTTTAATTTTCCCTTGCACTGACTTGGATAAATCTCTCATTGATGTCATTTGTCTTGCATTTACCTTTTTAGTCCATTTTCGATATGTTGTTTTCCATCCTTTCCTGGATGAGATCCTAATGGGAAAAATCAAAGGCTGTAGTCCTGAAGGAGTTCACAGTAAGTGACATTATTATTATTATTATTATTATTATTATTTATTATTATTAATTATGCTACATAACCTGTATGAAGAGGGCCATATTGCTTTATAATGTGCAATCTCAGTCTCAGTGCCCAAGAGGATACATTTCACGGTGGTGAATAATTATGACTTGGTTTCTTGCAAAACAACTACTCTGAAAATGTTCCAATCAACGTGGTTCATACTTTGTTTACTTGCACAGATCCCCTGAGATCCAATATTTCCTGTGCAGTCATGTGAAAGAGAAAGGACTGCTTATTGTAAATGTGCATATGTGGACCATAGTATTCTCCTTATTCAGACAATGTATAAAGAAGTTTGTGAAACAGGAACAGTCGCCTCCTTTTCACATTGGCAAGTTGAGCTCTTCTTCCCTTGTAGGTGATTGATGTCCAATCATTTGACTTTTTTCTTATCCCTTCACATACTCGCGGTATTTTTAACGCCTCAGAGAGATCTTTGGATGTATGAATGGTGATACATTTTTAACAACAAAGAACAAACCTAACAAAATGTCTGAGGTTACAGTTAAGGCTATGTTCACAGCCATAGGATATAGTTTACGTGACATATGGAAAAAAGTGTGTCTTTCATATTTTAATATCCTCAAGTGAAGGGAGGGTTTATTATTCTTAAAGGGAACCAACCAGCAGGATTTAGGGCTATAAAGTGAAGCCAGTTACTTACAGGCACTGGGATACTGAGTGCAATCATACCTTTACCTCAATGATTATATGTATGATTGCAGAGAAAACTGTTATCAAACACTGGGAAAACAGTCCAGCAAATTAGCATAAATGCAGCATTGCGTCCCTATGAGGGCTGGGTTTATTTTTATTACTCCCCTGTGGGCTTTAAGCCAAACCCTTCCTCCCTCCATCTGTCAATATATATACCAGGCAGTGGCATAGGACGTCTGATATCCTGCATGTTGATAGCATAATGTCAGGCATCCTGTGTGCTCATCACTCACTCACTCCCTCGTGCTTTTGTCTCCGGCTTCTCACTGTTTGTCACTGTTTCTCTTTGCCCGGTCACAGGAGAAGGCCCTGCCCCTCCAGTCTTTGTATGTCGCTGGTCTCGTCTACTCACAGACTGCAGGAAGATGCAGGATAGGAGACAGGAAAGCGATCCCCACTACTGTAACCGTGATGACAATAGCGGTGATCTGTCCCTGTCTTCTATGCTACATCTTCCCGCGGTCTGTGACTGTGGGGAGATCGGGGATGCACACAGACTGGAGGCGGTGGGGCCTTCTCCTGTGACCGGGGCAAGAAGAAGCAGTGAGAAGCCAGAGACAAAAGCGACAGGGAGTGATGGACACACAGCGCAATGTCAGGCATCCTGTGCCACTGCCTGGTATACACTGACAGGGAGGGAGAGAGGGAGGATTTGGCTTAGAGCCCACAGGGGAGTAATACAAAGAAACCCAGCCCCTCATAGTGACGCAGTGCTGCACTTATGCTAATTTGCTGCACTGTTTTCCGGGTGTTTGATAACACTTTTCTCAATCAAACCTTGAATCATTCAATTAAAGCAGAGGTGGTGAACCTTTTTTTCTGCCGGGGGCTATTTAGAAATTTCTACAATTATTCGGGGGCTGACCAAAATTATCAGCTTGAAAATTACCCTCCTATATTTGGTCAAACAATTAATTACCTCACCTCTAATGTGGCTGGACGCTGGGATGTTGAGATCAGCAAAATCAATCTCTCCTAACCTACTTTTCCAGGTTTGGGTTGGACAGAAAAGCAGTGAATTTTTTGATATTTATTATAAATCATATACATCACATAGGAGACATGGGGGCTACAGCATATACATCACAGGAGACACTGGGGGAATAGAAATCACAGGAGAGGCTGGAGAAAATAGAAATTGCAGGAGACACTGGGAGCATAAACATCACTAGAAATGTCACAGCTTAGACATCACAGGAGACGCTGGGGGCATAGACATCACAGGAGACGCTGGGGGAATAGACATCACAGGAGACGCCAGGGCATAGACCTTATTGAGCGGTATGAAGATCACTGCGGGGGGCACATACAGCACTTGCAGGTATATACATCACTGTGGGGCATATACAGCACTGGGTGGTATATACATCATTGGGGGGGTATATAGAGTACTGGGGGAGCATATACATCATTTTGAGGTTTATACAGAGTACTGGTGGGACTATTTAGAGAGCACTGGGGGGAAGGAGTATACAGAGCACTGGATGGGTATGCAAAGCATTGGGGGGAGCAAATACAGAGCACTGGGGGGAATATAAGCATACTACCGGGGGAGTATATACAGAGCACTGGGGGGGATAGAAAAAGGAGATGTATCCAGAGTTTTATCTCCCTCTCATCTGCTTTTTGCTTATCACCTTGCTTCCAACACAGTCCTCATCACTGCACCGCCCGGAAACTTTGTCATTAATTGAGAACAGTTAGCTTATTTCTTTCCCTTAGGCTACGTTCACACACAGCGTTTTTGTGAGGATCCGTTTTTGGTGCAAAATTGCACCAAGAACGGATCTTCATAGAACACAGCGTTCTGTGTGCGAACAGCCTGCGCTTTCTTCCTGCGCTTTTACTTACCTTGCCACGCTCCTCCGCTGACCCTGGCAGTGTCTTCTGTGTCCCTGCTGGGCCGCATGTGAGTACGGGCTCTGGAACCCCTCAGCACCATGTGACCGGTGATGTCGGTCAGTCACATGGTGCTTTTTAAGGTCCTGCACAAGGTCCTACTGTGGCGGCGAGAGAAGCGATCACCGGGGGATTGCGGCGAGGTGAGTAAAAACGTGCAATGGAAAAAGGCGCAAAGAATTGACATTCATTCTTTTTGCGGATATGCTTTGCAGCGAAAAATGCATCCGCAAAATTACGGACCATGTGAACGCATTTCAGCAAAAGCCATTGCTTTCACCGGGATGCGCAACGGAGCTGCGTCAGTACAAGTGTAAGGCTACATTCACATGTAGCGTATTTCTGCACTTATGCAGCACTAGAAAGTCCCCTGTGAAGTGGTTCAGCGCCATTTCAGCAGGGGACATCTCCCTCAGCTGCGCTCTGCAGAATCTGGCTACAAACCGACCCAGAGGGTTAATATGCCCTTCGGTCCTATTTGTCCGGAGCTGTCAGGCTGTGTCCAGTGCTTCCTGCAAAGCATCGGACACAGCCTGACAGGGCAAAAAACGTGGTGTGAAGCCACCCTAAGACTTTTGGTGTTTACTTTCCAGTTCTTGCCAATATTGCCGGGACGGGGCAGATTCAAATTCATCATAACTTTCTTTTGCTAGTGATGCATCATGGACGTCTTAATGAGGCTTTACTGTTCTGATGCATCATGGACCTCTGAATGAGGCTTTACACTGACTGAGCGGCGCTCGTTTAGGTAATAATTACACTACTATGCTTGGAACACTTTAGCGTTGAGAATATATTGGCAGCCTGGTATTGTACTACTAATGCCAGTCTAGCAGTGACTGGGGGGTATTGTAGCACAGTGTATAGCTCTGGGCTAAATTAACATGGCACCTGGCTTCACCTTCATGAGTAAACTGAACAGCCCAGGGGGTTGCACAATTCACACCTGAGGCAAGCAGAGTACAGGAGGTGTGGTGGGATACACACCACAGGCTCCATTGGCTTTGGGCTGCCATGTTTGCGGTGTGTATATAAAAATATAAGGGGAGATAACAGAGGCGCAAAATAGTGCCCTATCACTCAGTATCGCATAGGGACTTATAGATAAATTCAGGTTTGCACTAACCTGGTCCAGTTGTGACTCCCACAACTGGAATAAAAGCGTTGGTTTTAGTATTGCAGGCTGCCGCTGGACTTCCACCTCCACAGGGTCGTGGGTACTTCAAGAGTTCTGGGGTCAAAGGTGTGCTACAGTCCGCGCTGCCCGATCATCCAAAGGATCACAGGGGAAACAGTGTTCCAAGAAAAGTTTTCTTTATTCTTCTTGTTTGCGGTGTGTAACAGTTGTGCACACCAGCAATTTAAAAATGGCAACTGCCAGTGGCTGTAGAAAAAAAGTTATACATAAACAATCCTGGATAACCCGTTTGACATTTTTTGTTTTATTTATTTTGCTATGGCCCTAAGCACTAACAGGCAGGTAATTGTGAACTGCTTGATTATTGTGCCTGGTGCTGATCTCTGTAGGCACAGAGCTGTCACAGACCGCCCCTGCTGGCGATTCAGTGGCTTCTGTTGATGTCACGTCAATGGATCAGCAGCTTTTGCTCTGCTCCGCTCTGTTTGCAGGATGTGGCTGCCAATGTCATGCTGACTGACAGCGGCTCCCTGCTGTTTAACTGAGGGGAGCTGGCTGTTAATCAGCATGACATCGGCATCACGCCCTGTCACGGAGCAGCCCAAAAAAGCTGCTTTTGACATGGAGCAGCTGAAACATTGACCGGAGCGGTCAGTGACTACTCTGAGCTGGCACCGGTAAAACAAGTGGATAGTTAGCAACTACCTGCTGTGAGTTTTAGGCCCATGGAAAAAAGAAATCCTATATAATCCCTTTTTAATTTTTTTTTATTTTTTTTTTAGCTAAAAAATGGTGATACGTTAGTCAAACTTTTAAGAATTGGGTGATTTTTCAGTATTGCTTTTTCTATTTTTCCTCCCCTTATTCAGGAAGCCATAACTTATTTTATTTTTTTTAATTTTTCCATCGATATAGCTGGGTGAAGTCTTATTTTTTGCGTGATGAGTTGTACTTTAGAATGACACCATTCATTTTATAATATGATGTAATGGTAAGCAGGAAATAAATTCCAAGTGTAGTGTAATTAAAAAAAAAAAGGAGTTCTGCAAAATATTTTTTTTTTTTTTAGTTTTTTTTTTAGCATTTATTTTACAATAAAACTGACCTGTATGATTTTCCCAGTCAATGTGGTTATGCAGATATCGAACATGTATAATTTTTGTTTATTTAAATGATGGGAAAGAAAAATCTGAAAATTTTGAAGAAATCTCTCTTGTGTCCTGACTTTCTGAGATCCACTGTTTTTCGGCTTTGGGGCTGTGTAGGGCTTATTCTTTGCACCCCTTGCTGGTGTTTTAATTGATATTATTTTGGAATTCGTGTAATGTTTTGATCGCTTGTTAAGTTTTCGACTGTTGTAGCAGTGGAAAAACTACAATTCTTCAGGTTTTTTTTCCTTGTTGCACAATTTACCTATCAGATTAATTTATCTATTATAATAGATTGAACATTTCTGAACGCAGCGATACCAAATATGTGTAATTTTTGTTTAATTTTCAACAGGGCCAAAGGGGGGTGGATTTCAGATTTTATTTTTAAAATCTTTTACTTTTTACTGTCTTTACTAGTCACGTTAGGGGACTTTAAAGTTGCGATCATCCAATCGCTTGTACCATACATACACTGCTCTGTATGGCAGAAATCACAATATCCTATGAATGCCGGCTCGTAGCTGTTATGACAGCCCATCAGCATCCCACAATCACGTCACAGACATGCTGATGGGAGCAGAGAATGATGCGTCCCTGCAGGCACATGTGAAATCCCATTGTCAGAGATTGACAGTGTAATTTAACTGAATGACAGCTGCAGGTGAATCTCCGAACCACCTGTGGCTCTTACATGATGGCTAATAAAATCAGCTGTCATGTGCAGGGAAAGATGCAGGCTCAGCGTGCGAGTCCGCATCAAAGGCAGGAAGAGGACCTATCATGTACATAGCACATTATGGGTTGTTAAGGGGTTAAAAGTGGCCAGAAGGAATATTTCTGCGGCCACAAATTGGAGAACTGATATTAGATGTGGGGGGTTTCAGAGCAAGAGAAAATTGTGGCTGGATTCACACTATTTTGCTATCAACAACGAATATGATTTCATGAAGATATGTCAAATATGGAAATCCGGTTATAAGGAAAAGAGAACCCAAATCCTGGCTGCCGACTGTAGACTATAAAACTTTATATTCTAAAGCAAAATATTCCAGTAACACATTATTGGGAGGCAGTGTGGACATGTTGATTCACTGACATCTGTCTTATATTGTGTCTTTCCAGATAGTAATTCAATCTTCACTCTTATTTCTCCTCAGTTTCTCTGGGCTTTTTTGATGATATCGTTATACCTCCTGAATCTTTGCAGCAACCTGCAAAATTGTATCCTTTTAAAGCTATTAAAGCATTTTATAGATATGAATTTTTCTATAGTGGACTATAATAGTTAACAATGGGTTATTTGCTTTTTTAATTTTTTTGCATGTATTCTGCAGCAGAATTTGAGTACTGAACATATATGGAAAATAGTGGGGAACTTTTATAAATATCTGCCTTTAGGTGCTAACCACCTTTGTAATTAGCTTTATTATAAAGTACATTATACAGTCCCTGACAGACGGTATGTCGCTTATCCATGTTATGTAAATAAAAGCTTATAACCTGACGTTAAATTCATCCATTGGTTTTATAAATGACTCTTTGGAAAGCTGATACCCTGCGAATATGGTTTAGGTTAAGAAAATAAATTGACATCAATGCTAAATATTGATCATTTAATGAACACAGAATGGTCAGATTTTGGCAAGACAAAAGTTTTGTCGCCTGGTCATATAATGCACCCAATCCTAGTTTACATCCTCACCTGTGCTCAGTAAATGATTGGTTACTTAGTGAGTGTGTATAAAAAGAAACCCAGCACCCCAGACCTTCACTTGAACTGCAACTTGAGCTCTGACAACATGCCAAAAATCCACCCTGCCACCAAAGCCTTGATTATCAAGAGGCTGAAGACCAGATCCACTGCAGAGGTGGCTGGCACCTTTAATGTGTCTCAGCGTCAAGTACAAAGAATTTAAAAAAGATTTGAAGAGACTGGAGATGTGTTTGACAAGTCCAAGTCCGGCAGACCCCGCAAGACAACTGCTCAGGAGGAACGTTTGTTGGTTAGAAAATCCAAAGCAAGCCCCTCTTCCACTGCAGCAGAGCTCCAACAGGCCTGGTCACCTCAAGTCCCTGTGTCAACTAGAACAGTTTGTAGGATTCTGTCTCAAAATGGCCTCCATGGTTGAATCAGTGCCCAGAAGCCAGCACTAAACAAAAGGCAAATAAAAAACAGTGTGACATTTGTAAAGTCCCACAGCCTGCTAAACAGATGGACACTGGAAAAGTGGCAGAAGGTGGATTTCTCTGATGAATCTTCAGTAGAATTACACCACAGTCGCCGCAAAATACTGCATGAGACCTACAGGAGCCCGTGTGGATCCAAAATACACCCAGAAAACAATTAAATTTGGTGGTGTAAAGATCATGGCTGGGGTTACATTCAGTATGGGGGGTGTGTGAAACATTTGCAAAGTGGAAGGCAATATCAATAACTTAAATATCAAGAAGTATTAGCTACCTCTTATATTCCAAATCATAAGAGGTCAAATTCTGCAGCAGGATGGTGCTCCATCTCATGCATCCATCTCTACAACAAAGTTCCTCCAGGCAAAAAAGATCAAGGTACTCAAGGACTGGCCAGCCCAGTCACCAGACATGAACATTATTGAGCATGTTTGGGGTAGGATGAAAGAGGAAGCTTGGAAGACGAAACCAAACATTTTAGATGAACTCTGGGAGGCATGCAAGACTACATTCTTTGCTATTCCACACCTGATTCATCTTAGCTGCAGATATATTCAGAACCACAAGTCTGATCCAGACTTTTCTGATCCCTGTATCTTTCATACTAAATCTTTCAAGATACATTTTCTAAGTACAATACTTAGAAATAGACTAGAAATCTATGATACACTTGTCCATTTATCACCATTGTCACTGCTGCATCATCATCATCTGCATCATCATCATCATCATCATCTAATTGGGGCTGTTGCCTCTTCCCACAGGTACGCATTGAATCTGCACAAGTGTTGCGGGCCCTCTGACTGTCTCTTTACTGTGCATTTAATATCTATATATGTTTATATTTTCTTACCCATCATGTCTTTGCTCTCTCATTCCTCATGATCACTCTTCCATGACTTGGAGTGGCTACTCCAACCCCTCTCTACTTTTTATTACCTTTGTTTAACTCTGTCTGTGGTCAGTTCATACCTACCCACCCGCTCATCCACACCTGATTCATCTTAGCTGCAGATATATTCAGAACCACAAGTCTGATCCCGACTTGTCTGATCCCTGTATCTTTCAAACTAAATCTTTCAAAGTACATTTCCTAAGTACAATACTTGGAAATAGACTAGAAATGGACTGGAAATTACTGAAAGGTAAAGGAATAGAAAGCCACTACAATGTTTTTCTATTCACTACCACCCCTTAGGCCACGTGCACACGCTGAGTATTTGATGGGTTTTTTTTACCTCAGGATTTGTAACCAAAACCAGGAGCGGATAATTAAATACAGAAGTGGTGCAGGTGTTTCTATTATACTTTTCCTCTGATTGCTCCACTCCTGGTTTTGTCTACAAATCCTGAGGTAAAAAAACTCATCAAATACTCAACTTGTGCACATGGCCTTACTACTTAATTTCTTATTAACTCCTTAAAGAACTCTCCACCATTCCTCCCCAGCCATCTTACCTCCTCCTGACTACTATTCCTCCACATACTGGCTGCATCACCTCGTCCTCTGGTCGCATCATTTCATCCCCTGGCAGCAGCATCCCATCATCTCGTCCCCAGCCAATCTACCTCGCCCTGGGTGCATCATCTAGTTCCTGAATGCCCCATCTGATGCCCAGCTACATCCCCCTGGTTTGCATCTCAACCCTCGATCACCGCTGCACCTTCTCATTCCCGGCTCCATCACCTCGTCCTTGGCTCCACCATCTTGTCCCGGACTACTCTACCTCGTCCCAGCCACATCTCCCCTGGACTGTAGCTCATCCCTTGGTGGCACCCCACCCCGGACTGCTCTTCAGCACTGACCACTTGTCCACCACTACAGCTCTCTTTCCCGCTGCACCTGACCCCTGCTGTGTGCGACCCCTGTAACTCCTGCCCCCACCCACCATCCACAATGTTTCCGCTCCTTTGCACTCTCACTCCCATCCTCCACTTCCTGCTACCCCCGCTCATCCCACCACCCAGCAACAAAATACTTCTCTCGCCCTCCATCCTACCTAACCACCTCACCTATTTCTCCGAACTATTCCTTCACTTTCAATCCTCCATCTCTAAACAGGCATGCCCACCACATAAACTCTCCTGCTCTCACCTGCTAACCCTCTCCCTGCTCCTCCTACTCGATGGCGACATTTCCCCTAATCCCGGCCCCCCCGCCACATTCCCACAGTCACCTACACCCCACAACCCACCATCACCCTCCCTTGCAACCTTACCAACCTTAGACCCATCCTCCCAGCCCCTGCTCCCCCAATCTCCCTGTGAGGCGCACTCTGGAACACCCGCTCAGTCTGTAATAAACTCACACACATCCACGAACTCTTTATTTCGAATAAACTCTCATTCCTTGGCATCAGAGACCTGGCTCACCCCCTCCGACACGGCCTCCCCTGCTGCCCTATCCAACGGCGGTTTCATTCTCATCTCTGCTGAAGACTTTGCCTCCTTCTTCAAAGAAGAGATTGACAGAATCGGAGGCAGCTTTGATCCACTCTCCCTCTTGCCTATACTGCCTTCTCCTGTCATCAACTGCTTACCCCCCATAACTGAAGACCAGCTCTCCTCCCTCCTGTCAAAATCACACCTCACCACCAGCATCCACGACCCACTCCCATCCCACCTCGTTCCCAACCTCTCCTCCGTTATCATCCCAGCCCTGGCTCATCTTTTCAACCTATCACTCACCATCGGCACCTTCCCCTCAGCCTTCAAACATGCCTTGATCACACCCATCCTCAAAAAACCCTCCCTTGACCCCACAGCTGTCTCCAATACCGCCCTATATCTCTCCTCCCCTTCACCTCTAAACTACTTGAACGCACGTCCACTCTGAGCTGTCCTCTCACCTCTCCTCCTGCTCCCTCTTCGACTGCCTGCAATCCGGCTTCCGACCCCTCCACTCCACTGAAACAGCACTGACCAAAGTCACAGATGACTTACTGACTGCCAAAATCAAGCACCACTACTCTATCCTCCTCCTCGACCTGTCCGCCGCCTTCAACACTGTTGACCACTCCCTTCTACTTCAGATCCTGGAATCTCTTGGCATTACGGACCTTGCCATCTCCTGGATCTCATACTTAACGGGCCGGACCTTCGGTGTCACCCACTCCCACACATCCTCCTCGGCCTACCCCCTATCTGTCGAGGTCCCCCAGGGCTCAGTGCTAGGACCGTTACTCTTCACAATCTACACTCTCGGCCTAGGGCAACTCCATTGAGTCCCATGGGCTCCAGTACCACCTCTACGCCGACGACACCAAAATCTACCTGTCTGGACCTGACATCGCCTCCCTACTATCCAAAATTCCACAATGCCTGTCCGCCATCTCTTCCTTGTTCTCTGCTCGCTTCCTTAAGCTGAACATGGACAAAACCGAATTCATCGTCCTACCCCCCCCCCCCAAGCCGCTCCCCCTCACTACCTGGCCTATCCATCGTCGTCAACGACTGCTCTCTCTCCCCAGTCCCCCACACCAAGTGCCTCGGGGTTATCCTTGATTCTTCCCTCTCCTTCAAGCCCCACATCCAAGCCCTCGCCACCTCCTGCCGACTCCAGCTCAAAAACATCTCTCGGATCCGCACTTTCCTTGACCACAGCACCGCTGAAACCCTTATTCACGCTCTCATCATCTCCCGCCTCGACTACTGCAACCTCCTGCTCACTGGCCTCGCCGCTACCTCCCTTTCACCTATCTAATCTATCCTGAACTCCGCTGCCCGCCTAATCCATCTGTGTCCCCGCTACTTCCCTGTCTCCCCCCTCTGCCAAGCCCTTCGCTGGCTTCCTGCTTCCCAGAGATCCCGGTTTAAAACACTAACCATGACATACAAAGCCATCCACAACCTGTCCCCTCCATACATCTCCGACATGGTCTCCCGATACCTACCCTCACGCAACCTGTGATCCACCCAAGAACTCCTCCTCTACTCCCCCTTCATTTTCTCTTCGCACAACCGCATACAGGACTTCTCCCGTGCATCACCCATACTCTGGAATTCGCTGCCCCACCACATCAGGCATTCCCCTACCCAGGGAACCTTCAAAAGAGGCCTGAAAACCCACCTCTTCCGCCAAGCCTACAACCTGCAATGAGACCCCGGTCCACCGGACTGCCTCACGACCGACACCTCCCCCTCCTACTGTATCCCCAACCGCCCCTTATAGACTGAGCCCTCGCGGACAGGATCTTCTCCCCTATTGTATCTGTACGTTAGAATTGTCCACAGCCATTGTTACTTGTATTGTTACTATGTTACTTGTCCTAGTCTGCCCTCTTAACATGTAAAGCGCCATGGAATATTATGGCGCTATATAAATAAATAATAATTCCTGATGACTTAATAAATTGTATGAATCATTGTTGAATTGCATGGATGCAGTCCTTCAAGCTCGTGGAAGTCACACAAAATATTAAATATGACTCTAATAGCAGCACAACTTAATTCACCAATGTTATGCAACATATATTTGTATTTTAAGTTAATTATTTGTTTGAAAATCACATTACTTTCTGTGGGCGACAAAACTTTTGTCTTGCCAAAGGCTGACCATTCTGTGTTCATTAAATGATAAATATCTCAGCATTGATGCCAATTTATTTTCTTAACCTAAACCACATTTCGGAGGGTTTCAGCTTTCAAAAGAGTAATTTATACAACCAATGAATGAATTTAACATCAGGTTATAAGCTTTTATTTACTTAACATGGATAAGTGACATAACTTCTGTTAGGAAGTGTAGGTATTGGTCAACCCCTTTAAGTAGCAATCATTTGTGCTATAGCAGAGAACCATTGGACTTTTTTTTCCCACACCACTGCTATGACTATGGCTGAACACAAACTGAAAAACCATGCTTACTACCAGCTGCCACTATTGGAAGTAGTATGGGCAACCTGATGCATAATGTCTTATCACTGAGGTGTATTAAGTGTCTTTGTTTTATATACCGTGTATATATATATATATAATATATATATATATATATATATATATATATATATATATATATATATATATATATATATATATAATAAATTATGGGTTACCAACTTTTAATTTTGTTATAAAAAAGTGTTTTCTTAACAAATATTTGATAAAAAAGTCAAAGATCTACATAGAAAGACATAACCAACAAAAACAAACATATGAATGCAAA
This sequence comes from Allobates femoralis, assembly GCA_033576535.1. NCBI lineage: Eukaryota > Metazoa > Chordata > Amphibia > Anura > Aromobatidae > Allobates > Allobates femoralis. Next base: position 39,244,610 of record JARQOC010000007.1, read on the forward strand.
CAAGCAGTGTGTGACCATGGTGGGGGGGATCTTACCCTCCTCTGTTTACACCTACCTAACAATGGGGGATTTTCACCCTAAGGTATTAGGTGCCTCCATACCACGTCGGCTATCCCTCACCTTACCTTGTTTGGCTTAATAGGGGATTCTGCATGAAACTCTTGATACTCACTTAACTCATGAGTTAAACGATTGTGGTTTTTCAAGAGACGTCGCCCACTTCCTTCTTTGGCAATTCAAGATGGATGCAGTAAATTCTCCAATCTTTACACGTTTCGTCCAACCTTATATTGTCGGACTCATCAGAAGGCGGAGAGTTGGATACTGACTTGCCTAAAAGATCAAAAGACAAACAAAAACAGATCAGTCCTTCGCCAAAGAGGTTTATACAAATGTCGCATTCTCAGGTTAATAAAGCTATCAGAATATAGTCTAACTTACCAGGTTAGACTATTTTAAGAATTGGTATATTCCTTTAACAATATTTATGCATATTTTTGGACATAAATATATTATACCTTTTTTCTAGTCTACTGTACTGATTATATTTGAATATTTGACTTTTCTTTGATATGATTCCTGATGGTCTGCGCATTTCACACCCTAGGATCATTTGCCTTCTAAAGCGGTAATTTATCCTTATCTCTGATATGCCTTGCCACTTCTGTTCTCTAATATAGATCCATGTGAGTTTAGACAACACACTTCTATGATATGCAAAAAAACATATGTAAACATCAGAATGGGGTCTGCTAGCGTTATTAACCTGAGAATGCGACATTTGTATAAACCTCTTTGGTGAAGGACTGATCTGTTTTTGTTTGTCTTTTGATCTTTTAAGCAAGTCAGCATCTAACTCTCCACCTTCTGATGAGTCGGTTGGACGAAACGCGTAAAGATTGGAGAATTTACTGCATCCATCTTGAATTGCCAAAGAAGGAAGTATACGACCTCTCTTGAAAAACCACAATCGTTTAACTCATGAGTTAAGTAAGTATCAAGAGTTTGTTCCAGAATTCCCTATTAAGCCAAACAGGGTAAGGTGAGGGATAGCCGACGTGGTATGGAGGCACCTAATACCTTAGGGTGAAAATCCCCATTGTTAGGTAGGTGTAAACAGAGGAGGGTAAGATCTCCCCCCTCCCCACCATGGTCACGCGCTGCTTCTTTGCATTCAATGTTTGTTTTTGTTGGTTATGTCTTTCTATGTAGGTCTTTGACCTTTTTTTCAAATATTTGTTAAGAAAACACTTTTTTTAAAGGGATCCTGTCACCTCCAGAACGCCTCCTAAGCTACGAAAACATGTCCCTGCAGCATCCATTCACTAATCTCGCACTCCTTTTGTCTCCTAAAAGCATCCTGTGAAAGTGGATAAAAACGTTTTAATACTCATTAGTGATTAGAATTAGAAGGGGCTATATTCTTTAGTCACCAGGGCGGGCTGTTTTGCAGGCTCCAGGATCCACCCTCTCTCTGTCTGTGTGCTCTGCTTGTGCAGGCTTTGCCCTCCCCTCTCTATCACTCACATAATGCAAATCATTAGTCCTGCCTTCAGCTCCACATCACAGCAGCACAGACAGAGAGAGTGTGGATCATTCAGGCTGCAAACCAACACGCCCTAGGGGCTAAAGAATATAGCCCCTGCTAATTATAATCACTAATGAGTAAGTATTAAAACGTTTTTATCCACTTTCACAGGATGCTTTTAGGAGACAAAAGGAGTGTGAGATTAGTGATAGGATGCTGCAGGGACATGTTTTGATAGCTTAGGAGGCGTTTTGTAGGTGACAGGATGCCTTTAACAAAATTAAAAGTTGGTAACCCATAATTCTATATAATAAAAAAAAAAAAAACTCCAAAAAATTACCTTCTAAAGTATAAACATATTCTGTGTATTAAGTGTCTTCAACATGTCCGCTTTTTTTCCTAGTTCCACTTTTCTGGCTAAATATTGCAGTCACTGCTTAGTCCATATATAGCTTTTTTTCTTTTCTTTCGTTTTTTTACCTTACTAAACTTTAAGAGGTTTTCCACTACTAATGGTACCCCCTTTCTTTTATCCAACTGATCCTAGCAAACAATTTGCTAATATACTGTACTTATGCTGCCTTCCCTGCTCCTGTAATCTTATCTCTAAGTTTTATTTATTTTATTATTTATCGGCCTTCAGCTCATTCTCGAGCCATGGCGAATTGATGGATAAACGATCTGTAGGGCGATCAATCTTGTGCAGCCTAGATGGGTCCACCAGGGGCTTCTCCACCGTTATCTTGACAGTATTGGCTTGCTGGTCTTCCTCTTCTACTTGTACGTCTTATTCTTCTTACCATAATGTCATTCTCTAGTGATTTTTCTCTTCGTAAGATGTCTGGCTTGATTTGTTTCCAAAATGATGTTTGTTCTTTTTGCCATTCATGGTATTGATAACATCCTTCTTCTGTATCTCATTTCAAAGGTGTTATTTATCTCTAAGAGGCTCATAAAACCTTTATTGTACCTGTCTTGATCTTCCAGGCTGCAAACTGGAATCAGACCAACTGAGCAGTGCATATCACTGGTGGGGGCTGGGCTGTATCTCTGAGTGACAGCAGTCTGGGCACTCATGCCCAAAAACACAATTCACTTTCCTCTCAGCCCCTGCAAGTGACGTGCCCTGCTCAGTTGGTCTGATTCCAGTTTGCAGCCTAGGAGATCAAGGCAAGTACAATCAAGGTACTGCAGCCCAAAAGATCAAAGCTACAACAATCAAGGTATTTACAAGCCTCGGAGAGCTAAGATTAAAATATCAGGTAGATAGCAGAAGTATATTGGGAAAGTGTTAGTTGGGTATAGTTAAAAAGGAAAAAAGGGGATCACATTAGTAATGGAAAACCTTTTTAATGTTGTACGTCATGTGACAGAGTTTTAAAATAGATTTGTCGGTATATTTATAGTATTAGAGTTGATATGACTATGTCAGTAATGAGAGTTGAGGGGATTCATTTGTGTTAGTAGCATGGTTACTTCAAACCATTGCTTTAACAAAAAGCACAATGCAATGGGATTTATAGTATTAAAAAAATAGTGACAAACATAACTGTTTTGTATCAGGACAGGACTGTGCCTGACCATAGATTGTCTCTGGTAGAGCAGTACATCTTCGTTGAAGTGAATAGGATTCAGCCACAATACCACACATAACCTGGTCTATAGAATAAATTCCCCTTGTTTTTCCTAATCTTGGACAACCAGATTATGGAAAGACTCTATAAATGTTTAACAGTAAGCCGGTGTTTGTCCATTACATGATAACTCCAGTGATGAAGCAGAACAAGTATGGGTCTGGGAGTATGAAACGGAAGAAGGAGCTCATGACCTGTACATGGATATTGGTGAAGATATCCGGTTTCGTGTTGTAGATGAAACCTTTATAGACACCTCTCCAACCGGACCAAGTACTACTGAGTCCTCCACTTCCACAGCTGCAGAGGAGCCACAACGCAAAGAGGCACCATACACATTAGTGGTAAGATGTGAAATTATGGATAAGATTAAAGAGAAATCAAAACTGTGCTAATGAACATTTACTTTAGTTTTCCTGTCCAATTCTAGTCTCCTATTAAAAAAAAAAAATCACTAATTTCCTATTATAGCTGTAGGTTTGTATATTCAGTCAAAATGGGATAGAACGAATTTATTTAAGTCTGACATTCATACACCCAGTGTTAAAAAGGTACACTTTGTCATTTACAATATTTTAGGCTGATCTGCAGTTTTTTCACTGATCAGTGTCCATTCAGTTTGTGTGCCAAAACCAGGAGTGTCTACAAAACCCAGAACAGGGGTAAATCTTTCAATTATAGTTTTTCTATGCAAGTTCCTCTCCTGGTTTTGGCACACAAACCGGATGGAACCTGATCAGGGAAAAAACTGCAGTGTGAAACCAGCCTTAGGTTATCTGTCAATGCACCAGAGAAAGCTGTTCTGCACTGCTTTGAGCAGGCGTAGTATTGCGGCATACTTTGGTATGATTTCTAGTGTAAATTATGTCAAGTCTGCCTGCAGAGGGCTTTCTTCTCATTCTAAACTGTGCCTACATATCTAGTTGCTTGAAAACTGCTGATGGAAGCACTAAAGCACAAGTAGTCACACATTGGTGCAAACAAGAATGGTGACAAACTTTTAAACCAATAGGCAGGCTTACATCTGATGGGAAATTTTCCCTATGTCTGCCCTGCACATTCTTGGTCTTCTCCTTTTCAAACATAGTTTATTTAAAAGGACATTTATAGCTACAAAATATTTAATGAATCCCAAAAGCAAAAAAATTACTAGATAAAATTGCCTGAATTTAAGTAGAACAAATGTCCCTGAAGGTTCCCATATTCGTGAACTATGTCGACTCGCTCTCCTCGATCATTGAGATTTGCGATTTCTTTGTTTCCTTGTCATCTTCACCTGTTCGATCGGTGCAGGAAGGAGACATGAAACTGAACCATTAATGTTCAGTCTCCTGTTAGGCCACGTGCACACAGTGAGTGTTTGAGTTTTTTACTTCAGGATTTGTAGCCAAAACCAGGAGTGGGTGATAAATACAGAAGTGGTGACGTGTTTCTATAATATGTTTCCTCTGATTGTTCCACTCCTGGTTTTGGCTACAAATACTGTGGTAAAAAACTCACCAAATACTGAATGTGTGCATGTGGCCCTATAAATACTGAGGTAAGATAATAACCAAATACTGAATGTGTGCACGTGACCTTACAAATACGGAGTTAAAAACTTGCCAAATACTGAATGTGTGCACGTGGCCTTACAAATACTGAGGTAAAAAACTCACCAAATACTGAATGTGTGCATGTGGCCTTACAAATACTGAGGTAAAAACTCACCAAATACTGAACGTGTGCATGTGGCCTTACAAATACTGAGGTAAAACTCACCAAATACTGAACATGTGCACGTGGCCTTACAAATACTGAGGTAAAAACTCACCAAATACTGAACATGTGCATGTGGCCTTACAAATACTGAGGTAAAAACTCACCAAATACTGAACGTGTGCATGTGGCCTTACAAATACTGAGGTAAAAACTCACCAAATACTGAACCTGTGCATGTGGCCTTATAAATACTGAGGTAAAAAAAAACTCACTACTGAGCATGTGCACGTGGCCTAACAGACAGGACAGCTTTACAGCTTGATGAACAGTATAGGGTCATTCCATGTCAAGTGATCCAAAAATGAATATTTTTTTTCCCTGACGTCCTCAGATTTTTTAAATTTTTTTTCTATATGAAGAACAACTTTAGTTAATTACAAAAAAAAATTTTGATTTTTTTTTTTTTCTTTATCAGTTAATTTTTTACAGATTTTTAAAGTTTTAAAAAGTGCGAATTTTGGCCTGGTATGGCTTTACATTTTCTATCATATCTCGGGCTAGAAATAAGATAGAGAAACAAAATAAACACCAATCTACTCAGAACTGTGCAGGCTTTCACCAGATATGTCACAAGAGGATCTTTGTTAATATTTTACCCATTGGATCGCAAGCGCAAAACTTTAAAACGCATTTCCGAAAAATCGGCGCGCTTTAAATATTTCAAAAACTGCCCATGTGTCTGCTTTGTTCTTAGCCACATCTGTACCAAATTTCAAGTTGGGATCGCGATGGGATCATATTTTAAAATATTTTAATATTAATAGCGTCAATGGGTCATTCTATATCAAGTGATCTAAATATGAATATTTTTTTTTACCTGACGTCTTTAGATTTTTTTTTATTCTTTTTCTTTATGAAGTACAACTTTAGTTAATTACAAATTAAAAGTTTAGAATTTTTTTCTTCGTCAGTTAATTTTTTACTGATTTTTAAAGTTTAAAAAAAGGGTGAATTTTGGCCTGGTATGACTTTACATTTTTTTTATCTCAGGCTAGAAATAAGATAATGAAGTGGGAGAGGCATCATTTTACTCAGAACGGTAACAGCTTTCATTTGAGATGTTACAAGACTATGTTTCTTTATATCAAATTCAAACTATTGACGGGCAATTGTGAAAAAATGACTGATTGTGTTCCTGGTTCTATTTGTGCAGAGATTCAACTTGGGACCTGTCAAATTTATATATTTTTTATTTTATGGTTGTATAAGTTATCACAACTTATTGAATAAAACATTTATATGCAACAAAAAAGAAACCCAAAAAACAAATCCCATAAGTGCCAGGATAAATACATCTTAATCATCAGAACACAACGCTCAGCATTTTCAACTTGAATGTATTGAACAAACCAAAAGAAGAAAGGTGATCATATCCTCAAGTTTGATTAAACAAGATTAAAAGAACCAAAAATGTTAACCCCTATTTATACATGTAAATTTGTTTTCTATTCAATCACTAAACATGTGATTTATGAAGTGTTTAATAAGAATAGTACAGTAGTTAAATCATCGTTCTATAAATTATGAACTAATCAATCAATTAATAATATGTTTTTAAAGTGGCATTTTATCAATTTTTCCCTTCTAGTGGGTGAAATGTAATCTTGTCTATAAGCGCTTACTAGCAATCGCCATTTCCTTGTGTGTCAAAGAGTATGTCCGGCCTGTCACGGTGTTAGGCTCCGCCTGAGTTAATATCTGATTTTTGTGCACTTTTAAAATGTCTGGCTTTCTTGGATACACAAAGGATGGCGCTGGACCAGAAGGATGCAATAAAGTCAATTCTACTTCTTCATTTTCACAATCTTTGGAGAGTACAGTAGCCAGCCACCAGCGCCAATCATATTCATATTTTTTCAAAAGGATTGCAACAGTGTCTATGATAAAATGCTGTTTCTTGAGAAGTAGCAGCCATTGCTGTGTGGGAAAAATACAGTTAATATTAAGTAAGGAAGATAGGTAATAAAAATAAAGATTTACAGTACACTTGAGATAGAACTGAATTACTATAAAGTGAGTTTTAGGGCTAGCGCGCACAGTTTTTTCTGTCTGCAGATACACGCTGCAGTTTTGGCAGCTTGTTTTTACCACATATGCGTTAGTTTTTTTTAATCGCTAGTGAAAAAAATGGCAGCTTTTTTTATAGAAATGATAAATGCTGCGTTTTTTGCAGCGATTAAAAAGTAGTTCAAGCAGTGATTTACTCTTGAGTGTTTCCAAAAACACTGCATGTGGTGAACCCCATAGAAATCAATGGGGCTGTTTTTCTGAATGATGATCCCTAAGAATAGCACTGTGTGTATTGGCCCTTAATAATAAAAGCATTAAACTATTAATATATTTACTCACCCATATTTTAGTACACAGCCTTGATGGCTTTGTACAGACTATTGTTTGTTCAGAAGTGAAGATGTCCAGACATGTCAGGACATGAAAGGTCTGAACGAGCTGTCTTACTTCCTGAATGCAGTGGGTAGACACTTAACATGATTGACAGAGCTGCTGGCCTATCATCTGCTCTGCATTCACTGTCTATCCCTGTGCTTTCTCAGGTTGAGCCCTAACAAAGCTTTTTCCTATATGTCCTCTCCTGCTTCTAAGCTGTAACATATCAAAATAATACAGTAATGTCTAAAAATAATGGATTTGATAAATATAGACCCCACGCTTTTAGACCACAGGTTGAACAGATCTGAATTCAAGATTTTTGAATTGACACTATAATAGTTAAATATTTTAAAATATGATCCCATCACGATCCCAACTTGAAATTTGGTACAGATGTGGCTAAGAGCATAAAAGACACGGGCAGTTTTGGAAAATTTTTATTAAAATGTTTTTTCGGAAATGCGTTTCAAAATGTTGTGTTTGCGTTCGCATGGGTAAAAAATTTAAATTAACAAATATACTCTTGTGACATATCTGGTGAAAGCCTGGACAGTTCTGAGTAGAATGGTGTTTATTTTGTTTCTCTATCTTATTTCTAGCCCAAGATAAAAAAATGTAAAGTCATACCAGGCCAAAATTCACACTTTTTTTAAACTTTAAAAATCTGTAAAAAATTAACTGATGAAGAAAAAAATTCTAAACTTTTAATTTGTAATTAACTAAAGTAGTACTTCATAAAGGTAAAAAAAAAAAAAAAATTCATATTTAGATCACTTGATATGGAATGACCCATTGACGCTATTAATAGTAAAATATTTTAAAGTATGATCCCATCGCGATCCCAACTTGAAATTTGGTACAGATGTGGCTAAGAGCAAAGCAGACACATGGGCAGTTTTTGAAATATTTAAAGCGCGCTGATTTTTCGGAAATGCGTTTTAAAGTTTTGCGCTTGCGATCACATGGGTAAAATATTAACAAAGATCCTCTTGTGACTTATCTGGTGAAAGCCTGTATAGTTCTGAGTAGAATGGTGTTTATTTTGTCTCTATCTTATTCCTAGCCTTCGTTATGAGGAGAAACGTAAAGGCAGGCAACAGCGAAATTCGCACTTTTTCCGAACTTTGAAAATCATTTAAAAAAAAAATAAATTTTTAAAAAAAATTTTTTCTCTTCACATTTTGCATTGTCTGACATGCTATTATCAAATAACAAAATCTCAAAATAATTAAAAATATAGAGGTAATAATCATTGGTTCACTTGACATGGAATGACCCTATAACCCCTTTGACCCTATGTATGCTGTATTACACTATTTTCTGCCCATGACCAGGCACTTTTAATTTATAAGCTGCAGCTGCCATCACTGTAAGGAGCTGAACCCGCTCTATGCAGAACTGGTGTTGGATGCAAAACATGCAGCAGTTTAAGTCCTGGAAAGCTGCTGCTAAGCATCACAGCAGCATTTTAAAGTTTTCCAAGATGGCTGCCATTGGTTTGTAGCATAGAACGACAAAGATGGCAACTGTGGTGGCCTTCAGCAGTCATCCACCTGCCGTTAGCCACCTACCATTGCATTTTAGGAAGGCAGGCCAATGGGAGCCAGTGCACATGCACACTGGTGATTGCACTATTGTCAGTGATTAACCGTTTAAATGCTGTAGTCATTTAGCAGTAATGAGATGGAGCGCAGGTTGCGGTTACAGGAAGATGCTGGCTGTCTGCTATATGGTGCGGGCTCGGCTCATGGTTCTGCTACATACACTGAGAACTGAAATTTTACATACAATTATGCCACAAGTTAAAAAGGGTTGGAATAATAGGTGTGCACGCAAAGCTATATTTGTTTTTCTGCCAAGATCATACCTCATACAGTGCCTTTCGAAAGTTCTCACACCCTTTGAATTTTTTCATGTTTTCCTATCTCAGAACCTGGAATTTCACTTTTTTTTCACTATGTAGAAACCATACCTTCAACTGAACATTTGGGTTTCTTTTAATTATGAAGCAAACTACAAACGGGACAAGATAACTGAACTTCAGTGTGTAGAACTATTCACTCCCCTAAAGTCAGTACTTTGTAGAGCCTCCTTTTGCGGCAATGTGTGCTTAGTGATAGCTTGACAATGTGATTGTTGTTTGCTTATACAATTTTTTGGTTTCCGGGTTACACATTATTCATTGTCTTTTTTTTTATAGTAATGTTTATTAAATTCTAAATCTATTCTTTTCTTTCTCATTTTCTTAGGGTTCCATAAGTGAGCCAGGGCTAGGTCTTCTTTCCTGGTGGACGAACAACTGAAGATTAAGAAATCTGTTTACAGCGCGGAAGGGGGCAAATTGCTTTTTGTTTTTTCTCTTTGTATAAGCACATATTAATTTAAGACTTTTGATGGCTTCGGTGAAAAGACTTGTGTAATAATAAAATTCTGTAATTTTTTGTAAAGTATTTTTTTTTGTTCATTAGCTTATGCATACAGGCCAGTTAATGCTCACAGATCATCCTGCATCTATCAACATGATAGTTGTTTGGTCAATCTTGGCTGTTAATGTAAAGAGCGTAAGTAAAACCCTGCTCTTCACCTTTGCCTCCTACAAGGAAAGTTGGACTTGGAGTTGTGGAGTGTAGTGGAGAATAGAGCAGGGTTAGGACCGTCCAATGCTGATGAGTCAGTAAGCCAAACTTCTAATTTTCTACACTCCAGCTCTAGAACAGTCAGCAAAATAGTGTCGGAGTGTAGAAAAATGAGTTGGACTTGCTAATTCCACAGCACTTGTTTGGTCCTGACCCTATTTGTTTTCACGCATGATAATTGGTAATAATTAGTGATGAGCGAGCATGCTCGGCGCTACTCGTGACTCGCACGAGTATCCCGGTACTCGGGATGCTCGGCGAGCAGCGAGCACCTCCGAGGTACTCGGACTCTTCACTAATAATTATCGCTCTGACACACATACACAGCTCCCTTCAGTGCACACAGTGAGCTGGCACCTCACAGAGAGCAGATTGATTGTTAGGGTCTCTCTGGGGGGCACAGCAAGGTGTTGTATGCTGCGACGATTTGAAAAAGCCCACCCTCCCACCCTTTCCCAGAAACACTCGTTTTATAGCCGGAAGTCTGTGGGCGGAGCCTGTCACTAATTGACTTACATTGGGCTCAGTCAAGCACCCGAGCATCTTAAAGTGCTCGACCAGAGCATAGAGCACCCGCTCATCACTAGTAATATTGAATTTCCTGGTAATTACAAATATTCTGGAAATTGTAATGTCCGACCAATGCTAAAGGTACTGCTGCTGGTTAGGCAGAACCCTTAAGGTACCGTCACACGCCGCCATATCGCCGGTGAGATGGCTGGCAATTCCCGAATTTGGCGATGTGGAAACTACATCGCATGTTCATAATGGCGTGTGACTGGACAATTCTACGGCGAGAAATCGCTGGTGGAGCGTTGCCTGATTGCCCTGCACTTCAGGGGAAATCGGGCAATATCCACCAAGTGATTTCAGCGGATCGTGCCTTGTAACAGGGCGATAGCGACATACATAGCGATCCTGAAATCAATCCCGTAGGCGTGCGTGGATGGTGTTTTTTTGCACCGCATCTGCGGCGATTGGTGAGTGATGCTGCGTTCCGATTGGCTGGCCGTGTCCAAGGCGCCTTATTTGATGACCCGTGCATTCACACAAGGCTGACCAATGGGAATGCAGTTCCGTCCACCAATCGCAGTGATGGGGGCGCTGTGAAACACACTCTAGCACGCCCCTATCGAAACAGTATGGCCACATCCCTGCTACGATTGTGGAGTGTGACACGGCGATGTGTGAAGGGAAGATCGCTTACCGTCTTCTGCAGGCGATTTCCGGGACGCAGGATCGCCGAATATCGCACGCTAGATCGCTACTTGTGACCGCTCCACAGCGATCAGCAAAAAGTGCCCGAAACGTGCGCACTCACGTCAAATCGCCAGCGATATGGAAGCCATATGGCGGCGTGTGACGGTACCTTTAGAGACTCTAAGATCCTTTAAACCCTGTGCTGGGATCTGGAATGATACGAGAGCCCCAGGAGGTAACTGCCTATGCGTGAGCAGCAGTCCAGAGGCAGAAAGGACAAGCCAAAGGGGTGGAGAGAAGGCAAGGACAGGATACAATTGCATGGTCAGGAAGCCGGGTCAAAACCCGAGAGGGCAAATTATTGATTTTAATCATGGCAGTATATTTATTAAACAGGTTATAAAACTATTTTTTTAAGCAATATAATTTTCATTGAATTTTTTTCAAACAATTATAAAACGTCAGGTTCAATATGTTCATACTTTCATGACACAACATGAAAAACATTTCTGGTAACAATAATCACAATTTTATTTTTATAAGTGAACCTGGGGAAAAAAGACAAAAAAAGTGTGGAAGGGGTATGAAAAATAACCAAAACAAGGAGGAAGGGAAAAACCAAGGTGTTATAAAGTTGGTCATAAAAAAGGTCAAGGCAGAAGGAGTCCTAATCATCCTGGTGGTCCCAGACTGGCCAAGGAGAGCCTGGTATGCAAAACTCGTCCAACTCCTCATCAACGTTCTCTGGTGGCTGTGAGACCAACCAGAACTCCTATCTCAGGGCACACGCTTCCACTAGAATTCACGGTATCTGGCCTTGACATCCTGGTTATTGAATCCTCGACCCTAGCGTGGCCGGTCTTTCTCCCCAGGTCATCCAGACCATGATACAGTCCAGAAAACCCTCGTCTTCCCATATTAATTACCGTACGTGGAGGGCCTTTTGTTTCTGGTATGAAAGTATGGCCATGTCTCCTACAGTGCTTTCCATCCTGGCTATTCTAGACTTCCTCCAGTCCACATCCTTACCATCTTCCTTTGGATCCCTGGGACCTTAATATGGTTTTTGGCATCCTTCCAGGACCCCCTTTCGAGCCAAGCAGAACATCCCTCTCTAGCTACTTTCGTGGAAAGTAGCTTTTGTTATAGCCATTACTTCCATAAAGTGGGTTTTTAAGCTGGCAGCTTTGTCCTGCCATTCTCCTTTCTTAATTTTTTGTTAGGACAAGGTGATACTGCGTCCATCTCCTTCCTTTCTCCCGCAGGTAATCTCTCCTTTTCACCTTAATGAGGAGAATGTGCTCCTCTTTCTGTCCAGGACCTTCTCACTCTTGTGAGATTTCTGCATAAACTGAGCCGAGTCAGGGCCCAGCGGCTGTACATTTCTCGCACTGAGTTTTTCCGGAAGTCAAACTCTGCTCTTTGCTGTCTTTGACCTGCCTGCCTCAAAACCTACAATTGCCCATTAGATTCGATCCACCATTCTGTTGGCCTTACTTTCAAGAACATGCTACATCACATGGGGAGTCCAGGCTCACTCCACACGGGTGGTGGGAGCCTCCTGGACAGTTTGCCATCAGTCCTCTGACTCAGATTTGCAGATTTTCATACATGGTCTAGCCTGCACACCTTTTACATGTTCTAGAAAGTGCACACCCACTCTTCTGTGGATGCGAGTCTGGGTAGAAAAATGCAGTAGACTGTTGTAGCTCACTTCTAATCCAGAAGTGGGATCTTCTTTCATGTGTTTTTTTTTTTTAACTGATCTAGTTTCCCTCCCTATGGACTGCTTTGGGCATCAGACTGTCCTGGTTCCCCCAATGAAGCGAGAGAAAAGTGGATTTCAAAATACTCACCATAAATCTTTTCCGAAGCCTTTTATTGAGGGACACAGCACCCACTCTCGGTTGTGCCCTGATGGATCTCTGTTTGGATTATTTTTTGGGACAGAGCTCACTTTCTTTGTTGCCCAGTGTCAGCATCATACACCCATGGTCCTGTGTCCCCAATGAAATATTTTACAGCGAGTACACAAGTCCTCTTTTCTTTACCACTTTTCAGACACTCCTTACCCTCACCCCTGGCAAGCTCACAAACTCCAATCTGTCTTACTGTGAGGACACGGACGGCAGCTCTTAACCCCTTCATGACCCAGCCTATTTTGGCTTAAATTTTTATTTTTTTTGTTTCAATAGTATTTATTTTATATTGTCAAAAATACAGAAAGTTGAAATAACATATAACCATTACAGGACTACATCCAGTTTCAAATGTACAATAAATGTAAGCTTTGGAACAAGTACATTAATACGTTAGTCTCGCTGTCTTCTTATGAACAACAATATAGAATATGAAAAGAAATTAATATAGGGGAACAAGTAACTGGAGGGAGAGAGAAAAGAAATATAGCAGAGAGGGGAGAAGGAGGGGGGGGGGAGGGGGTCTCTGTATATAAACATTGTCCTCTTAATGGTCCTAACTAACATAAGAAAAGCATACACTCGGAGCAAGTCAACAACTAGTAAGAGAAATGTACCATCAAGAGGATTTGAACAGTGTTATATGGGGATGTTATCCAGGGGTCCCACCAAGTGAGCTCCTTGTTGTGCCGGGAGGCATCATGTGCCAGCATAATCTCATGTTGGAGATGGAGATTAAGTGCTATGTATAGGTCCTGATCAGTTGGCAGATTCTTCGATTTCCAGTATCTAGCGACACATAACCTAGCTCCCAGTAATACATTCGTAATATAGGCCTTATGGCCACTTTACACGCGGCAACAGGAAGATAGAAACTAGCAGCTGATCGGAGACAATTGTACCTTTTACCTTCAAAACACCTTGCAGATACCTGATTTACACGCAGCCACTTCAAGGTGTTTTGAAGGTAAAAGGTACAATTGTCTCCGACACCTGCCGCTTTCTATGTTCCTGTTGCCGCGTGTAAAGTGGCCATTAGCGGTGTTGGCCACTCGTCCAGCCCCAAGCTCAATAAAGCTAAGGAAGGCCTTAAATGAAAAGTCACACCTGTTAGAGACAGCAGGAGGGAGGACACACTTTCCAGAATCTTGCAAAGCGTCACATTCCCACCACATGTGTAGGGAGGACCCCACCGAAGTGCATCCCCTCCAGCAGGCCTGGGTCGAGCCAGCGTCCCCACCCCTGAATTTCGCGATAGTTGTTGGGATAACATACCATTCAAAATGTACTTTTTTAACCTGTTCAAGATGATTCACACAGCATGTATATTTCGTGTGTCTCCTAGATGCTTCCTGCCATTGCGTTAGTGTAAATTCTTCCCATAGAGCTGATTCCCACTTGTTCATGTAGGGCAATTTCTCTAAAGAGTGCATCCGAGCAAGAGCCCCATACACGATGGAGACCCCGTGAGCCCCAGAATGAGCTGATTTAAAAAACCTCTGTGCCGCGCCATCGACCGCCGACAAGTCAGCTGTGGGCCAGGCCACTGAGCTAAGGAAGTGGCGTAATTGGAGGTACTGGTAAAATGTAGATTTAGGAATGGAGTATCTGTCTGTTAGTTCAGCGAAGGATTTCATGGTGGAACAATCCAGGACCTGATGAATGTGAGTGATTCCCCTAGACCTCCAATGATGAAGAGAGAGGGATCCAACTAACGTTTCAACCGCTCGAATAGTTACTGATTTAAGTAAAAAAGACAGCAAAGAGTGAGCATACTGACGCCAAATGCGCACTAAGGTCAGCATAGGTTTAAGCAGAGTCGGACCTCCGAATAACTCAGGAGGTTAATTTCTAGTATAAGCTTGGTGGAGTTTTGAGGGGCGTAGTGTTTCTCAATCGCCATCCACAATGGGCAGGGGGCGTCAGCCCACCAATGACTTTCCACTGCTAGATGGGATGCAGCATAGTAATGTGCTAGATTGGGGACTCCCATGCCCCCCAATTGGACCGGTAAGGACAAGACTCATGCTCACCCTGTGTGGTTTATAATTCCAGATAAAATCAGTGTGGTCTGCAAGGTTGCGATCAGACGTTTTGGAAATAGCAATGGTAAGCAGCGAAATACGTATAGAATTTTGGGGAGATATGTCATTTTTACAATGTTGATTCTGGCAACCCATGAGAGAATCAATTGTTTGTGTGCCGAAAGGCCATCCTTTAACGATCGAAGCAGAGCCTCATAATTACGGCGAAGCAATCCCTTAGTTTGTGAAATTATTATCCCTAAATATTGGATACCGTTTGGGGACCATTGGAACGGGAAGTTTGCTTTCAGTGATGTTGCCAAGGCAGGTGGTATCTGAATTGGGTAAAATAGCGATTTGGACACATTCAGCTTGAAGTATGTAGCGGCTGAAAAGTCAGCCAGTAGCGCTATTATCCTGGGTACCGTGACCGTGAGATTAGTGCATATGAAGATCACGTCATTAGTGTATAGGCCAATTTTATGTTCCACTCCCCCCACACAGGGGCCCGAGATCGACGGGTCCTGTCTCACTCTAGCCGCCAATGGGTCCATAATAAGAGCAAATATCAGCGGTGATAGAGGACATCCCTGCCTGGTACCGTTAGTCACCGAGAAGGGAGCCGACATGAACCCCGAGCTCTGACCCTAGCCGTGGGGAGGAATAGAGGGCCAGTATAGCTGCTTTAAAGCTACCCACTAGTCCAAATTTGTCCAATACTGCTTCCAGGTACCCCCAGTGCACTCTATCAAACGCTTTTTCTGCATCAAGAGACAGAAGTGCATCGGGGGCCCCTCTTCGCTCCATAACCTCCAACAGATCAATCACGCGACGCGTGCCGTCGGAGGCCTGGGGACCTGGAATGAATCCCACCTGTTCTAGGCCTATCAGATCAGTTAACACCATCGCTAGGCGTTGAGCAAGTAGTTTTGCATATATTTTAACATCAGCATTCAGGAGGGCAATCGGGCAGAAATTCGGTGGGGAGTTAGGGGGCTTACCCAGTTTCGGGATTGCTGATATCGTCGCCTCTAGACCCTCGGGGCGTATCTGACCCTTGTCTCTCTAGAAGGAGAAGAGAGAAAGCATGTGGGGTAGTAGACGGGACCGAAAAGTCGAGTAGTATTTATAAGAGAATCCGTCTGGGCCTGGGGCTGAGGATTTCTTCATTGAGTTAGCCACTGACAATATCTCCTCAGTGGAGAAGGCTGCGTTTAACGAGTTGAGTTGTGCTTCTGATAGTTTAGGTAAACGTGCCTGAGCTAAAAAGGACCTAATTGTGTCTGTAGCTGGCTGCGGAGTGCAGGGATCTTCTCGTAAGTTGTAAAGGGTGGCATAATAATCCCTGAATTGGGCAGCAATAACCAAGGGGTTTCTGACTTTCTCCCCGGAAGGGCAGAGGATATGATCAATTTTGGTGGATACCCTCTTTTTCTGAATACGTTTCGCTAGGAGTTGACCCGCTTTATCTCCCATCCCATAAAAATGGGCCGTGAGTTTCTTAAGATTAAATTCTACCTTGTGCAGCAGGAGGGATTTGAGATCTCTACGGGTGTTTTCTAGGTCCGCCCGCGTTTGTGGGGTTTGGGACTGCTTGTATTGTGTTTCCAAAATTGTTAGTTTGTTGGTAAGCTCCCCAAGTTGCTCATTATGTTTGCGTTTTGACCGAGCCGCCATTTGAATAAATTGGCCTCGCAAAACCGCTATGTGAGCGTACCACAATATTTCCGGATCAGTATCTCGGGATTGGTTATGTGCAAAGTAATGGTCAAGTTGGGAGTCAATGTATGTAATGTTGTCAGGACGATTCAGGAGGTATTCCTTTATTGTCCATGAAGGTGATGGGGAGACTTGTAAATCATCAGCTATTTGAATAAGAATTGGGGCGTGATCGGACCAAGTGATGTGTCCAATAGACGCATTTTGGTAAAGGGAATCTCCGACTAGAAAGTAGTCTATCCGACTATATGTTTGATACCTGGGGGAGAGGAAGGTATAATCTCTCTCTTCACCATAAATATACCGCCAGATATCGCGAAGGTGGTGTGTGTACAACAACCCTCCCAGTTCGACCCCGGCACATTGAGGGAGTCGAGCAATCAAGGCGTTTGTTTACTGGTATATTGAAGTCTCCTGCCAGAAGGAGAAATCCCTTAATTAACGAGTCTAATGTAGAGAATAGGGTGCGATCAAATTTTAGCTGATCTGTATTCGGGCCATAGACCGAGACAAAGTATATTGTTTCCCATTAATCAAGGCCCGAACCACCAGGAACCGACCCAGTGGGTCCGCTACTGTCTCTATTAGTTGAAATGCCAACGCTTTGTGAATGAAGACAGCTACTCCAGAAGTCTTAGTAGGGGCGTTAGCAAAGTATTGTAATGGGTACCGTGCAGATTTCATCCTGAAATTGTCCACCTCTAGGAGGTGTGTCTCTTGGACAGATATTATGTCAGCTTTCAATTTGGTGAGCTGATGCCACACCAGAGTTCGCTTTTTTGGGGAGTTTAACCCATTCACATTTATTGATGCAGATTGGAAGCTCATGGCGGCCGATGATGAGGAAGAGAGAGAAAAGAAAAAAAATTAAATTATTCCCTCGAGAAAGAATGTATCACAAGAGGGAAACCTAGGTGTGCCCTGAGAGTAAGCCCGTTAAGAATGCTCTGTTCACTTGTTACCTGTATCAAACAGTATATTGTATGTCAGAGGACCAGTGTTATGCAGAGACCTAAAACACTAGGGAAAGGGAAGAGGGTGGTAAGAGAAAGGAGAGAGTAGGTAGAGAAGAGGAAAAAGGGGGGGGGGGGGAGACCAAAGTGAAATCAGATAAAACTTACAAATGAGTCAATAACCTATTTACAACCTTCAGTTTGCAGAACTTCAGGTACGCATTAGTTGAACTAGTTGTCACGATCTCTATATTTTTATGAGGAGATCAAAGCAAGGGAGGTCTGTGCCAGAACAAATCAAAGGTTTAGAAAAGTAAGATTCAAAGGGTGAGTGGGGAGAGGCAAAGGGATGTTGAATTGAGAGGAGAGGTTGTAAGTTTGGAGGGTGACCTGCTATAGGGTAGTTAGGGAAAAAAATGAATGATAGGGAAGAAAATAGGAAAGTCAGAGAGAATTATGAGAGTAAAATAGAGAGGGAAGGATAGTAGAAAGAGAGCAGGGGATCTGGTCAGTTATGGGAGGCAGAGACACAGATGTGATATGCCTTCCGCCAAGTATCTGGTACTAGGCAGGATCTAAAGAGAAGAGAGAAGAAAAGGAAAAAGAATGGAAGGGGTAGGTAATAAGTAGGAGGGGGAAAAAAAATAGGGTAGAGAGCAGAGATGAGGCACAGACCTCTCTCTATACTAGGTCAGGTAGGGATTAAAACCTTAATATGGAGGCCTCCCCAAAGGCTCTCTTCAGACCCAGAATATCCTTGCTATCCACCACACAGATAGACACTGGGTACTTGTGGGGGTGTTCAGGGCGGTGTAAGGCCCCAAACAGACACTTAGGACCCTGGAAATAGGCAACAAGATCCGAGGTTCTTGCAGAGAATGTAAGCAAAAGATACACCAGCAGTGAGTCCTAATCCCCAGGGACAAATAGTCATTTCAGTTCCGATCCACTTGGAGGAGAGGGGTCAGAACGATTGTTCCGAGCTGGCGGGCTAGCAGATGATGAGCCGGACTTCGCCATCAGGCGCCAATCAATCTGGGCAGATTTCATTTTAGTAGGGGAAGAAAACTGCTGCCGTTGTCCTTTGTATCTAAATGATACGCTGACTGGTGAGCCCCATGCGTAGTTAATACCTCGACCTCTCAGGACCGAGCAGTATGGCGCGAAATCCCTCCGCCTTGCAAGGGTGCCCGGAGAGAGGTCAGGATAGAGGGACCATGTAGCAAATGGCGCCTCAGTTATCGGGTTTTTTCTCAGTGTGTGCAGTAGAGAGTCACGTAGTTTCGGTGTTGTCAGGTGCACCATAACATCTCTGGGAACATCAGGGGGAACTTTCTGAGAACGTGGAAGCCTGTATACTTTTTCAATGCCCAGGTCTGCTGGAGTCGCTGCGGGTAGAATAGTCTTCAGGAATGGCAGCACTATAGCAGTTAGGTCTTCCTCTTCATCTATTTCCGCTATTCCTTGGCTTTAATGTTACTCCTCCGGAGTTTATCATCCGAGTCCCACATTTTTGCCTCATGTTTCTGAGGTCCTGAGATAGGTCTTGGTGGCTGTCAGCTAACTCATTATGGGCGCCTGCAAATTCCGCCATCTTCTCCTCTATGCGGCTAGTCCGCTCACTCATGGACGCCATGTCAGCCCTAATCTCACCCACTATATTCCGCACATCTGCTTGAATTGAGGCACGGAGGTCACACAGCGAGCCGTATGTAATTACTGCAGAGCCATCCTTAGAGCGGTCATCTATTCCCCCATGTGTGCTCCCTCGTGAGCCTTGAGAGTGAGGAGAGTTAGGAGAGCGGGAGGCTGCTTCTCCTGCCGGCGCCATTTTAGTTTTCAGGGCTGCAGTCCCGGGGCGTTCAGGAGAAAAGAAGTCTGACACTTTTTGTGCAGGGCCTCGGCTCCTAGAGCCCGTCCGAGGCATCAGAGGTAGTTAGGGAGAGATTACCTCGTCAGTGGAGCGGGAGGTAGTCGATGTGGTGCCGTTAATCCCTCGGGATATGGAGACCGCTGGCAGAGCTCTCTGACTATGCGTCCGGCATCGTTCGCTCCAGGACACGCCCCTATTTTGGCCTTATTGACCTTGCCATTTTTTGCAATTCTGACCAGTGTCCCTTTATGAGGTAATAACTCTGGAACGCTTCAACGGATCCTAGTGATTCTGAGATTGTTTTATTCGTGACATATTGGGCTTCATGTTAGTGGTAAATTTAGGTCGATCATTTTTGCGTTCATTTGTGAAAAAAATCGCAAATTTGGTGGAAATTTAGCACATTTTCAAATTTTGAATTTTTATTCTGTTGAACCAGAGTTATGACACAAAATAATTAATAAATAACATTTCCCACATGTCTAGTTTACATCAGCACAATTTTGGAAAAAAAACATTTTTTTTTTTGTTAGGAAGATATAAGGGTTCAAAGTTCATTAGCAATTTCTCATTTTTCCAGCAAAATTTACAAAACCTTTTTTTTTAGTGACCACACACATCACATTTGAAGTCCCTTTGAGGGGCCTACATGACAGAAAACACCCAAAAGTGACACCATTCCAAAAACTGCACCACTCAAGCTACTCAAAACTACATTCAAGAAGATTATTAACCCTTCAGGTGCTTCACAGGAACTAAAGCAACGTGGAAGGAAACAATGGACATTTTAATTTTTCCAACAAAAAAGTTCTTTTAGCCTCAATTCTTTCATTTTCACATGGGCAACAGGATAAAATGGATCCTAAAGTTTGCTGAGCAATTTCTCCTGAGTACACTGATACCTCATATGTGGTTTTGGTGCACGGCAGGGCTCATAAGGGAAGGAACGTCATTTGCCTAATTGAATGGAAAATTAGCTCCATGTATGGAGAGCCCCTGTGTGCCTACACATTGGAGCTCCCCCACAAGTGACCCCATTTTGAAACTGGACCCCCCCAAGGAACTTATCTAAATGCATAGTGATCACTTTGAACCCCCAGGGTACTTCACAAATTGATCTGTAAAAATTAAAAAGTACTTTTCTTTTTTTCACAAAATGTTTATTTTTTTCATTTTTACGGATCAATTTATGAAGCTCCTGGTGGTTCGAAGTGCTCACTATGCATCTTGATAAGTTCCTTGGGGTTTCTAGTTTCCAAAATGGGCTCTTTTGTGGGGGAGCTCTAATGTTTAGGCACACAGGGGCTCTTCATATGCGACATGGTGTCCGCTAACAATTGGAGCTAATTTTTCATTTAGCTTGTTTGCGGACACCATGTCGCATATGGAGAGCCCCTGTGTGTCATCAGCATTGCCACCAGCACAAGGGCAACTGGAAGAGTTGGGGTACAGCACCAGAAAATGACGCCTCTAATGAATGCGCTATTTTCTGAGATGGTTGTGGGTTGCAATTCGCAGCGTGGGGGGCTTACAACATTTGGGTCTCTATAGTCTGAGGATTCCAGCCCCCCAGCTGCCTCGTTGTACCTGGCTGGCAACCAAAAATACAGCAAAGCCCTTTTTTTTCCATTTGTAGAACTAATTTTAGAAAAAAAATGACATGGTGCTCCGCCATATTTTTGGTCCAGCCAGGTACAACTAGGCAGCAGGGGGCTGGAATCCTCAGCATGGAGAGGCCCAAGTGTTCTGGGCCCCCCATGCTGTAAATTACAGCCCGCAGCCGCCCCAGAAAATGGCGCATTCATTGAAGCGCCATTTTCTGGCGCTGGTACCCAGACTCTTGCAGTTGCCCTGGTGCCGGTGGCAAACTGGGTAATAAAGGGTTTAATGCCAGCTTTTTTTATTGGCATCTGGCACTAAGCCCAAGATTTATAATTTTCCAAGTGGAGAAAATATAAGCGGCACTCACCGGTATAATATCTTCAGTTTTTTTAATCCAGCCAGGTTACAGGCATGGCATGGCATGGCATAGCATGGTGAGGGGAGGGAGAGTGGAGTATAGACGACGGGCACCGTTTCACGGCGGGATGCCGCTTCTTCCGGTCAAGTCTCGGCGTCTGACATCAGAACCACCTCCTAAATAGGAGGGGAGCTTATACGTCTACGCCTACAATGTGAGATAAGTGCTCAAAGTGAAACATAGATTAAGCAAAAACAATTAAAATCAAAGAGTTGTGACTTAAGTTATATCTAATACACCGAATATAATACAATACTTTAAAGGTCCGTAACTTTCTTAACATTTTCAACTTTCTATACAGCTAAGCGTTCACTCTCTGTATTTTGTTTAAAGACGTTGCTAGGCAACTTTAGTTTATACCAATCCCAGGCACACGCATGCGTGTATCGGGGAACTAAAGAAGCACAACCGCTATGTTATAACAACAGTTACAGCGTAATAGGAGATAAACCACAGAGGGAAAGCAAACGGGGGAAGTTCTTTTTATTCTCAATTTTATATGTCAGCTTTGAAAAAGGCTCTATATTTTTCTCAACAGAGGGAAACAGGTCAAGTACATTACCAAGTAGTGGTTCCTATATGTATCTCACCTTAATGTCTATTTTATATACGGTATATAGTTTATAATTATAAACCTGATCTTCTATAATGGAACTTTTTCTTTCCCACAATGATTCCTCTTCTGTAGTAGTGCCTTACTTATCAACGACTTATATGGCTAACAAAAACAAGCCTGCAAGGTGGAATAGGTTTAACAAAACCAAAATCTATTTTGAACAGAATAGGCTATTCTTGTGTAACTAAGCAGGGTGAGTCATGTAAGCCATATGCAAAGCTGAAACAAGGATAATATACTGAACTACCTCATGTTAAACTTTATAGAAGGACAATTGATATTTATAGAAAGACTGATAAATCATTTCTATCGTTAAGCCCTAGGGGACCGCATGCATCAAATCTTATAATCCAACGGCATTCTCTTTGGAGTAGCAATTTATGCAAATCGCCACCTCGACGAGAGGGGACAACTTGCTCAAGCCCTGCGAATGAAAGAACATTTGCATTTCCTTCATGATGTTCCCAAACGTGCTGAATTAATCGGGGGCACCCAATGTTAGAGGACACAGATTTCACATGTTCCTTAAACCTAGTACATAACTCTCTAATGGTCTTTCCGATGTAGAATCTGCCACATGGGCAGGTTACCACATATACAACCCATTTTGTTTAACAGGTTATTAGAGAATTTACTTTGTGTGTAATGCCTCTTATAGTTAATGGGTTTGAGGTGATATGATTTTTACAGAACTGACAGTTCCTACTCTTAACGTTCCCTACTGGCCTGTTCTTATTAAGCCACGTTTTATCTACTCTATTTTGAGTGACCCGATTTTTCACCAACATGCCTCTCAGATTACCGCATCTTTTATAAGTTACTAAGGGGGTCCAATTGACTGTGAAGCTAGATCCTTATCAGTCAAGATGACATGCCAATGTTTCCAAATACTTTCTTTAACTTTGTCATACATTGGACCAAACTGGAATGAAAAATTAAAGCGCTTATCTTGCTTTTTCAATGCCAAAGGTTGTGTTTTCTGAGTTGTATTTTGTATATTCTCATTCTTTACTCTACTCTAATTAAGGCTTTCTTTTTAGCATCCTCAATCAGATTTGTAGGATATCCCCTTACCAATAAATCATTATGTAATTTGTGACATTGTTGTTGAAGTAAATCTTTGTTGTTATTTATTCTAGCAATTCTAAGGAATTGGCTATATGGCAAAGAACGTTTTGTATGCCAGGGGTGAGCGTTATTGTAGTGCCAGTGGCGCACCCAGAAATTTCCCAAGGTAGGGGTCCAAGAAACACACACCGGCCCTGAAAGGGGGTGTCACCCCCCAGCGGGGTTCCGAGGGGTTTGGGGGAGCGAAGCCCCCTAAAAGCAGCCTCTTTTGTGGGCCCTTGGGTGCTGTGTAATTGTTTCTGTCTCCTGACATAGGGGCCCAGCTCCTTGTGTACTGCACCACTTCTCAGGGCCGTCCAAAGGGGGGGGTCCAGACACGTAGGTCACCCCCTTGGGTGCGCCTATGTGTAGTGCAGTAAGGTGTTGGTGGATGTAGGTTTTTTTATACACTGATCGAATTAGTGCACCATCTTTTACTTATATAGTAACATCAAGGAAATGTAGGGTTTTGTCTCCAAAGGAATGAGTGAAGATCATGTTGTAATCATTTGATTCATTGAGGTATTTCACAAAGGTGTCAAAGTCTTCTGCTGACCCCTCCCACACTATAAATACGTCATCCACATATCTTAAATAAGTTTTTATATTTTTCAAAAAGGGGTTCTTGTTGGAATATACTAGAGTGTCTTCCAGGTGAGCTAGAAAAAGGTTGGACAGCGTACAGGAAACAGGAGTACGAGATAGGAGTCTATGGAAAAAAAGAGGAAGGAGGGTAACAGATTTTATGATATTATATTTTCTCTAGAACTATAGATAACACGTTTTTTGATTATATATGTATATACTATGTCAACCTTAGATGGAGTACTATACTGCCCTATTTCTCTTAAGAGGATCCCTCTCCCTTGCTCTTTATGACAAATGTAATAAATCATAGAATCATCTAAAAAATACATAGTCATATTAACTATAGGTGTCTATTGACACTTTTCTAGGGCTTGTCATTGTGAATTGTATATATTGTAAATAGTGCTTTGTATGTACTGACCATATATTTTGTATACCTTGTAACTTGCAGCAACTACCGTGATCAAGGTCCGGGAAGGACCGAAACGTTGGTTTCTCGCTCCTGCTCAAATAAAAAAGACTCTTAAATTTTCTGCAAATCATGATATGAGTGTGCGATTGTTTATTTACATTAATTCTGACGTGGGTTCATCAGACCCCTCAATCGGCACCTCGACTAGTGAAATAAGTCTCAGAGTGCACACCTTCTAACCATAACATAACATTTATAACTGGCAGAAAGACAGATCATATGGATGGAAAAAGAAAGGGTCATAATTGTAATAATGTTGTTAACAATGATTATGTGGTTGATCATGTGCATAACATATCTTTATCTTTTAGATCCAGTAAACCCAAATCCGGGAAACAAAGGCGAGGGGGGCGGAGACAAGAGAGAACAAAAAAGACATAAAAGAACAAAATAAAACCCAAACCCCAGAGACATATCAACACCAGGAATCGGGATCCCAACTAGTGGTTAATCTGTCTAAGGGGCCTTTCACACTTGCGTTTTTTTCCTGATTTGGAAGATCAGGCAAAACGCGATTCTTACAGTATTTTACACATTCACTTTAATTTTGTCAGGTAGAATGTTGTTGCTTCATGTTTTGTCCTGAAATCATTAAAGAGAATGGGCAAAAAAAATGAATCCTGTAAGAATCAGGTTTTTTTTTCCTGATCTTCCAAATCAGGAAAAAAACGCAAGTGTGAAAGGCCCCTAATAAGGTACTATTACTATCGCCTGCGCAAAAAAAATCTCCTGAGTAAAGGGTTAAATTTTAATATAAACTCCCATACTGATTGGTTTCAACTTTCGGTTGACCCAAATCATTTTTTTTAGAAGATTAAAACTTAAAAATTGGTCAAACAAAAGCATTTTGAATGTACAAAATAGTAAAGGATGTGAATTTGAAGCAAAAAAATCTATGTCTTTATTGTCTTTATAACAAAAGTTTTTTAATGCCTCCAAGTGATTCCCCTCATATTGAGGCATTCATTGATTGTGTAAATAGAGACATCCAGCTACTTAAAGA
The DNA here is from genome assembly GCA_033576535.1 of Allobates femoralis. NCBI lineage: Eukaryota > Metazoa > Chordata > Amphibia > Anura > Aromobatidae > Allobates > Allobates femoralis. The sequence goes on from JARQOC010000007.1 coordinate 39,270,051, forward strand.
GAACCAATCAAGCAGGTTTAAAAATCTGAATCCAAAAAAGGAAGAAATTGTGGCATTGAATGAATTAACCCTTGATGAAAGTATTGTAATTAAGAGTGCTGGCAAGGGTGGAGCCGTAGTTATTTTAGACAAGGATAAGTATTTGATGGAGATTAAAAAAACAAGTGTATGACACAGAGGTTTCTAAAAAGCCACCTTACGACCCAAAATTTGATATTATATGCTCCCTGGCCCTGCAGCCCATGACACAGTATCCCCTGCCCCAGCCATGACTTGTGGAGCAGGTAGACATGTTAGTGCAGATGTTCACATCCAGATAGTGTCTCCAATTGACTTCCAGACCTCTATTAGCTTCTGAGGAGCTGAATCTCTGGCCCGTGAAAAGCATGGGTGCGGCACCCGGTCCTCAAGGTACTCTTTATTACACTGTAGTGACAGGAGCCTTCCATTAAGGACATCAGCTTTCATTGAAACTCAGTAGCTGTTGCTACAGAGAGGATGGATGGATTCAGCTTTCCTGTTCTTCGCTGTGGAGATTTCTTCATTTGCAGGGCTTTCCGTGGTATCTCAGGACTGATCCGTATTTTTAACCGCGGCTCTCATTGGCGGAGGATTTATCAAGCTTCCAGTCTGTCCGTGGCTTGTTGAATTCCGGGAAATGTGTACCACTGCTAAACTGGAAAGTGGTTATTGACAGGTTTCCATCTGAAGGTGCTGCAACCATCTGTTGTCCCGGGCAGCTTTTCCTGACACTGTGGAGCTCATGGAAAACTTTTCTCCATAAGATAGATAGCAAGTTCCCAGACCTCGTTTTAAATGGTATCATTTTCTGCATTGAGACAAGGCAGGAAAAAGAAATCATCAAAAAGCAACAACAGCTCCACCAGCCTGATTGTGGAAAATGCAGATTACGCTATGAAGGGAATTGTGAACTGGCCACTTAGCCCTCTCCAGCGAAAATCAGTGTATACAATCTGCTGTTAAGTCTTCCTTAATTACTTTATAACACTTCACGCTGCCAATACAGTTACGTTTATGTCATACAAGTCTAAACCCTGCAGGTGACGACATTCCTGACATTAGTCATGTTTACGCCACATGCACTGCAGTAGGTTTAACTGACTATAATCAAATTTAGCATCAGACAATAAAGTGTAAAAGAGAATCAAATAAATATAATAATTTACAGTAGTTGATAGTTGTGAAAAACACAACAGATACACACGCAACCCATGTAAGAAATAAAATGTCTCGCTCGTCCCAAAGACGATATTCATCCGTCCACCAGGGTCTTCTCCAAGCGTACATAGCTCCACCTGGGTCTTCTCCAAGTGTAGATAGCTCCACCAGGTGTTTTTCAAACCTAGCTAGGTCCACAAGAGTCTTCTCCAAGCCTAGATAGGTCCACCAGGGTCCTCTTCAAGCCTAGATAGGTCCACCAGGGTCTACTCCAAGCCTAGATAGGTCCACAAGAGTTTTTTCCAAGCCTAGATAGGTTCATCAGGGTCTTCAAAATTTCTTCTATATATCCCCCCCATCCTCTAGAATTCTGCGCCTCAACACATCAATTATCCACCACCCTCGGATCCCTCAGACGGAACCTGAAATCCCATCTCTTCAGGAAAGCTTACAGCCTGCAATGACCATTCTGCCGCCCCATTGCCACCGGAGCTGCCGCTTCCCACCACCACCACCAGAGCTGCCCCCTCACCACCTCCACTGGAACTGCCACCTCACCACCATCACCGAAGCTGCCACCTCACCACCACCACCTGAGCTGCCACCTCACCACCACCACCGGAGCTGCTGCACCCCTGACCTTCTATCTCCTCCCCAATATCTTGTAGAATGTAAGCCCGCAAGGGCAGGGTCCTCTCCCCTCTGTACCAGTCTGTCACTGTTAATTTGTTTACTGTAAACTATATCTATAATTTTGTATGTAACCCCTTCTCATGTACAGCACCATGGAATTAATGGTGCTATAGAAATAAATAATAATAATAATAATAATATCAAGCAAGTAAAATTGATTGTGGAGAAAGGGGTGTCTAGAGGAATCATAGATTAAGATCTAGGTGAATATTTAATTATCAACTTACCTGTGACCCCTACTATATATGTGTTGCCAAAAATACATAAATCCCTGATAGATCCGCCCTGGAGACCTATTGCTTCCGGTTTTGACTCTGTTTTCAGCCTTATTAGCATATTTTTGGATAGAGTCTTAAATCCATTGGCCACACAATCACTTTCTTTTGTAAAGGATACCACAGACTTTTTGAATAAATTAGAGGGTTTGGAGGTTGATGAATCTACCATCTTAGTTTAATTTGACGTAATTTCCCTTTATACAACAATCACACATGAATTGGGACTATTATATGTAAGTAAGGCATTGGAGGGAACTGAATATACACAGGAGTCAAGAAAATTTGTGTTAGACTTGCTTGAATTGGTTCTTAAAAGAAACAATTTCATTTTCGGTGACAACTTTTTTGAGCAGAGAAGGGTAACCGCAATGTGGGCCAATATGGCCCCCGCTTTTGCAAATTTGGTGATGTCATACTTAGAGGAAACATTCATCTATGTATCTGGCCACTTCCAATTTGTTAAGCGGTGGTCTAAGATATATAGACCATGTATTCTTTGTTTGGGACAACCCTGAAGAAAATCTTATGTAGTTTTTTAATTTCAGTAACACTATCAATGACAGCATTAAGTTTACTATGGTACAGTCAAAAAATGAATTACAATTTTTGGATGCGTCAGTTGGAAGAAAGGGAATAGTCTGAAGACTTCACTTTTCATAAAACCAACTAACAAAAATAACAGTCCACTATACCAGTAAACATCCTAAAAAAATGTTAAATTCAATTCCTTATGGTCAGCTATTACAAGCAAAAAGAATAGTCAGTAAAGACGTGGAATTGGACACCACATTAACTAATATGGCAAAACAATTTGAGAACCGAGGTTATCCCAGAATGGTAGTGGAGGATTGTAGAAAAAAAGTTGATAATATTGACATGAGTACCTTGTTGGTCCAAAAACCGAAAAAAAAAAAATTGGATAGAATCCATTCATAACAACATTTACGGATGAAAGTAATGAAATTGGACAGATCATTCACAAATATTGGGGTATTCTACATAGGGGTTTACCTAATGTAGTTGAATTCTCGAAACCACCAGTCTTCACATACAGACGTAATGAAAATTTGAAAGATCGATTACGTATCTGACTGTGGGTCATTAAAAAAGAATACACAAATGTCCCTTACGGGCATTTCCCAGAAAGGTTTGTTTCCCTGTTTAAAATGCATAAATTGTACTTATATGATCAGAGGTTCTTCATTTCAACATCCCTCAACAGGCATGACGTATAATATAAGACACTTTTTAACTTGTGACAGTGAATATGTCATATATCTCCTTCAATGTCCATGCAATCTTTTATATGTGGGAGAAACCATTTGTGACCTAAAAAGCAAGGTTAAATCAGCATCGCTATTCTATCCGCAAAAAGAAGATTTTTGTGTACTCACCGTAAAATCCTTTTCTCTTAGCCTCTAATTGGGGGACACAGGATGATGGGTTATGCTATTCTGCCACTAGGAGGAGACACTAAGCAATTGAAAGAGAAGCATCAGTGACTCCTCCCCAGCAGTATATAACCCACCTGACTGACCCAGTCTAACCAGTTTTGTGCTAAAGCAGTAGGAGGAATAACGACATAAGCCGGTAAGGCAACCAGAAACTTAAAAAACAAGAAAACATCAACCACAACAAGGCCAGCTGGCCACAGGGAGGGTGCCGTGTCCCCCAATTAGAGGCGAAGAGAAAAGGATTTTACGGTGAGTACAAAAAAATCTCCTTTGCCTCATTGGGGGACACAGGATGATGGGACGTCCCAAAGCAGTCCCTGGGTGGGAAAACAACATCCACATTCTGACATGGCAGTCTACAGGTTAGCAGCGCTGCCTGCAGGATGCGTCTACCCAGACTCGCATCTGCCGAGGCCTGAGTATGAACACTATAGTGTTTTACAAAAGTGTGAAGACTAGACCAGGTGGCAGCTTTGCACACCTGCTCAGCCGTAGCCTGGTGCCGAATAGCCCAGGAAGCACCCACTGCGCAAGTGGAGTGAGCACTCAACCCCGACAGAATGGGCAAATTGCGTAGGGAATAAACTTCCTGAATGGTAAGCTTGATCCACCTGGCAAGAGTGCCATCCCTTTACGGTGCCCTTCTGGAAGGACGAAAAGAGAGTCCGACTTCCTGAAAGGTGCTGTCCTGAGACATAAAACCGGAAAGCATGGACCAGATCCAGGGTGTGCAGAGCCTTTTCAATGCGGTGCACCGGAGCCAAACAGAAGGACTGGAGACAAATGTCCTTGTTCAAATGGAAAGGGAAAACCACCTTGGGAAGAAAGGACAGCATCGGGTGCAGCACCACCTTATCCTGGTGAAACGTGAGGAAAGGTGCCTTGCAGGAGAGTACCGCTTGTTCAGATACCCGCCAATGGAGGTGATCGCCACAAGAAAGACCACCTTCTGAGAAAGAAGGCGTAGCGAGATTTTCCTGAGAGGCTTGAAGGGTGGCTTCAGAAGAACTAACTTTTGATTTGTTTAAATACTATAAAATAAAATTAAAAATCCTGTGTGGATTTGTGATACAGTGCAAGTGAAAGATACAGTAGACTACCACCCCCCTAGACAAACAAACACATAACTGCCCGCGATTGCGGTGCTTTGGGTGGGGTCTGTAAGGTTGGGTGACAATATAAGAATAGTTTCAAGTCTTGAATGGTTTAAGGGATGAATACCCCTGGATACAATCCGTTTCAAGCCTTAATACCGTATATGATACAATGAGATACATTCAGTGTTGAGTCAGTTGGTCTGTATATCGTCCCTATGTCCAAGGTCCAACCCGACCCTCAGTTCAAAGTCCTACAAACGTGGTGGCCAGGTAATTTCATCACTGACAAACCATTGATATGGTATGTCTTTAGCAATAACCGCCCGACGCGTTTCGCCTCTCACAAGCAGCTTTAGAGGCTCTTCAGGGGCATCGGTAAATATGCTCTATCCGGTTATATAGGGTCACACAAGTCAGATGTGCTTCTATTGTTAGGAGTCCGGTATTGAGACCCAAAAAAGATCCAGGTTAAGGAAAATCATTAGAGGCTGTCAGGTGGGATACTTTTTATTGTTGCCACAGGTTGCGATGTTAGCTCTCAGTCCGTCGTAGTGTCCGCTAGGATTTAAGCTTCCTTGATACTCATCCCTCTTACTGCAATACGTTATATTCCCACCGTCTACAGTTCCATTTGTCACAACATATCAATGTCTGTGTAGCCTCTTTATGATTCCCTTTATCTCCATCAAACTTTTCCTAAAGTAAAAAGTTGCTGGTCAATCAGGTAGAAAAGCTCTTTGTCCGTGTCTATTAGTGCTGTTCTGCAGTCCCTTCAGATATGTGGATGAATCGTGTTCAAAGTATGCCTTGAATTCCTCCTTTAGTTTCCCTGTGGCAGGCTCCTCCAGTGATGCTGCGTGGATGCTGCTCTCTGTCTGCAGCGCAAGGTTGGACCTTGGACAAAGGGACGATATACAGACCAAATGACTTAACACTGAATGTATCTTATTGTATCATACATGGTATTGAGGCTTGAAACTCCTTTGTAAACGGATTGTATCCAGGGGTATTCATTCCTTAAGGTACCGTCACACGGGATGACTGGCGGGTGCGCACACGGTTTTGGCGCCCTGCCAGCGTCGCTGTCCCCCATTTACACGGGGCGACATCACCAGCCCCGCGCCGGCGAGCTGTCAGGCGGCATCGCTGCCGGGGTGTCTGAAAACCCCAGCGGCGATGCAGGACAATGGGAGCCTATGGCTTTCATCGCCTGACAGGTCGCCGGCGGCCGGTTACATGGGGCGATGTGTGCACAGCGCCCCAGATCGGTCGCCTGGTTTTGAGCACTGCTCTGAAACCAGGCGACCTCCCGGCGGCGCCGACATCGCCCCTTTACATGAGGCGACGTAGGGGTGATGTTGCCATCAATAGGTCACGCCCCTCCGTCGCCGATGTAATCGGCGGCGATGTCGCCCCTGTGACGGGCCCTTTAAACCGTTCAAGACTTGAAACGTATTCTTATATCGTCACCCAACCTTACGGACCCCACCAAAGCACCGCAATCGCGGGCAGTTATGCGATTTTTATATTTTAATAAATAAAGTATTTAAACAAATCAAAAGTTAATCCTTCTTTATTAAATTATAGTGTAAATTGGATAACTATAAACCAGATAGAACGGTCAGAAATTAATGGCTTCTGAAGCAACTCCAGGACCAGATTTAGGTCCCAGACCTCTATACGGTGGAACAATCCGAGAGACACCCTGCACGAAAGAACGAACCTGGGGTCCCATGGCCAAACGTGCTGAAAAAGCACAGACAGAGCCGAAACTTGCCCTTTAAGAAGCCTAGAGAAATGCCCTTATCCAGCCCAGATTAAAGAAAACCTAGGATCGCTGGAAGTGAAAAACACAAGGATGGAAGGCCCCCAGAATCACACCAGGCAAAGAACGCCTTCCAAGTCCTGTGGTATATGCGCGCGGAGACAGGTTTTCTCGCGCTGGCCATAGTGCGCACAACCTCTTCCGAAAATCCCGCCCAAGTCAAAATCCGGGCCTCAAGGGCTACGCCATCAAATGAAGGGCCCCTGAGCTCTCATGACAAAATAGGCCCTGGGAGAGAAGATCCGGACGATCCAGCAGACGCTAGGGAATGTCTGCGGCGAGCTCCATGAGATTGGCGTACCACGGTCTCCTGGGCCAATCTGGAGCCACTAGAATCACTGGGACACACTCCAATCTGATCTTCTGAACCACTCGAGGAATTAGGGCCAGAGGAGGGAAGATGTAAGGAAGACGAAACTGTGTCCAAGTCTGGACCAGAGCGTTCGATTCCAGGGCTCGAGGATCGCAGGAGCAGGCAAAGAAGTTGGGAACCTGCGCATTCATTCGCGACGCCATGAGGTCCACATCTGGAGTCCTGAAGCGACTGAAGATCTGGCGGAATACTTCTGGATGGAGAGCCCATTCTTCCGAGGCAAGGCCCTGATGGCTGAGAAAGTCTGCAGCCCAATTGTCGATCCCCGGGATATGAACTGCAGAGAGGACAGCTTTGGAGGACTCGGCCCAGCGGAGGATCGGTTCCACCTCCTGCATAGCTGACTTGCTGCGGCTTCCGCCCTGATGGTTGTCATATGCCACAGCCGTGGCATTGTCCGACTGAATGTGGATGTGACGGCCCTTCAGGAAACGATGAAAGCTTTTCAACGCCAAGTAGATGGCCTGAATCTCCAGGAGATTTATGGGCAAGAAGACTCCGTTAGGGTCCACTGACCCTGGGCTGTGTGATGGCGAAAAAACCGCTCCCCAGCCGAGGAGACTGGCATTGGTGGTCAGTATGTCCCACCGGGCTGGCAGAAAGGATCTCCCCCGAGAGAGAGATGATGGGATCAGCCACCATCGGAGAGAGTACCTCGTTGATGCCAACAGACGGAATGTCCAGTGAAGGGTAAACGGGCTGCGATTCCAGGCCGATAGCAGGGCCAGCTGAAGTGGCCGGAGATGGAGCTGGGCAAATGGTACTGCGTCCATTGTCGCCACCATCCTTCCCATGACTCGCATTGCAAACTGGAGGGAGTGCGGGAGGGGCCGAAGAAGCGTCCGAATGAGCCTTGTCCTGGGGGAGAAGCACAAGTCCACGAGTCATGTCTAGAACCATGCCTAGAAATGTGAACTTGCGGCTCGGAGTTAGCGAGGACTTTGGTAGGTTGAGCAGCCATCCTAGGCACGTGAGTGTATCTACTGTGTCTTCGCAGTCCCCAAAAGACTGACCCTTGATCAACAGGTAGTCCAGGTAGGGGAGAACAGAGACTCCCCGTGAATGCAGGATGGTCATGACAGCTGCCATGACCTTGGTGAAAACCCACGGGGCAGTCGCCAATCCGAAAGGAAGAGCGACGAACTGGTAATGGTTCTCAGACAGCAAAGCGCAGGAACCTCTGATGTGCCTCAGATATCGGATATGCAGATAAGCGTCCCGGATATCGATGGAAGCGAGGAACTCCCCCTGTTGCATGGACGTGATGACGGAACGAAGAGATTCCATCTGAAAACGCCAGGTCCGAACAAACTTGCTGAGCTGTTTCAAATCCAGAATGTGACGGGAAGACCCGTCCTTCTTGGGCACGATAACCAGATTCGAATAGAATCCCTGGAACCTCTCGTTCTGAGGTACTGAAACAACGACTCCCACCCACTGGAGGGAGTCGATAGTCTGAAAGAAGGCGCGTACCTTTGCCGGCGTTCCCGGGAGTTTGGAAGGGTAGAATCTTCTGGGGGGGGGAAGATGCCAGTGTGAAACTCGATGTAGCCGAAAGACAACAATTCCCGTACCCACTTGTCTGTTACAGCGAGCCAGACGTGCCGAAAGCAAAAAAGTCGGCCGCCAACTTGGGAAGGGGAAGGGGGGGTGTCTCCGGAGGAACAGAGTCAGGAAGAGAACCTCAGAGACCCGCACTCCTCCGACTTGGCCAGGCGGTTGTGGGGCTGCCAGCTTGAACTCTGCTTGTTGGCAGCCTGGGAACCCATCTGTGCGAGGCGTATGGGACGGCAGGGACGGGCGGGAAGCAAACCACCCGAACTAGTTCCGAAAGGACCTGAATCTTGGCATGCTAATAAGACTTTGAGCCGAATCCGCCTTCCACTCTCAAAGCCAGAGGGTTCGGCGAATCGCAAGGGCCGTTTGAAGCCGCCACCACAGTGCAATTGGCCACATCAATAGAGGCGTGAACCAAGAAATCCCTGCTACAGAAATCTGAGCGGCCAGATCCAACAACTCTGGATCTGAATCCCGGTGACGTAAGGCAGAATGCAAATCACCGACCCAGGTCACAATGGCTTTAGCCACCCACATGGAGGCAAAGGATGGGGATAGGGACGAGCCTGAAGCCTCAAACACAGATTTTGACAAGTGTTCCAGCTGACGCTCAGTGGCGTCCTTGATAGACGCGCCATCAGTGAGAGAGAGCAGAGTTTTTGAGGCCAAACTGGGACACCGAAGGGTCCACCTGCGGAGGGTCTGCCCAGGCTTCTGATACCACTGGCCAGAAGGGGTAACGGGCCTCGATCGCCTTACGGTTACCAAAACGTTTATGAGGCTGGGACCAATGTCTCTGCAAAACCTCCTGAATTTCAGGGTGATCTGAGAAGAATTTTTGAGGTCTCTTGAAGGAGACCACGTGGTGCAATCGGGGCTGGGTTAGCCACTGACAAGGCCTGATTAACGGCCAAGACCAGGTTGTCCACCATGGCAAGAGTATCAGAGGAGGCTTCAAAGGGAGCCTCCTGGTCCGGATCCGAATCAGGATCACGGAGCTCGCCCCCGAGAACATGTCTCCTCACGACGGAGAGGTCGTCTTGGGAGCTAGGTCGGTCTAAGGTGCAGGGCGAAGATCGGGGCTGCAGCGTCTGGATCAGTGTCTCAAAGTAGCTGCATAGATTGGCTCACGGATTACGATAACGCAACCACCCATTCGGGGGTAGCAGGGCCACTAGAGGAAGTATTCTCAACAGTGGGGGCTTGCACAGAGCTGAGTGGAATCAGAGGCAGAGCGTAGTAGAGCAACCGCTTGGCAGAGCCGTCTTACATGCAGTGCAAGAGTCATAGTACACAGCAAAGACCTTTGGTGCACTCTTGTTTTTATTACCTGACAATGGCAAAATTCCCCCTGCTACACACAGTAGAAGCATACAATGCTGGATGTATAACACAGACAGACAGGTTAGGGCTACAGCCGAAATAATATATTGCCGCTGAGCACCTAGATTAGGTCTGCAGCAGAAGCAACAGATTGCTGCTGAGCCCTGTCACCTGAAGATGACAGCAAGCGTAGCGCTGGCCCAGGATCCTGTGTCCCCCTGCAGAGCTCCGACTGTGCCCACACGGAAGGTCCCTCTGCTGCAGAAAATGGCGCCCTCAGAAAGGCGGCAGAAATCTGGCCTGGAGTGAGAAACCGCTAGGCCACACCCCCCCGAATGAGCCGATACCAGGGTGGGACGCAAGCAGAGAGGCCAGCCGGGGGCGTTCCTGGCCGGGCTGCATCATCAATGGGGGCAGAGTGCGCTTTGTAGGCCCAAAACTAGGGCCCAAATTAATGCAGCAGGCTGCCGGCCGAAAGGGGTCCAGCACAGAACACACCGCGTGGAGTGCGGCGGGCACAGGAGACTACAGGGGGCCGGGCGCAGCAAGGAGATACCTTGTGACAGCTCTGATCCCTGATCCCCACTGAGGGGCAGGGGAGCGCGGACCATCCATCCCAGGGCATCATGGTGACATGACATCATGTGTGACAGGGTTAATTATTCTGTAAACCAACTAAGTTTATGTCGGGACAGAAAGAGCTGGGATTTATGAATGAAGCCAGGGCTTCAGCACCATGGACAGCCTCTCACAAATCAAGCTCTTTCTGTCGACAACTTAAAGTTAGTTTACAGAATAATTAACCCATTCAGACACATGATGTCATGTCACCATGTATCCAGGGGGGGAAGACAACCCCTGGACAGATGGTGTCATGACACCAGCATCTGATTAACCCCTTAATCACCAGTTTAAAACCCCCTCGGTAGCACAGTGCTGAATGAACTCCTGAACTGCCGACATGGTAAAAACATGTAAAATTAAGCTAATAAGTGTAACTTTGCAATAAATAATAAATTATACATACAACAATGCTTCACTGCTGCTGTCACAGCAATAAAACATTATTGTAACTGTATGGGGACTGCGGGGGCCAGTGATTTTGACAGCACACGGCTGCGAGTTTGACTCGCACCCATATACTTATAATGGGCTCTTGCGCGAGGGAATCGGTGCATGCAGCATGCTGCGATTGCACTTGCATTGCCCTCGCAAAGCAAGAGTAATGCGTGAAACTCGCATTGGTGTGACCTGCATCATTGAAAGATACAGGTCCGAGTTTAATGCGAGTTTTTCTCGCTTTAAACTCGTGCGAGTAAAACGCCAGTGTGCCTCCACCCTAAGTGGAAGGTGTTTTCTAAATCTCTGAAGGTTCAGAAATTGCCCATACAGTTGTTAATCTATTGGCCTATCTCAGCGGTAACTATGGGGTACTGTTTGTGGCTTGGGTTTGAGATACCCCCAGATAATCGTCCTGTTGCTTCCTATATATATGTATAGAAAATGACCTGGCTGGTCTAATGGAAGGAGTCTTTTTACTTATTGGTACTTTATAGACTCCAGTACTTTATATAGTTGAGTTCACCATGTAATGGGAACTTGGTTAATGGAATATGGAGCGTAGTGGGTATGGTCTGTGTACTGGAGCCGCTTAACCCCATTTCAGACATGCCCTTAGTAGATGCTGATGAGAGACTATTGTTATATGCATGTAAAGATTAATTATATTTAACATTTGTTATAGCATTATAGTCTAGTCCCAGCAATACTGCTGAGTAAAAAGTAGAAAATTGCATAGTGTAAAGCTTTTCTGCTGCTATATTGGAGTCACTGGCACTTCTGCGCCTCTCCTAACATTGAGGAAATAGTGGTAGACACCAGTGAGCATGAGTGGGCATTGAACCTATCGAGCGCAGCATACTGAGCATGCTCAATAGCCAACCTGGAAAAGCCACAATGGCGATGATGGGGGTGGTAGCAGGAGCTGCAAACTGTATAATTAGTGAGTTTTTAAACACATTTTTCTTATCATTCACCGGTGAAATTCAGCACTAATCAACACAATGACGACGTTTTAACCTTTGGATGTATTACATAAAGTGCTTGTAGTGCAAAATTACACTCTATTGAAATGTCTAGCACTTTATATATTTACATGGCGATAATGCACTGTATATTTAGCACCGTTTTTTATGATGATTATTAAATGATCTCTTAAGAGCAATTACTGACATGTTATAAACCCTATTTGTATCACAATATATTAAAAATCACTATCCAAGCTATAAATATCTGTCCCTGGAGCCTAAAATTACTATTCTAACCATCCCTGACTGACTAAATCTATCTAACTAGAGGCACACTAAATCACTTTTTATACTTACCAAATTCTTGTCAGATGGGCGTTCCTCCAGGCTTTGTCAGCAAGGCAGGTCTCCTCACTGCTGTCCATCTTCTTCCCAGGATTCAAATTACCCGCCCATTGCGTCCTCGCAATGAGGGTCACGTGCTGCAGGCCCTGTGTCACTTCCGCCCGCCGAGTCACTGGTACACCCAGGCCGGCATCAGAGCATGCACAGATGGCATGCTGAAGCCGGCCTGGGTGTGCATAGACCCAGCGACGCGGCGGGCGGAAGTGACGCGGGGCCTGCAGCACGTGACCCGCTCATTGCGAGGACGCAATGGGCGGGTAATTTGAGTCCTGGGAAGAAGATGGACAGCAGCGAGGAGACCTGCCTCGCTGACAAAGCCTGGAGGAACGCCCATTAGACAAGAATTGGTAAGTATAAAAAGTGATAGGTAGATTTAGTCAGGGATGGTTAGAATAGTAATTTTAGGCTCCAGGGACAGATATTTATAGCTTAGGCTGCCTTCAGATTTGCAGATGCCTCCGCAGCGTTTTGCGGAGGCATCTGCAAGCATCTGCATGCAGACGGCAGCCCCTATCTTTACAATGGAGCGCACGGTGTCTGCAGATGCTTGCAGACCGCCGTGCCTCCCATTGCCCGCCATGAGTGATCTGTGCGCAGGCAGATGCCTGCGCACAAATCACACAGTCTCGTCCGCACCAGGGACGCGACTATGCCTGCGCATAGATCACTCATGGCGGGCAACGGGAGTGCACGGCGGTCTGCAGGCATCTGCAGACACCGTGCGCTCCATTGTAAAGATAGGGGCTGCCGTCTGCATGCAGATGCTTGCAGATGCCTCCGCAAAACGCTGCGGAAGCATCTGCAAGTCTGAAGGCAGCCTTAGATAGGATTTTTAGGTGGTTGGTTCCCTTTAATTCTACTAGAGCCCCTGAAGATGTAAGTAGTTCAATACTATTTTGAAGACTGAGGAATGAGGATTTAAAGTTGGCAATTTATTGGATGTTTTCAATAGTGAGGCCCTCTTATGGTACAGTCATACGCCGCAATATCGCCTGGGAATCCTAAAGGCAATACGTCGCCCCGGAGCAATCGCCGTGAAATTGCCTCACAGTTGCGGCGTGTGATTGGGGAATTTCGCGGCAATAAATCGCCTCTCGCCTGATTCCTGAGCACTGCTGCAATCATGAAGGCGAGATTTCCGTGTTGTGGCATGTGATAGGGCGATAGTGATGGAATCAGCGTCACCTATGATTTCCCGTAGGCGTGCCACAGCGTGCTGTAGTCCGCGCCCCGTGTGAACTGGTTGGTGTGGGCTACTGTGTTCCCATTAGCTGTCAATTGACACCGCGCCATATTTGATGAGCTGTCCGTCCAGCACCTCACAATGGCGTCATGTATTAGCCAGCCTTCCAGAGCAGGCTAACCAATCGGAATGCTGTTGCGTTGTCCAATGAGCGCTTAAGGTAAACTACTGTGGCACACCTATCTCTTCGCCGCGCTCAACATGTATGCCCACATTGCCTTTGAGATTGCGGTGTGTGAACTGGGGATGGGATTAGGCAGGATTGATTTCGCTGAACGTGAGGCGATTTCCGGAGCGACACATCGCCTTACTTTCAGGGCGCAATTGCAGCGTGTGAGGCAGCCATCGGTAAGCATGAAACACATGCACGAGCACGTTAGATTGCCTCATAACGCCAGCCGTTATTGCGGCGTGTGAAGGTACCATTAAAGCCACCTTAACAAAATACATGCTTGAAAATCTGAATGTTACAAAACAACCACACACACATTTTTTTAATTATGCCAACATAAAGTAGACATATGGAAAATGATTAATCCATCTAAAAATATTTAGGATAAATTATCAGTTAATGGAAGAATCTTTAACGTGTACCCTAGAATTGATTGTGCTTTTTTCCCCCAACAAGATACAATCCAAATCTATATATCTGTCCATATTTCTAAATGTGAAAGAACGATATCTAGTACAGCAGGCACAGGCCACCTATGTTCAGCTTACCGGCTCTGTTTCTACACATTAAGGACAGATAAAGGCAGATAAGGCTGCTATCACACTACGATGTTGTGCAATCAAACACTGTCCGATATAAATCGGACAGCATCAGATCCAAACTGATCCCTGCAATCGGATGCCAAATAGGCATCCGATTCCGACATTTTGCAGGATCAGTTTGGCCAGCTCCTCCTGTCATCTCGCTCCTCTCTGCCCGTCTGTCCCCTGTTCTCCCCCAGTACTCCCCGCTTCTCCCGTGTTTCCCCCTCTTCTCTCCTCCGGACTAAAAAATAAAAAATCATCTTTATTCTCACCTGTCCACAAGTCCCCCGGCGTCTCCAGCTATATCTTCTGATCCTTACAGGACCTCGCGTGATGTCACATGACCGGTTACCGCAGTAACTGTTCATGTGACTGACATCACGGCAGGTCCTACAGGCAGGAGGTGCTGGAACGCTGGGGGACTCGTGGACAGGTGAGCATACATATTCTTTATTTTTAACCCCTGCTTTTCTTAATTTCACTTCCACAATGTATGTATATACATTGCGGAAGTGAAATTAGATTGTTAGGAGCAGTTTTAGTGTACTGAGCATGCTCAGTACACTAAATTCGGGTCTGAGGAGACATCACATGCTTCCTCGGACCCATGTTAAAAACGACGGATTGGATTTGTCCTAATTGCCATTCGATTTGTCAGATCCGATTCAATCCGATTTTTGATTCGGATGCAAAAAAAAATAAATAAATCGCTGCAGTCGACGATTTTTGCATCGATGGAAAAATCGGACAAAATCGGATCGGTTGCATTTCGGATGCCATTTAGTGCACATACGATTTGGTCCGATCCCCATAGGATGACATGGGGCAAATTTGGATCCGATGCTGTCTGTTTTACATCGGACAGCGTCGAATTGCACAAAATCGTAGTGTGAAAGCAGCCTAAGGGGGCCGTCACACGCTGCGACATCTTTAGCGATATTGTAAGCGATCACGTGCACGCGCAATCGCTTACAATATCGCTCACATCGCTGGTGAGATGTCACACAGACAGACTCACCAGCGATGCGGAGCCCCGATCTCGCTCGTTACTATGGTACACATCGGGTAACTAGGCGCAGCGCGTCGCTTAGTTACCCGACGTGTACCATAGTTACCATCTCCCAGCATAGGCGCGGTCGCTGGGAGATGGATCATCGTGGTGTCATACACCACGATGATGCAGATCGTTGCATCGTTCATCGCTAGATCTGAGAACCGAACCTCAGATCAGCGATGTCACGATCAAGCGATTTACCATCGTGAATCGCTTGATTACATGCAACGATATCTTGCCCGATATCGCTTAAGCGATCAAAAAGGAGATCGCTTAAACGATATCGTGCAAGATATCTCACCGTGTGACGGCCCCCTTAGTCACATTCAACCACTGCAATATAAAGCAACTTACAAAGAAGAGTAAGGCTGGTTTCACACCACAGATTTTTCCCTGATCAGGTTCATCAGGTTTGTGTGCCAAAACCAGGAGTGTCTCCAAAACTCAGAACAGGTGTCAATCTTTCAATTATACTTTTTCTCTGCAAGTTCCTCTCCTGGTTTTGGCAAACAAACCTAATCAGGTAAACTGTGGTGTGAAACCAGCCTAAGGAAAAGTAGCATCTATCTGCTGGGGTTATGTCAAGATCAAACATACACAGATATCCTAAAGCTGTTTAATTGAAACTGTGTGGCATCAAAATTATTAGCACCATGAAAAAACATGACCACTACATCCAATATGTCCAATCAGATTTTAATTCAATAATCCTGCTCTGAAATGAAATGTATTAATAATGCAGCACGAATCATTTTAACCTCACGGACTGGAGAGCGATACAGCAGCATGATCAATGGAGCAGGAAACAAAAATGGTCAATAAATATAAAACTTTCTGACTATAAACATGCAAGAACTGTAACAGCATGGCAGCAGCTCCTGCAGTAAAGAAAACCTTAAACAGATTTTTTTTTTTTAACAGACTGAATAAGGAAACAGTTAAGTGCTAGTCGAGTGTCTGACACCTTGTTATGGTTAATGATTCTGGGAACCATCAGTCTGTCAGTGGCAACGAAAAATGTGTTAACAGTGCTTCTACTTCTGGATTTCTTTCATGCGGTTGAGAGCGCTGCCAGCCTGGAACCATTCAATCTGCGTCTCATTGAAGGTGTGGTTCAGCAAAATAGTCTCCTGGCTACTGTTCTGATGTGTAATTATACATTTTACAGGCTGGAATAAGAAAAAAATTCAGAACATTAAAATGGTGCATAAAATTAAGTATTTATTAACCCTTTTCTACCATGTGATTTAAGACATGTTACAGGTGTATGGAGTGGGCTCAAGAGCTTAGTATGCTACATAAACAATGGATACAAGCAGTGTTACAGCCGGAACCTGATTTATGGCAGAGAGCTCTACCAGCTTTCTCTGCTGTCAATTTACCTACTTGCATGCTGCCGTTAATGTATTGTATATTGTTTGCAGAGTTTGCAGGTTCAAGTCCACAAGTGATATCGTGGGGGGAGAAAGAAAAAAAAAAAAAGTTATGTCTTAAGGCCGGGTTACACATACCGATGTTCCAGCGACCCAATCAACGATCCGACTGGAATGGGATCACTGGAACATCGGTATGTGATCCCTGATGAGATGCCAGACAGACTCACCAGCGATTCCCCAGCGCTGCACCAACACCCGACGGTCGCAGGGATCTGTCGGGTGTCTCGGGCGCAGCACAGGGTTCACTGGACGTTGCCCGCCACACATGCCGATGAATGCGGGAGGCCAGCGATCAAAAAAATGGTCCAGGCCATTCCGCAGTGACGACGCTGCAACGTCACAAAACCTGTGACGTTGCAGCGACATCGGTAGCAATGTCGCTGTGTAACACGGCCTTTAGTGTACTAAAATAAAAATGTGGCAAAGTAAACTGTAAATTAAAACAAGCAAAAAAAAAAAAAAAAAAAAACAAGTATTGGAATATTGGAAAAGGAGCAGAAAACAGAAGTGCAAAACAGCGACATGAGCAGGTTAGAACATGAAGGTGGGAGCAAATTTTAGTGGAATTATTTACCTTTCCAGGTGCTAAGTCTTTAAGCCCTGCTAGGGTGATTTTGTCCTCAGGGTGAATTTTATCATAATCAGCTGGGTCAGAGAAAGTAAGAGGCAGGAGTCCTTGCTTCTTAAGGTTGGTTTCTGAAATATAGTTCTAGTATTAGTGTACTGGTTAAAGAAGTTACTGTAAAAAAAAAAAAAAACATCCACACACTAACAGGACATATTTACCATGAATTCGTGCAAAGCTCTTGGTGATTATGGCTCTACCTCCCAAATGCCTTGGTTCTAGGGCAGCGTGCTCCCTACTAGATCCTTCTCCATAGTTCTCATCACCGATTACAACCCATTTAACTCCATGCGCCTGCAAATAAAGAAACAAAAATTACAGCCCACATCAGATATGTGCACCTTGTTTTAAGACAGGGGTGGGGGAACCTTTTTCTGCTGGGGGCCATTTGGAATTTTCTACCATCCTTCGGGGGCCGCACATAATTATCAACTTCAAAATTCCCCTACTATATTTGGTTTAATAATAAACTCATCCCTACTGTGGTGGATGGGGCTGCTTCTCTTTGGCATGACTGTGATGCTAGGCGATATTGATTATGCTGCTTCTCAATTGCTTTTCCAGGTTTGTTAGGGCCATAGACGTCGCAGAAGAGGCCGGGGGCATAGAAATCACTGGGGAGGATGAGGGTGGAGCATAGAGATCATAGGGGAGGCTGGGGCACAGAGATCAATGGGGAGGCTGGGGCTGGGGGCATATATGTCACTGTGGAAGCTGAGGCTCTAGCATAGAGATCACTGGAGAGCTGAATTTAAAGGCAGCCAGTCAGCAAAACACGTCTGCCAGCCTAAGCACTGCGGTCCCCACGAATCTGGGGGCTGCAGAAAAGGTTATTGAGGGCCGCATACAGCTCACGGGCCGCATGTGGCCCACGGGCCTGAGGTTCCCCACCCCTGTTTTAAGAGGTGCATATTAGCATATTCCATAAAGCTCCATATATGACCTGCTTTAAAGGGTACAAAAAGGAGTTAATTAGCTCTAGACAGACATATAGTTAACAGTTTATTTCCAGAATAATAAACACTCCCTGACAGACGTTATGTCGCTTATCCACATTATGTAAATAAAAGCTTATAACCTGACGTTAAATTCATCCATTGGTTGTATAAATTACTCTTTTGAAAGCTGAAACCCTCCGAAATTTGATTTAGGTTTAGAAAATAAATTGGCATCAATGCTGAAAATCTAGAATTATTCTTACCGTTAATTCGGTTTTCAGGTCCCTTCCACGATAGCAAAAGGAGGTTGCCTCTCCACGCCCTATTTGGAACAGGAAGCACAAGAGGTTAAAAGCCCCTCCCACTTGCCAGTGTATTACAAAGAACCCTAGCATAGAAGAAACAACAAAACCCTGAAAGACAGGAATAGGGAGGGAAATAAGTGCTGTCGTGGAAGCGGCCTAGAAACCGAATTAACGGTAAGAATAATTCTAATTTTCTCTAGGCCCTTCCACGACAGCAAAAGGAAGCATGCCAACGAATCCATACCTAAGGTGGCACCACAGTCTGTAGAACCTTCCTTCCAAAGGCCAAATCCCGAGAGGACAGGAGATCCAGGCGATAATGCTTAGTGAAGGTATGCAGAGAAGACCAAGTTGCCGCTTTGCAGATCTGTTCCGGCAAGGCCCCAGCCCGCTCAGCCCAGGAGACCGAAGTGGACTTGGTGGAATGGGCCATGAATCCAGACGGGGGAGAAAGGCCCTGGCAGACATAAGCTTCAGTGATGGCTTTCTTAATCCAGGCGGCAATAGTGCACTTAGCCACCTTTTCCTTATTGCTACCGAAATGTTGGACAACAAATTGTGGTCCACGCGCCAGGAGGAAGTCACATCCAGATAGTGCAAGAGAATGTGCCGGACATCCAACGAATGAAATTCCACTTCCTTCGGATTTTTAGGATTTTGACAGAAGGAAGGGAGAAAAATGGACTGAGAACGGTGGAAATCCGACAACCTTTGGCAAAAAAGAAGGATCCAAATAAGAAAATCACTGAGTCATGACGGACCATAAGGAGTCGCAGATTGACAAGGCCTGCAATTCCTCCACACGACGTGCAGAAGTAATGGCCACCAAAAAAGCAGTCTTAAGGGCCAACGATCGGAGCGGACAGGAGGCCAGAGGTTCACACGGAGGGCGAGAGAGACCCTAAGAACCACATTCAGATCTCAGGCTGGGGTTAGATGCAGCCGCCTGGGACACCTGCGAGCAGCTGATACCATGAAGCGACGGATTCCAAGGATGATCCGCCAACCTCACATCAAACACGGAACTCAGGGCCGACACCTGAACCTTAAGGATACTCACCCTGAGACCCATATCTAAACCCTGTTGAAGGAAATCAAGGACTTGGGCCACATTAGCGGACAAAGGGTCGGGAGTACTAGACCAGCACCAGGAAGAGAATTTATTCCATATCTTATTATAGTGTTAGTAACCGGCTTACGGCTCTGTTGCAAAGTAGCGATAACCCGGTCCGGGCCTCAGCAACCAAGCAGCCAAACTGAGTCTGAGGCTCCGGATGGAAGAGAGGCCCCTTCGAGAGCAAGCTCGGATCCTGACCAGAAGGATTGGTCCATTCACCCTGAGAGACATGATCATATTGAACCAGCTGTGCTTCGGCCACAGGGGAGCGACTAAGAACGTCGGGACCCTGTTGTCCCGGATCTTCTGGAGGACCCTTGCCAAAAGAGGCAGAGGGGGAAAGGCATAAGCCAACTGAAAGTCCCACACGTGGGAAAAGGAGTCTACCCCGAGCGCCTCGTCCCACGGATTGAGGGAGAAGAATGTGCGGACCTTTCGGTTGCTGTTGGAGGCAGAGATTGACCTCTGGGGAACCCCAACGATCTACTAGAGAGCAGAAAACCGCCGGATCCAGACTCCATTTCCCCGGGTGAAGATCCCGGCAACTGAGGAAATCGGCCTGAGTATTAAGAGCACCTTTCAAATGAACCGCGGAAAGGGACCGAAGGTACCCTCCACCCAGGAAAAGATTCTTTGAGAGGTTGACTGAAGGCTGGCGAACAGAGTCCCGCCCTGATGGCGCAGATGCGCCACCGTGGTAACGTTGTTGGAGTAGACCAGAACGTGGGAATTTGCGACCAGATCCCGAGCCGCCCAAAGAACTTCTTCCACCGCCCGCAACTCCCGGAGGTTGGAGGACTGAGACCGAAACGATGGACCCTGAACCAGAACACGACCCACGACTGCGCCCCAGCCCCGCTTGCTGCATCCATTTTGATGGTAACAAGGGGAGTCAGAGACCATGCGACCCCCCTAAGGTTGACAGGGGACAGCCACCAACGCAGAGCCCTGGAGACCGGGCACGGCAGACGGACCCGATTGTTGAGGGAGGACGGAAGGCCGTTACAGTGCCGCAGGATGTGAGCCTGAAGACACCGTGAATGAGCCTGCGCCCACATGACCGATGGAACGCAGGCAGTCATAGACCCCAGGGCAGACATGGCCGCCTGGAGAGTAGGAGCCTTCAGAGACCTGAGGGCGGAAATCTTCAACATGAGAGTAGATTGGTGAGCGACCGGCAGAAACAACATCTGCCGGACGGAATCCAGCATCACCCCCAAGAATCTCCTGGTGGAGGATGGCTGGAGGTGAGACTTCCTCAAATTCAGAATCCACCCCAAGGACCGGAGAACCAGCAGGGTCTGGCATACATAGTTTCCAAGGGCCTCCGCTGACGGAGCAACCAGAAGAAAATAGTCTAGATAGGAGAAGATTTGTCTGGTCCCCTGACGCAAGAAGGCCACCACCTCGCCCATCAGTTTTGAGAAAACCTGAGGAGCATAGGAGATGCCGAACGGGAGGACGTTGAACTGGAAATGATGAATACTCCCCCGGTAAAAGACCGCAAACTGGAGAAACTTCTGGTGCCTGGGATGGATTGGAAAGTGAAAGTAGGGGTCTTTCAGATCGATACTCGCCATCTGGAAATTGCGACCAATCAAGGGACCGCGGAACCGACAGATTCCATCTTGAATCCGCGGTACTTGATGTACCCGTTGAGCTGCTGAAGATTGATAATTACCCTGGCCTCCCCCGAAGGTTTGTTCACCAGGAAAAGGCGGGAATAATGCCCGCAGCCCTGATCCCCCGAAGGAACCGGGGAGACCACCCGGGAGCCCAGGAGCGACTGCACACTTGAGAACAGGAGATCCTGAGCTCCCAGAGTCGGCAAGGCAGTGACCCGAAGCAGCGGAGGAGGGAGGGGGGTGGGGGAAGGGGGGGGGGGGGGGCGACTCAAACTCGATCAGAAGACCCTCTGCAATAACATTGAGCACCTACTGGCAACAGGTGATTTCCCGCCAGCGGGGAAGGAAGTCCGTGAGTCTTCCCCCCCACTGGCCCAGAGTCACTGCTTATCCACGTGGGAAGGAGACTGAGGGGTGACAAGCAGATTCTTGGTCTACCATGGGAGGAGGACCACCTGCCCCTATGCTGAGAGGCCGGAGGCAGCGGGGAACGAAAAAAACGGCTTTTTAGCCTGTTTTGGTTCTGGCAGCGCCTTTTTATCCGTTGCTTTCTCAAGGATCTCGTCCAAAGCTGGACCAAAAACCAAGCTGTCGGTGAAGGGGATGGAACAAAGCCTCGTCTTTGAAGTAGAACCCCCGCTCCCCCCTTCAACCAAACAGCAAGTCTAGCAGAGTTGGCGAGGACCGAAGTGCGAGCCCCCATGCGAACCGACTCCGCAGAAGCATCCGCCAGGAAGCAAGTGGCCCGACGAAGCAAAGGCAGGGACTCCAACAGTTCCTCTCTCGGAGAACCTGCGAAATATGACTTGCCAATTGGTCCAACCATTTGAGAATGGAGCGGGACACACAAGTGGATGCAATATTAGCCTGCATGGTTATGGAAGAAGCCTCCCAAGAGCACTTCATGAGACCCTCGATCTTACAATCCAGTTGGTCTTTCAACTGAGAGGTATCCTCGAAGGGGAGAGCAGTTTTCTTAGTTACACGTGTAACCTGCACATCCACCTTCGAGACCCCCAACTGAATCCAGTGTCTTCCAGGGGAAATCTGTTCCTAAGCGGAGTCTTAACTCGCTTATTCGGAAGTTCCCATTCCTGGGAGATGAGATCCATAATGTAAGAGTGGACCGGAAACCCAGGCTGCTTAACGGAGCGTAGCCCAGCGAACATTTCATCCTGCACCGACTGGGGTACCTCCTCCACCTCCAAGTCCCATGGTACTACGCACGCACCAATAAGCTCCCCCAACCCCTCAGAAGAAAAGAGAAACTTCCTAGAACCAAGAGCCTGAGAAGGAGAGGGATCAGTCCCCTGATCAGACTCTGAATCAATCGGATCTTCAGGGTCAGACTGTGCTGCCTGGAGCTGCCATTTTTTGGGGGAGGAAGGGCCAGTAGCAGGACCGGGGGGCCCCGTAGGAAGCAAAGCTAAGGAAGCCTGTATCTTGTGCTGGACCATAGACCTCAGCTCATCCACAAGAGAGGGATGCTTGGCCCTGACCACCGTCTCTGTACAGTCCTGACAAAAAGCTCCCTGTCCCTTGGGACAAAAAGTTATAACACATACAGATATCTGGCCGTTTTGGAGGTCTTTTCAGGGCCCACCTTCTCTCCCTGAAACAAAGAAGAGACAAGGACACAATAAGCCAGTGTATAGGGACACAGGAATCAGACCCCCCCCGACACAGCACTCACTGTGGCCTGGGCAGTGCTAGCATCAGCAGCAATGTCTGCCATGTTGCAGGCAGATCTTACCTTACTGAAGTCCACAGTGGGCTAAATAATCAGGAGCCACCTGGAGCACAATTAGGGGTGAGTGCAGACGCCAGACGTCACCTCCGGACCGCGCGAGCAGCGTGCGGAGGCAGGGGACCGCCGGCAGGCTCAGAGAGGCTGTCGGCAAGGGGAGCCCCCGGTCCGCATTGCCCTTAGGAGCGCTGGAAGACCGGGAGCACGGTCCCGCGAAAAATAAAAAAAATGGCGGGAGCAGCAGGAGGAGAGCCCCGGGACCCCGATCAACGCTGCCCAGCAGAGAAAACTCAACACAGGTATGGCTGGCTGCTGGCCCCAGAGCACACCAATCTCTACATGCCCATGGGGGACAGGAAAGACACTGGCAAGTGGGAGGGGCTTTTAACCTCTTGTGCTTCCTGTCCCCAATAGGGCGTGGAGAGGCAACCTCCTTTTGCTGTCGTGGAAGGGCCTAGAGAAATATTATTTAATGAACACAGAATGGTCAAATTTTAGCAACACAAAAGTTGTCACCTGGTTATATAAAACACCAATCCTAGTTTACATACTCACCTGTGCTCAGTAAATGATCAGTTAATTAGTGGGTGTGTCTAAAGAAACCCAGCACCCCAGACCTTCACTTGAACTGCAATTTGAGCTCTGACAATATGCCAAAAATCCACCCTGCGACCAAAGCCTTGATTATCAAGAGGCTGAAGATCAGATCCACTGCAGAGGTGGCTGGCACCTTTAATGTGTCTCAGCATCAAGTGCAAAAAAAAAAAAAAAGAAGATTTGAAGAGACTGGAGATGTGTTTGATAAGCCCAGTTCCGGCAGACCCCACAAGACAACTGCTCAGGAGGATCGTTTGTTGGTTAGAAAATCCAAAGCAAGCCCCTCTTCCACTGCAGCAGAGCTCCAACAGTCCTGGTCACCTCAAGTCCCTGTGTCAACTAGAACAGTTTGTAGGATTCTGTCTCAAAATGGCCTCCATGGTTGAATCAGTGCTCAGAAGCCAGCACTAGACAAAAGGCAAATAAAAAACCGTGTGGCATTTGCAAAGTCCCACAGCCTGCTAAACAGATGGACGCTGGAAAAGTGGCAGAAGGTGGATTTCTCTGATGAATCTTCAGTAGAATTACACCATAGCCCGCCGCAAATACTGCAGGAGACCTACTGGAGACCATATAGATCCAAAATACACCCAGAAAACAATTAAATTTGTTGGTGGAAATATCATGGTCTGGGGTTACATTCAGTATGGGAGTGTGCAAAACATTTGCAAAGTGAAAGGCAATATCAATAGTCAAAATATCTATAAGTATTAACTACCTCTATATTCCAAATCATAAAAGGGACCAAATTCTACAGCAGGATGGTGCGCCATCTCTACAACAATGAACTCTGGGAGGCATGCAAGACTGCATTCTTTGCTATTCCTGATGACTTGTATGAATAATTGGTGAACCGCATGGATGCAGTCCTTCAAACTCATGGAAGTCACACAAAATATTAAAAATTACTTTAATAGCACCACAACTTCATTCACCAATGTTATGCAACATATATTTGTATTTTAAGTTACCGTAATTGTTTGAAAATCACATTACTTTCTGTGGGCAACAAAACATTTGTCTTGCCAAAATCTGACCATTCTGTGTTCATTAAATGATCAATATCTCAGCATTGATGCCAATTTATGTTCTTATCCTAAACCACATTTCAGAGCTTTCAAACGAGTAATTTATACACCCAATGGATGAATTTAAAGTCAGCTTATAAGCTTTTATTTACATAACATGGATAAGTGACATAACTTCTGTAAGGGAGTGTAGATAGGCCAGAGTGAATCGCAAAAGTGGAATACAAGAGAATCTCTTGTTGCACTCGACCCCATGTCAAGCACTGATGCAGCTGAGATCTACTTATGATTTTTTCCTCAGCCCTAATCGGACTGAGGAAGAAAAAAAAGAAGAAAATCACAGCATGCATCGATTGTCAGCGAGTCTCTGCTTACTCGCACCCATAAAAATCTATGGGTGCGAGAGAAACATCGGCCTGCACTGATCACATCTGGGAGTAGTGTGATATACAGAGAAAGACAGTGGAAAGATTAATCTCTCCCTCTTCTCTGCACCTGTGACATGATTGCAGGATTCTCTCATATTGGATGTAATATGCCAACAGTGACTGGACTTTTACTTATTTCTGACAACAATCTGCAAGAAGACAATGGCCCCGAATGCTGAACGTATAAACCAAAAAGTTGGCGTCTGTTTCAGGCAGCTTTAAAACTCTTCAAAAGTGGCAGCGTTTCTTACACCAGAAAGGTTACTCCACATCAATGACTGGAGTAACATTTCTTGTGAGGCGTAGTTTATTACACAACTCTCATTAAGACTGGCGTATGAATTCCCAGTTCTGAATCAGGACCAGTGGGTTTTTGTGCTTTACACCTGCCCACAGCCTTGGAGGGTGACAGTACAGCCCGGCTGTGTTAGCCTATGAATACAAGCTTGCTGGAAGTTGATTTAGTTTGATATTTGGAAGCAGTGTGCACGTGTGTGTACTAGACGGGTGTTGTGGATTTAAAGTTTTCAGCAGCTGATTAATGGTGTCCTCAAAACCAGTCCAAAGGGAACCTGACCCCTCATAATCACCCCCAAGCCTCTCAATACCTGTCCCTGCACCCTCACAAATCATTTCCAACGTTCCTTTTATGTTGAAAATGCTCCCTATAAAAGTTCAAATCTTGCCTTTTATACTTTTATACTTACAGATTTTTCGACTTCTCACTCAGGAACGCACAGGGAACGCCCTGTGTGACTTATTAAGCACGCCTGAGCCCCCCCTTATCACGCCCCGATGGGCGTGATAAGGAATCCAACTCCTTAATCACCTTGCTGTATGGGCGGAATAGCCGGTATGACGCAATTTGGCGTGATAATGGGGGGCTCAGGCGGGCTTAGGAACGCACAGGGAATGCCCTGTGCGACTTAGTGAGAAGTCTCAAAACCTGCAAGTATAAAAGGCAAGATTTGAACTTTTATAGGGAGCACTTTTAACATAAAAGGAATGTTGGAAATGATTTGTGAGGGTGCAGGGACAGGTATTGAGGGCTTGGGGGTGATTATGAGGGGTCAGGTTCCCTTTAACTATCGCAATATAAAGAATGAGTTGCGTGAACCAGTGAATGTTTGAAGCAAATTAACCCTTCAAGCCATGTCACCACATAACAGCTACAGTTTTTTTTATACATTCTTTATGATGAAAATAAATCTGCTGCATTATGACAAAGTTTGAATTTGTTTTGGGGAAAAAAAATAATGTGTTTGCTGCAAGTGTGAACATAGCTTAGCAGTCACATGCAAGCAATATACAACAGTGAGAGAGTGGCTATTGGCAGACGTGATGTACAGTCTGACATGCAGATTAGTTTGTCATCTAAGCAGCAAACACTAAAGGCACAGAACTGAACTATTCCATTAGCACACAGAGTATTCACATTCATTAGGTGTCTAAAAGGATGCCCCACATTATGTATTCCACATACAATAGCTGGAAGCATGAGCCTGACAAGGTCTGAGATAGGCATCATACCATGTACGAGTAGCCTAGTTTGTCACCCCTTTTTTCCTCTGTCCTACATCTTATATGGAACTACAAACATCACCTTGTAGTAGCGAGCTGTGTCAGGAATTGGTCCATATTCTTGAGTTATTGCATTTTTCACACTGTTGGCTTTGCTATTCTCTATGTTGATGGCACCAATCAGTAAGTTATTAGAAATGTTGTCCAAGTGACCTCTAAATTTCAACCAGGGTCCAGCTGCAGAAATATGATCTGTTGTACACTTGCCTTTTACCTACAACGAAGGCACATAATGAATAAGCACTGTTAACTTATAGATTAACCCCTTGGTATTTTTTTTTCTTAATATTAAAAGAACTTTACAAATTGCAATTTATTTTTTTCTTTTATAGAATAATACTACATTGAAGAGCATAATTTACTGTCTGCAGGAGAGGATTAATGCTTAAAATTAATTCTCAATCAGCGATCTAAATCAATGCCCCAAGCACATTATTCCAATATTTAATATATTTCTAGTCTCAGTGAATCTCAACCCATGGCTCCTCCAATACAACTTCAGATGGGTTTATCCAGTCCTGGACTCTTCAATGCAGGACCCAAATAAAAAACAAAAACAAAAATTAAAAAAAACCAAAAAAAAAAAACCACATGTATACTCACCTTCTGCTATGTTGCCATTTCAGCAATATAGCAAAGCTGTTCCCGAAGAGCAAAGAAAGTGACTTATGTCATGTGGCAGCTAAGGGTGCTTTCACACTACGATTATTGCATTTCCGATGCTGTCCGATAAAAATCGGACAGCATCGGACC
Source organism: Allobates femoralis (assembly GCA_033576535.1). Taxonomy (NCBI): domain Eukaryota; kingdom Metazoa; phylum Chordata; class Amphibia; order Anura; family Aromobatidae; genus Allobates; species Allobates femoralis. The sequence goes on from JARQOC010000007.1 coordinate 39,297,495, forward strand.
GATTTTTTGACCCCATGCATCCCTATGGGGATCGGACCGAATCGGATGTGCACTAAATGCCATCCGATTTGGTCCGATCCGATTCTGCCCGATTTTGGCCGATTTTTTTCAGGAGAAAAAAATCGTTGCCTGCAACGATTTTTTCATCCGATTACAAAATCTGACAGAATCGGATCGGACCAAATCGGATGGCATTTAGTGCACATCCGATCTGACCCGATCCCTAACATGGGGCCCTATGGAGAAGGGTCCGAGGAAACATGTGATGTCTCCTCGGACCCCATTTTACTGTACTGAGCATGCTCAGTACAGTAAAACTGCTCCTGGGAGCACAAGGGTTAAAAAGAAAAAAAAAAAAAAAAGTTTATTCTCACCTGCCCCCGAGCCCCCGCTGTCCCCCGCCGTCTTCCTCTAGGTTCCCGGTGGCTCCCGCAGGCTGCCGCAGGCTCCGGTGTCAGCAGAGGTGTACCTCTGCTGTTCAGGACCTGCGGTGATGTCACAGTCATGTGACCGCGACATCACCGCAGGTCCTGTGTACAGCAGAGGTACACCTCTGCTGACACCGGCAGCCTGCGAGAGCCACCGGGAACCTAGAGGAAGACGGCGGGGGACAGCGGGGGCAGGTGAGAATAAACTTTTTTTTTTGCAGCCCGGCGCCGATTTTATGCCGGAATCGGGTGCCTATTTGGCATCCGATTTCAGGCATCAGAAGGGAGCCGATGCTGTCCGATTTATATTGGACAGCATCGGCTCCCTAAAAATCATGGTGTGAACGCACCCTAAGGCCAATGACCGGCTCTTTAGTATTTCATCAGAGGGGATGTCCGTCCTGATAAGACACTGAGGAGCTGTAGATGAGGAGCAGCTGCACATGGTGAGCAGCTGGCATGCGACAGGTCACATCACTCTCCAGGAATAGCAGGCGAGTATATAATGTTTTTATTGTAATTAGGTTGTGGAATGGATTTGACTAATGTAGAGGACAACCCATCTAAGACAAGGTATATAGAAGAAAGCAACTACCATACTAACCCCCTGTCCATACATGTGCCGATTTAGAAGGAAGGGAGGACTCATTGCCATGTTTTACCTTTATAAGAATCTGCATATTTTCTAAATCTTTTCTATCCCACTTATCAAAAGGCTCCAGAAGTTGCAGGCGCTGGCTTGTGGAGCTCACATCTACACGCTCACCACTTCCATCTTTAGGTGGGTACTGGTAGGTGTCCTGACCTGGATCAAAATTCTGGAATATGAAAAGAACAGATGAAAAATGTAATCTTTAATGTGGCACTGCCAAAAAAAACAAGGTATACTGCAGTCGCTGGCCACACAACAGAGAAAAGAAAAACCTCTCCATGCCCCATGGGGACAGGAAAGACACAGGCAAGTGGGAGGGTCCTTTTAACCTCTCTTGTGCTTCCTGTCCCTATTAGGGCATGGAGAGGCAACCTATGCTGTGGTGGAAGGTGACTAGAGAAATAATCCATTACATAACCCCAGGTCCCAAAAAATAAGAACGCTACAGGTCGCGGAAAATGACACAAAAGTGAAATTCTTTACATTTGGAGTGGAGTTTTTATCTCCCTGTTTTCCTGTACACTATATGGTAAAATACATGATGTCATTCAAAAGTACAACTTCTCTCGCAAAAAAAAAAACCCTCATATGGCAAAACTGACAGAAAAATAAAGTTGTGGCTCTTGGAAGAAGGGGAGGGAAAAATGAAAACTGAAAAATTGCCGGGGGTGATGGGGTTAATAATTATTTGCTATATGGTGAGGTGTTAAGACTGTAACAAATATTTACAGGAGTGGATCTGCACTATATCCAACATAATGGCAGTTAGTGAAACAGATACTCACAGATTTTGGCAGCTCGTCGGCATCTGGTGCTTCCAACTTGAACTTCTTTCCATCAGCACCAGTGAGAAAGTCTTTTTCTGGGTCAAACTTTAGGGTTCCCGCAATTGACAAAGCTGTAACTATCTAGAAGAAAATTTTTTCAAAGGTTTTATATTCACTGATATTTAAGGGTCAATCATAATTTCAAGTACCGTATATACTCGTGTATAAGCAGAGTTTTTCAGCCCAATAAATGGGCTGAAAAGTCCCCCCCTCGGCTTATACACGGGTCAATACGGTAACAGAAGCTGTGGCTAATGGCGCTCGTCCCGCTCCTGAGGCTTCGTGGGCGGGGCTATGTGGGGAAGATGGCGCCAGGCTATTGTACACAAGGGAGGAAGAGGCAGCCAGAACCGGACCTCTCCCAACGGTCCTCACCTGTCCGGTTCAGCCACAGAGCTCTATGCACCGGCGGGAGAGGAGACAGGTAGACCGTCTGTGCCCTCCCGTCCTCCGCTCCCCGACAGCACCCGGAGCTCCCAGCTGATTACTGCAGCGGCGGGGTGTGCAGGCGGGAGAATCCAGCAGAGCACCGGCCACGCCGCTCCAGAGTCCTCGCTGCGGTCCCCTTGGTCCTCCTGGCGTCACCGGGGTAAGTGCAACCCGGTGTCCCCACAGAATGGCAGAGTGGGGACACTGGAAGTAACAGACTGGGATTATGTGCACTTTGCTTGGGAGCGAGCAGCCATGTTAGAGCCCAGGCCACTCTCCCAGCAGTGCATATATAGTGCTGTATATACTGGGGGTGCTGTATATACTGGGGCTGCTGTATATACCACTGAGGGCTGCTGTATATACTGGGGGTGCTGTATATACCACTGAGGGCTGCTGTATATACTGGGGGTGCTGTATATACTGGAGATGCTGTATATACTGGGGGATGCTGCTGTATATACTGGGGGATGCTGCTGTATATACTGGGGGATGCTGCTGTATATACTGGGGGATGCTGCTGTATATACTGGGGGATGCTGCTGTATATACTGGGGGATGCTGCTGTATATACTGGGGGATGCTGCTGTATATACTGGGGATGCTGCTGTATATACTGGGGGATGCTGCTGTATATACTGGGGGATGCTGCTGTATATACCACTGGGGCTGCTGTATACCATACTGCTGGGACCTGTATACCACTGGGGGGGCCTGTATAGCATAACGCTGGGGGCTGTATACCACACTGCTGGGGGCTGTATACCTGTGCTGGAGTCCACCCTCGGCTTATACACGAGTCAATAGGTTTTTCCCAGGTTTTGGGGGCAAAAGTAGGGGGGGGGGTCGGCTCATACACGAGTATATACGGTAACCTTCCCAGAATAAACTGGTGAAAAAACATTTTACAAGAAAGCTGTGGCATTATCCTTCATGTGCACACAGACACTGACAGTGCACGCTCTTGCTGATTCATTACTTCTGATAAGAGCTACTGAGCGAGCGCACTGTCACTGTGCATATTGCCCAGTGATCAGAATCTACTCAATATATGTTAGCTTGACAACAAGTGCATGCTCAGTAGAGCTTGGGACTAGTGCAGCCCCTGTAATGGGCATCACAGATGAGGCTTCAATTCAGGGAGGGGACAGGAGCTGTGACAGTGACCACAGGCTCCACTCCCTGATGACTATTCATTTGAGTATCCTAGCATGCAGTGGGATTCTCAAGCAATGTAGAGACTAGTAAGGGAACGGTAGCAATTTTTCAATTAAAATGTATTAAAAAAGGAGATTAGATTAGGACATTAAATTAATAGGCATTTGGGATTCAAATACATTTTAGTTTCAGGCCACCCCTTAAATACTTCAATACTTAACTAAGTACATCAACAATAAAGCTATGGCTTTGTGCAGACACTAGTAGAGCAGCTGCAAGTCTCAGAAATCCTCCGACCAAACACTAGTGCTCAAGAGTCAAACTCCTTCAATTGTATTGGGAAAAAACAGCTTGTGATTTCTTAGATTTTTGTCATCGCAGCAATTCAAGGTCACAATACCATATTAATTAAATGCAATGTCACAATGTGTCACTGCAACAGTACATCCCTGCCCCATCCCCCATTTGTATGAATTGCCGATATGACTAATGAGAAAAACCCTTTAACTAGTAAATCCTACAGAGCACAACCTGCCTGTAATCCTTCACATACAAGTTTCTTGCAAAATAGATACCTCAGGGATGTGACAAATGCATGCGTCTCAGGATTTGCATCATTCCTCCCGGTGAAGTTTCTGTTGTAGGATGTGACAATTGTGTTCTTTTCTCCCTTTTTAATATCCTTCCTGTATGAAAAGTTCACATAGTAAATGAAAGCTCTTTATATGGACAAATAAGAAAATGCCAGAAATGGTGTAAAGTAACATACCTGTCCCACTGACCAATGCAGGGTCCACAGGCATTTGCAAGTACTACACCACCCACATCACGAAGAACGGCGGCCTAGAAATATAAAGAAACACCAGCAGCAATAAGCCTCACATGAATTAGAAACTAAATGTAATCCCTGCACTTTTCTTAATCTAGCATTTCATTTGGAAGTGTTTAACAGTCGGTTTTACAATATATTTTTCATTTATATTAACTGCTTTTACAAATACAAATGGTATTTACCAAGATGAAAACTAGGAGATTTATACGAATGCCATATAACAAACTACAGCAGTGTACAGTTAGAAATCCATGAGCCGATACTTACGTAGCCGTCTCGCTCAATGGTGGCTCTGATTTGTTCGGAACCTGGAGTGATCGTAAACTGAGATTTGCACTTCAGGCCGTGTGCCAGCGCTTGCTTGGCTACAGCAGCTGCACGGCCCATGTCCTCATAGCTGGAGTTTGTACAGGAGCCAATAAGACCTGGCAGAAGAGAACTTAAGGTTACACAATTGCAGTTTCATTAAAATATTTTTCAGTCTTCCGGCACAACCTACCAACTCTGATATCCAAAGGCCATCCTTTCTGTTCTGCAACAGCTCCTACCTCAGATACCGGGTTTGCAAGGTCAGGGGTAAAAGGGCCATTGATGTGTGGTTTTAACTATGGAAGACAAAAAGTACATTTCTTCAAATGTTCCCAAGAAAAAGAAATGCTACGATTAGAGCAGAAAAGAAAAAAGAAAATATCTGAAGGACGTCAGTTTATGCTCCCAATCTCCTCAAGTGATTGGCTGGCGATTATGTATACAGACTGCCGTCAGTCACGACGGAGTGTAAGGGGGTTAAAAATAACACTAAACACCGATTAGTGAAAGTGCACAATATGTATATTATTTAGTTCCACTTTGGCCATATGACTTGTCCCCATTCTGCCATTATCACTAGTTTTGGCGTTTGACCAAGCCGCATTGTTCGTATCTGTCACTTTATGTGGTGACAACCAGGGCTGTGGAGTCCAAGTCCATTTTGGTGGAGTTGGAGTCTGAGGTGGTATAAAAATGGACCAACTCTTAAAATATACAGTAAATTGGGAACAGTAGCTATTATGTTCCATCTAAATATCTTTATTATATCAATGATTAAAACCTGATGTTACCATTGTAATACAATAAATGTATCACTTAAACATAAGCTGAGTCTGAGTAATTGAGTAGTCGGAGGTTTGGCTTACCGACTCCACAGCCCTGGTAACAGCTTTGCAATGCTTCTATGTAACAGTGGTTCAGACACTTCAGCGGATATTTATCAGCTGCATGCATCATAATTCTGGTATGATTTGTACACCAGGTTCAATTATTAAGACTACTGTTTACCATGGCAGTCTTAATGAATGTGAAACATCTTACTCCAGCAAGACCTTCATTAAAGGCCCAAAGCACTTAATGAATTCAGAGCAACTCCCTGTGACATGGCCCTCGCCAGAATGTTACTTCAGTGAGGGATTGGTGTAACATTTCTGGAGTAAGAAACTGACACTTAATGAATTTGTTGGCGGGTGAAGCCATGCCCCAGACTGGTTCCTCACCAGCTCTGCCCATTTTGGCTGAGCTGGTTTAAACTAGTGTGAAAACGCTGACATTCTAGACTGTCTACTCACTCTAGTGTAACATCATAAACTACTTTGCTATAAGTGGCACATTCCAGTGGTAATTTAATGTTATCAAGAAAAAGGAGATTGCAAACTTGTTCTCATAACATCTGCTGTCTTTCCCCTGCTTTGAGAGCTTTTATCTTACTCAATGTAGAGCCCATTTCTATGAAGCCTGAGTATGTATATTCAAAGAAATGTAAACTCATAAGATTCCTGTCAGCTCTCCAGCCCATTGATTTCTCTAAAGTAGTTAGGCTGGGTTCACATTAGCGTTCCCCTCCGCAGCGTTCTGCGGAGGGGAACCGCCATGTGTGCGCAGCCAGCAGAAGCCCCTATCTTTATAATGAGAGCGCACGGTGCTGCGCTTGACTGCGCATGACCGTGCGCTCCCATTCACTCCCATATGTGATTGTACGCAGGCGGACGCCTGCGCACAAATCACACACTCTCCTCCGCACCAGGAATGGCAACATGTCGCGTCCCTGGTGCGGACGAGACTGTGTGATTTGTGCGCAGGCATCCGCCTGCGTACAAATAACATATGGGAGTGAATGGGTGCGCACGGTCATGCGCAGTCAAGCGCAGCACCGTGCGCTCTCATTATAAAGATAGGGGCTTCTGCTGGCTGCGCACACATGGCGCTTCCCCTCCGCAGAACGCTGCGGAGGGGAACGCCAATGTGAACCCAGCCTTAGCTGCTCACCTCCCCTGTCTGCTCCTGACCAAGCTGCCCTTATTAGTCCTGCATAATCACAACCTGCTCCCCCACCACCTAATTCCAGACCAATGCTCCTAATCATCTCATTTTCAGAGCTCTGTGTTTGTTCAAATGCCCTGTTATCTGTATGTGCAAACAGTGTTCAGTGTACATTTCAGAACAACAGTAGCATAAGGAAAGTAAACAGGAATGTCACAAGAATTATCTGCCTCTGCAACTGTGCTGTCAAGCCATTCTCTTCAGAAAAAGAAGTATATTTAATCTCTATTCTTCCATTATTTCTATAGACATAGGCAGTAGTGTACAGTTGAAAAACACCGATACTTGCTCATTAGGATGACAATGAAGTGCGGACAATATGCAATTGTCCCCAGGGCGTGTTTTGCAGCCTCCAGGATCCAGCCTCTCTGTGCTGCTGTGATGTGGAGCTGAAGGCAGGACAAATGATTTGCATGCTGTGAGTAACAGGGAAGAGGGGCAGAGCCTGCACAAGCAAAGCAGCACAGAGGCTGGATCCTGGAGGCTGCAAAACACGCCCTGGGACAATTGCATATTGTCCCCACTTCATTTTCATCCTAATGAGCAAGTATCAAAGTGTTTGTCAACTTTGAAAAAAAGCATTTAGCACAGAGAGGGATGGTTATAATGCTAATAGGAAGGTGCAGGGATATGTATTGATAGGTTAGGTGGCTTTTAGGAGGTGACCGGTTCCCTTTACGTTAGTGGTAAATTTATTCTATACGACTTGTGTTTATTTATGAAAATATCTGAAATTTGCTGAAAATTATTTAAAACTTTCAATCTTACTTTTCATGCCCCTATAATAGATTGGCAGATATGTAATTGATGTCACAAGACCCTGTGGGTGCGATACAGGTAAAATGAGCCAGCCTGTGAGACGAGTGCACACCTCTTGGACTAGTCTTAATCATACTTGGCAGAATATTAAATCGCAAGATAGGAAGAAAAAAAAAAAAATAAAACAAAACTCCAAAACACAAAAACCATGCCCACCTCATCTAAATTTAATTCAATCAGTTGATCATATTCAGCTCCTGATCGGGTACCAAATCACTTTTGAACTCCTCTGCTAGAGATGCGATTTCTGAAATACAATTAAAAAATTGGCAGAATTAATCCCTACAAGAAGTAACCCTTCTAATCAGACTTCTATTTACAACCTATTCAATATCCACATGTTACTAAACAACTAATATTCTATAACTACAGCTTTGAGTATGGCACTTTAGCTGTTATTTCCATACTTCTAATTTGAGATTAGAAAAAGGCTAAAGTCAGAACAACAGCAAAGGACTTGGGAGATCCCAACATTTGCAATGATTTTTCACCTTTTATATTCTGTGCATGATAATGCAATAATGGCAAGTGGAATATTGGATATGCAAGACTTGCAGTACAAAAGTAGCAGTGTACTGAGCCTTTACACAGAGCACATGTGTAACCGTCGGTTTACCCTTTTTTTTCATAAATTTGTTTTAATCATAGGCTGGTTATAATAAGGGCTATCTGGGCTTCCGCCCAGGCCTGCAGCTCCAGGAGGGCCCATGGCCAGATTCCCTCATTATATTGTTTTGTGCTGCAACAGAACCTGCCTCACTCCCTCTTTCCCCTGTGTACATCTCGGAGCAGGGAGATTCCCTATAACTATGTTGCTGTCTGTTCACAGCAACAGCACAGCTCGGGGGAGCTCCAGTCTTCAGCCTGTGCCATTTCCACGCCGGCATCAAGAGGACACGGAGACAGGTGGGTTGGAGCGACAGAAGGACAGGAGCGAGAAGAGCATGTGTTTTTATTTTTATTATATGTGCCAGTGTATACAGAGGCCATATGGTGTAAAGCTTTTATATAGGTGGCTATGTGGGGCCCATTATATATACAGGTTGCTATGTGGGGCCCAGCCTGCAAACAGGGGCTGTGTGGCACAGTTTGTGCCACCTCCTACTGTGCGGGCCATGTTGGAGATCCTGCTAAATACTTGGGGCTATGTGTGGCCGCCTGCTGCAATACTGAGGTCTGTGATTAATTTCCCACTCCTGCTCTATTACGTATAGAGCTGTATATAAGGGGGGAAAAAAAACACAAACAAAAAAAACAAAACATTTAGTAAGCCAGCAGAAAGGATGTTAATAAGTGGTCATTTTTCTGTGTGTTTGCCTCTCCACATCTCAGCAGCGATAACCATTTTTCCCCCTCTTATGAGTGCAGCCGCACATGCTCCCAGCTCCTGCAGTGTCAGTGTGCAAAGGGCTGCAGGGGATTTACATCAGGCAGTGCGTCAGAGGGGGCAGAGGACTAACAGAGCTGGACAGTGTTGAGCCTTTGGCCACACACGGAACACCCACGTATCTAATTGGACCATTTATATAAAAGTGAAAATACTAAAGTCTACAGCATAAAAATGTTTTTTTTTAAACCAGTTATTTTTATTGGTTTCAAAAATATAACACCCGTACACAGCATTAAATCGTTAACATATTCAATTACAGTATGCACATAAATCAAACCGCCCATACCCCCCCTCCCGCCCCATCCCACCCCATCCCGGTACACTTCCCTAAACTCCCATTAGTGGTGGTCAATTAGCATGTTAACCTATACTTCCTCACATCTTAAGCAGCCAGGTAGCCCATATTTAATCGAACATTTGTTCCTTGTTCCGTCTCATATATAATTTCTTCAAGCCTGATAACGTGCTGTGCTTTGCGCATAAATTCCCTTCTAGTTGGAGGTTCAGGGTCAATCCACTTGCTGGCTATCAATTTACGTGCTACATACAGCAGCCCGACTATGGCTAACCCGTCTGCCTTCGACGTTCGGATGGACGACACATCACCCAGCACACACACAATTGGATCTCTTCCAATTTTACAATCGTACACCTTCCAGTCTAGAAATAATCGCCCATCCAGAATGCGTCAAGTTAGAGCACGCCCACAGCATATGTAGCATTCCAGCCTCCTCTGAGCTGCACCTGGGACAACAAGAATCCTGCCTCAGGCCCGCCTTAAACACCACCTTTGACGTTTTGTATGTCCTATGGATGATATACAACTGGGAGAGTCTGGCCTGTTCGCTCAGGGACAGTCGGGGCACAGCCTCCAGTATGGTTTCCCATTGCTCCTCCGCCAAGTCACCAACATCTTCCTCCCACTTACTTTTAGCCCTGAGACCAGATCCTCCCAGAAATGCATACAGCAAGTCTTTGTAGATCCCAGTGATAACCCCTTTAGTGTCGCCCATCATACAGACATAGTCCAACGTCACATCCTTCTGCACAGTCATATTTGTTAGTTTCTGCTGCGCTAGCCATGCGTGCCTGATTCCTGCGTATTGGAACTCCCAGGAACTTGGGACATTGCACTCCTCTCTCAATTCCGCAAATGAACTCATCCTCCCCTCCTTCATCAGCTGCCCCACATACCTAACTCCTTTAGTCTGCCAACGAGCCATGGGCCCCATTTTCTGAAATTCCTTCAAGTGCACGTTTTCCCATATCGGCGAATAAATTGTCAGCCCAGTCACCCCTCGAACCCTCTTTATCGCATTCCAGCTCTTTTGTATTAGACGAACTGTCGGATACTGTGTTCCCAATTTTTCAAATGTACCATCCTCCAATCCCTGCACTAGTGGATCCCATCCTGAAATGTTAGATAGAAGTCTGCAGCTGGATCCCTCAATGTTGTTGTCTCTCCACCCCCTCATATGCTGGCCCTGCCCTGCCAAAAAGTATATCCATGCATGAGGTACAGTCAACCCCCCCCCCATTCTTTTCCCCTTTGAAGGGTTTCCAGTTTGATCCTGGCCGATCTCTTCCCCCATATCAGAGATCTAAAGATGGCACTAATTCCGTGAAACTTCCTTTTAGCAATCCATACAGGGGAATTATGTATCACATACATTAACTGAGGCATCAGCACCATCTTAATCAAATTGGCCCTCCCAGTTACCGACAGAGGCAGTTTACACCAGGCGGTCAATTTCCTTTTGAACACCTCTAATAGAGGAACGATATTTAAATCCCAATATTTTGTCAGAGGGAGAGCCACCCATACCCCAAGATATTTAAATTTGGTCACCATCTGAAGCTGTCTCCCCTGTGCGGCTATCTCCTCCTCTTCAATTGCTCGATCCACCGCCATGATACAAGATTTGTGCCAATTAATGTTTTTTTTTTTAATAGCATCCAAGTCCCCTATATGAATGCCTTAATAGATCAATATTACTTTGGGGGGGGGGGCACAAACTCACTTTAATTTCCACATCTTTAGTACAATTATTATGGTACACTGTGCAGAGTGATACAATGCTATTTACAATTTGCAAAAAATATAAACACACCTGAACGCCCAGTTTTTTCCAAGTATTTTTTCATGCGATGATTGTAGGGAAATACAGATGTTGTAGCTCCAATTTCAGCCCCCATATTGCAGATTGTAGCCATTCCAGTACATGAAATGGAGTCTACCCCTGGTCCATGATACTCCACAATGGCCCCAGTGCCTCCCTTCACAGTCAAGATACCAGCTACTTTAAGAATGACATCTTTTGGGGACGTCCAGCCAGACAGCTTTCCGGTCAGTTTTACACCAATAACCTGAAATTAGAAAAATTAGTTAAAAGCTTGTTTACTAAAGGTGATGGGCAAAACACAGCATCTTTTAGGCAAAAAGCAAAACAATAAAGTGCCTCATAAAATGATCATAATGCACAATGTCAAAATGACACTGCTGTGCATATATTCCACCTTATGTTACTTTAAATCACGTCAGGGTTTGAAAACCCTCAAGCATTGTAAAGTGACATGCTCATCCTTAGAATGGCTTATAAGCAGAAGTTGTCTGCTCTCTACACTTAGCAATAGTGTGAAAACAGCAGCAGAAGAGCCACCAAAAGAACAATGACAAGGCCACCAGCGAAGCCACCTCAAATGCCAGCGGTTTCGCTGTGGAGAACACAGACTGTGGTGGTGTGGAAATGACAATGTGCTCACACCGCAACAACGAAAAACAACTAACTCACCTTTGGGCATTTGAGTTCCCAAGGAATCCCAGCCATGACATCTACAGCATCAGCGCCACCTACACCAATGCAGATCCCTCCGAGCCCACCTCCATTAGGGGTGTGAGAATCAGTACCAATAAGGAGCACACCTGGGTATGCGTAGTTTTCCAGGATAATCTAATAGATAAAACAAATTCACACAACTTCCTTTATATGCAAGTCACAAAACAATGAACAGAACTCCATCTTTATGCAACATCAGAGAGAGAAAAAAAAATATATATATATATATATATAAAGAGGGCACAGATGTTAGTAAATGCACATAATATGCATTGTAGGATGTTAAAGGGGTTTATCCAGTCTGAAACAAGTTTGCAGTCACAATAATTTTTATTTATATAACGGCAACATATTTTGCAACACTTTACAATTCAGAGGGGACATCTACAGACAAAATGAGACAATACAGAGTAACAAAAAAAAAAAAAAAAAATTTAGAAAGGAGGAGTGAGGTCCCTGCACACAAGCTTCCAATCTATGAGGTAATAGGGGAGGTACAAAAGGTAAATGGTGAAAAGTGCCATCATATATGGTTCAGCTATCAATATAAATATGGGTTTCATTTAAAGCTGTATGAACCGGTCACCAGCCAGGATCTGTACAAGTACAGATAAAGTGCCATGTAATGCATGGGGGGTGTGGACAGATGACAAAGAGGCCCGATTTGGAAAAGGGAAGATAGGAAGAGTTAGACAAGTCAGGTGAAGGTAGTGGGCCAATCTAAAGGGATGTGTTTTTAATGCTCACTTAAAACTATGGATATTTGGAATTAATTGAATTGTTCTTGTAAGCCGTTCCAAAGAATTGATGCAGCTCGTGAGAAGTCTTGGAGCCAGGAGTGGGAGGTTCAGATTGTAGCTGATGTCAGTCTTAGGTCACTTGCGAACAGAAGGCACATGTAGGGCGATAGAGATGAGGGAGGAGATGTAGAGTGGTGCAGAACTGTGGAGGGCTTTGTGGGTCAGAGTGATAATTTTATATTGTACTCTACAGTGGATTGGCAGCCAGTGTAATGACTGGCACAGGATAGAGGCATCAGTGAAGAACTTTGAGAGGAATATGAACCTGGCTGCTGCATTCAGGATGATTTGGAAAGAGTTTATTAAGACCGATTAATAGAGAACTGCAATAATCCAGACAAGAATGAATAGGGGCAAAAGGGTTTTTGCAGAGTCAATAGTAAGAAAAGGGATTTTTTTGAGGTGTAGGTGACTTGAGCGAGAAATTGGATGTGGGGAGTGAAGGAGAGATCTTAGTCATATAATCCAGCACACATTCCAGGAACAACAAGGAATATAGGGAGAGAAACAAGTGCTGTCGTGGAAGGTTTCCTAGAAACCGAATTAACGGTAAGAATAATTCTTTTTCTCTCGTCACCTTCCACGACAGCATAGGAGGAATGCCCAAGAATCCTTAGCTAGGGAGGGACAACAGCTTGCAGGACTTTTCTGCCAAAGGCCAAGTCCCTGTTAGCCAGAACATCCAAGCAGTAATGTTTTGTGAAGGTATGCAGAGTAGACCACGTAGCTGCCTTACAGATCTGCTCAGGTGAAGCCCCCGCACGCTCAGCCCATGAGACTGAAGTGGACCTGGTAGAATGGGCCATGAATCCCGAAGGGGGCGAGAGGTCTTGACCGAGATAAGCAATTACCGGGGCCTATTTAATCCAATTAGCAATCGTGCTTTTAGCCACCTTCCGGCCCTTGTTGCGAACAAAGGGCTGGATAAACAAGTTATGGTCAATACGCCACGGCGCCATGAAATCCAGGTAGTGTAACACCAGTCTACGGACGTCCAGAGAATGAAACTCCTTCCTTCAGGGACGTAAAATGTTGACAGAAGGAAGGAAGAACAATCGTCTGAGAGCAATGGAACTCAGACAGCTTTCGGCAGAAAAGAGATCCAGCTGGAAGACAATGCCGTCATCACGAACAGTCAAATATGGTTCTCTGATGGACAAAGCCTGAAGTTCACCAATTCTCCTTGCAGATGTAATTGCCATCAGGAAGGTGAGTTTGTGAGATAGAGACCTCACTGTGCAGGAAGCCAGAAGATCATAAGGAGAACGGGAGAGATCTGCAAGAACTACATTCAGATCCCACGAGGGAGTGAGAATCCGCTGGCTGGGACACCTTCTCGTAGCCGCAACCATGAACCGCTTGATCCAACGATAGTCAGGCAGTTTCACATCAAATACTGAACTCAGGGCCGCCACCTGCACCTTGAGGGTGCTAGGCTTAAGACCCAAATCCAATCCCTGCTGCAAGAAATCCAATATTTGGAAAACATTAGGAGAGAAAGGTTCAGGCAAGGTGGGACCACACCAAGAGGAGAATTTCTTCCAAACTTTATTATAGATTGAGTTGGTAACTGGTTTACGGCAATCTTAGGCCCTGAGCCTTCAGCACCTGGGCTTCAGAAGCCAGGCAGCTAATTTGAGTTTCTGTGGATCCAGAATGGAATAGCGGACCTTGTGAGAGAAGGTTCGGGTCCGGACCCAGACACACCGGACCCTCCACTTTGAGGTACATGATCAGATTGTACCAACTTCTCTTTGGCCAGAGGGGGGCAATGAGGATAGTCTGAACCCCCTCTTCCCTGATTTTTCTCAGGGCCCTTGCCAGGAGAGGAAGAGGCGGGAAAGCGTAGGCCAGATGAAAGTTCCAAGAGTGGGAGAAGGCATCCACTCAGACTGCATCGTCCCTGGGGTTGAGGGAGAAGAATCTTCTGACCTTTCTGTTGATTGGAAGTGAACAGATCCACCTCCGGGGGACCCCAATGCGCCACCAAGCTGCAGGAGACCGCTTGGTCCAGGCTCCACTCCCCAGGGTGGAGATCCTTTCGGCTCAAAAAAAAATCTGCCTGATAATTCAACTCCTTTCAGATGGACTGCCGAGAGAGACCGAAGGGACAACTCGGGCCCAGTGAAATATCCGACTGGAGATCTTCATGTTGCGGTACCGAGTACTGCCCTGATGGCGAAGATGGGCCACTGTACAGTAGTGACATTGCCCGAATACACCAACACATGCGAATCCCTGACCAGATCCCGAGCTGCCAGGGGGGCCACTTTCACTGCCTTTAGTTGGTGGTAGTTGGAGGACAGAGCTGACCAACGGACTCCAGAACCCCTGAAACGGGGTACCGGACACCACTGCCCCCCAGTCTCGCTTGCTGGCATCCGTCGTTACAGTAACCAGAGGAGTCAGACCAGGAGACTCCCTTGGCCAGATTCGTAGGGGACAACCAGATTCGTAGGTGACAACCACCACCGGAGGGAGGTGACAACCCGCCCTGACAAGCGAACTCGTTTGTTGAGGGAGGAAGGAAGATTGTTCTAGTGCAACAGGATATGATCCTGAAGACGTCTTGAATGTGCCTGGGCTCATATTACTGATGGCATGCAGGCTGTCATAGAGCCCAGGACCGACATTGCCGTCCGGATCATAAGCGACTTCTGAGACCGAAGGGCAGAAATTTTCGAAGTGAGGGTTGCCTTGTGATCCTCTGGAAGAAAGGACATCTAGCTGTCGGAGTCCAGCAAAACCCCCAGGAATCTCCTGACGGAGGAGCGTTGGAGCTGAGATTTCTTCAAATTTGGGATCCATCACAATGATTGAAGCATAGTTAACACTTTGTCCACATCTGAAGGGAGGTCCGCAGCAGAAGGCGCGACCAGAAGGAGGTAGTTCAAATATGGTATCAGGCAGATGCCTTGCTGCCTGAGAAATGCCACCACTTCGCCCATGATTTTGGTGAACACCCTTGGAGCAGAGGATATCCCAAAGGGGAGGACGTTGAATTGGTAGTGGTGCACCATGCCCTGGTAAAAACCGCAAAATGGAGGAACTTCCTGTTCCGGGGATGAACTGCATCCTTTAAGTCTATGGTGGCCGTCTGAAAGTGATGGCCTATCACCGAAACTGCTGATCGGATGGATTCCATTTTGAATCTGAGATACTTGACCTACTGATTGAGCAGCTTCAGATTGATGATTATCCTGGCCGCTCCTGAAAGTTTCTGTACCAGGAAGAGCCGGGAATAATGGCCGCAGCCTTGTTCCACACTTGGAACCTGAGAGATCACGTTGGAGGATAAGAGGTCCTGAAGATTTAAGAACAGGAGATCCTGAGCTCCCTGAGAGGGCAGGGAAGTGACCCGAAGACCTGGTCGAGGAGGAGACTCGAACTCTTAAGAGACCCTCTGAGATGACTGAGTACCCATTGGCAATTGGTAACAGCATCACTGGGAGAGGAAATTGGCGAGTCCCCCCCCACCCCGAGCCGAGTCACTTTGTCCTGCTGAGGCCGTTGTTGGGAGCGGACAAGAATATTCTTTCTTCTACCTTTTGGTTAGGACCACCTACCCACTTTCCCCTTGCCCTTGAGCTGGGAGGCCTAAGGCACCTGGGGACTAAAAGGATTTTTCTTCGCAGCCCTTTGCTCGGGCAGAGCCTTTTTTTATCAGAGACTTTGTCTAGGTTGTCAGCTAGAGCCGGGCCGAAGACCAAGTCCCCCTTGAAGGGAATGGAACAGAGTTGCATTTTGGAGGTGGTGTCCCCATTTTCAACCAGAGGGCTTGCCTAGCAGAGAGACAGAACAGAGGTATGAGCAGACATGCGCACCAACTCAGCCGAAGCATCAGCCAGGAAACTAGCCGACATGTTCCCTTTTAAAAGGTACAGAGAGGACATGATGTTAGAGACAGCAGACAGACAATAACTGGCATTTTGTAATAATGCAGTAGTGATTTCAGGAAAAGAGGTGTATAACTGGGTGTAATCAGCATAGAGTTGGTTTGTCCAATAGGCGCAGCGTTGAGAGAAAAGAAGGGGACCTTGAACTGAACCCTAAGGAACCTCAACCGCGAGGGGAAGAGGAGCCGGAAAAAAAAAAAAAAATACAGTAAAGGAGCGGTCAGAGGAAGGAGGAGAACCAGGATGGAGTGGTATCATTGAGCCCAATAGAGCATAGCATAGAGAGAAGGAGCTGGTGATCCATGGTATCAAATGCAGCGGACAGATCCAGGATGATCAGCAGGGTGTAGTGACCATTAGATTTAGCCGTTAGTAGATCATTGGAGACTTTAGTGAGGGCAGTTTCAGTAGACAGAGTAAAGATCAGAAACCAGATTGTAGAGGGTCAAGAAGAGAATTGTCTGAGAGATAGCGGATCAGATGGGAGTGGACCTAGCATTCCAGGAGTTGAGATGAAGAGATTAGAATCAGTAGTTAGCAGCAGAGTTCTGGTTGAGGGATTTTTTTTTTTTTTTTTTTGTAATCTGTGTATGGTGGCATGTTTGAAGGAGGGGAGAAAACACTGAGATGGAAAGATTAATGCGCCACTGACTGTAGACTTGTGAATCCTCACATCGAACACAGTGAGGGCTGTGAGGATTCTCCAGTGTCCGAGCCAGGAACAGACGTCATGTGACCACAACTATGCGATATGAAAAGTCTCGGCCAAAACCCAACTAGATTGTCTCCAGCAAGCTCAATGCACGTGTGTTGCGTGAGGCCGGAAATTTAGTCAGACTCTGGCCAGGTATATGCTTATATCACGTACTTGCGATCACCATTCACAGCTGTGACACCAGAAAAACCTCACAGTACACATTGAGTGTGATGTGAGGATTCCCAATTCTGCAGGCACAGAGTAACTGCAGACTTATTGTTTTAAACTGGACAACCCCTTTAAAACACCATTTAATTTTCAATGTAGTTCAAATTACACCAAGTGCTGCCAGCTTTGTGGATACTACAACCATCTGTGCTATTAGTAATGAATACACATTTGTCATTCTTACCAGTTTGGAACATGTAGATTAACCTTATAGGTTATAAACCTACCTGATGGATGATGCCTGACCCTGGTTTCCAAAACCCAACACCATATTTGGCTCCAGCAGTTGCTAAGAAGTTATACACTTCTTGGTTAACATCCTAAAAGTGACAAAAAATAGTGTTAAATACACATAAAAGTACCGTATATACTAGTGTATAAGCCGACCCGTGTATAAGCCGACCCCCCTACTTTTGCCCCCAAAACCTGGGAAAACCTATTGACTCGTGTATAAGCAGAGGGTGGACCCCAGCACAGGTATATAGGCCCCCCCCCAGGGGTAGTACACAGCAGCCCCAGGGGTAGTACACAGCAGCCCCAGGGGTAGTACACAGCAGCCCCAGGGGTAGTACACAGCAGCCCCAGGGGTAGTACACAGCAGCCCCAGGCCCCCCTCACTGTTTGGCGCCCCCACCTCAGGATGGCCCCCCCCCCCCGCACGCAGCGCTGCGCTCATACATTACCAGCCTGTCAGCTGTCATCCTCCGGTGGCGGATCGCGGCTCCCGGCTCCGGCTTCCATCTTCATCTGTGTCTTCCTGCTTTGTGACCGGGGCTCATCGCGATGACGTCATCGCGACGCCAGCCGGTCATGTGACAAGCAGGAAGACAGAGAGGAAGATGGAAGCCGGAGCCGGGAGCCGCGATCCGCCACCGGAGGATGACAGCTGACAGGCTGGTAATGTATGAGCGCAGCGCTGCGTGCGGGGGGGGGCCATCCTGAGGTGGGGGCGCCAAACAGTGAGGGGGTCCCGTATATACTCGCGTATAAGGCTACTTCCACACTGCAGTTTTTTCACTGATCAGTGTCCATCAGATTTGTGTGCCAAAACCAGGAGTGTCTCCAAAACTCAGAACAGGTGTCAATCTTTCAATTATAGTTTTTCTCTGCAAGTTCCTCTCCTGGTTTCTCTCCGGGTTTTGGCACACAAATCTGATGGACACTGATCAGTGAAAAAACTGCAGTGTGGAAGCAGCCTAAGCCGAGGGGAGACTTTTCAGCCCAATTTTTGGGCTGAAAAACTCGGCTTATACGCGAGTATATACGGTAAATAGTATGGAAAAGTATAGTCTTGAAATAAGAACCCATAGAATGATTTATACAATAAAGCCTGTACCTTTGCCCTTTTGAGATCCTGATCTCCACCAAGCTGGGCTTCAATTAAGTGATCACAGTGGATGGTGGAAGGCACAGCCACACGGGGCAACCCACTGCTAATAAACTGAAGCATCGCCATCTGGGCTGTGGCATCCTGCATAGCCACCCTGTCTGGTCGGAGCCGAAGGTAAGTCTTTCCACGCACTATATCCTGTTTAACTGGGTCATCTAGATGGCCATATACAATCTTCTCAGAAAGGGTAAGTGGTCGGTCCAAACTTAAAAGTATAATAAGAGATAATTACTACTTACATCATAAAAATAAGAAAAAAAAAAAAAAAAAAGACAAATCTTTCCAAATAAAAACAAAACAAACGTTATATTTAAGATTGGTTGACCAATAATGTAATATTCTGATTAGGCCGCATGCCATACACTTACCGTTTGCGAACGATGGCAATATTTTTTCCTACTTTTTCATAGTTGATATATTCATTGTTCTCAAAGTGGCTCATAGCCACTTTGGCCCTCTGGCACAAGACAGCAGAAATGTGATACCTGCGTGCTCCATGGCCCAAGGCTTGCTGTAGGAAAGAAAGGCGAGTATTAAAATCCATTAAAAATATGACCATGGGCTAATATTTTACTACGCTTCAGACACCTGCTTAAGTATTTTTAAAGGGGTTCTCCGGGATAATAAACTGTTTGACCATTCTTATCATATATAGGCGATTAACCCCTTCACCATCCGGCAATTTTTCATTCTTTCCTCCCCTGCTTCCAAGAGCCATAACTATTTTTTCCATCAATATAGACATAGGATTGCTTGTTTTTTGTGGGACGAGTTATACTTTCAGATGCAATCATTTATTTTACCATATAGTGTATAGAAAATGGGAAGAAAATTCCAAGTGCAGTGAAATTTCAAAGAAAGTGCAATTACACTTTTGTTTTTTGGGTTATTTAGTCGCTCTGTTCACTATATGGTAAAACAGACGTGACAGTGTGATGCCCCAAGTCAGTACAAGTTCGTAGATACCAAACATGTATACTTTTACTGGTATCTAAGTGGTGAAAAAAACCAAAATCACACTTTTTGCTCCATGTTCTGTGACCCGTAGTGGTCTCATTTTTGAGACCTGGGGCTATGCATGGCTTATTTTTTGCATCTTGAGATGACATTTCTAATGATACTATTTTTGGATGGATGCGCTGTTCTGATTGCCTGTTATTGAATTTTATAGCAATGTTGCAGCAACCAAAAAACATTTTGGCGTTTGGACCTTTCTTTTCCCGCTAAGCAGTTTACGGCTCTCAATTGATTTTACATCTTAATAGATCGGGTGTTCCTGAACGCGGCGATACAAAATGTGTATTTTTTTAATACTTATTTTGAATGGGGGAAAGTGGGGTGATTTTTTTTTTTACATTTTTTATAAACTATTTTTTCATTCATTCTTCATTTAACATTGGGGCGCCACACTGCTGCAGCATCTGATCGCTTGTGACAGGTCCCAATGTGTTGCAGCATATCGAGACCTGTCATAAGTGATCACATGTTATGGTGCGTTACACCCAAGGATATCCTGAACGATATCCTTGAAATGTCACGGATTTGTGATCATTCAAAAGATATCGTTTGTGCGTCCTTGCGTGTAATCCAACAATATACAGTTGTGGCCAAAAGTATTGACACCCCTGCAATTCTGTCAGATAATACTCAGTTTCTTTCTAAAATGATTGCAATCACAAATTCTTTGGTATTTATCACATTTAATTTGTCTTAATGAAAAAACACAAAAGAATTGTCCTAAAGCCAAATTGGATCTAATTCCACATCAAACATAAAAAAGGGGGTGGACAAAAGTATTGGAACTAAGAAAAATCATGTGATGCTTCTCCAATTTGTGTAATTAACAGCACCTGTAACTTACCTGTGGCAACTAACAGGTGTTGGCAATAACAATCACACTTGCAGCCAGTTGACATGGATTAAAGTTGACTCAACCTGTGTCCTTGTGTGTACCACACTGAGCATGGAGAAAAGAAAGAAGACCAAAGAACTGTCTGAGGACTTGAGAAACCAAATTGTGAGGAAGCATGAGCAATCTCAAGGCTACAAGTCCATCTCCAAAGACCTGAATGTTCCTGTGTCTACCGTGCGCAATGTCATCAAGAAGTTTAAAGCCCATGGCATTTTGACTAACCTCCCTTGATGTGGACGGAAAAGAAATATTGACGAGAGATTTCAATGCAAGATTGTGAAGATGGTGGATAAAGAACCTCGACTAACATCCAAACAAGTTCAAGCTGCCCTGCAGTCCGAGGGTACAAAAGTGTCAACCCGTACTATCCGTCTGCATCTGAATGAAAAGGGACTGTATGGTAGGATACGCAGGAAGACCCCACTTCTTACCCGAGACATAAAAAAGCCAGGCTGGAGTTTGCCAAAACTTACCTGAGAAAGCCTAAAACGTTTTGGAAGAATTTCTCTCTTTTTGGGCAAAGGCATCAACAGAGTTTACAGGGAAAAAAAAAAGAGGCATTCAAAGAAAAGAACACAGTCCCTACATCAAACATGGCGGAGGTTCCCTGATGTTTTGGGGTTGCTTTACTGCCTCTGGCACTAGACTGCTTGACCAGTGTGCATGGCATTATGAAGTCTGAAGACTACCACAAATTTGCAGCATAATGTGGGCCCAGGGTGAGAAAGCTGGGTCTCCCTCAGAGGTCATGGGTCTTCCAGCAGGACAATGAGCCAAAACACTTCAAAAAGCACTAGAAAATGTTTGAGAGAAAGCACTGGAGACTTCTAAGGTGGCCAGCAATGAGTCCAGACCTGAATCCCATAGAACACCTGTGAAGAGCTCTAAACATGGCAGTTTGGAGGGGCGTGGCCTGGCTGAGCATGTGAGCGGTCGCAGAGGAGGAGTGCTCCATTTCCCTGATATATAAACCTTCTTGCCCGGGGGATATTGAATCCGGTGACTGCTCCTATCGGTGGCGCTGGTGACCAGGAGTGGAGCGGTGAGGTCGGAATCCTGTGAGGAGATGACCCGGCGTGATAGCAGGCTGCGGAAGGCAGCGGGATCTGCACCACAGGGAGATCAAGATGGCGCTGGGGAGTTGACCTCAGGGGAGACTTCAAAGCAGCGGGAAAAGAGAGCGGAGGTAGGCAGCTCGGCTATCCCAGTTCACCCATCCACAGCAGCACAGTGTAAAGACAGCTGCAGATGGCGTGGAGACACCAGCAGCTACGGTATCCGGTGAGGTGGAGGACGGGACCGTACACTGAGGGGGCACATGGAGCTTGTGGATTGAATGCTCAGGCAGCCATTACTTACTACTACTACACCCAACCAACGGGGAACTGCATCCTTATAAGTGATAAATGCAGGCAGGAGAGGAGGATGAGCCAACGCTTAGGATGTGTTGGCAGCACTTTCCAGTGCAAAACTGACCTTATTTGGGCCAAATAGGCTCCTTGAGCATGGACATTTCACTTGTCCGGCAGGACATGCAGAAAGTCAGAACGTATGACTACTGCTGAAAATAGAATTGGAGTATTGGAAGAACAGTGATCCAACTTGCCAAAAACTTTAAAAAAGCAAATTACTCCATCAACTATTTGTATAATAAGACTGATGACATTGAAAACCGCCTTCGCCGAAACAATGTCCGCATAGTGGGAATACCTGAAAAGGTGGAGGGCACAGAGGCAGTGGAATTTTTTTAAGGCATGGCTGCTAAAAACCTTTGGTGCAGAAAAGTTCTCCAAAATGTTTGCTATTGAACGTGCACACAGGGTTCCTTCTAGACCGGGCCCCCAGGTGATATGCAAAGAACTGTACTAATCAGGATGCTGCATTTTCGGGACAGACAAAATCCTGCAACTGGCGCGAATGGCTAATGATCTTCGAATTGGGGGGGCAAGAGTGTCGATTTATCAGGATTTTTTAGTGGAAGTACAGCGGAGGTGCGCAAAAATCTAAATTACTTACCGGTAATGTGTTTTTCATGAGCCACGACAGCCACCATGAGATAGGACCGCCCATCCAGACAGGAAACCTCTGAGATAAAAAAGGCGGGACCTCTCCTGAACCTCAGTTTCGGTTACAGAGACCGGAGAGGGGAACCCAACAAGCATTAGTACACAACCAAAAGAACTCAACAAATCACACACCCCCTTCCAAACAGGACCAACACCAACAGGCAATAGGGAGGGATGCGGTGGTGCTGTCGTGGCTCATGAAAAACACATTACCGGTAAGTGTGGAGACCCGGGGGTCAGCGGGCGCTCTCGTCCGCAGGCCCAGCCGCCTTTACAAAGACAGCGTGGACCAGGGCTCATCCCCAGCTGAACGCCCGAGCTCCTTAACCGTGGGCGGAACACTACTCAGACAACACAGGGTGAGGGAATCACAATATCAAGGCTTTATTGGATCCCCAAACAGTTAACAGCATATAACGCATAACCAAGCACAACACATAAATGTAACAACAGGCAACAGAGTCTCACCCTTCCGCTGGCTCACCAGGGTTTTAGAATGTAGCACGACAAAGTCTGTAGCCAGGTGACGTATCGTCCCCAACCTGGGTTGCTTCCTTATCCTTATGTATCTTGTGCAGTCTTTATCACAGTCGTATCCGCTAATCCGATGCTGAAGTCCTTGTGGTTCTTTTAGTCCGTGTTCTGAGCCCCTTGGTCGGCACCGAAATGCCTAGGCCTGGGGTTATGGCTAGCTAATCGGATCCGAAGACCCTCGATTAGCTGCCTGTATCCAATCCAGTGACCTCTAGCCGGGACCGAAACCCCTAGACTGAGGCCACTAGACAGAATCTAACTCCAATCTCCTAATACTGCTGGTCAAAGTCAACAGTCCTCCTTATATACCCTCAGCCCTCATTGTAGGATATTGGGGACGTCATGATTGGTGCAATAACACAGTCTTTTCATTCGCTGAACT
Organism: Allobates femoralis; assembly: GCA_033576535.1. Taxonomy (NCBI): domain Eukaryota; kingdom Metazoa; phylum Chordata; class Amphibia; order Anura; family Aromobatidae; genus Allobates; species Allobates femoralis. The sequence goes on from JARQOC010000007.1 coordinate 39,321,124, forward strand.
CCAATCCTCGTTTAACATATTTTAGGTACTATTGCAATCCAAATGCTGATTGATATAGCACCTTACAATGGAATGTTAGTCTGAGACACTCAGTCTGCAAACCATGACAATAACACAATAGTGGCTGGAGCCTCAATCCACATTCACAGGGTAATAGACAATGGACGATTAGCATAATTAAGTTCTCTGGCCTTCAATGACAAACAGGTTAGATAATTACATTACCAAGCTAAACTTTAACCACAGAAATCTATGACAATACTGTAAGAAATTCTCTTTGACCATTACAAGTTTACAAACCAAAATGCAATATGATATGTCTGGATGAATAAGAAATCCTCCTACATTATATATTAAAGGGTCCATTTCGTCACATTCCTCCCCCTTCTTATTTAGCCAGACAGGATAGGCTTCCGATCATCCTTCTCCACCTGTCGGGACAGCCCATCCGCATTTCCATGGTTCTTGCCCTGTTTATGTGAGATGGAGAAATTGTAAGATTGTAACGCCAAACTCCACCTAAGCAATCGTCCGTTGTCCCCGCGGTTCGATTTAGCCAACTCAATGGATTGTGGTCAGTGAGGACTGTGAACTCATTGCCATAGAGGTAAGGCTGCAATTTTTTTAGGGACCAGACTATGGCCAGGCATTCTTTTTCTATGGTGGCGTAGGCCCTCTCTCGGTCCAACAGTTTCCGGGAGAGATAAGCTATAGGATGTTCCTCCCGTCAGCCCCCACTTGGCTAAGTACCGCTCCTAGTCCTGTGTCTGATGCATCTGTTTGGACAATGAACCTTCGTCGGAAGTCAGGAGCAGTCAGAACTGGGCTCTGGGCTAGCCGGTCTTTCAACTGGAGGAACGCAGCTTCACATTCTGGGGTCCAGATAAGGTTGCGGGCATATTTTTTGGTTGTGAGGTCAGTGAGTGGTTTTGCTACGGTGCTGTAATTGGGGATAAATTTTCTATAATAATTTGCGGTGCCCAAAAACGCGCGGACCTGTTTTTGGTTGACAGGGCGCGGCCACTGGGTAATTGCTTCTACTTTTGCCGGTTCTGGACGAATGCACCCACTTCCCACTCGATGACCCAGGTATAGCACCTCGGCCATTCCCATTTGGCATTTGTCAGGTCGGATGGTGAGCTGGGCTTTGGCTACCCTTTGCAGCACCTGGGACACCTGCTGAAGGTGCTCTTCCCAGGTGTCGCTGAAGATAGCGATGTCATCCAAATAGGCCTGGGCATACCCCCGACATCCCTCTAGTAAATGGTCCACCATCCTCTGGAAGGTAGCTGGGGCATTCTTCATCCCAAAAGGCATGCTGGTGAACTCATATAGGCCAAAAGGGGTTATGAAAGCTGATTTCTCTTGAGCCTCTTTTGTGAGTGGGATCTGCCAGTATCCCTTGCTCAGATCGAGAGTGGATATAAACCGAGATCCCCCCAACCGATCTAGTAGCTCATCCACCCGGGGCATGGGGTAGGCATCCGTAACTGTGATCTCATTGAGCCGTCTATAGTCCACACAGAAACGAGTACTCTTGTCCTTTTTTGGCACCAGCACAACACTGGCAGCCCATGGGCTTTGGGAGGGAACTATGACTCCCATATGTAACATGTCATCCACCTCGGCCTTCATCATTGCCAATACCGGGGGTGTCACTCGGTATGCGGGTTGGCGTTGTGGAGTGGATGCCCCTGTGTTGACATGATGCCGGACCAGAGGCGTTCGACCAGGTAAACTCGTGAACAGGGTTCATATGGTCTGAGTACGTCTGATAACTGTTGCTTCTGTGATGGACAAAGCTGTTCCCCAGTGATACATCTTTTACCCCCATTTCCCTTTTGGAGTCCACTAATAGGTCTGGGATCTGGTCTGTTTCAGGGTCATCTAAATCGGGACAACAAACTGCTAAGTTGGTGACCTCTCTTTCCTCATAAACTTTTAGCCTGTTAACATGGTAGGTACGCTCACGAACCCCTGCTTGGTCCAGAGCCACAGTGTAGTCAGTATTGCCACATTTCCTGGTAATGGTAAATGGACCCGCCCACATGGCTTGAAGCTTGTTTTTGCGTACCGGTACAAGTACCAGGACCTTCTGTCCACAGGCAAATTCTCGGAGTCGGGCAGCGCGGTCATAACATCGTTTTTGCCTTTCCTGAGCCACTTCTAAGTTCCCGTGGGCTAATGCCATGAGGTGCCTCATTCTTTCCCTAAACTTTTGAACATAGTCCAATATGGGAACCTCTTCTGTGGGGAAGGTGCCCTCCCAACTTTCTCGTACCAGCTCTAAGGGGCCCTGTACTTTTCGGCCATACAGCAATTCAAAGGGGGAGAACCCAGTAGAGTCCTGTGGCACCTCCCGGTAAGCAAAAAGGAGCTGCTGCAGGTTTTTCTCCCAGTCCCCCCCCTCGGCCTCTACATAACGGCTAATGAGCTGTTTCAGGGTTCCATTGAAGCGCTCACACAATCCATTCGTTTCAGGATGGTAGGGCGTTGTGCGCATGGGGCGGACTCCATGTTTCTCCCAGAGGGTCTGAATCAGTTCGCTTTGGAACTGTGCCCCCTGGTCAGTTAATACTTCCTGTGGAAATCCTACCCGGCTAAAGATGTCCAGTAAAGCTTGAGCCACATGCTCTGCATCTATGGAAGTCAAGGCAGTGGCTTCTGGGTAGCGGGTGGCAAAGTCTACCAGGGTGAGGATGAATCTTTTTCCGCTGCGGCTGGGGATGGCTAAGGGGCCTACTAAATCAATGGCAACTCTCTGAAATGGTTCCCCTATCAAAGGCATGGGTTGGAGTGGGGCACGACATGGGGCTCCGCCCATACGTTGACACACTGGACAAGAGGCTCTGTATTTCTTTACTTCTTGAGTGACCCTTGGCCAAAAAAAACTACGCAACAGGCGGGTCCGGGTCTTTTTGGTCCCCATGTGCCCAGCTGCAGGAACATCATGAGCTAAGCGCAATAGTTGGGATCGATATTGCTGGGGTACTACAAGCTGATGTACACGGGTCCAAGGTTTTTCTGGGCAGGATGCGGGCTTCTCTCGATATAAGAGGCCTCTTTCCCATCTATACACCTCCCCGGATTTCCTCCCCAGGTTGGGCAGCCGCACTACGGATAAGCTCTAGGGTGGGGTCTGTCAGTTGGGCTTCCCTGAACTCCTTACGATCTATCTCCCCCCAGTCAATGGTCACAGTTTGGTTTGATGTACTCACATTGGTCGGCTCAGAAAAGGAGGCTGAAGGTTGAAGAGGAGGGTTATCCTCAGTTGGTTTGGTAGAAAGATCTGCACAAGGGTGATGCTTGGCTTGGCTGCGGGTGATGGCGGTGACAAACTGGCTGGATAATCCTTGTCCTAGGTCATTTCCCAAAAGAACAGGGGTTGGGAGGCCGTCCATGAGCCCCACTTCAACCTCTCCCTGGTCAGTTCCCAGTCCAACTGCACGCGTGCCAGAGGAATGTTCGAGCGCTGGCCTCCAGCAAGGGTGATGGTCACTTGGCGGCCCGGTAAATGATGCTCGGTGGGAACAATATCTGGGCTAACCAGGGTGATTGAAGATCCAGTATCTCGAAGTCCCTGAGCCTGTATACCACCGACCTTGACCGTCTGGATGTGGCGATTGAGGTTGGCTGGTGTACGGTGTCCGGCCTGCCGTAGGGTGTGGACCGGGTAAATCACTTCCTCAGCTACTGGCGTATCTTGGGGGTAGTATCCTCCAGGCATCGCTGGTTCATCTCTGCATATGTTGACTGATTGGGCTGGCAGCCGGGCTCCAGGCATAGGGCCCCGATGTTGAAGACACTCTTTGGCTTTGTGTCAAGGCGCCCACACGTATAACAGCGCTGTGGGTTAGGCAAGTCACGGGCCCTGTTGGTACACCTTTGCCCTATTGGGGTTTCTGCGGCATAGCGAGTTAGTCCAGCACGGGAGTCTGGAGGTTGCTGGTATCCATGGTTGATGAACCTCCTGGGATCGGTGGGCCTATTGGGTCTCCAGCTGGGTCGGTTGGCTGTAAATTCGTCAGCCAATCGGGCTGCCTGCTCTGGGGTGTCGGGCTTCCGGCCCGCCACCCATTCTCGTATTTCCGGGTCCATCTTCTCCATAAGCTGTTCGAGTACTATCATATCCCGGAGGGCAGCAGCGGAGTGGGCAGCACGACCATCAAGCCAGCGGTTAGAGTGTCGTCGAAGTTGACTGCCAAATTCGACATAGGAGACACCCTGGCGAGACATAGTCCGGAACTTAATGCGATATCTCTCAGGGGTTATGGTAGAAAGGGCCAACAAAGTGTCCTTAATAATTCCATAGTCCAAGCAATCCTGAGGCCCAAGTGATCGGACAGCTTCCTGGGCCCGACCAGGCAAACTTCTCCACAGGTATCTGGGCCACTCAGCTGTGTGCACCTGGTGCATTCTCATCATCATCTCAAAGTTTTGCAAGTGTTCATCGATCTCAGTGTTGGATTCATTCATCATTGGCACGTCACTGTAGCGAAGGTGAATTCCTTGGTGGCGGTCTATTGTGGGGGTGGGCGCTGGTGGTAAGGAAATTGGAGCTCCCAACACTACTTGCAGAACACCAGCCCTTTCTTCTCTTGAAGCTTCAGGCCCCAAGGCAGCCAAGCTCTCCTTGATTTGGACTGCTGTGGACCTGGTGATTTCACGATATTCACTGGATCCATGATGTGGTGCACAACTTACATCCTCTGGTACCACGTCGGCGGGGTCCTCATCATCCTCACCATCATTCTGGGTGTCCCAATGGACCAATTTCTGAATCAAAGCCGACCGAGTGTCAGCGTTCCTGTATTCAATATTTCTCCTCTGGCACAGATCCTGTAGCATCCATTTACTGCTGCTGCCGTATCTCCTCTCCGGCCCTTGTCCCATGGCTGAGCTGGTGGGGTTGGACATGGCAACGTCCGAAACCTGAATGCCTCACCTATGGCCTGCTGAGTATGCTTATATGCCTCCTGGTTGTTGAGCCCTTGGACGGTGTCCACGAACACCAGTCCCCTACAGTTCCCCTGGATAAACCAGGCTGAGTAGTGTCCCACTGCTGCCACCAATTGTGGAGACCCGGGGGTCAGCGGACGCTCTCGTCCGCAGGCCCAGCCGCCTTTACAAAGACAGCGTGGACCAGGGCTCATCCCCAGCTGAACGCCCGAGCTCCTTAACCGTGGGCGGAACACTACTCAGACAACACAGGGTGAGGGAATCACAATATCAAGGCTTTATTGGATCCCCAAACAGTTAACAGCATATAACGCATAACCAAGCACAACACATAAATGTAACAACAGGCAACAGAGTCTCACCCTTCCGCTGGCTCACCAGGGTTTTAGAATGTAGCACGACAAAGTCTGTAGCCAGGTGACTGTATCGTCCCAACCTGGGTTGCTTCCTTATCCTTATGTATCTTGTGCAGTCTTTATCACAGTCGTATCCGCTAATCCGATGCTGAAGTCCTTGTGGTTCTTTTAGTCCGTGTTCTGAGCCCCTTGGTCGGCACCGAAATGCCTAGGCCTGGGGTTATGGCTAGCTAATCGGATCCGAAGACCCTCGATTAGCTGCCTGTATCCAATCCAGTGACCTCTAGCCGGGACCGAAACCCCTAGACTGAGGCCACTAGACAGAATCTAACTCCAATCTCCTAATACTGCTGGTCAAAGTCAACAGTCCTCCTTATATACCCTCAGCCCTCATTGTAGGATATTGGGGACGTCATGATTGGTGCAATAACACAGTCTTTTCATTCGCTGAACTCCAATCCTCGTTTAACATATTTTAGGTACTATTGCAATCCAAATGCTGATTGATATAGCACCTTACAATGGAATGTTAGTCTGAGACACTCAGTCTGCAAACCATGACAATAACACAATAGTGGCTGGAGCCTCAATCCACATTCACAGGGTAATAGACAATGGACGATTAGCATAATTAAGTTCTCTGGCCTTCAATGACAAACAGGTTAGATAATTACATTACCAAGCTAAACTTTAACCACAGAAATCTATGACAATACTGTAAGAAATTCTCTTTGACCATTACAAGTTTACAAACCAAAATGCAATATGATATGTCTGGATGAATAAGAAATCCTCCTACATTATATATTAAAGGGTCCATTTCGTCACAGTAAGTATTTAGATTTTTCCCATCGCCACGACAGCACCACCTGAGAGATTTCAGAGAAAAGAAAATTAGGGAGGGACCACCGCTAGCAGAACTCGTCTACCAAGGTCACCACCATAGCGGCAGCAAGATCAAGCCTGACATGCTCGACGAAAAGAGAAGGAGAAGACCAAGGAGCAGCCCCACCGATCAAGTCTAAGGGGACAACAGCCACCCCCGCCCAGGAAGCAGCTACTGCCCTGGTGGAAGCGCACAAAGGCCCCCCGGGACCCGCACCTGACTGGAAGAAGCAAGAGCGAAGGCCTCCTGCAACCACTAAGCAAGGGCACCCACGGACACTGCCTCACCCCAAGAGGCCCCCCGAAAGAAAAACAAGAGGGACAGAGCCAGAGCCAGACGCCAGGCCGTGGCCCGACGAAGCAAGCAAGCAACTCCCACCAGACCACGAACGCGTGGAGAACCTCGGCCATCAGAATCGGAGGAAGACCACAGAAGGAAGGGAGAACAAGCTCCCGCAGTCCGCGGAACATGAGAGCCACCTTGGGAAGAAGGAAGGAACCAGGTAGAGGATGACCCCGTCCAGCCAAACCCGGAGAACCAGGCCCCACCGACAAGGCCAGGAGGACACAAAAAAGGCTGGCGGACAGCAAGCCACCGCCCAACAGGACCAACTGCCGAGGCAGGACCCTAGGCGAAGCACAAGAGAAAAAACCAAAGGGAGGCTTGGTTAAGGCATCCAGAACTAAAATGAGACCCCAAGGAGCCACCCTTGGACAGGGACCCATCGAGGGAACAAAGGCACAGGCCCCCAAAGCCGAAAACCAGAGCTCCAGGGAATCGACAAAGACCAATCCGCCACCTACTGGAGGAAGTCGAAAATTGCCGGCACAGGAGCTCACCGTCGGGACTCGTCCCGAAGAAGACAGAAAAGGTAAACCACCCGGCACCAGAAAAAAACGGTGGCAACCGGCGTCCGACCGGACCACAGCACAAGAACAAGTCCACCAGAGAATCCCCCACGTGACCGGAGCCGCCTGGGCAAGTCCCACGCCGGCAGCCGGAGACCAGCGGAAGGGGGACCGGCCCCCGCAGGAGAGACTGGAATAGGGGGAGAGTCCAGGGAGCCTGGCTGGACAGGCGACTGAGCCAAAAGAACCAAACTCCTCGGGGACAGAAGGGCGCCATCACGACGACCCTCGCCCTGTCCTTCCTGACCTTCCGAAGCACTGCAGGAACCTAACCAAGGGAGGGAAGGGACACAGAAGGCCAAGGACCAGGGGAACAGTAGAGCGTCCCCAGCCCAGGCCGGACTCCGGGAAACAGAGAACAGAATCCCCACACCAGACCGTGTTGTCGAGTGGCAAAGAAACCATCTCCAGAAGGCCCAACATGGCCACAATCGGAGCGAAAATAAAACACTCAAATCCAGGGCCCACTGCTCCCATTGGAGCTGCACCCTGCAGAGAAAATCCGTCCAGGAAATTGCCACCCCCCCGCATGCGAAGGGCAGAGAGGGAATCAGACGGGCGTTCCAACAGCTGACAACGCCCCGCGCAACTCCCATGAGGGCCTGAGACTGGGTGTCCCCTTGACGGTGCCAGGAAGCCACCAACACACTGTAGCCGGAGAGGACACTAAGATGGTGCCTCCGAAGGGAAGTAAGGAACGCAGAACTGCCTTCCAAACAGCCAGGAACTCCCGCATAAGGGAGGACAGCCTGGAGAGGCGAGGAGTCTCAGGTTCCCCCCCCCCCCGAGCAGGTCCCGAAGGAGGGCCCCCATCTCCAGGAACTGGCTCTGTGGTAAGCATCGGAGACCGGACCACCCCACGGGACGCCCCTGGAGAGGCGCCCAGGGAGCAGCCCCCCCCAGAGAATCTAAAGGCGGAGGGGACAGAACAATCCATGCGTCCAAGGCCACCCCCAACCCGAGCTGACGCTGGGGAACCATCCACAGAAGGCCCGAGAGCGCAACTGTGCCCAAGGAACAGCGGGGATACAGGACGAGAGGGAGCCCAAGAGGGACACAGCTCTCCAGAAACCCAACTGAGGAGAGCCCCTGTACTGCAGAAAGGGATGACCAAAGACGCAACGGCCTCGAGGTCAGCGGGGAGCTTCCCGACATTATGCCCCTGCGGGGTCGCTGGACTGCGTTCAGTCACGCCACGACCCCCGACGGCCAGAAGGAGGCGAAGCAGAGACTGGGAACCCAGAAAAAAACCCCAGACCAGCAGACGCGTGGCGGGGAACAGCCTGGACCTTCCTAGAACAACAATCCAACCCAGCAGACCCAGGGAAGACTAAACCAGATGCAGACGGGCACAAACCCAGGCGTCCCTCACAAGCAGCAAACGTCCAGATATGGAACGCGGACGTCGGAAGCGGCCACACCACTGCCAGCAGCGCCGTGAAAAGCCGAGGAACCATCGCCAGGCTGAAAGGGAGAGCCTGGCACAGCAAGGCAGAGGAAACCCCCAAACCGGGCGAACATCAGAACTGCCGGTGGTGACTGTGAACCGGAACATTGTGTTACGCGTCCGGCAGAGCCAGCCCCACCCTGAAACAATTTGGAAACCAACCCCGATTGTCGACTACCAAGTCCCCCTCACGAACGAGCTCCGCACCAGAAAGCTGTTCCGAGGATTCAGGAGTATAAAAGACTGGAACGAACTGACTGGCTGTGGCACGAGGAACAGCGGGGAACAGAACCCCTGCCGCAGGCAGCTGGAGGAACCGGGGAAACCCCCCTCAGTCGCACAAGGACCCGTACCCTTCTTATCAGAAAAGCGCCTTTTCCTAAACAGCGGACAGACGCAATCACCAGGGGCCCCCAGGAGCCGAAGCGAACCCCAGCGTCAACCAGACACTGAGAAGAGCGAGAGCACCCTCGCAAGCCCCAACCCCAGAGCCGGCCGAGAGAAAGGGTCAAGCCTTCCTCCGTCCTGGAGCGAGCCGTCACGGATACAGGAACTTCTCGCCAAAGGAGGAACCCCCGAACCAAAAAACCAGACTACATGCTTCCCCCGTCGGCCCAAGAACTTCGGGTCCGACTAGGGGACCTTCGTTTAGCAAACCGAGGTTCACGAAGGGGGACGGCCCCGGAAGGCGGGAGCCGGAACCCCGGAGGGAAAAGCCTCCACATCGGCACAAGCCCGGGCCAGGATAACAGCCAGCGACGTATCAACCGGAAAAGCACCCGCACCAGGTAAAGAAACCCAGAGTGGGCAACACCGGCCAGGCCCCCACCATAAGGTATGATGAGCAGCATTAAAGAAAAACAGAGCCTTTGCCGCCAATTCCATGAGGAAGCTGCCAGCAAAGCTGCCGCAGCAAGAGTCAAAGGAAGGAAGATGAGGTCTCCGCCGTAGGAAACCCGTCCCTCACTTGAGTAAAGTCAATGCAGCTATGGTCTCCCATTGAAATTGCGATAGGATCTCCACTGAGATTCCCATTGGGACCCATAGAGATTCTCATGAGGTCTCCATCCAGCCCGTGACCAAGGCTCTCACTGCTTAGCTTCAATGGTCTGTCAAGGGCATGCACAATAGGTTTGCAATGGATGCTGACATCCACCAACTGCTGCAACCAAGACACGAGGGACCAAAAAACGCCAGCAGTGGATTCCCAGGAATTACGCCAGTAGCCTAAAAGGAAAGAGCCCTTTCGAACAGGCTTAGTCCAGGAGCTAACATGTTTGCCTGGGCCCTCAGATTTAAGGGAAAAAGTCCGGCTCTGCGTGAAAGACAGACCACTGAACCTTAAAACCGCCACCGAAGAGGGGCCCCGGGCACCAACCTCGCAGGCAGACAGACCGCTGTAAGCAAAAAAATCAGAGTCATCATGTGGAACCCCCGGCGTCCCCTCTCTGCCGTCAACAGAGGAGGAGGATGACGAGGAGGACGAGGCAGAGGATGAGCAAGACCTGCGGCTCCCCCCTAGTGAAAAACCACGAGTGGCACTCAGTACCAGGGAAAGAGCCCAAAGCCTTCTGCTGCATAAGTCCCCATCCATCCCGGCTAGCTGCAGGGACGGAAAAAAGGCTCCCACACTAAAGTGCCAAGGCTAGAGGCCGGACTGGGGACAGTGATTCGCACAGTCTCCCCAAAGCAAGGGCCACAGAAATCCAGCAGTACAACCCTCTGGAAGAGGAACCCTGCAGAAAGCACATACCTCAGGTGGTGAAATTACAGACAGTACAGCCCGAAGGCACTCACCCACCAGGCGCATACCGACTTCCGGGGCATCAGGGTCCCTTCATCCTGGATCCCATCACTGAGGACCTGCGGCCGCCACTGCTGAGGCTCCATGACTGGAGCCGAAAGGGAATGCTGTCACACCGCTGGACGCTGGCTGGCTCTGCCCTCCTTGCTTGCCCCTCACCAGCGGGAACCGCTCCAGCGTCTCCGTGCTGCCGAACGCTGGGCGCCGCCATCTTGGCCCGCACAGAGCATGCGCGGAACGTCACTTCCGGTCCGCGCCCGAAACCGGAAGTAGCGGCTCCCGGCGCGAAATTCAAACCTGCCGCCGGGAAAAAAACCGCTCCCAGGCCCATTACAGACCCAGGAACGCTGCGCCCTGCCTGTAAACCATCCTCTTCACCCGGGGCACAGACTGCAGGGCCGCCACCCACCGTGCAGCTGGGACACCCGGGCGGCGACAAGGGCCGAGAACAAGCCGCTGATGGCCCTCTCCAGACCCCGTGCCCTCCACCACCGCAGGGGATACCCCGTGGAGGAGCTTCTGCACCCAAGTCCGGAGCCACTGCCTAGGTAAGGACAGCTTCTTCCAGCTACCGGGTCAGGCCAGGACCGCATGAGCTTCAGAGGTCTCCCACCTCCAAGACAGGAAACCTAAACTGAGGTTCAGGAGAGGTCCCGCCTTTTTTATCTCAGAGGTTTCCTGTCTGGATGGGCGGTCCTATCTCAGGTGGTGCTGTCGTGGCGATTGGGAAAATTTCAGGATGTTAAGCGGGCGACTCAGGGCGCTCCAGGTTAAATACTCCATGATATACCCGGCACGGCTACGTGTGATGGCACTTGGCGGAACTCACTTTTTTTTAACTCCCAACTGAAGCCATGAAGTGGCTGGACTTGAAGGAAGCCCAGATCCGTGCAGGCTGAGAGTGTACTTAAATTGAAGTTATTTTGACAGATCTAATTGCAGGCTGTGTGAGGGTTTGAAGATTATCTACAGCACTGCTGGTTGTCATTTGTCACCTTGAATAACTATTTGTATATCCCAGGCAAGCTGATATCCGATATGTCCGGGTGACTTTACTAGTATAGTGTGGAGGAAGGAGGATTGATGTTTGGTGAACTAGTCTTAATTAGACTGACACTTACTACAGTTGTTGGTATGGGTTGGGTTTGGAGTTTTGGGGTTCGGGTACGGGTGGGGAAAGGATAGGGGGGGAATGAATATGCATGTGCTGCTCTGGGACGGGTACACCTATGTTATTTTCTATTTGTTTTGCACATAATGTTTTGGGGCTGGTCGACAATCGCAGACAGGAATGTATGTTTTCATTTTAACAATGGCTATACAAATCAATATAATCTCCTGGAATGTGAGAGGTATGGGTGACCCTAATAAAAAAACTGCAATATTTAAATATCTCAAAGAATATAAGGATTCTATAATTTGTATACAAGAGACACATTGCAATAAGGAATCTTCTTTAGCCCTGAGTAAGATATGGCAAAGACCTGCGTTTCACTCCACATATAGTACATATTCTAGAGGGGTCCGTGTGCTAGTGCATCCGAACTTGCCCTTTGAGAGTGAAAAATGTGAATGTGATCCAGAGGGGAAATATGTGGGTATGGTGTGTAGAGTGGCTGGATTGAGAATGTGTTTGCTTGCAGTGTATGTACCTCTGCCTTTCTCTATGAAATCCCTACATCAATTGATTCCATGGATTGTTGAATATACTAATTTGCCTCTTGTTTTGCTGGGTGATTTGAATATGTATCTACATGCGGGTTTAGATAAATAAAGAGGTACTGTGGAGGGTAGTGCCATACATTAAACATCTTTGGCAAAAATGATATGGGAACTTCAGTTGGTGGATATATGGCGAACTCGATTCCTAAAGTTAAACAGTATTCTTACTTCTCTGCTTCTTATTCTTCCCTTTCTAGAATTGATTTGGCTTTTGGAAACAGAGATTTGGTGCCGTTGGTGGCCCAGGTGGAGTATTGTACAAGACTACTTTCAGATCACTCGCCATTGTTGATAACTTTGAATGTGAGTTCTGGATCTCTTGCTGGGAAAGGGTCATGGTGATTTAATCCCTTCTGGCTGGGTGTCATGGGTGATGCTTTGGGTTTGGCCAATAAATTAGATCTTTTTTTCAGTGACAACGTTGGGTCAGCTTCCATGCTCACTGTGTGGGAAACTCTGGAAGCCTTTTTGAGGGGAATACTAATAAAGGAAATATCATTTGGTTAAAAGTAAAAATAGGGCTCACCTTCAAGCTATTTTAAGGGAAGTTGATGTGTTGGAAGCACAATATGTAGAGACGCCAAACGACGATAATAAGGCGGCTTGGATAGGTGCACAGTCCCGTCTTAATGAACATACTTTGCAACAGGCTGCGCATAAAAGATTCTTTCTTAAACATCAATTTTATATTGAGGGAGAGTGTGCGGGACACTTATTAGCTACTGTTGCCAGGCTCAGAATGGCATCCCCGATTGCAGCTGTTAGAGGGGTGGATGGGATGACGACAGACAATGACAAGATTATGGACGTGTTTTACCAATTCTTTAAACAACTATATTCTTCTCAATTAACTAAAACAAGGAGCGACATTGATACTTACTTGGCTAATGTCTCGTTGCCCCGTCTAACGGTCACTCAGAGGACGTAGTTGGATGCGCCAATAACATTGGAGGAATTAGAGGAGGCCATTAAGAGCTTTCAAAATAACAAAGCTCCTGGTGTGGATGGTATTCCAGTGGAAATTTATAGAGAAGCAAGTGAAACACTGCTACCTAATCTGAAAGAGGTGTTTGAGGAGGCACGAGTGGGGGGAACTTTGCCAGTGTCCATGAGAGAGGATATAGTGGTTCTTCTGCCGAAACCGGGTAAAGATCTGTTACACCCGGAGTCCTATAGACCAATATCACTGCTTTCTACAGACGTCAAAATTTTAGCAAAGGTTCTGGCCAACAGACTTATGGCAGTTGTCACTCACCTAGTGGGGGAGGATCAAACGGGATTTATGCCAGCCAAGTCGACGGCTATCAATTTACGTCAACTATTTCTTAATATACAGTTGCCATCACAGAATATGGGTAATAGGGCGGTGCTCTCGCTCGACGCTGCGAAAGCTTTTGATAGCGTTGAGTGGGAGTACCTATGGGCGGTGTTGGAAGGGATGGGGTTCGGTGGAGAATTCATGTCATGGGTGCAGCTTCTATATGCCAACCCCATTGCAAGGTTTAGAGTAAATGGGAGTCTAAGGGTATGTGCACACTGGCTGGGTTAGGGTCGGTTTAGCTGTGTAAACCGCCGGTCGGTTTACATAAATTGTATGTAAATTTATGTTAATCCAAACCGGCGTTTTGATTAACATTAAAACCTATGTAAACCGACACCCGGTGTGCACACACCGGCGGTTTACACATGCTCATCTGTTGCTAACCCGCTGGGTTCCCAGCGGGTTAGCAACGAATGTGCATCTTCAATAAACCGGCCGGTTATGCAGCTGCTGCAAGCAGAATCATGTGCTGCTTCCAGCCGCTGCAGAACCGCCGCCGCTAACCCGCTGTGCACCCGCCGCAAACCCAAGGCACAGCCGCGGCACATACCCGCCAGGATGCCAGTGGACGGCTCCAGAGCTTCCTGGCGGGTCCGCCCAGCCGCCGCCGACACAAACCCGCCCACCAGTGTGCACATAGCCTTACAGGTAACATTATGCTGAGACGGGGCACTAGACAGGGCTGTCCTCTCCCCCCCGTTTGCTCTTGCTGTAGAGCCTCTGGCCATTGCTCTGAGATCTAGCAGTGAACTTCGCGGTTTTCAGCATGGAGCGTTGGAGGAGCGTGTAGCATTATATGCTGACGACCTCCTGTTGTTCCTGGGTGACACGGAGGGGTCCCTGATGGCAGCTATGAATTTGGTTGGTGTGTTCGGGGAATACTCTGGGCTTCGGATCAACTGGGATAAGTCAGTCCTCATGCTGATAGATGGACCACTTCCTGATAAAAATATAGGGGGCACCTCTCTGAAGGTAGTACGGGAATTTAAATATTTAGGATTCGAGTGACTCCGATGGTTCATGACTATCTCTCTGAATGTGACGGAACTATTGGGTAGATTTCAGCAGAAGGTTCATATATTGAGTAAAACTTCCATTATCAGTGGTTGGCTAAACTAACTTGGTCAAGATGATCATGATGCCCCAACTACTGTATATTTTACATAATTCTCTGGTCTGGAAAAATTTTTATAAATTCCAAACTCTGTTCCGGGAATTGATATGGAAGAGGGGGATATCCAGAATTCGAATTGACACACTTCAGAGACCTAAAGATCAGGGGGGATTGGCTGCACCGAACCCATGGATCTATTTTCTGGCGTCTCAGATCCAACAGCTTAAGTTGATACAGAGAAAACTGGACATTCGGCTCTGTGAATATACTGATAATTTGCCAGTTGTCCCGTTCTTGGAGCTTGGGCCCTTGGATCGTGATGAAAGGAAGAAGGTATCAACATTTGAACTTATGGGGAAGGTGTGGTCCAAGACCAAAGATTTGCTGGGAATTGTGGGTCACACTCCATTTACTCCCCTGTGGCGCAACCCGGGCCTCCCGGAAATTTTCAAATTAACCGGCTATGGTATATGGAAGAGAATGGGAATTTCTTATGTTGCTCAGCTGTTGGATGGTAATACATTCAAAGATTTCCAACAATTTAAAGATGAATACTCTGTTCCACAAAACTCCTTTTACTTTTATCTTCAGATA
Source organism: Allobates femoralis (assembly GCA_033576535.1). NCBI lineage: Eukaryota > Metazoa > Chordata > Amphibia > Anura > Aromobatidae > Allobates > Allobates femoralis. Next base: position 39,336,235 of record JARQOC010000007.1, read on the forward strand.
AGACATGCTTGGTTGACACAGCTGCAGCACTTGCAATGTAGGATTCAGCATCATTTATTATTCAACACACTATTGTGCCACAGTGGAGGAAAAGTAAAAAATAGGGGGGGGAACAAGAGGCGCAATAGTGCCCTATCACTAGTGACACTAATGTATGTGGTGGGTATGAATTCACTCACCTAGCACAGTTGTGAGACCCACAACTGGTGTAAAAGCATTTAGCATTAAATGCAGCTGCTGCAGGACTTTCACCTTCCACATGCACGTGGGAACCATCCAGAAGTTACTTCAGGGGAAATGGTGCATCAGTGTCCGCGCTGCTGAAATCCCAAGAAAAAGATCCGGAAACCATATGTAGGTTGCATCAATCATCCATTTATTCCTTTTCCTACGCGTTTTCGGCACTGTCCTAGTGCCTTCCTCAGAGATCAGGAGCTATATAAACCTTGTTAAGAGCTGACATGTAATATCCCTGAGGAAGGCACTAGGACAGTGCCGAAACGCGTAGGAAAAGGAATAAATGGATGATTGATGCAACCTACATATGGTTTCCGGATCGTTTTCTTGGGATTTCAGCAGCGCGGACACTGATGCACCATTTCCCCTGAAGTAACTCACAGTGGAGGAAAGGGAGTTATATCTAGAGTTTACAGAATACTAATGCATCAATTTCAATGGGATAGACCATTAATGGTCAAGGAAAAATGGGAGCGTGACCTTGGAAATATTAGCTCTGAACAGTGGGAGGGTGTAATGGAGGGTGTCCCGCTTCTGTCCACCTGTGAGGCCCAGAGACTATCACAGCTATACTTAATACATAGAGTATATAGAACACCCCAATTTATATGCACCATATTGGTATGAGAACCGAATAGTATCTATCCGAAATGTGGGGGGGGGGGGGGAGCGGACCTCATGCATATGTTTTGGAACTGCAGATGGATAATAAAGTTATAGAAAATATGTGTAAGGTACATCAACAATGTATTTGAATGTGATATCCCGTTACAGCCTTTGGTTTGTGTGTTGGGTTGTGCAAGTATGGTTGGATGTGTAGAAGAGGAATTAATTGCGCTGAAACGCACTTTGTAACAAGTGAGGAAGATTATTGCTGCCCATTGGTTGGACTCTTCGCACCTTAGATTGCAGGAGTTTGTCGATAAAATGCACCATTTGCTTTGGATGGAGGAAGGAGCGTATAAAAAACGCAGGGCTTTAAATAAGTTTGATAAAATTTGGGGTAAATGGAACATGTATCGTGGTTATCATATAATGCATATTTTGAACTCGTTGTGTCCCTGAGGAATATACCTTGATATGCAAACGGGATGGGTTAGATGTGTCGACTTATCCAATATATCACCTTTGTGTTCGGATATACACTGATGTGTAATAACTGATTAATGTCTACTAAGATATTTTCATGTGTACATTTTTTCTTCTTTCTCCTTTCTTTCTCCCTTTCTCCTTTCTCTCTCTGTGCTTTGTTCAGAGCAGCTTGAAATATTGTGATACTGACAGAATGTGTACTATGCTGTATGGAAAGGGGGGTGGGTGGGGGTATTATGGGAAAATGTTTTCGGGATTTATATTGTATGTACGTTTAAAAAATTTTCAATAAAAATAATCTGATTAAAAAAAGAAACTCATTGATGGTTACCAGAAGTGGTTGATCGCAGTTATTTTGGCTAAAGGTTGTGCAACCAAGTATTAGGCTGAGGGTGCCAATACTTTTGTCCAGCCCATTTTTGGAGTTTTGTGTGAAATGATCAATGTTTTGCTTCATTCTCTTTTGTGTTTTTTCATTCAAGACAAAAGTAAATGAAGATAATAATACTAAAGAATTTGTGATTGCAATCATTTTCAGGAAGAAACTGAGTATTATCTGACAGAATTGCAGGGGTGTCAATACTTTTGGCCACAACTGTATGATGAAAAAAATTGTTCAATCGTTAATCCTAGATTTGAGATCCTGACCTCAAATCTATCGTTCGTCATCCAATTAACGCAGCTTGAAGAAGCCACATTGTTCAGTGTGACACCTTTATGAACGATCTTGTGAGGGGGCTGCTGTATATATGGCGGGGCACCTGCCTTTGAGCCCATGTGTGTCCTGTTCCGGTGAGGGGCTGCTGTATATAGTGGGGCACCTGTCTTTGAGCCCATGTGTGACCCGTTCCGGTGAGGGGCTGCTGTATATGGTGGGGCACCTGTCTTTGAGCCCATGTGTGTCCCGTTCCGGTGAGGGGCTGCTGTATATGGTGGGGCACCTGTCTTTGAGCCCATGTGTGTCCCGTTCCGGTGAGGGGCTGCTGTATATGGTGGGGCACCTGTCTTTGAGCCCATGTGTGTCCCGTTCCGGTGAGGGGCTGCTGTATATGGTGGGGCACCTGTCTTTGAGCCCATGTGTGACCCGTTCTGGTGAGGGGCTGCTGTATATGGTGGGGCACCTGCCTTTGAGCCCATGTGTGACCCATTCTGGTGAGGGGCTGCTGTATATGGTGGGGCACCTGCCTTTGAACACATGTGTGACCCTTCTGGTGAGGGGCTGCTGTATATATGGTGGGGCACCTGCCTTTGAACACATGTGTGACCCGTTCTGGTGAGGGGCTGCTGTATATGGTGGGGCACTGCTTTGACCCATGTGTGACCCGTTCTGGTGAGGGGCTGCTGTTTTATGGTGGGGCACCTTTGGGCCCATGTGTGACCCGTTCTGGTGAGGGGCTGCTGTATATGGTGGGGCACCTGCCTTTGGGCCCATGTGTGACCCGTTCTGGTGAGGGGCTGCTGTATATGGTGGGGCACCTGCCTTTGGGCCCATGTGTGACCCGTTCTGGTGAGGGGCTGCTGTATATGGTGAGGCACCTGTCTTTGGGCCCATGTGTGACCCGTTCTGGTGAGGGGCTGCTGTATATATGGTGGGGCACCTGCCTTTGGGCCCATGTGTGACCCGTTCTGGTGAGGGGCTGCTGTATATGGTGGGGCACCTGTCTTTGGGCCCATGTGTGACCCGTTCTGGTGAGGGGCTGCTGATATATGGTGGGGCACCTGCCTTTGGGCCCATGTGTGACCCGTTCTGGTGAGGGGCTGCTGTATATGGTGGGGCACCTGCCTTTGGGCCCATGTGTGACCCGTTCTGGTGAGGGGCTGCTGTATATATGGTGGGGCACCTGTCTTTGGGCCCATGTGTGACCCGTTCTGGTGAGGGGCTGCTGTATATTGGTGGGGCACCTGCTTTGGGCCCATGTGTGACCCGTTCTGGTGAGGGGCTGCTGTATATATGGTGGGGCACCTGCCTTTGGGCCCATGTGTGACCCGTTCTGGTGAGGGGCTGCTGATATATGGTGGGGCACCTGCCTTTGGGCCATGTGGACCGTTCTGGAGTGCTGTATTGTGGGGCCTGCTTTGCCTGTGTGACCCGTTCTGGTGAGGGGCTGCTGTATATGGTGGGGCACCTGCCTGGGAAGATCAGTTATGGTGGGGTCCAGCAGTGGAGTTTTCCCTCCAGAGAGCTGTGGGTGCCTGCCCGGACTGTACATGGCTCTGTCTCCCCCAGGTCACCCCCCGCTCACACCGCGGCCCTGGTGTCCGGTCACCTTGGGGTCACCTTGAGCCCTGCTCCATGCGGAGAACTCGGCTGCTCTGAAATGCGCCGCCACAAGCAAACCGGCCCCGTGCAGAGCGGTGAGGGCGCGAGGTGACAGTTACCATGGTTACAGCTCAGGGTCACCTCCTGACACACAACGTCGACGCCTCATGGCAACCGCGTTATGGCGTCCGCACCGCTCATCACAGTACAGGTGACGCAGAGCCGAGCCGAGCCCCGTGCACTGACTATGCCGCACACTTCAGCCATATGTCCACTCACCTGTAACCGGCCAGCTAGGACGCAGTAGGACGCCATTTTGTTCACTGACAAAGATGAAGTCACATGAATGGTGACGTCACGGCAAGGCTTTTTATAAGCTGTGGGCGTGGTCTGGAGTGGAAGGGCGTGGCCTTTAATAGGAAACTGATAGGACAAAACTTTTTCCTTGAGTTCTCAAGGTTGAGACGTCGCAGAGACGAGTCGTCACAAGTCATGTGACTGAGGCAGTGTGTGCCCGGGCCCACAGGGGCGGAGAAGACTCCACAGGTCATGTGACTGAGGCAGTGTGTGGCTGTGTGCCCGGGCCCACAGGGGCGGAGGAGACCCCACAGGTCATGTGACTGAGGCAGTGTGTGCCCGGGCCCACAGGGGCGGAGGAGACCCCACAGGTCATGTGACTGAGGCAGTGTGTGGCTGTGTGCCCGGGCTCACAGGGGCGGAGGAGACCCCCCAGGTCATGTGACGGCGTCAATGTGATGTGGGCCCGGGCTCACAGGGGCGGAGGAGACCCCACAGATCATCTGACAGCGTCAGTGTGCGCCTGAGCTCACAGGGGCGGAGGAGACCCCACAGGTCATGTGACAGCGGCAGTGTGTGCCCAGGCTCACAGGGGCGGAGGAGACCCCCCAGGTCATGTGACTGAGGCAGTGTGTGGCTGTGTGCCCGGGCTCACAGGGGCGGAGGAGACCCCCCAGGTCATGTGACTGAGGCAGTGTGTGCCCGGGCTCACAGGGGCGGAGGAGACCCCCCAGGTCATGTGACTGAGGCAGTGTGTGGCTGTGTGCCCGGGCTCACAGGGGCGGAGGAGACCCCCCAGGTCATGTGACGGCGTCAATGTGATGTGGGCCCGGGCTCACAGGGGCGGAGGAGACCCCACAGATCATCTGACAGCGTCAGTGTGCGCCTGAGCTCACAGGGGCGGAGGAGACCCCACAGGTCATGTGACAGCGGCAGTGTGTGCCCAGGCTCACAGGGGCGGAGGAGACCCCCCAGGTCATGTGACTGAGGCAGTGTGTGGCTGTGTGCCCGGGCTCACAGGGGCGGAGGAGACCCCCAGGTCATGTGACTGAGGCAGTGTGTGCCCGGGCTCACAGGGGCGGAGGAGACCCCCCAGGTCATGTGACTGAGGCAGTGTGTGGCTGTGTGCCCGGGCTCACAGGGGCGGAGGAGACCCCCCCAGGTCATGTGACGGCGTCAATGTGATGTGGGCCCGGGCTCACAGGGGCGGAGGAGACCCCACAGATCATCTGACAGCGTCAGTGTGCGCCTGAGCTCACAGGGGCGGAGGAGACCCCACAGGTCATGTGACAGCGGCAGTGTGTGCCCAGGCTCACAGGGGCGGAGGAGACCCCCCAGGTCATGTGACTGAGGCAGTGTGTGGCTGTGTGCCCGGGCTCACAGGGGCGGAGGAGACCCCCCAGGTCATGTGACTGAGGCAGTGTGTGCCCGGGCTCACAGGGGCGGAGGAGACCCCCCAGGTCATGTGACTGAGGCAGTGTGTGGCTGTGTGCCCGGGCTCACAGGGGCGGAGGAGACCCCCCAGGTCATGTGACGGCGTCAATGTGATGTGGGCCCGGGCTCACAGGGGCGGAGGAGACCCCACAGATCATCTGACAGCGTCAGTGTGCGCCTGAGCTCACAGGGGCGGAGGAGACCCCACAGGTCATGTGACAGCGGCAGTGTGTGCCCAGGCTCACAGGGGCGGAGGAGACCCCCCAGGTCATGTGACTGAGGCAGTGTGTGGCTGTGTGCCCGGGCTCACAGGGGCGGAGGAGACCCCCCAGGTCATGTGACTGAGGCAGTGTGTGCCCGGGCTCACAGGGGCGGAGGAGACCCCCCAGGTCATGTGACTGAGGCAGTGTGTGGCTGTGTGCCCGGGCTCACAGGGGCGGAGGAGACCCCCCAGGTCATGTGACGGCGTCAATGTGATGTGGGCCCGGGCTCACAGGGGCGGAGGAGACCCCACAGATCATCTGACAGCGTCAGTGTGCGCCTGAGCTCACAGGGGCGGAGGAGACCCCACAGGTCATGTGACAGCGGCAGTGTGTGCCCAGGCTCACAGGGGCGGAGGAGACCCCCCAGGTCATGTGACTGAGGCAGTGTGTGGCTGTGTGCCCGGGCTCACAGGGGCGGAGGAGACCCCCCAGGTCATGTGACTGAGGCAGTGTGTGCCCGGGCTCACAGGGGCGGAGGAGACCCCCCAGGTCATGTGACGGCGTCAATGTGATGTGGGCCCGGGCTCACAGGGGCGGAGGAGACCCCACAGATCATCTGACAGCGTCAGTGTGCGCCTGAGCTCACAGGGGCGGAGGAGACCCCACAGGTCATGTGACAGCGGCAGTGTGTGCCCAGGCTCACAGGGGTGGACGAGACTCCACAGGTCATGTGACGGTGGCAGTGTGCACCCGGGCTCACAGGAGCGGAGGAGACTCCACAGGTCATGTGACGGCGTCATTGTGTGCCCAGGCTCACAGGGTGGAGGAGACCCCACAGGTCATGGGACGGCGTCAGTGTGCACCTGGGCTCACAGGGGCGGAGGAGACCCCACAGGTCATGTGACAGCGGCAGTGTGTTCCCGGGCTCACAGGGACGGAGGAGACCCCACAGGTCATGTGACGGCGGCAGTGTGTGCTCGGGCTCACAAGGGCAGAAGAGACCCCATAGGCTGAGTCATGTGACTGGTAACGGTGGCAGTGTGTGCCCGGGCTCACAGGGGCGGATGAGACCCCACAGGTCATGTGACGGCGGCAGTGTGTGCCCCGGCTCACATGTGCGTATGAGACCCCACAGGTCATGTGATGGTGGCAGTGTGTGCCCGGGCTCACAAGTGCGGATGAGACCCCCCCCCGCAGGTCATGTGATGGCGACAGTGTGTGTCCGTGCTCACAGGGGCGGAGGAGACTCCACAGGTCATGTGACGGCGGCAGTGTGTGCCCGACTTGGCCACCCTGGTCTGTGACCTTCACTTTTGGACATTAAGTTTATTACACACAGTATTCTATAGCAGGTATATGGCTACTCGTTAATGGTGTGAACAAGCTCATGAGGGTGAAACCGGAGATAGAATATAGATTTCTCCATTACCCCATTCATTTCTTACCCTCACACAAGAGGCAGTAACAGCAGACACTAGAACAGCTTCATCCCCCGACAATTTTCCGTTTTCCATTTTTCCTCCTCTTGTTACAAGAGTTATAACTTTTTTATTTTTCCCTCAACATAACTGTGTTTCCCCGAAAATAAGACAGCATCTTATATTAATTTTTGCTCCCAAAGATGCGCCATGTCTTATTTTCGGGGGGTGTTGTTATGGAAACCCCTTTCTTGGGAGAGCAAATTTGGAGTGAGACACAAGGGGTCTCTACATCTGTCAGTTCTGGTCCATATTCAGATATGTCGATCGATCGGAGAACAAGCACACACAGCCAGTTTGTCTGTCTGACTTGGTTCTAAAAAAGACCTTGCCAGTTTGCTTGTATTTATACATGAAATACAATAGAATGAGCAATTATCCAACAGGGAGTCTGTAAACAAAAACAAGTTTCCATGGGACACAAATACTGAATAACAGGTTAAGGCTGCTTTCACATAACGATTTTCGGTCATCCGATTGTATCCGTTTCAAAACGGATACAATCGGATCCGAATTCGGACCCCATGTTCCCCTATGGGAATCGGATGGGATCGGATGTGCCACTATTGGCATCCGATTTTGGCACCATCCGATTCCATCAGATTTAATCACGGGCACAAAATCGTAGCCTGCTACGATTTTGTGTCCGTGACTCACATCGGACAGCCGCGGATCACTGCTGATCCAAGGCTGATCCTAGTGCCCACAGCATAGGAGCCTATGGACATCGGATCTGAGTTCACCTCGGATCCGATGTCGGCTCTGTATTCCTTGTCTTTCCCTGCTTCTTCTCCTCCATCTTCTTCCCTCTCCTATTCTATATGCTGTGCCCCCGCTATTCTTTGCTGTGCCCACTCTTCTCTATCCTCCTCTATCCTGTCCCCTGTCCTCTCCCTGTGTGTAAAAAAATAAAAAAAACTCCTCCGGGAGCATACATCACCTCTCACCGGCTCCAACGCTGCAGCACAATCAGGACTGAAGGACCTGTGATGATGTAAGAGCCTGGTCACATGACTCGTCAGCTGACCGGGTCTCTTACATCATCACAGGCTCTTCTGCCCTGATCGTGCTGCAGCGTTGGAGCCGGTGAGAGGTGATGTATCCTCCGGGAGGAGGTTTTTTATTTTTTTACACACAGGGAGAGGACAGGGGACAGGATAGGGATAGAGGAGGATAGAGAAGAGGGGGCACAGCAAAGAATAGCGGGGGCACAGAATAGCATAGGAGAGGGAAGAAGATGGAGGAGGCAGGAGTAGGGAGAGACAGGGGACCGCAGGATCCACACGGATCCTGCAGATCGGATGGCTATGTGAACGTTATGTGAAACCAGCCTAAGGGGCACATTTCAGTTTCACATGGTCATAACAACACAAAAAGACAATAGATACTCTGATACCATCAGTTTCTGTTAAAGTGGACAATCTTTTTCCTTCCTCCTTTCATTGCAGATCTAATACAGACCTGATACAACACATGATATCAAGATATATAAATTGCTTAAATGATAATCAAAATAAGATACAAATATTAACCATAACAATTCCTCCCTTTTTATTATTATTTACAGACAATTTATCCATCAGCTACTTCCCCATGCTACAGAAGCCTGGAGGGGACACATCCCGTTCACCGACAGATATCTTGTTCGTAAATCTCATCATATATATTTACTAGAGGAATGCTATGACGTTTTACAGGCATGTTAACTGATGGCCTATGATGCCTGATCTTACAAGTTTTTTTTACATAGTTTCATCACAAACAATATACCAATTCTAGCGGCTACATACACTAGTAGTTTCAATATTCCCATTTGTAAGATGCCTTGCAGAATGCCCATCAACCACCCACCTATACCCTTGAACCAATTGGTGGGATTTTGGACTATGGATGAATATCCAGCAGTTCTTAGGACTGATATGCAGCAGTTCTTAGGACCATCTTAAGAGTTCATGTCTCAATACAGGACTTAGGGATGCTTTATCAATTTGTTGTCACGGTCTTCTTTTTCCATCTTGTTTACAGTCAGGGCAAGGGGCTCGATTGTCAAAATGCATGATCTGGGGGAGCAGGGTCACAAATTCTGCTACAGCCGGGGTTTAGAACCTTTTTGCACTAGCTGACATGGGTCCAAGTATCTTTGCCCTGGAGCTTGACAGAGGTAGCAATGGTCAGTCGTGTTTTAAATGGCTTCCTGTATCTGGGCTCCAGTGATCTCTTTGTGTCTCCTGGCCACAACCCAGTGTCCTGGTGCCAGTGTGTATGTGCCGCTTATGCAGGTGAGGTCTGAGATGAAGGAAAGAACACAATTATAAGTAACAATCAAATGTTTGTGCAACTACAAAACATTTAGTCAGGAAACCGTAGCCTGTAGCAGCTGTAGAGAATACAACCTTTAGATCGGGACACTACTAAACAGTATATCATACAGCGACCGCTTCTCTATACCCTTTGGAGTTGTCCTCACTGAATGTAATGCGATGGGCAAACAATCTACCCAGAACAAGTATGGTTTTCATATAATTTTGGATTTTTAATTCAAAGGGTACTAACAAAGCCTTCCACCTTCTTACTGCTTTGTGTGATAGGAAATATGGAAAGCCTGTTCTATCCATAGAGTGGCCATAAAATGTTCCTTCAATTTCCCAGTAAAGTGAGTGTTTCTGTCACTCTCTATATTTTATGTACCCCATACTTACAGACTATCTCTCTGATTAATTTCCCTACAGTGGGCTGGTCTTTGTATTATTTTTGATCACAACCTAACATTCGGACATTCCCAAAAAAAAAATATCAATGCATACCAGGGCGTATTCATAAGTACCCACCTTAGGTAGCCGGATGTAGTCCACCTATAGTCTCTGGAATGGGTAATCTGGTTTTGGTGTGAATTTCTGCAAACTCTAATAGGCCTACCAGGGCTATGTTTTGCACAAACGAGACATAACATACTTTGCAGCCGATAATCGAGAACCCTGTGGCACAACAATTTATAGCACCACTGCACTCATCACACCCTTTGAGTTATGCATCGGGGAATGTGCCAGGGCAGCCATCATTGAGAACAAGCAGCGTGAAAGGCAAATCCTGTTATTTACCTGCCATACCCCTGACTCTGACCGTACAGCGCCCGCTTTGGCCCATGCATTATTCTTGTTTGGGGAAGCCTGGGTCTGGAAGACCTGCCATAGTTCACGATCAACGGCCACAGGGGCCGGTGCAGGGATAGCCTTCTTTGTTAACAGAGGGCTGCATGCACTCTCGGTCACTAAGTCCCCTGAAGGGGGCCACGCCTATTATGGCCAGTATTTCTGTCAGGGGTAGTCTTGCTGCCTCCTAAGCCTCCTGGTCGGCCAAGGCATTCCCTTCTGCAAGGGGAGTCTGTTCCTGTGTGTGATTATGGCTGCCCTCCGGAGAAGGGTCTGTGCTGTGAGTAGCTGTTCTACCGCCTGCACGTTTGCCAGCAGAGTTCAGGAATTTACGGCTTTGCCAAAATGGCACCAAAGTCATATGCAACCCTGAAAGCATATATGTAGTCCGAAAAAATACATTAATCTTCTTACCTTTTCCCAGATTGCCCATTACAGCGAATGTCTTCAACTCAAACTCTTGTGGACAGGGCGGCTGGAGGAGAGTGGTTATTTTATATTCCTGCCTTACCATCGTGGACTACTACATACCCGGTGATGAATCGTCCTTGATTATTGTCAATAAGCTCTGGAACAGATGAAAAAAATTAACAAAAGAAAACTTAACAAAAGGGTTAGTGAGTGGTACATCAGCGATATTTGCCAAACCCTGTGATTCTGCCTCCATCAATGACTGAAAGTCATATCAAACTTAGCTTCCTCATTTGCTAATTTGAAAAAAAGGGGGCAGGTCTTGGCGCATGGTCCCTCTAGATCTTGGCCCACGTTTCCTCCCTCTTCTCCATCTTAATGTATCATCCTCCCTTTTCTAAATCCACTGATAATAGTGTAACTGGATTTAGAACATCACCATGTTAGATAACAATATGGGGGCATAAGGGGGAAAAAAAAATCGACATATTTTGTCAGTCTATATGCTGAGAGATGGAGGGTCTGAGCTTGTTGCAGTATTTCTGATCCCGTATGAGGAGCTTATAGTGTGAGGGCGGCTTAACACTATGTCCTCTGTCTTCTACCAAGTTCTGAAGCAGCTACTACAGCTCCCACACAAGCGGGGCCCATGATAACAATGACGAGGGTCACAGAGTAATACCATAGAGGGCACTAATACAATGTAAAAGGGTTTTACCACATTCATTTTGCTATGCACCCCCAGCTCACTTGGTATATTCTCAAGTAGATTTGGGGACAGGAGACCACACAGATGCCCTTATTTAAGGGGATGGGCATACTGGGGCCATTTGGAGTGAATTCTATGAACGATCCAATCTCCTGTCACCAACAAAGTAATAGGTGAACCAGGAAAAACTAAAACTGTATCATGTAAATTCCATGGTGGGGTATTTAATATGTCCTCCTACTATCTCTTCACAAGTTACATATAAAGGGGACAGTACAGTCTTTAAAATGTGTTTTGCATTTTTGCATTAACCCCTTAATCTAAATAGTGACAATATATATAATATATTATACAGTGTTGGCCAAAAGTATTGACACCCCTGCAATTCTGTCAGATAATACTCAGTTTCTTCCTGAAAATGATTGCAATCACACATTCTTTGGTATTATTATCTTCATTTAATTTGTCTTCAATGAAAAAAAACACAAAAAGAACTGTCCTAAAGCCAAATTGAATATAATTCCACACCAAACATAAAAAAGGGGGTGGACAAAAGTATTGGCACCCTTAGAAAAATCATGTGATGCTTCTCTAATTTGTGTAATTAACAGCACCTGTAACTTTCCTGTGGCACCTAACAGGTGTTGGCAATAACTAAATCACACTTGCTGCCAGTTGACATGGATTAAAGTTGACTCAACCTCTGTCCTGTGTCCTTGTGTGTACCACATTGAGCATGGAGAAAAGAAAGAAGACCAAAGAACTGTCTGAGGACTTGAGAAACCAAATTGTGAGGAAGCATGAGCAATCTCAAGGCTACAAGTCCATCTCCAAAGACCTGAATGTTCCAGTGTCTACCGTGCACAGTGTCATCAAAAAGTTTAAAGCCCATGGCACTGTGGCTAACCTCCCTAGATGTGGACAGAAAAGAAAAATTGAGAGATTTCAACGCAAGATTGTGCGGATGGTGGATAAAGAACCTCGACTAACATCCAAACAAGTTCAAGCTGCCCTGCAGTCCGAGGGTACAACATTGTCAACCCGTACTATCCGTTGGCGTCTGAATGAAAAGGGACTGTATGGTAGGAGACCCAGGACGACCCCACTTCTTACCCCGAAACATAAAAAAGCCAGGCTGGAGTTTGCCAAAACTTACCTGAGAAAGCCTAAAACGTTTTGGAAGAATGTTCTCTCTTTTTGGGCAAAGGCATCAACATAGAGTTTACAGGAGAAAAAAAGAGGCATTCAAAGAAAAGAACAAGGACCCTACAGTCAAACATGGCGGAGGTTCCCTGATGTTTTGGGGTTGCTTTGCTGCCTCTGGCACTGGACTGCTTGACCGTGTGCATGGCATTATGAAGTCTGAAGACTACCAATAAATTTTGCAGCATAATGTAGGGCCCAGTGTGAGAAAGCTGGGTCTCCCTCAGAGGTCATGGGTCTTCCAGCAGGACAATGACCCAAAACACACTTCAAAAAGCACTAGAAAATGGTTTGAGAAAGCACTGGAGACTTCTAAGGTGGCCAGCAATGAGTCCAGACCTGAATCCCATAGAACACCTGTGGAGAGATCTAAAAATGTCAGTTTGGAGAAGGCACCCTTCAAATATCAGGGACCTGGAGCAGTTTGCCAAAGAAGAATGGTCTAAAATTCCAGCAGAGCATTGTAAGAAACTCACTGATGGTTACCGGAAGCGGTTGATTTTGGCTAAAGGTTGTGCAACCAAGTATTAGGCTGAGGGTGCCAATACTTTTGTCTGGCCCATTTTTGGAGTTTTGTGTGAAATGATCAATGTTTTGCTTTTTGCTTCATTCTCTTTTGTGTTTTTTCATTGAAGACAAATGAAATGAAGATAATAATACCAAAGAATTTGTGATTGCAATCATTTTCAGGAAGAAACTGAGTATTATCTGACAGAATTGCAGGGGTGTCAATACTTTTGGCCACAACTGTATATATAAAAACATTTCCCAAAACATTTAAATAAAAAGCACTATGTGAACAAAGCCTAAATATTTTGTTATCTGTAACTTTAAATTTTTGTTTTCTAGCAACACTGAACACCATATATTTAGTGGAAAATACTTGCTCTTCCATTCAAAACCGTCCTGGGAACATTTCCTGAAACTCCATCCCTGCAGCAAAAATAGTTACCCCCAGGATCTGGTGTGTGAACCTGGTGCTGGCTATACTGGTATTTTTCTGCCTCTGATAGCCGACTTTGGACAATTACTTGTTTCTCAAAGAACGTGAAGGTTAGAAGCTGCAGGAAAATTCCAGCATTTTGGCAGAACAGGTTTTTTTCCTTATCATTCCCCATCTCCTCGCCTAATTTTTAGGACTTGTCATTAAAGGGGTTGTGTCACGAAGCAATAAACTGCTAATGTTGCAGACATCTTTTAAATAAACATTATTGTAATGTAATTATATTAAAAATTATGCTCCATTTGAAAGATTTGCCCTAATGATGTTAGATATGGCGCCCCCTAGTGTTTGTAGTAATGGGCACCCCGTCCGACCTGTAAAACACCTTCTACAGGTCGCTCATGCGCAGTTCTCCCTCTTTGAAGTGGTTGCCCTGCTCTGAATCCCTCCACACGTCAGCAGCCGGATCTCAATCCAGCTGAAGTAGTGTAATATGTGGCCTGTGCTGCCTGTATACAATACACAGGGACGCTCCCAGCACAGGCCACCAGGGCAGGAATAGCTCCAATGTCACCTGAAGATTACACCCGCAGCCCGGCATCTTCTATGCGGGATCAGTGCAGCATCCAATGCCTTTCCTTGTCCTGTCACTGCTGAGTCCTGTAGCTGTGAGTGAGAGGAAAAGGAAGTGCACTGATCCAGCTCCACATGTCCTGCCTCTCCCCCAGTTGGTGTCCAGGGAGTTGTGCGATGGCACAGGGCACCGGCCGTCACACTGCAGAGGGAGCGCCAGAGAGCCAGGTGGTTCCTGTGCTCCCTGATCTCTGCCACCTCTCAGCCATGTCTCTAGGCTGTGATTTCCCTCTGTCGGGGGGGTTGGTGCAGATCTGGGGAGGCAGGTTTGGGGAGGTGAAAGTATGGGCTTGTGAAGGGTTGCTGATTTGGGGGGACGGGGCTGCAGATTTGAGGGGTGCGCATATAGGAGGGGGTGTGATTTTGGGAGGGCGGGGGTGAGTGCGGCAGGGTGGACAGGTTTTGGGGTGGAGGAGTGAGGGGTGGGTTTGGGGGGGAGCATGGGCGGTTGGAGGGGTAGGTTTGATGCATATAGTGGACATACATACACATAGATACACATACATACACTCAGCGTATAACTAGGAACGGTTAGTTACTATGCCCGGGCAATGACAGGCTCACAACTAGTATATATGTATATATTTATTAGCACTTTCGTTTTGGTCCCTACCTAATTACTTCCTGCTTGAAGGCATGTTTAGTGATCACTATTATGTCCTGATATATATCAATGCATGCTTAGCTGTACATGGTGCCCTTGGAAAAAGCATTTTTGGCGAAACACGCACTGAGCTCTGCGGTAAATATGCACCTTCATATACGATTCTACACATGGATTAATTTATATCTTACCTGATCCTATGTTTTAATGGTGTGTGTGTATATATATATTATTACATATATTTATTAGCTGTAGACCCCATCGTTACCTGGTGTAATACAGGGGATATGTGTGGGCTCATGGTTTAATAAAGGGGATACGTGTCATATCCTGGTTTAATAGAAGGGATATGTGTGGGTGTCTGGTGTAATATAGGGGATATGTGTGGGTTCCTGGTGTAATTCAGGGGATATGTGTGGGCTCTTGGTGTAATACAGGGGATAAGTGTCCTGGTGTAGTAAAGCGGATGTGTGGGCTCCTGGTGTACTACAGGAGATGTGTGGGCTCCTGGTGTAATACAGGGGATATGTGTTGGCTACTGGTGTAATACAGGGGGTATGTGTAGACTTCTGGTTTAATAGAGGTTTTATGTGTGGGTTTCTGGTGTAATACAGGGGATATGTGTGGGCTCCTAGTGTTATATAGGGAATATGTGTGGGCTCCTGGTGTATTATAGGGGATATGTGTGGGCTCCTGGTTTAATATAGAGGATACATGTCGGATCCTGGTTTAATAGAGGGGATATGTGTGGGCTCCTGATGTAATTCAGGGGCTATGTGTGGGCTCCTGGTGTAATTCAGGGGATATGTGTGGGCTCCTGGTGTAATAAAGGGGCTATGTGTGGGTGTCTGGTGTAATACAGGGGGCTGCGTGCGACCTCCTGCTGTATACCGGGGTCTGTGTGTGGGAGGTTGTTAAAAGAGGTGTGTTAGTCCCTTTGATGTTTCTGTGGCTGCTGCTTCACTGAGAGTCATGTCCCAGAGTGCACCATTTTCCAGAAGTCCTTGTCTTCGGCAGCTTCCTGGAATGTTTCACAGACATACATAAACTTTGTTATACTATGAATGTCCGTTGCCTATAGCAACCATTCAGAAGCAGAGCTGTGATTGGTTGCTCTAGGCCAGGGGTGCCCAACCACCGGTCCGCGGACCGGGCCGCGGCGGTCTTTGTGCCGGTCTGCGGATCGCTGCAGGCTTCCCCGCCCCCCTGTGAAGTCCCCGCCCACCACCCCCTCACCTCCTGAACTATGCCACTCTGAGCTGAGGCCTCAGCTGCGTGCATAGATGTACAAGGTGAGCTCTCGGCCAATCAGTGCAGCAGACATGCCCTGATTGGCCCGCTACTGCCGCGCTGTTATTGGCCGACAGCTTCCCTCGTACAGGTAAGCAGCTGAGGCAGAGACGTGGCCGGAGTTTCATATCTCACGCTATTTTCCAAGGGCAGCAGTGACGTGAGCTTCCACGTCACGTGAAGCGCTGGAAATAGCGCGAGATTTGAAACTCCGGCCACGTCTCTTCCTCAGCTCCTTTGCTGTACTGCTGGCAGGAGCAATGAGCATCAGCTGGCAAGTGTGAGGGGGGCATTCAGGGACAATGTCTGTGTGATTGGGGGCATTCAAGGTAATGTCTGTGTGAGGGGGCATTCAAGGTAATGTCTGTGTGAGGGGGCATTCAGGGGCAATGTCTGTGTGAGGGGGCATTCAGGGGCAATGTCTGTGTGTGGGAAGCATTCAGGGGCAATGTCTGTGTGAGGGGGGCGTTCAGGGGCAATGTCTGTGTGTGGGGGGCATTCAGAGGCAATGTCTGTGTGTGGGGGGCATTCAGGGGCAATGTCTGTGTGTGGGGGGCATTCAGGGCAATGTCTGTGTGTGGGGGGCATTCAGGGCAATGTCTGTGTGTGGGGCATTGGGCAATGTCTGTGTGTGGGGGGCATTCAGAGGCAATGTCTGTGTGTGGGGGGCATTCAGGGGCAATGTCTGTGTGTGGGGACATTCAGGGGCAATGTCTGTGTGTGGGGCATTCAGGGGTCAGTCTTTGTGGGGGGTGGATTGTACTGGGTTCAGTGTCTGTGTGTGTGTAGGGGCAATATGTGAGGGGGGTATTCAGGGATCAGTGTGTGTGATGGTTTATACAAGGGGTAATGTCTGTGTGTGTGGGGTTATTAAGATGGCAGTGTGTCTGTGTGTGGGGGATTGTACAGGGGGCAGTATGTCTGTGTGTGGGGGTTATACAAGGGTCAATGTGTGTGTGCAAGGGTTATACAGGAGGCAGTGTGTGTGTGGGGGAGAATTTGCTGTGTGGAGGGATGCGACGCTGCATTAAACTATGAAGAGCTGTGACACTGCATTATATTATATGGAGGGATATGAGGCTGCATTATATTATATGGAGGGATATGAGGCTGCATTATATTATATGGAGGGATATGAGGTTGTATTATACTTTATGGAGGGCTGTGACGCTGCATTGTACTATATGGAGGGCTGTGAGGCTGTATTATACAATGTGGAGGGCTGGGACGCTGCATTATATTATATGAAAATAAGGTGTAGCGCATCTTTTGAGGAAACAGGGTGGTAAATGCCACCCCTTCTCCATAGCCCTGCCCCATAAGTTCAAAGCCCTGCCCCGCCGGGCCCCGGAAAAACAATCTTTCATGAAGTCGGTCCCCGGTGCAAAAAAGGTTGGGGACCCCTGCTCTAGGCCACCTGAGAAATATCCAGGCTAACTGTCAAAACAGGCATGGCAGTATCTATTATGCACGCATACAAATATCGAATAGGGGTTTTACTGACTGTGAAGCGCAGGGGCTAAAACTTCCCTTCAAAACATACATAGTCTATGATGTTCCCTGAGTCAAATGGGGTGTGTGCAAAATGTTGCAAAGTTTTGTAAAATGCCATGGTGTGGATTCCTTTAGTGGACATACAGTATATATACAGCTGTGTGTGTGTGTGTGTGTGTGTGGTATATATATACAGTTAGGGCCAGAAATATTTGGACAGTGACACAATTTTCGCGAGTTGGGCTCTGCATGCCACCACATTGGATTTGAAATGAAACCTCTACAACAGAATTCAAGTGCAGATTGTAACATTTAATTTGAAGGGTTGAACAAAAATATCTGATAGAAAATGTAGGAATCGTACACATTTCTTTACAAACACTCCACATTTTAGGAGGTCAAAAGTAATTGGACAAATAAACATAACCCAAACAAAATATTTTTATTTTCAATATTTTGTTGCGAATCCTTTGGAGGCAATCACTGCCTTAAGTCTAGAACCCATGGACATCACCAAACACTGGGTTTCCTCCTTCTTAATGCTTTGCCAGGCCTTTACAGCCGCAGCCTTCAGGTCTTGCTTGTTTGTGGGTCTTTCCGTCTTAAGTCTGGATTTCAGCAAGTGGAATGCATGCTCAATTGGGTTAAGATCTGGTGATTGACTTGGCCATTGCAGAATGTTCCACTTTTTTGCACTCATGAACTCCTGGGTAGCTTTGGCTGTATGCTTGGGGTCATTGTCCATCTGTATTATGGAGCGCCGTCCAATCAACTTTGCAGCATTTGGCTGAATTTGGGCTGAAAGTATATCCCGGTACACTTCAGAATTCATCTGGCTACTCTTGTCTGCTGTTATGTCATCAATAAACACAAGTGACCCAGTGCCATTGAAAGCCATGCATGCCCATGCCATCACGTTGCCTCCACCATGTTTTACAGAGGATGTGGTGTGCCTTGGATCATGTGCCGTTCCCTTTCTTCTCCAAACTTTTTTCTTCCCATCATTCTGGTACAGGTTGATCTTTGTCTCATCTGTCCATAGAATACTTTTCCAGAACTGAGCTGGCTTCTTGAGGTGTTTTTCAGCAAATTTAACTCTGGCCTGTCTATTTTTGGAATTGATGAATGGTTTGCATCTAGATGTGAACCCTTTGTATTTACTGTTATGGAGTCTTCTCTTTACTGTTGACTTAGAGACATATACACCTACTTCACTGAGAGTGTTCTGGACTTCAGTTGATGTTGTGAACGGGTTCTTCTTCATCAAATAAAGTATGCGGCGATCATCCACCACTGTTGTCATCCGTGGACGCTCAGGCCTTTTAGAGTTCCCAAGCTCACCAGTCAATTCCTTTTTTCTCAGAATGTACCCAACTGTTGATTTTGCTACTCCAAGCATGTCTGCTTATCTCTCTGATGGATTTTTTCTTTTTTTTCAGCCTCAGGATGTTCTGCTTCACCTCAATGGAGAGTTCCTTTGACCGCATGTTGTCTGGTCACAGCAACAGCTTCCAAATGCAAAACCACACACCTGGAATCCACCCCTGACCTTTTAACTACTTCATTGATTACAGGTTAACGAGGGAGACGCCTTCAGAGTTAATTGCAGCCCTTAAGAGTCCATTGTCCAATTACTTTTGGTCCCTTGAAAAAGAGGAGGCTATGCATTACAGAGCTATGATTCCTAAACCCTTTCTCCAATTTGGATGTGGAAACTCTCATATTGCAGCTGGGAGTGTGCACTTTCAGCCTATTATATATAAATGTTCTGAACATGTTTGTAAACAGTAATAACAAACTTGTACTGTCAATATTTTGCCTAACTGTATAATGTGTATATGTAATGCGTGCAAGTGCCATGCCCCGTGTAATTTTGAATAAAATGTGTGCATTACCTGGAATGTATCACAAAATGTCAAACTAAACAGTAATATACAAAAAGGGTGAAGAGAGATGAGGATTTTGTATGTGAGGGGACTATATGAATCCAGCAAAGCGGAGGGATACAGTCAAGGCAAGAATGTGGCAGTTGTGGTCACACTGTCTTTTTTTGAACCCCTCCCACAATCTCTCCTGCTCAGCTCAGCATGGAGGAGAAACAAACAAAACAAAAAAAACATACAAAAAGGTATTTTTTATTCATGATATACATTGTAGACATTTTTTGTGAATATTTACACTTATTTAGAGACTTTTGCCTGAAAAGCGTTTCGTGGCACAACCCCTTTAACTACACTTAACACTTAGGCTGGGTTCACATTGCGGCGTGATCCGGTCTGGGGCTGTCAGGGGTGACAGCCCGGGACCGGATTTTTGCTCCATAGAATACTATCGTGCGGGACGAAGCTGGATGGAGCTGGATGGCAGTTATCTGCCATCCGGCTGCTATCTCGCTGGATGTATCCGGGAGAAGTGGGTTTTTTCTGCCGAATCCGAAAACGTTGCATAGTATTCTATGGAGCAAAAATCCAGTCCCGGGCTATCACCCCTGACAGCCCCGACCGTATCACGCCGCAATGTGAACCCAGCCTTAGGCTACACTTAACACTTATGGTACCTTTACACGCCGCCACAACAGGATGCATACAACCCGCTACAGGCTACGATTGTAGCTTGTCGCGCCAATATCGCCCGTAGTAGCGGCGTGTGAAGACGGGACGACACAGCCGGCTACAGATACATCTGTATCCGTGCACTGCCCATAAACAGATGGCTACATCGCCGATTGTAGCGAGTTGTCTCGGCGTGTAAAGAACCCACAGAAGGGAACTGTGGATACCCGGCGATGTAGCTGCAATGTAGCTAAGGCGTCACCCAGGCTCCGTGTTACCGCGCCCCATCTGCGATCATTGGTGGAAGCTCCTGCATGACGATTGGTAGTAGCTGCATAGGGCGGCATATTTAAGGAGCTGACCAGTCACACTACACAATTGCTCGAGCGTCATGTATTAATCAGCCTCCTGCGATGCCTGCCCAATCATGATGTTCTGGCTTTGTCCTATCATCGTACGGACGTCTTGTAATCCACAATTGTGGCACGCCTATGTGCTGTCCCTGCTGCACCAGGTCCGCCCATATTAGCTTGTTGTAGCGTTGTGTAAATGAGGTACGCTGAGCCACAGATGGCTACTTGAGACACCCGGCGATGTAGCTAGCTGTAAATGTAGCGTAGCGTAGCGCACCTTGTGGCGGCGTGTAAAGAGGGTGCGGTTCCCGTTGGTAACCGTTTGGGCGTGCTCGTGCACGTGAAGTAGCCGTTGGTATCCATCCTGCAGTGGCGGCGTGTAAAGGTACCATTAGGCTACACTTAACACTTAAAGGGCCCTTTACACGCGGCTACATTTCTAGGGTGGCTACAGGTAACTTACTGGTTGCAGTGAAATCATGGAGAAAAGGTTCTATCTTGTTGCTGTGTACAAATGGAATAATCTCTACATGATTTCACTGCAACCAGTAAGTTACCTGTAGCCACCCTAGAAATGTAGCCGCGTGTAAAGGGGCCCTTAGGCTACACTTAACACTTAGGCTGGGTTCACATTGCGGCGTCATACGGTCCGGGGCTGTCAGGGGTGAAGTTGCATGCAACGTTTTTGGATTCGGCAGAAAAAAACCCACTTCTCCCGGATACATCCGGCGAGATAGCAGCCGGATGGCCGATAACTGCCATCCGGCTCCGTCCAGCCCGATAGTATCCTATGGAGCAAAACTCCGGTCCCGGGCTGTCACCCCTGACAGCCCCGGACCGGATGACGCCGCAATGTGAACCCAGCCTTAGGCTACACTTAACACTTTACACTAACTAGGCTACACTTAACAGTTAGGCTACACTTAACACTTGGGCTACACTTAACTACACTAAGCCACTGAATATTACATATAGACTTTACATGTTGTTTAGACATGGAGTCAGGCCATGATGATCTTGGGAAATTCGGTGATCCTGCCATTCTGCAGGCAGGATAGCAGATGACCTCTCATCTTCTCATGATGGAACATGGCTGTGAGTTCACCATCTGCCAGAAACTCAAAGGCGAATGCTATGGCGAATACCCCGCAATCATAGGCGTTGTTCTGCTGATCCACTGTCATAAATATGACATGTTTCAGGGGCTCATCGATCACTGTGCTGTAGATGTTCTTGATCTGCTCACGGATTGATGGAGACAGTTTTCCGTTGTTCATGCTGTCAGCCACCAGGATTTTTCCATTTTTGAAGCATGTCGTCAGCCAATGTGCCCTCTCTGAGTCACAGTGGATCTGTACAGCTTTTTGCAGTACGCTGTACCCTGGCACTACGGGAACACAGGGGGGCTGCAGACCATCAAAGCCCTCAAACTGATTGTGCAGCATATCCTGGGCCATTGAGATAATTTCATCATCAAGCCAGCCCTGCAGGCCTTTGTGCTGTAGGATCTTTAAGTGCTGTGGAGCCAGGGTGTTCCCCTGACTGCAGGTGTTGGCTGTCCCCACCGGTGGACTCTGCGACTTCGGGGCTCCAGCACTTATCAGAACTGAACTTCCTGTAGTGACTTTCTTAGCCGGTGGCATCATCTTGGGCTGGCTGTCCTCAGAGGCTAATTTCCTTTTTAGACCGCGTCTATTTTTTGGCAGCCTCTTGTCTGTTTCTTGGGCACATTCTGGATGAGCAAGATGTTTTTGGATTTTTGTAATGGTGGAGGTGGAGGCAGAATCCCCTGCCATGTAGAGTGGGCTACATTCACCTCTGTCTTGACTGATGACTTGGTCTTGTTGTATTTTCATAACAACCGGCCTGATCCTCCTGACCGCTTGAATGGTGGCAGATTTCTTGGCCAAGAAAGAATTCCTCATCACAGTCGTCCTCTTGTAATAAGATTTCTTTAATCGGGTCAGAAGGCTGCAGCCATTTGACTTGCATGATGAGAAAGCCTTCACCAGCAGCCGATGGCTATAACATGGACGTCGCCTGTACATCCTCATGATAGCTTGGCTTTGTCTCATTTGTATTATTGTAACCTTGTGTATTCTACAATTGAGTCAGAGAAATGACAAGTCTGGCTGTGCACATTCTTCATATGACTTGTGATGTCATCGAGTTCCGTGTAGTCGATGACATCAAAATGGGATCATCAGCTCCAGCTGCTATTGGTCACCAGTAAGATTCAAATTTCCCGCCACATTCTCTATCAGAGGAGTAAGAAGGAGCGTATGTGTGTGGCCACATCTCCACTGAGGTATATGGAGGATGGGGGGACTGGGGGCCACCATTCCCCCGATAAGTGAGGACACCAGAGGGGGCATTTATGGAGTTTACAGTAAAGGGTCAAGTGCCCAAAGTGGCCAAATCATTGCAGTCAGTGGTTGGTTCTGTAAATCTTATAGAGAATAATAACAACTTGATAATTTTCATATTGAACATTTTTATTCCAAATCATCTTTGGAAACTGCGGCTTATACATTTTATTTTCATGGAACTTTTATAAAATATACAAAAATTACAATAAACGTTCTTAATCAAACTCTACAACTCCCAAGAAGATATGTATTTATTTTTATATAAAACTATGGGAGAACTCCAGCTTTTTATTTTATTTGTAAAATAAGGTTTTATCGGTCGGACATGACAGCACCTGCGAGAGAGGGATCTGTGGCACCAATGCAGGGATTACCACAGGACCCACCTTGGCACACACAGCATACAACACTTTCCACCCCAGGCCTGAAGGGTGAGCTCCACTTACTGCCTTAAGCAAGATTCCCGATAAAGATCCAGGCCTGGGGGGAGGAGCCTGTTAGTTAGTTAGTCAGTCAGTCAGACGGAGGGAGTCAAGGAGTGACAGTTGAGGAGTCAAGAAGGAGGAAGAGCTGGTTGCTGGGACCAAGTCAGGCCCAGAAACAGAAAAGACTGACACTGGAGCTGTGTAATACCCTAGAAAGGGACGGAGGCAAGTGGAAAGTTAGAAAATTCTAGAAAGAGGGGAACAGAAATAATTGCCCTTTAGCCCACCCGGACACCAGAGTCCAAAGCTGCTTTTGATCCAGACATAGCAGAGAAAGCCCGACAGACAGGAGGATTTAATCCCCCTGGAGCTCAGGAGACCAAGACCCCAAACCTGACCAAACACGGGACCCAAGGAAAGAAGTAGGGATCCCCACAGAAAGGTCCTCATCGTCAGTTGTGGAGTATCATCCTGAGAGCGAGAGAGAAAGTGGCAGGTTCAGCTTGAGGCAGAACTTTCCCAAATCACCACACACGCAAATAGAGGAGGCTTCATAACTTTCAAAGGTGGATGTCCAAACTGCACCGGCCACCTGGTTACCCTCCTGGACCGTTCCTGCTACCCGCCATCAGTAAAAAAAAGGTACTGAAACAGAGACTATTGTGTGTGTGCCTGATTCACCGCTGCCGCCTGCAGCGTTCACAGCAGAACCACTACTACTACTCCCCTCATCCACACCGCTGCCTGAGGTAAAGCTCCGCCTGTGGGGAGCTGTACTACCCAAAGCTGCATCACCATCACCTCAGCGGCCGGCTGTAGCGCTTTTAACTACATTACCAGGTACTACAGGTGGCATTACGTATAATAATCCCCCATCCCAAATAGTTTTCCCCTCAGCCATTGAGTGTCCAGTGCACGGGACCTGGACCCGACCAGCCATGATACCCACTGAAGTAGCAACCTGCTCGGTATCTGAGTACTCCCTACCCTGTCGACCGACTCATTTATGGCATCATGAACAGGATCCAACCAGCCTGATAATACCAGGTAAAGTGTGCCTATTGACTTTATTAACTATTAAACTGTGAACCGAACCGCCATTGCCACAGAAATTAAGCTGTGTCACAGAGCGGTTGAAAAAGAGCGTGAAAATAGGCTCCGCCCCTTCGCTCTGTCGAGGATTGACGAAGTGCAGTGGCTGGTTCCGGAGGGGCCCGAGGACTGATGAGTTGAACTTTGTTAATCTGTGTACCTAGTGGCTGATGCCGGAGACTACCTCAAAGTTTACCTCAGCGGCTGGCAGCGGTAAACTAGGGGGGCACCACCATGAGAGAAGCCGACGAAGTCCGAGTCCCCATAGGAGGGCATGTCCAGGATGCAGCACCGGCCGGTCCCTCAGCCGATGTAGGATCCGCAGCACCTGGAGCGGTGGCCACGATAATGCCAATAGCCTTGTCGTACATACCGGGAGCAAAATGGTTACCGACCTATGCAGCCTTCAAACATAAAATATGTGCAGTGCTGGACATGTATGCAATGACAGGAAAGCAGCGAGCCGCCGTTGTACTGGTACAATTAATAGGTGCAGCGGAGCTAGAGGTCGAGTGTTGGAGCGATGCTGACAGAGACTCAGTAGAAAATGTGTTTGACAAGCTCAGGGCTGCTTTTGAAAAATGCACATGGGCTGAGCTAAGGATGTTATTCTACCAATGCAAACAGAGACCACGGGGCGTGGCCTAACGTTTGATGTGAACAGTTGGGTGGTAGTGCTTCTCCGCCACCGAGACTTACAGTTATCCTGCTAGGAGCCCAAATCTGGTCGGTATTTCCCCAGGTGCCGATGTCCGATAGTTCCTGGAGCCAGGGGAGAGCATCAGTGAGACTCAGGGAGTCGGAGATGGTGCGCAAACGGCAGAAAGATGTCGGACCAGGAGGCAGCACACAAAATCAATATGGCGCTGAGAAGGAGGAGGAGGCGGGACGGAGGAACACTGCATATGAAAGGAGACTGGAGGTGGCTGAACGGCTGCAAAGGTATGTGAGGGACGCTGAGG
The DNA here is from genome assembly GCA_033576535.1 of Allobates femoralis. NCBI lineage: Eukaryota > Metazoa > Chordata > Amphibia > Anura > Aromobatidae > Allobates > Allobates femoralis. Next base: position 39,361,425 of record JARQOC010000007.1, read on the forward strand.
CACACACAGAAGGAAATGAACTGCAAGGAGGAGACTGTGAGGCTGAAGAGGAGGTGGCTGTGCAGGAGAGAGAAAAGGGGGCTACAGAGGACGATACAGACCTGCAGAGGGAATGTGATAATGGAGCCTGGAGGCAACTATGAATCAGGGTGAGGGAGAACCCACACTAAGAGATGTTTTTCAAGTAGTATCCTTCTGTAAAACCACTTTGACTACCCTGACACAACAAGTAAATGGCTTGAAGGAGGAGATGGGAGGTATAAAAGTAGCCATGCAGAAAGTCAATGTCAGGATGACTGCTGTGGAAGACGGAGTTAGTGCCACAGAGGATCATTTGACAACAATGCAAAGACACAGCACCAGCACACTCAAAAGATAACTGTTGTGGCTAATAAGAATGACGACCTGGAAAACCGGTCCAGTAGAAATAATTTACGCATTGTGGGTATTCCTGAGAAAGCAGAGGGTGCTGACCCCACAGCTTTCATTGAGAAATGGCTGCTTGATAAATTTGGCGCTGAACATTTAACGAGAGTGTTTGCTGTTGAAAGAGCGCATTGTGTGCCTATGAGGCCTCCCGTCCCAGGAGATGCTCCTCGCACTATGCTGGCCAGAATATTGAACTGTAGGGACAGAGACATTATTTTACGCAAAGCCGGAAGGATGGCAGATCTCAATATGGATGGGAAACGCATAGAGATATATCCTGATTACTCGGCTGAGGTTCAGAAACTGCGTCTACGCTACAGTGAGGTGAAAAAACAACTTTGTGCCCTGAATGTAAAATATTCCACAATATATCCAGCAAAGCTATGGGTGGAAGCTATGGGCGGGGTACAATTTTTTCCCACCCCAGTGGAAGTCAATGTGTGGCTGGAGCAGAACCGTACCAAACTCAGAGCAGAGAAAGACTTGATAAAATGAATACATTGAACATGCTTTGATTGAGGACGTTGTTGCGGCAATGCTGTGGTGTTGCGCCCTATTTGGAGGGGGGGGGGAAGGAAACTGTTGCTGTTAAGCTTTAATAAGATTGTTTTTGGTTCGGGACTCTGCAAGATATGGACAATACGGCGGAGGAGTTGCGGGAGACTGGTGGAGATTGACACGTGCCCATGCGTGCGATATGGGAACAGCGTTTGGGTTTCTTATACACCCACTCTCAGTTTTTGGAGAGAGCGTTAAATACAGGGAGGGGAAGGTGGGGGAGGGGTAAAGGTTGGCAGGGCATGGGGGAGTGTTCGTATGGGAGTACCGTTTGGATTGTTATGAAGTGGGGAAGATGGGGGAAAAAGGAAATTCTATGTAAAATGTCTTCTTTGTTTCACAATGAGTAATAGCAAATCCAAATTCCAAGTTGGAATGTCCGAGGTATATCGGATAAGGTGAAGAGAGCGGGAATTCTGAGTCATGTTAGATGGTGTGATCCATTGATTACGTGCTTGCAAGAAACGCACCTTACAAAAGACACAGTGCACTGGCTAACAAAACCATGGATTCTAAAAGCCTATCACTCCACATATTCATCCTACTCAAGGGGGGGTATCAGTGTTGGTACACGCTCATGCTCATTATGAGGAATTGGAGGTGCATGTTGATAGTGATGGTCAATTTGTCTGGGTGGCTTGTAGATTGTTTGGACAGCAGATGACCCTTGTGGCCCTATATATTCCACCGCCATATTCCAGGAAGAAATTGCAGGAAATAATGGAGCTGACGGGTAAGAGAGGGGGATCCCCGTTGTTGATAATGGGGGATGTGAACAACATTATGAATGAATATTGGGATAAAGTACGACCGGAAGGTATGATGATGGGTCTGATAGACTGATGCATTATATAGGTGAACTTGGACTGATAGCTATGTGGAGAGTGCAGAATGAAAGGAAAAGATGTTTCTCCTGCCACTCTGTGACACATGGTACACTTTCCTGGATAGATTTGGCGCTGGGAGATGTCGGTATGGACAAAATAGTGAGGGAAGTAGTATACCTGCAGAGGATATTGTCTGATCATAGTCCTATACAGATCACACTCCTTTTAGGACCAAATCGGGGTCGGCGGGGGGGATGGCAACTTCATCCGACATGGCTTAAAATGATAGATATTGGCAATATAGAAAAGGAACTTGAGCAATATTTTCAAACAAATGAGGGAAGTACAGAATTGACGGTGGTATGGGATGGCACAAAAGCCTTTATGCGAGGACTCTTTATTAGAGACATTGCCCGATGTAAAACAAAAATAAACAAGCTGACAGGAAATGAGAGACGAACTGACTAAGGCAGAAGCAGCTATGATATTTACACCTACGAGTGACGCCCACAATAGATTGAGACAGGCAAGAAGCGGTAAATAAAGTACAATTGAAACACGCAGAAAGGAAAAGAGCATTTCAACCATCCCTGTTTTATGAAGAAGGGGAGAGAGTGGGTCACTTGTTATCAGTTATTGCAGCTGCGCAGAGGGAATCATCTCGTGTGTATAAATTGTGGGACACGGAAGGAGCGGTGGTCACGGACACAGCTGGTATTCTGGAAGTTTTTTAAGATTTTTACACTACACTATATACCTCTGAGACACGGGCTGGTGACCGGGAAGTAGAGGAGTTTTTGGAGGGCATACAACTACCTAAATTGGCGGCTGAGGATAGTCAGAGTCTGGATGAACCATTGAGGATTGAGGAAGTGGAGGGGATGTTAAGATACTCGCTAAAATCTTGGCTACCCGTCTCACTGGGGTTATGCATTCTATCATTCATACTGACCAATCAGGCTTTATGCCGAACCACTCCACAGCAATAAATCTGAGACGATTATTCCTCAATTTACAACTGCCAGCTGATAATGGTGGCCAAAGGATAGTGGTATCACTTGACGCAAAAAAAGCTTTCCATAGTGTGGAGTGGAGGTATTTATGGAAAATAATGGAATTGATGGGCTTTGGGTCTGGGTTCCTGGTGTGGGTGAAACTTTTGTATTCATCTCCAAGGGCGGTAGTCAGGGTAAATGAAGAACAGTCAGGGTCTTTTGAGCTGCATAGAGGCACGCGGCAGGGGTGTCCGTTGTCCCCATTGTTGTTTGCGGTGGCGTTGGAGCCTTTGGCAGCCAAAATTAGAGCCTCAATGGGGGTAGTTGGATTCAAATATTGAAATGTTGAAGAAAAAATCGCCTTATATGCCGATGATATTTTATTATTCTTGGAAGGCGCGGGGGAGACGCTGAGAACTACAATGGACATAATTAAACAATTCGGTGAAGTATCGGGTCTCCAGATAAATTGGCACAAGTCTAGTGTTATGGCAGTAGATAGAGAAATTGGGGTGGAGGAGATAGCTGAAAGGGGACGGCAGCTTCAACTGGTTTTGCAGTTCAAATATCTTGGGATATGGGTGGCACTTCCACTGACTCGCTTTATGGATATGAACATTACTCCGTTACTAGAGAAATTTAAACGTAAGATAGGAGCATGGTGCAAGTTGTCTTTGACAGTGACGGGCAGGGTTAACCTGATCAAGATGGTGTTGATGCCCCAATTAATGTATGCTTTTACATAATACGCCGATTTGGCTCCCGAAAAGGAGATTTAATGGTATCAACTCTATCTTTAGGACACATTGATTTGGGGTTAGAGACAGGCAAAGATCAAATTGGAAACCTTACAGAGAGGTAAAGATGAGGGAGGACTGGCTGTGTCAAATCCCTGGATATACTTCTTCGGTGCAGGGTCAGCACTCAGGGGTGGAGAAGAAGACTGTGAGGATCAGTTTGTAGGACACTGACATATATACGAAGGAAGCTTTATTCAGATGGAGGATGGGGCTTTAAGGGTGGATCGCAGTACCACGGTGGGCTGATTTCAAGTATGGGGACTATCAAATATAAGAGGGATAGATAATTGGTATAGTAAACTATACTCACCAATATGAGATAATGACATATCTCAGAAGTTACTAGTTGGGCATATGAGAACGATGGAAGGATGAAGGAGTGTGATATGTATGTCAGCTGTGAATGGTGATGAACTGAAACTTTGCAAGTTTGCAAACAGAATAGATATTCTGGGCATGGGAGTTTCAATACACCAGAATACCGTCACGCCTGATGGCTCAACGTAGCTAACAGATGTGAAAGTTCAAAAAGATATAGCATTGGATTTTGTAGCATGATGGGAGAACGAAAGGGGTCAGGTATTTACAATGATTGTTACATACTTATCTGGGAAAGTACCAGTCCTACGCGAAAAGTGGGAAAGAGTGAAATATCAATAGAACAATGGGATAATATACTAGAATATATACCTAGACTCTCGTCTAAGTGAACAAGCCAGAATATCGTACAGTATATACTCGTTATACAGACCGTTATAAGACGACCCAGTATTTGTCCCAAAAGCTAGGTGATGGAGTATTATGGTATAGCCTAGGATGAAATGGAGCAGCATCAGCTGTTATATACTACTGGTATATCAGTGTCCTCAGCAATGTAGTAAGGCATAGCTGTGTATACAGCACTCACTCATATAGCATAGCAGTGAGTATACAGGCCCTGTGAGTGTAACAAGGCCGTCCTTGTATACTGGGGCCCATGGGACTGTTAAATAAGATTCATAGCATCCTTGTCAGGGGCTTTCCGTCCGGCTTCTTCCTGCTTTTGCGTTAGTGCTGGACGTCACAATGAGTATTGTGCGGACTGAAGAACAGGAGCGGGACGGGGAGGGAAGGTAGTATAATGTTTGTATTATAAAGTGCCGCTGGGCCAGATACTAGGAGGGGTGTATACTGCTGGGCAGTGTATGCATATGCACCTCCCCCGCTGATGACGGGGAGCCACTATTCATTAATAGGGCGCCCTGACGCCGCGGTATGCGGCCCCCTCCTGCCCTCCACACCTCACCCCCCCCAAGCAAACACGTGACCGAATAACAGGGGCACTTTTCATCAAAATTGTGCTGAAAATCGGTTATACTGAGTATTATGGTTTATTGACACAGACTTATAAAACACAAGTTTTTTGAACAGTGTGGGAGTCTAGGTTCCAGATGTGACAGTCAGGGTACTTCACATGCATGGTCGGTCTAATTAGTCATAGTAACAGTCACCCAAAATAGGGGATTATGATGCGTGATGATAGAATCGTGGTGTGTTGGGGATGTGGGGGATAATACGATGCTTTAAGTGGCTATAGCATGATTGTTATATGTGGACACGTAAGTTAATTGCAAGAAAATGGATTGATTCAGAACCTCCTTCCAGAAGGGAATTTATTAATCGGTACAACATATGCTACGCTTGGAGGAAAGTGTATATAGACGAGACATAAGGAAAAGATATCTGAAAATATATGGTCCGCGTGGTTAGCAGTAATTTAATAATTCTAATGAATACTAAAAACGGGTATTTGATGCATACTTGGGGAGGGTGTGGAGGGAAGGAAGGGGAAGCTTACTGTATGTGATGTATCCTTTTTCTTTTTGATATTTATATAGGAATGGCTTTGGAAAATTTAATAAAAACTAACTTTAAAAAAAAAAAGAGACCACAAGATACCGTCAGAGACTATGCCCTGTGTTTACAAGGGTCACTCCAGTCTTTAAAACAGGTAGACCCCGCAAGTGTAGAAGATGAAGATAAAATGCTTGCAGAACAGTTTTTGTCAGCCTTTCACCGCCAGTAGGTACACATGTGGGTCTTAGATCATCCTGATGTGAACTTTAATGCTCTAAAAGACTGTGCTATAACTGTATTACAAGACCCATTGTCTGTAGAACTTGCAACTTCATCTTGGCAAGTTGATACCTCTGCCACAGACTTTGAGCCTAATTCTAAAGACCCTGCTAAGATTGTAAGGCAAGCTGGAGCACTAAACTCTGATGATGACCTATGTAATCAGGTGCTGCAGCTACTAACCAAAAACCTGGACTATGTGCTGACACTCTTGCAAGACCGGCCAGGGTCACAGCCACCAAGCAATATCCAGCTAGCTGATTGCCCTGCGATGTCCCGTGGATAGAAGAAGCCCATATCGCCAGTGGGGGACCAACAATGTCGACCAGTCTGGAGGGGACCAACAAGTCGCCCGTTCAGGGGACCAACGCACCATTCCGACGCAGAGCCATCGACTACACGGATTCTTCAGGACAACCAGTCTGTCTTCGCTGTAACAAACCAGGACACTTCGCAAGAGGATGTCCTTTAAACCCGAGATTCCTGAGGCCGGGGGCCAAGTCTCAGGAGTAAGACGCTTGGCCCCATATGACTGGCATAGTCGGTACGTGGGAGGCCGCCTATACCTCAACATTACTCTAGAAGGAATCCCACTTCAGTCCTTCTGGACACCGTGTCACAGGTTACCACCATCCCACATATCCTTTATAAACAATTTTGGTCTGATACCGATCTTAAACCTCCAGACTCTAGCTTTGTTATTCTTGCAGCTAATGGACAACCACTAAACCAGGTGGGGTTTAGAGAGGTTACAATAAGGCTGGGGAGGGTAGAGTTAAAAGGCCAAGGGTTATGTGTGATAGAGGATGACCCTATTAATAAATGCTCCTACATGGTAATTGGTACTAATGTGATTGAAAACTGCCTTGGAGAAGTGTTGTTTTTACTCCGACAGATTGCTGTGACTGCTGGTTATGGGCGGAGGAGAGTCCTTCAAAGAGAAATCCGGGCCCTCATCCACAAGCAACAGGTAAATCTGTCTGGGGGAGAGATTGGCAGTGTGCGGGTAACAGACCCGTTTACCATTGTGTTACCACTGAAAAGTGAAATGATGATATGGTGTCGAGCAGCTATAGGTCTCAGTGGAAAGGTATACCAGGCAGTTGTAGAGCCGGTATATTCAGAACATAGACCTACACTACTAACAGCCAGAGGGATGGTGGATGTACGCAGGGGAAGAGTACCAATCCGTGTATTAAACTGGAGGGAAGAGGAAGCAAAACTACCCCGGTATGCTACGGTAGCAAAGCTGTACACTGTCTGTGACAGTCATATACAGGCAGTAGAGCCCTTGCCCCTGTCAAACCAGGCGGAGGATAACAACTCCGAGGAACAGCTGGAGGGGTGGTGTCGGCAGTTACATATAGAAAGTGATGCCACCCCTTCTTACCAGAAGCATGCAGTCTACCGGGTAGCACAAGAGTTTGAACATGTATTCAGTAAGGATCCATTAGATTTTGGGAGAATTAAAGGGGTACACCATCATATATCCACGAAAGATCATCCCTCAATTAAAGTGAGATACAGACTTGTTCCACCAAATCACTACCAGTGTGCTAAAGAAATGCTGCAAGACATGAAGGTGGCCGGGGTTATAAGAGATAGTTGTCCTGGGCAGCCCCCTTAGTCCTATTCAGAAAGAAGGACTGCACAATGAGGATGTGCGTGGATTACAGGGAAATCAATAGGATCACTCACCAATATGCTTACCTGTTATCCCGAATAGAGGAGTCTCTTGCTGCATTAAAGACTGCTAATTATTTCTCCACAATATATCTCACTAGTGGGTATTGGCAGGTCTCCGTTGCAGAAGACCGGGAGAAGGCAGCATTTGCAACACCAATGGGCCTATGTGAATTCAATAGCATGCCATTCGGGTTATGTAATGCACCGGGAACGTTTCAATGGCTCATGGAATGTTGCCTGGGACACCGGAACTTCGAGACGGTGCTGTTATACCTGGATGACGTCATCGTGTATTCCAAGATTCATGAGGAACACCTGGAACATCTGGCATAGGTATTTGTAGCCCTAGCAAAGTATGGGATGAAACTTAAACCATCTAAATGTCACCTGCTGAAACCAAAAGTCCAATACCTCGGGCATGTGGTCAGCGCAGATGGAGTAACACCAGACCCAGAAAAAGTGACAGCTATCCAGGACTGGCAGAGGCCAACCACCGTCAGCGAGGTACGTCAATTCTTAGGTTTGGTTGGGTACTACAGAAGATTCATAAAGGGCTACACAAAGATGGCAGAGCCCTTGCAAGATCCCTTGGTAGGCCAATCTAAGAAGAGGAGGTCCTCTGAACCACCATTTGAATGGGGAAAGGAGCAAGAAGACTCTTTCCAGCAGATGAAGCGGGCTCTGACCGGTGAGGAAATACTGGCTTATCCTGACTATAACTTACCATTTGTCTTGTATACTTACGCAAGCAATGTAGGCCTAGGAGCAGTACTATCCCAGACACATGATGGCAAGGAAAGAGTAATTGCCTTTGCCAGCAGAAAACTACAACCCACCGAGAGGAACCCGGAAAACGACAGTTCCTTTAAGATGGAGTTCCTGGCCTTGTTCTGGGCTATAACAGTGCAGTTCAAGCATTACCTGGCAGCTTCAAAATTTACCATCTACACAGACAATAATCCAATAACACACCCTGTGAGACAGTGCAGGGGATCATATGCGAGGGGCGCAATGTCTCCCCCAGAATGCGCACTGTCACGTATTGAGCCCGGTATAGGGTGTGAAAGAAAGGGACGGTCCGCTCCCTCCGCTCCGGGTCTTGCAAGGTCCCGGAAGTAGACACAGAGTTAAAAGCCTGGTCAGGAGGCAGGGCGGGGTTCCTTGTACACAGCTTTTTGCCTAAGCTGCAGCAGCAGCAGAGATAGACTGGAGAGGTCTAGAGTTCCAGGAGGCCATGTGCTATACTAACACGGTCTAGCCCGGGAGAGCTGGGAGCTCGGTGTGACCTATAACGGAAGCCCATAACCTGAAGGAACCGGGTTACTTTGTATGAACTGTATCCTGTGTACCCGGCTGCGACCCGGATTCCGTCAGCTTGTGCCACTGCTGTGTGTGTATCAGCAATAAAACCGGGTACTGTTTGAACTGTTGCCGGGCTCAACGTGTTTCCTGACTTGCAATCCCGGCACTGCCCAACATATGGTGGAGAATGCGGGCAGCCTGAACCACAAACTGCATGTCCGTACTGAAGCCGGCCACGCTACAGTTCAGGCCTGCCGCTGATATGGAGGAAATCCTAAGGCAGCTGGTACTTACCCAGCAGCGGCAGCAAGAGCAGCAACAGCGACACGAGGAGCAGCAGCTCCGACAGCAGGAGCAGCAACAGCGACAGCAGGAGCAGCAGCTCAGACAGCAGGAGCAGCAGCAGTTGCGACAACAGGAGCAGTTTCTACAACAGCAGAAAACGAATTAACTGCTCCTGCAGCAAATCATGGCCCTACGAGACCCGCCAGCAGCGCCTTCCCCGAAACGGCGTGAGGCCAGGGACCGGTCGGCACTGCGGAAGCTGAGTCCAGAAAACGATGTAGAAGCCTTCCTCACAGTCTACGAGCGCACCGCAGAGCGTGAAGGCCTCCCTCCCGCTCAGTGGGCTGAAGTGGTGGCGCCATTCCTGATGGGCGACGCCCAGAAGGCCTACACAGACCTCAGTTGGGAGGATGCACAGGACTACGCCAGACTCAAAGGTGAGATCCTTGCTAGACGGGGGGTCAATACTTATGTCCGAGCCGAACGGGGGTTTTCCTGGTCCTACGTGGAGTCCAAGCCGGCTCGCTCCCAGGCGTATGACTTGTTGCAGTTGGTGAAACGGTGGCTCCAGCCTGAGAGCTTGACTCCGGGACAGATGGTGGAAAGGGTGGTGGTCGACCGGCTGGTACGGACTCTGCCGGTTGCGATACAGCGTTGGGTGGGGCAAGGGGACCCGGGTACCTTGAACCAGGTGGTTAGCTTGATAGAGCGATATACCGCTACCCAGGAGTTCATACGGGACTCTGCCCCAACGCGTCAGTTACGCCGGCCTCCGGAGCCGGGTAAAGGTGTACGTCTATCCACAGGGGACTCTCCTAAAAACATACCCGCTGAGAGAATACCCCAGAATGGGGCTGGCAGGAGACCAGGCTCCCCAAGAAGGAGCTTCCGGCCAGGCGCTGCCATTGCTACGTGGTGCTGGCGGTGCAAAGGACCGGGACATGTGGCTGCCTATTGCCCACTAACGATGAAACCCATGGACTGCGGGTTCACACGCCGGCTCTCGATGTATGCCAGCCCTGTGTTCACCGCAGATGTAGTGGTTCCCCTAACGGCCCCACATATGTGCCCGGTTCTCATTAATGGACACAGAGCAGAAGCTCTCTTGGACTCTGGCAGTTTGGTGACGCTGGTTTGTGCATCCTTAATCCCCGGGTTGCAACTCACTGGGGGATTGATGGGGGTTCGGTGTATACACGGGGACCTACGCGAGTATCCGACCACGGAGGTGACTCTGTCCACTCCATGTGGAGAGGTGACCCACGTGGTCGGAGTGGTAAAATCTCTACCCTACGGGACGGTGCTGGGAAGAGACTTATCATTGTTTTGGTCCTTATGGGGAAGGAGGAGTAACCCTCCCCTGATGCCAGGGAATCAGGGTGCTGAACCCGACGACCCCGAGACCGGGACACCTGCTGTAGGGGTCGCCAACATAGGGCTAGAGTGTTACCCTGATAGGTTCCCGCTAGACGTATTGGCAGGAGAGGTCGAGGAGACCCCACCGATTACAGAGTTGGAAGTATCCCGGGGAGCGTTTGGGACAGCCCAGCTACAGGATCCCACACTGACCCGGGCCCGAGAAAGGGTAACCGAAGTAAACGGGGTAGCTCAGCATCCGGGGGCAGAGAATGTATTTCCACGCATGGTGATTAACCGGAATTACTCTATAGGGTGGACAAAATCAGGGATGAGGTCGTGGACCAACTGGTAGTACCGCAGCCACACCGCCGGGCGGTCCTAGAGATGGCCCACTCCCACCTGCTAGGGGGCCACCTTGGGGCAAGAACGCATCTTGCGGAGGTTCTTCTGGCCGGGCGTGTATGCGGATGTCCAGAGGTACTGTGACTCCTGCCCGGAATGTCAGCTGACCACACCCATTGCCACCTTCCGTAGTCCATTGGTACCTCTACCAGTTATAGAGGAACCTTTTGAACGGATCGCAATGGATTTGGTGGGGCCTATAGTGAAGTCAGCACTAGGCCACCAACACATACTCGTGGTTGTCGACTACGCCACCCGGTACCCGGAGGCGATTCCGTTACGCCACCCCACGGCGAAACTGATTGCCCGGGAGCTGTTTGCTACGTTCTGTCGCCTAGGACTACCTAAGGAGATCATCACGGATCAGGGGACTCCGTTTATGTCCAAAGTGACCCGGGAACTGTGTAAACTGCTCAACATAAAACAGCTACGCACCTCAGTGTATCATCCCCAGACTGAAGGTTTAGTTGAGCGGTTTAATAAAACCCTGAAGTCCATGCTAAAAAAAGTGGTAGCGAAGGATGGAAAGGATTGGGACATGTTACTGCCCTATTTAATGTTTGCCATCCGGGAGGTACCGCAGTCATCTACGGGGTTTTCTCCCTTTGAACTGTTGTACGGCCGGAATCCTAGAGGGCTATTGGATGTCGCCAAAGAGACGTGGGAACAGGAACCCACTCCCTATAGGAGCGTTATCGACCACGTGGCGAAAATGCAAATCCGGGAAAAAGTAGGGGAGGTAAATTACAGGGTATACCAGCCCGGGAAAAGGAAACCCGTGCAGCTATACCACTTTAATTTGCTTAAAGCGTGGAAAGACCGGGAGTGTCTGATCATGGAGGCTTCCGATGCACCCGGAGACCCTTCCCCCTCGGCCACGAGGGAGACCGAAGGGGTACAAATCAGTGACACCCTCACTAAGGCTCAACGACGGGAGGCTCGAAAGTTGGTACTGCAGAATCCTGATGTGTTCTCTGACCTGCCCGGGCGCACTTCCGTCATTCAACATGACATTGTCACTGAGCCCCGGGTAAAAGTGCGAGTGAAACCGTACCGGATACCCGAGGCCAGACGGCAAGCCATCGCGGCCGAAGTTAAGCACATGCTCAAGTTAGGGGTGATAGAAGAATCCCGGAGCGAATGGGCTAGTCCCATCTGCTCATTCCGAAGTCGGACGGATCGCTGCGGTTCTGCAACGATTTCCGGAAGCTGAACGACGTGTCTAAGTTCGATTTACATCCCATGCCCCGGGTGGACGAGCTGATTGAAAGACTGGGGCAAGCCTAGTACTTCACAACTCTCGATCTGACCAAAGGGTACTGGCAGGTGCCGCTAACAGAGTCGGCCATGGAAAAAAACGCCTTTGTTACTCCGGAAGGCCTCTATCACTACGTCGTGTTGCCTTCTGGGTTGAATGGAGCCCCGGCCACATTCCAGCGGCTCATGGACATAGTGTTAGAACCTCATCGGATGTACGCGTCCGCCTACCTAGATGACATTATCATCTTTAGTCCAGATTGGCATACCCACTTATCCCAGGTTCAGGCCGTGGTGGATTCGCTCAGGGCAGCAGGCCTGACGGCAAATCCAAAAAAATGTGCCATGGGGCTCGAGGAGGCCCGGTACCTGGGCTATGTGATTGGGCGAGGGGTTATCAAACCCCAAATAAACAAAATCGAGGCCATTCAAAATTGGCCCCGACCGGTGTCTACCAAACAGGTGAGGGCGTTCCTCGGCATAGTTGGGTATTATCGACGCTTCATACCCAATTTTGCCGGGCGAACGGCGGCCCTGTCCGACCTATTAAAAGGGGAGAAATCTGCTTTGGTGCGTTGGAATCCCCAAGCAGAGGCAGCCTTTCAGTCCATGAAGTCGGCCTTGTGTGGACAGCCCGTCCTCTTCAGTCCTAACTTCAAACACGCCTTTGTTGTGCAAACAGACGCCTCGGAGGTGGGGCTGTGCTGTCGCAAGAAGTGGACGGAGAAGAGCATCCGGTCACTTACTTAAGCCGGAAATTGTCCCCGGCGGAAAAGAATTATAGCGTAGTGGATAAGGAGTGCTTGGCTGTTAAATGGGCCTTGGAGTCCCTATGTTATTATTTGATCGGGCGACGGTTCCGGTTGATTACGGATCACGCTCACCTGGTTTGGATGCGAAACGCCAAGGAACGGAACGCTCGGGTCACCCGATGGTTCCTGTCCCTCCAAAACTTCAATTTTATGGTGAAGCATCGGGCTGGCAAGTTGCAGGGTAATGCGGATGCCCTGTCCCGGGCACCCTGTTTGGTGGCTGGGGTTCAACCCCACAAGTTTGAACCGAGGGGGGGGTGTGAGACAGTACGGGGATCATATGCGAGGGGCGCTATGTCTCCCCCAGAATGCGCACTGTCACATATTGAACTCGGTATAGGGTGTGAGAGAGAGGGACGGTTCACTCACTCCGCTCCGGGTCTTGCAGGATCCCTGGAAGGAGACACAAGGTTAAAAGCCTGGTTAGGAGACAGGGTGGGGCCCCCTTCTGGAGAGTTTTTGTTTTCTAAGCTGAAGGAGCAGCAGAGATAGACAGGAGAGGTCAAGAGCTCCAGGGGCCGTGTGCTATAATAACACGGTCTAGCCCAGGAGGCCTGGGAGCTCGGGGCGACCTATATCGGAAAGCGCATAACCTGAGGGAACCGGGTTACTTTATGTGTGGACTGTATCCTGTGTACCCGGCTGCGACCCAGATTCCGGCAGCTTGTGCCATCGCTGTATTTATCAGCAATAAAACCGGGTGCTGTTTGAACTGTTACCGGGCTCAACGTATTTCTGACCTGCAATCCCAGCACTGCCCCACAGAACATGTTCTCAAACCTGCGATCACCGATCCAACGATTTATCATTGCAACATTGCAGAGTCACACACAACGAGGTCGTAACGATGTCGCTGGAACGACTCCAAACCCGTGACGTATCAGAGATGTCGTGCTGTGTAACGGGGCCTTAACACTGACTTGCAAAGCTGTCCACAATCTGTCCCCCCCATATATCTCTGAACTAGTCTCCTGATATCATCCAACTCATAATCTTCGATCCTCCCAAGACCTCCTCACTTCCTCCACACTTGTACGTTCCTTATCTAACTGCCTACAAGACTTCGCCCAAGCATCCCCCATTCTCTGGAGTTCTGCACCCCAAAACGTCCGACTGTCCCTCACATTCAGAATCTTCAAGCGGAACCTGAAAACCCATCTCTTCAGTACAGCCTACAGCCTGCAATGACCACAGTGCCACCTCACCACCACTAGATCCGGTGCTCCACCACCATCAGACCCGGCGCTCCAACACCACTAGAGCAGACCCAACCTACTGTCTCCCTCCCCATTGCTTGTAGAATGTAAGCCCGCAAGGGCAGGGTCCTCTCTCTCCCCTCTGTATCGGTCTGTCACTGTTAGTTTGTTCATTGTATTTTTAACTTGTTTGTATATAACCGTTTCCATGTACAGCACCATGGAATCAATAGTGCTCTATAAATAATAATAATAATTAAGTAGATTTTTAACACTAGCATGTAGGGAAACCAATCACAGATGCTGGCACAGAGGGTTGGGGCGCAGTCTGACTGCAACCAATCATAGATGCTGTTACAAGGGAAACAAGTGAATATGCAAACATTTTGTAAGTATAATTTAACTGCTTTAATCCCAATTTTGCTTCTTTTGCAGTCCCCTAGCCCCCACCATTTTATAGCACTAAAGTTCTCCATTGGACTTGTATGGACTCCAAAGGACTCCACTGACTTCTATGGGGTTTGGGTTCAAGTCTAGTCCCGAAGCAGACTTTTTTTTAGTCCGGCTGAATTCTATACTTGTTAACTCTCTCTATGCCTTTTACATGAAGAGAAGGCTACCTTTATGGACTTCTCAGAAACGTCTTGACACACACAGTGCAAGTGGCCATACACACTATGTGTATGGTATTGCAGTTTGTGTAGGACTTTGTTATATTTGTCATTATTCATTTTACTACAGGAAACATCAATTTTCATAATATAGCTATACAGATATGTATTATCCCCCACACTTGAAGGATTCATTCTACCTCAACCAAGTAGGCTGATAGTTATATTAGAGAACAAACTAGGGGAAACATAATTTCCAATATTTTTGGCTTTCTTAGGGCCCTTTCACATCAGCGTTTTTTTCAAATCGCGGCAGATGCGGTGAAAAAAACGCATCTGCCGCGATTACCACATACCGGCTGCACTTGCTGCACGGTTGCGGCAAGCCCCGTACAATGTATAGGCGGACTTGCGGCAAGTGCGGTTTTGGCACTTGCGGCAGGTGCGGCCGCGAAAAAAAATGCTGTCAGCTGTGGTTTTTTTCGCGGCCGCACCTGCCGCAAATCCGCCTATACCTTGTATGGTGTTTACCGCAACCGTGCCGCAAGTGCAGGTTTTTTCACCGCATCTGCCGCGATTTGAAAAAAACGCTGATGTGAAAGGGCCCTTAGCTACACATCTACAATACACAATTTGCACCCTCCATGGCCAATCTCTTTATGGCTTGGTGGGAGGAAATTGTACACGTATTGCTAATAATCCCTTTCTGTTGTCCAGATGGGATGGGAGATAAATAGACAACTTGGTTATCATTTGGCAGATCCAGTCTTATATATCCTCTACCAGAGATATTAAAAAGTAACAGTAATAACATCACACACTGCAATTCACTTTGAGTAAACTATCATAGCGCCCTTCCTGGACATCACTTTGATGGGGGGTGGGTAATAAAGAGGGCATCATTTATTCATTTTTATATAGACGCACCAGTGGGAATTCTGAAAAAATCCCAGGCGTCCCTCTTAATGAACAGTAGAAAAGAAAATGGGGAATAACTATCCTACATGTAATCAGTGACGTCAAGGTCTGATTGCACTCAGTATCCCAGAGCCTGGAAGGTAATGGCTTCACTTTATAGCCCTAAATCCTGCTGGCCGGTCCTAAGCCCTACCCTGAGAACAACTAAGAGCGGCCTGCACACACTCTGGGGTGGGGGTGGCAGTGCACTTTCTTCTTTGTGGACCACACACTTGTCCTGACAGAATAAGCCCAGTGCACACATCTATGAGGGCCATCCATCATCCTGCATGTGGACAGTGCTCCACCACGTCCGGCTGCCCGTTACACAGTAATGTGTGCAGCATAATGAAAGATACCATTGTGCTGGAGCTGTATGATATCCCCAGAAATCTCTGCACCTGCAGAATTAGGTCCCACCTGACAGAGACACAGCCCACAGCTCTGTCCCCCTCACACAGCCCACGGCTCTGTCCCCCTCACACAGCCCACGGCTCTGTCCCCCTCACACAGCCCACGGCTCTGTCCCCCTCACACAGCCCACGGCTCTGTCCCCCTCACACAGCCCACGGCTCTGTCCCCCTCACACAGCCCACGGCTCTGTCCCCCTCACACAGCCCACGGCTCTGTCCCCCTCACACAGCCCACGGCTCTGTCCCCCTCACACAGCCCACAGCTCTGTCCCCCTCACACAGCCCACAGCTCTGTCCCCCTCACACAGCCCACAGCTCTGCCCCCTCACACAGCCCACAGCTCTGTCCCCCTCACACAGCCCACAGCTCTGTCCCCCTCACACAGCCCACAGCTCTGTCCCCCTCACACAGCCCACAGCTCTGTCCCCCTCACACAGCCCACAGCTCTGCCCCCTCACACAGCCCACAGCTCTGTCCCCCTCACACAGCCCACAGCTCTGTCCCCCTCACACAGCCCACAGCTCTGTCCCCCTCACACAGCCCACAGCTCTGCCCCCTCACACAGCCCACAGCTCTGTCCCCCTCACACAGCAGTGCCAGCACCCTCCAGGCAGGGCCTCCTAGCTGTAGACCTATAAACAAGTCACATGACTGCGAGCGGCGCTCGGCACTGCGCCCTGCGTGTGATGACAAACGCCAAAATCACGTGACAGGAAGTAGCGAGGTCATAGTTCACATTGTGCGGCGACCAATCAGCTGGCGAAGTTGTGACTATCGGAACGAGGCTGGAAACGCAGAGCCAACGTGTGTGCTGAGTCCGGTGTGGGGAGCGGGGAACATGGCGAAACATCATCCTGATCTGATCTTCTGCAGGAAACAGGCCGGCGTGGGTAAGAGCCACTGCGGGCCCTCGGGCCTGTGTGCTGGGGAAGCTGTACAGTGCGGCACCCATGGAGAGGACTGAAGGGGCAGATACATCTCCATGAAATCTATGTATGTAGAGATACTGGCCATCATAGGCCGCCATCACCAGCCCACCGTACACTGAGGTCTCTGGCACATATGTGGTCCAGAGGCACAGACATACGAGGACACATGATCCCCTGTGGCCCCTTCCCATGTTTTGCACATATGTGTGACGGCGGTCCTTACAGAGATCATCCGTCTGTGTTATTCCATTTGCGTTAATTTTGTAGAAATAATGGAATCACCAGGACCTCGGTCTATACTGACATCGGTGACATCACAAGGTCATGTGACCGCTGCAGCTAATCACTGCGCAGCCTCTGTAGAGGTCAGGAGTCTGCGGAGCCTAGTGATTGGCTGCAGTGGTCAT
Source organism: Allobates femoralis (assembly GCA_033576535.1). Lineage (NCBI taxonomy): Eukaryota > Metazoa > Chordata > Amphibia > Anura > Aromobatidae > Allobates > Allobates femoralis. Next base: position 39,378,765 of record JARQOC010000007.1, read on the forward strand.
GTGATGTCATCATATTACTGGACAACCCCTTTATCAGTAAACAATAATACCTTTGTCCTAATAGAAACAAAGTAAAGTTCCGGCTCACCATGATGTCTCCTCTGCTGTCCGGAGCGTGGAGAGTCAGCAGTGCTACAGCTCAGATAAAAAGGATGAAGAAATTAGAAATTTCCATCTCCCCGGAAATGCAGACTTCATTATTGAGATCAATGTGATACAGGCTGGAAACACACTGTCTAATTGACATGCCAGTTACTCGCACGAGTCTCTGATCATTCACCCGGCATGACCCCTGCCTCTTTGGATGGGATACTGTCAGTGGTATGTTTTCCTATGTAGCTCCACTGCTCCTATTCAGAGAGGGGGAGGCCATCCTGGGTGAATAATCCGAGACTCGTACGAGTAACTTGCATTTCACTCGGACAGTGTGTTTCCAGCCTAAAACTTTAAGTTGATGTATGTTAGCATCTACGAGTTTCATTAATCAATAAACTTGTAAATGCTAACATACGTCAACTTAAAGTTTTAGGCTGCGTTCACACGCTGTGTAATGCACCATTTACACAGCGCTTTTTAGTGTTTGTGTAAATGCAGTGAAAAGCAGTGCTGAAACGTATCCCAGCAAAAGCAATGGCTTGTGCTGAAATGCGTTTGCGTTTTGTTTTCTTGCGGACGCGCTTTCACTGCAAATGTCAATTCCTTGCGTATTTTGACGTACGCTTCTCCCATAGCCCACATTCTAGAATGGGCTCAGGAAAAGAGTGGGTCAAAATACGAAGGTGTGAATGCAATTGCGCTTTTTTTTTTGCTTTTATGCAGCGTGTGGACGTAGCCTTAGTCTTCTGTCCCGTGTATCACATTTATCTCAATAAAGAAGTCTGCATGTCCCGGGAGGTGGAGATTTCCCCTTTTTTACTTAATCCATCTTTTTCCTAATTCTTCACTCTGCAATTATCTTTCATTTTATCTCCTTTATTTTTATTTTTTGTACCCCCTTTTTCCTAGTAGTATGTATAACATTTATATTTTCCCATCAACATGGCTATAAGGGTACCGTCACACCTGGTGACATCGCCGCCGATTACATAGGCGATGCAGGGGCGTGGCCTATCTGCGGCGACCGCGCCACTGCGTTGCCTAATGTAAAGGGGTGATGTTGGCGCCAAATATCGCCTCGTGAGTGGTCGCCTGGTTTCTCAGCACTGCTCTGAAACCAGGCGAACACTCTGGGACGATGTGTACACATTGCCCCATGTAACATGGCGATCGCCGATGTTACAGGCGATGGGAGCTATAGGCTCCCATGTTACAGCATCGCCGCTGGGGTTTGTAGACACCCCAGTGGCGTCGCCGGAGGTATCAACACGTGTAAACGCGCGACGGCAATGCTGGCGGGGCTCCAAAAACGTGCGCGGCCCCGTGCTTCGCCGGCGATATCTCCGGCGAAGTCACCAGCTGTGACGGTACCCTAAAGGGCCCTTTACACGCCGTGACGGCAGGCTGGATACATCCCGCTACAGGCTACAAATGTAGCTTGTAGCGCCAATGTAGCCCGTCGTAGCGGCGTCTGAAGACGTGACGATACAGCCGGCAACAGATACATCTGTTTCCTAGCTCTGCTCGAAAACTGATGGCTACAACGCCGATGGTAGCGAGCTGTATCGGCGTGTAAAGAAGCAACGGAAGGGAACTCGGGACAGCCTGCGATGTAGCTGCAATGTAGCTAAGGCGTCACCTAGGCTCCGTGTTACCGCGCCCCATGTGCGATCATTGGTGGAAGATGGTGCGGTCCGATTGGTTGTCGGCGCACAGGGCGGCATATTTAAGGAGCTGACGAGTCACACTACACAATTGCTCGAGCGTCAAGTATTAATCAGCCTCCTGCGATGCCTGGCCAATCATGGTATTATTGATTTGTCCTATCAGCGTACGGACGTCTCGTAATCCACGATGGGAGCACGCCTATGTGCTGTCCCTGCTGCACCAGGTACGCCCATAGTAGCTGGTTGTAGCGGTGTGTAAATGAGATACAGCTGGCTACTTGAGACACCCGGCGATGTAGCTAGCTATAGATGTAGCGTGGCGTAGCGCATCTTGTCGCGGCGTGTAAAGGTGATGCGTTGACCGTTTGTAACCGTTTGAGCGTGCTCGTGCACGTGAAGTAGCGGGATGTATCCAGCCTGCCGTCGCGGCGTGTAAAGGTACCTTAAGAGAGCTTGTTTTGTATATATCTTGATATACGGTGTGTATATATATATATATATATATATATATATATATATATATATATATATATATATATATATATAAATTCATTTTATTTATTAGAGGTCCAGAAAAGGCGTCACATAGGACGTTTTTACAGTGTTTTTTCTGCTGTTTCTGCATGCAGTTTACCTTTGGTTTTATGGTAATATATGCTAATTTGTTTCTGCGATTTGGATTCCCAGCAAAACCAATGTGTTTCACAGAAACGCTGTGCACACACACTGGTTTTGCAAGTGTGAGGAAGTGTCAAATCCCTGCTGTTTTGCTGTGGGTGGGAGAGAATTGACATGTTCTATTTTTCCTCCAGTTTTGCTGCAGACAATTGCAAAAACACTGGAAAAACGCAGCATCCCAACCGCAGCAAAACCGCACAAAAAACGTGATAAAACTGCAGGACCTGAACACCGCAAATCTCTAGAGATCCTTGAAATCAGTACCAGTTTTGCTGTGTTCAGGACTGTTGTAAAAACGTCCTGTGGGCACATACCCTTAAAAGCCGTGTACTTCACCTTTTGTGGTGACAAGTTTATGTTCACAACGGCCATAGACTTCTGAGAAGACCTTTTATATTTTGGATTGTGTAGATACATTTTGGAATCCTAAAAACAAAAATAAAATGTGTCAGTAGAAGACTCCTTCGTTAAAAGGGAAACAAGGGGACATCAGAATGTCACATACTAAGTTGAGCCCAGGGTCCTGCTCTGTATGCACGGCAGCCTCCAGGCACTCATGGCATAGGATTTGTAGCCTATAACTTGGACAAATGATTTTTACATACAGCACAGACCAAAAGTGTGGACACACCTTCTCATTCAAAGAGTTTTTTCTTTATTTTCATGACTATGAAAATAGTAGATTCACACTGAAGGCATCAAAACTATGAATTAACACATGTGGAATATATACTTAACAAAAAATTGTGAAACAACTGAAAATGTCTTATAATCCTGGTTCTTCAAAGTAGCCACCTTTTGCTCTGATTACTGCTTTGCACACTCTTGTCATTCTCTTGATGAGCTTCAAGAGGTAGTCACCGGAAATGGTTTTCACTTCACAGGTGTGCCCTGTCAGGTTTAATAAGTGGGATTTCTTGCCTTATAAATGGGTTTGGGACCATCAGTTGTGTTGTGCAGGAGTCTGGTGGATACACAGCTGATAGTCCTACTGAACAGACTGTTAGAATTTGTATTATGGCAAGAAAAAAGCAGCTAAGTAAAGAAAAACGAGTGGCGATCATTACTTTAAGAAATGAAGGTCAGTCAGTCCGAAAAATTGGGAAAACTTTGAAAGTGTCCCCAAGTACCGTTGCAAAAACCATCAAGCGCTACAAAGAAACTGGCTCACATGAGGACCACCCCAGGAAAGGAAGACCAAGAGTCATCTCTGCTGCGGAGGATCAGTTCAGCCTCAGAAATCGCAGGTTAACAGCAGCTCAGATTAGAGACCAGGTCAATGCCACACAGAGTTCGAGCAGCAGACACAGCTCTACAACAACTGTTAAGAGGAGACTTTGTGCAGCAGGCCTTCATGGTAAAATAGCTGCTAGGAAACCACTGCTAAGGACAGGCAGCAAGCAGAAGAGACTTGTTTGGGCTAAAGAACACAAGGAATGGACATTAGACCAGTGGAAATCTGTGCTTTGGTCTGATGAGTCCAAATTTGAGATCTTTGGTTCCAACCTCCGTGTCTTTGTGCGACGCAGAAAAGGTGAACGTATTGACTCTACATGCCTGTTTCCCACCATGAAGTATGGAGGAGGTGTGATGGTGTGAGGGTGCTTTGCTGGTGACACTGTTGGGGATTTATTCAAAATTGAAGGCATACTGAACCAGCATGGCAACCACAGCATCTAGCAGCGGCATGCTATTCCATCTGGATTGTGTTTAGTTGGACCCTCATTTATTTTTTAACAGGACAATGACCCCAAACACACCTCCAGGCTGTGTAAGGGCTATTTGACCTAGAAGGAAAGTGATGGGGTGCTACGCCAGATGACCTGGCCTCCACAATCCCCAGACCTGAACCCAATCGAGATGGTTTGGAGTGAGCTGGAAAGCAGAGTGAAGGCAAAAGTGCCAAGAAGTGCTAAGCATCTCTGGGAACGCCTTCAAGATTGTTGGAAGACCATTTCCGGTGACTACCTCTTGAAGCTCATCAAGAGAATGCCAAGAGTGTGCAAAGCAGTAATCAGAGCAAAAGGTGGCTACTTTGAAGAACCTAGAATATAAGACATATTTTCAGTTGTATCAAACTTTAAGTATATAATTCCACGTGTTAATTCATAGTTTTGATGCCTTCAGTGTGAATCTACAATTTTCATAGTCATGAAAATAAAGAAAACTCTTTGAATGAGAAAGTGTGTCCAAACGTTTGGTCTGTACTGTAAATAAGTGCATTTTATATATGAATTTATAAAGCAACATCTGAACAAAATCATCATAAAGAATTCATAGGTAACAAGACTTTGGGGTCACCTTAATGTGGGAAATTGTGATATGTCTCCCTTTAAATATCTACTTGCTGCCTGTCCTTGTTTCTTTCTTAAAGCTTGTAGAGGTTTTTTCCATCATCACCACGACAGCACCACCTGAAAGAGAGGTCCGCCCACCCCCAAGACAGGAAACCTGTGAAATAAAAAAAGGCGGCACCTCTCCTACACCTCAGTTTAGGTTTCCTGTCTTGGAGGTGGGAGACCTCTTAACACAAGCAGTTCCCTGGCCTGACCCAGTAGCTGAAAGATGCGACTTAACCTGCCGTGGCTCCGGACTCCTACCTGGGATCCGCTTCATGGTGGTGGGCACGGGGTCTGGTAAAGGGCCACAAGCATGCATGACTTTGCCCTGTCATGTTGTGCCCCTGGGTGAAGACGCTGAGGAACACATCGGGCGTTTGATATTCCCATCGCCGAATGCTACTTCCGGGTGCTTTGGTGAATCCGGATGTGACGCGGGCAGCTCATGGGCAGTAATATCCAAGATGGTGGTGCCTAGTGTCCGGACGCCAGATTCAGCAGGGCTGTCCCCCCCCCCCTGCCTTACCGGAGGCTGTATGGGACGGTGTGGTGAAGTAGGACATCGCTACCAGGTATGGAGCAGGGCTCTCAGTCTTTTTAGATAGCGGAACATGCTATAGACGCTCACACCTCGGGAGAAGGCCACAGGTCCTCCCAGAAGTCTGCCAGACTGGATCCTCACCCAAAGCAGCCTCCAAAGGCGGTACACCAACATTCCTGGAGTGAGTGCCACTGGAATGTTCTATGTGTTCTTATATGCTCTTTTTTTTTTCTTGCTCTTTATATCTTATGAATTCAAAAAGAAGTTATACAAGAAAAGAAAAGGAAATGTGCTATTTGCAATGTCCCTTTTGCAGAGGATTATATGAAAGAGCTGTGTAGGATAGGACTATGAGGGGGGATATTCTTAGCCTTGCATCAAGTCTTAGGGATTTGGTGAAGGAAGAATTCAGATCTCTCCAGAAAAGTGAGAGAAGGATAGGGAAAAAAGAGGAAGAAGTCTCAGGATTCTTCCTCCGACTCAGAGCAGGAACTAGCAAAGCTTCATAGAGGGTCTCATAAGTCTAGCTCTTCCTCCTCCTTCTCTTCATCAGACTCATCGTCCTCAGAGGATAGTGCTGAGGGACGACCTTGTTTCCTTAAAAAGGATACTGATTATTTAATTAAGGCAGTAAGATATACCATGGGGTTAGTAGACAACCGTCATCCTTCCTCAGTGGAAGATTTGATGTTTGGGAGGGTTGGCATGTAAAAAGTGTACCTTCCCTGTCAATCAATCAAAAAGTTCAGGCTCTTATTACTGAACACTGGAAGAGACTTGATAAGAAAGGGTCCCTTCCCTCAGTAGCAAGAAATAAATATCCCTTTTATCAAGATGTGACCACTTCGTGGGATAAAAGTCCTAAGGCTGGGGTCACACACACAGATATCTGGGCAGATATTGTTCACAGATCTCTGGTTGCAGTGAAATCATGGACACATGGTTCCATTTTGTGGCTGTGTACAAATGGAGCAATCTGTCCATGATTTCACTGCAACCAGAGATCTGTGAACAATATCTGCCCAGATATCTGTGTGTGTGACCCCAGCCTAAGATAGATATAGCGGTGGCTAAGGCGACCAAAAAATTGACCTTGCTCTTTGAAGGTTTGTGCAATCTAAAAGACCAACTAGACAGAAAAGTTGATGCGAAATATGTTGGCGCTATATAAATAAAGATTATTATTATTCCTATTTGAGGGGTTCATGGGAGACTAGTGCTAGCATTTTTAGGCCAACCATATCGGGCACCTGTGTCGCCCGTTCACTGATGATCTGGTTGCAAGAGTTGGAGTCCCAGGAGCAGGATGATTTTCCGAAGGCTGATATCTTATCTTTTACACTGGTTCATTCTGCAGCAGCTTTCCTGGCAGATTCCTCTGCAGACTCCATGAAGTTAGCTGTAAAATCTACCTCGTTGTCCAACGCAGCAAGACGGGCCTTATGGCTGAAGAACTGGCCGGGAGACGCGCAATCGAAAGCTAAGCTGTGTGCCATGCCTTGTGAGGGAGACTTCTTGTTTGGCAAACCACTGGATGACATCCTAGAAAAAGCCAGTGATAAGAAAAAGAACTTTACTTCATTTCCGGCTTCTACCTTCAGGAGTCGTTCTTTTCGGAGACAGAGGTTTTCAAGGAAAAAGTCCCCCCAAGAAGTCAAGGGATTCCTGGTATGATAGGAAGAACAAAAGGCCTGGATTCCTGTTCAAGGGATCTTCCATGGTTAGCAAGAAATCTTACAAGTGACGCCTTGCACCAGGTGTGAGGAAGACTCTCCTTGTTTCTCCCAGCCTGGTCCCGGATAGACTCCTGCGAGTGGGCATGAAATATAGTCCGAGGCGGGTTACAGCTGGAGTTTACTTCGACCCCTGTGGGATCCCTGGTAATAATATCTGTCTGCAACCTGACTCAATCCAGAATTCTGATGGACAAAGTATGCTCCTTAATCTGGAAGAATGTGACAACAGTCCCAAAAGAAGAAAAGGAAAGTGGTTCTGCTCCCCTTTATTTCTAGTCCCAAAACCAGATAGCTCCTTCCGGACTATTAGCTGAACAGGTTTCTAGTACACCAGACTTTCAAAATGGAGACAATGAAGTCAACCATAAAGCTCCTGTTCGCAGGCTGTTTCATGGTAGTACTGGATCTAAAAGATGCGTACTACCATGTTCCGATCCATCAGAGCCATCAATATTACCTTCGATTTGCTCTTTATATGAACGGGATCCTCAAGACACTATCCGTTTCATCACATTGAAGAAAGAGGCACTCACCCAGTGATAGTTGGTCCTCAATGGATGACTTTAATCAGCATTAGGGTACAGGGTGCTGGGGAGGGGGTGTCGGAGGTGCAGACGACGGCACCGTTTCGGGTCAACTGATCCTTCGGCTGGTCTTGGCTCAAAGGCTCCACAAGCTCCATTTCCTTAATAGGAGGAGCTTTTCTGACGTCATGTGTGGGCCAGTGAGAAACAATGTGATTAACATTTACAAGCAATGGCTGCAAAGAAAGGGAAGAAAATAAGCACTTAGATATAATTATTATCAATACCAGCTTAAAATTACCATGTCTCACACAGATGACACATATTCAGTTACTAGGAAACATAATGCTTTGTGTCCGACAAACAAGAGCTGGCGCATGCGCACTTCGTTCTGCACAGATTATGATGTCAAACACTAAGGATGTATTTGCGCTCAATATACCAAGAACGGCTTAATGGAGACCCCGTTGTTGTACTAAACCAAGTGGAGTATTGCACTTATGTAGTAGTTATACATACTCCTGTGCCGGCTAGAACATGGAGCATAATAAGGCTAAACTGTATGACGGCTAGAGGGGTAACCTCAAGAACGCTGTCACTGTAATAGACATATATGACTCATAGCACCTAATGTGCATACTTACAGTGCTTACAAGTAGTATTCAACCCCCTGCAGATTTAGGTGGTTGACACATGCGGAATTAACTTGGCATTGTGACATTTGGACTGTAGATCAGCCTGGAAGTGAGAAATGTACTACAGCCAAAAAGATTTTTTAATTATTTATTTATTTTTTTTTTAAAGCGTTCAAAGTTAATTCAGAGGGTCATTTATTATTTAACCCCTCAAACCACCAGCATTCTGTTTGGTCCCCCTAAAGTATTAAGAAGTAGTTCAAGCACAAAGAACAATGAGCTTCACATGTGTGGATTAATTATCTCTTTTGCCAGCCTTTTCTGACTATTTAAGACCCTCCCCAAACTTGTGAACAGCACTCATACATGGTCAGCATGGGAAAGACAAAGGAGCATTCCAATTCCATCAGAGACAAGATCGTGGAGGGTCACAAGGCTGGCAAGGGGTACAAAACCCTTTCCAAGGAGTTGGGCCTACCTGTCTCCACTGTTGGGAGCATCATCCGGAAGTGGAAGGCTTATGGAACTACTGTTGGCCTTCCAAGGCCTGGACAGCCTTTGAAAGTTTCCTCCCGTGCCGAGGCCAGGCTTGTTCGAAGAGTCAAGGCTAACCCAAGGACAACAAGGAAGGAGCTCCGGGAAGATCTCATGGCAGTGGGGACATTGGTTTCAGTCAATACCATAAGTAACGTACTCCACCGCAATGGTCTCCGTTCCAGACGAGCCCGTAAGGTACCTTTACTTTCAAAGCGTCATGTCAAGGCTCGTCTACAGTTTGCTCATGATCACTTGGAGGACTCTGAGACAGACTGGTTCAAGGTTCTATGGTCTGATGAGACCAAGATCGAGATCTTTGGTGCCAACCACACACGTGACGTTTGGAGACTGGATGGCACTGCATACGACCCCAAGAATACCATCCCTACAGTCAAGCATGGTGGTGGCAGCATCATGCTGTGAGGCTGTTTCCCAGCCAAGGGGCCTGGCCATCTGGTCCGCATCCATGGGAAGATGGATAGCACGGCCTACCTGGAGTTTTTGGCCAAGAACCTCCGCTCCTCCATCAAGACCTGTGCCGGCCTGATCAGGTCTTATAAAAAACGATTATTAGCTTTAATTGCAAACAAGGGTTATTCCACAAAATATTAAACCTAGGGGTTGAATAATAATTGACCCACACTTTTATGTTTAAAATGTATTAAAATTCAACTGAGCAACATAACTTTTTGGTTTGTAAGATTTATGCTTCTGTTAATAAATCCTACTCTCGTTTGCAGTTTGCAGGCTCTAACTTATTTGCATCTTATCAAACCACCTAAATCTGCAGGGGGTTGAATACTACTTGTAGGCACTGTATATGGTCTAATATATGGTAGCATAATTTTATAGTTGAACCCTTATTCACCATACATTACAATACTCCGCCAGCTCCCTCTTGAAACCAAAGCATAGATTCCCGGAATCATTTGGAAAATACAATTTTGCTGGAAAGAAATACAGTTTTGTTCAACATATTTTTTTGTAAAACAACAAGGAGAAAAGAAAGGAGTTGGACAGGAAGTGAAATGAGGTTACCCCTCTAGCCGTCATACAGTTTAGCCTTATTATGCTCCATGTTCTAGCTGGCACAGGAGTATGTATAACTACTACGTAAGCGCAATACTCCACTTGGTTTAGTACAACAACGGGGTCTCCATTAAGCCGTTCTTGGTATATTGAGCGCAAATACATGCTTAGTGTTTGACATCATAATCTGCGCAGAACGAAGTGCGCATGCGCCAGCTCTCGTTTGTTGGACACAAAGCATTATGTTTCCTAGTAAAGGGTTCGCCAGTGGGAGGTTTTGAGACAACAGGTTCTCCTAGGCTAGGCTCCTCTTTGGAAGGAAAGTTCATTTTTTTCAGCGGGCACCATAGACTCTCTAAAGTGGTGGCTAGTGCGGTACAATCTCGCATCGGGTATTCTGTGGGTTCTTCCTGTGTCAGACATTATTACCACAGCTGCAAGTTCCTGTGGGTGGGGTGCCCATCTTCAGGATCTCTCGGCACAGGGAGTTTGGGACTCCCATCTCTTGCGGATGTACTCAAATATGCGGGAATTCTGAGCTGTGAAGGAAGCTATTTCAGCTTTTCTTCCCAGTAATCGGGGTCAGCACCTACGAATTCACTCAGACAACAATGTTCCAGTCGCATACCTGAACCATCAGGGAGGCACAAGGTCTCGAGCTCTAATGAGCCTCACTCAGGAGGTTTTTCAGATTTTGCAAGAACATAAAATATCTCTATCTGCACTACACATAAGGGGGGAGGTAAGTTGCAGAGCAGACTTCCTCAGCAGGGTGCAGGTATGGCAGAGGGATGGGTTCTGGACCCAGGTGTATTTGCTCAGATGGAGATTGCTGGAGATATATCTTTTCTCAACATGAGCAAACAGACAAGTGCAGAGATTTTGTTGTCTGGATCCCAGGGGCAGGCCCTTTGCAGTATATTCTCTACAGATACTCTGGTCCTTGGGTCTACTGTACGCCTTTCCCCCCCTTAGCATTAATTCCAGCAGTTCTCCTGAAGATCAGGGATGACAGAGCCAGGGTCATCATGATAGCTCCCTTTTTGCCCAGGAGGGCTTGGTTCTTTTGGCTACATCAAATGTCCCTAACAGATCCCTAGACCCTGCCAAGTGCCTCTGACTCTTCTCTCCCAGGGGCCGATCCATCATCAGTAAGTCTTGGGTCTCCGGCTGATGGCATGGAACTTGAGCAGTGGCTCCTGAGGTGTAGAGGGTTCTCCACAAGCTTGGTGCACACTTTGATGTCCAGTAGAAAACCTATCACAACCAACATCTATGGTAAAGTGTGGAAAAAATGTTTGTCCTGTTGAGGTGCAAGCCCAAAGGTGGAAGCCCTGATGACAGCTATATTGGAGTTTCTCCAAATGGGGTGGGAGAAGGGTCTCTCAGTTAACACCCTGAAAGTGCAGGTTTCGGCACTCAGTGCCTTGTATAATTGTAACCTGGCTAGTTTTCCCTGGGTGTCACGTTTTATTCAGTCCTGCAAGCGAGCCACTCGAGTTCCCTGTGCTAAGATGCTTCCATGGGACCTCAATTTAGTGTTAGATGCTCTAACCAAGCCTCACTTTGATCCCCTCTCTGAGGCCTCTCCTAAGGTTCTCACCTTGAAGGTGGTCTTGTTGGTGGCTTTGACTTCAGCCAGATGGCTTGGTGACCTGCAGACCCTGTCAGTGGTGGGACCTTACACTCAAATTTTGGATGATAGACTAGACCCCTCCTGAGAATGACCCTATCTCCCAAAGGTAACAAAGCATTTCCACAGGGTTCTGGAAATTGTACTTCCTTCCTTTTGTGACCATCCAGCTAATCCTAAAGAAGAGATCTTACACACACTAGATGTCAGGAGAGCCCTGATTACCTATTTAGAATTGTCCAAACCTTGGAGAAATTCTCAGAACCTATTTGTTGCATTCCAAGGGGCATCTAAGGGTAAAGGTGTGTTCAAGGGTATCTTAGCTAGATGGCTAAGAGAAGCTATAGCTTTAGCCTATTCCGCTAGTCAGGGTCCCATTCCTGAAGGGTTTTCTGCCCTTTCTACTAGGGCAGTAGCTACTTCATAGGCAGCGAAGGCTGATGTTCCCTTAGAATTGATCTGTAGGGCAGCTACATGGTCTTCTCCTTCTACCTTTTTTAAGCAGTATAGACTTGATCTTTCTTTCACTGAAGAGGTGACCTTTGGTAGACTGGTTCTTCAAGTTGTGTTCCCTCCCTAAAATACCTCCCTGAAATCTCTCAAGTGCTGCTGTCGTGGCGCTGATGGAAAAATCTAAATTACTTACCGGTAATGGGTTTTTCCGGAGCCACGACAGCACCACCACTTCCCTCCCTTCTTTTTCTGGTTGTGGTTCACATTTGGGATGTTATGATTTATTTACACTTTTCTTTGGTGGTGGTTATGTACTAATGTTTTCAGGTACTCCTCTCCGAGCTCTGTAAACCAACTGTGGTATATGGGAGGTACCGCCTTTTTATTTCAGAGGTTTCCTGTCTCGGATGGGCGGTCCTCTCTGGTGGTGCTGTCGTGGCTCTGGAAAAACCTATTACCTGTAAGTAATTTAGTTTTTTGTTTTGTTTTTTTCCCTAGTTTTATAACAATAAAGCACCACTCCAGAGTCTTTTATTGCATCACTGTAGTATTCCTTTAAATCTATGTCACCGGCCCTGTCTTCTACTCTCCTACAGCCGTCTTTATTGTTTTCCAGCGTTTCACTCCAGCAGTTTGTGACCTGCCGGAAGCTCCAGTGTTTCATGGAGTGTACCAGAGGTCACTCTTCAATACATCTTTCCTTCACTCCCCACATCCGATCACTCGCTCGCTCGTGTCGCCTACACCTCAAAAACATCTCTAAAATTCGATCTTTTCTTATTGTTGACTCTGCAAAAACTCTAACTGTTGCCCATTTTCATTCTCGCCTGGATTACTGCAATTCTCTACTAATTGGTCTCTCTCTTACAAAACTCTCTGCTCTCCAATCTATCCTGAATGCAGCAGCTAGGATCATATTCCTTTCCAACCACTTTATTGATGCCTCTATCCTGTGACAGTCATTGCACTGGTTGTCAATCCGCTTTAGAGTACAAGATAAAATTATCACTCTGACCCACAAAGCCCTCCACAGTTCTGCACCACTCTACATCTCCTCCCACATCTGTCTATCGCCCTACATGTGCCCTCTGTTCTGCAAGTGACCTAAGACTGACATCCGCTACAATCTGAACCTCCCACTCCCTTCTCCAAGGCTTCTCACGTGCTGCACCAATTCTCTGGAACAGATTACCAAAAACAATTCAATTAATTCCCAATACCCATAGTTTTAAGCAAGCCTTAAAAACGCTGTGTGAGAAAAATACAGTTAATATTAAGTAAGATGGGTAATAAAATCAGATATTAACTCAGGTGGAGCCGAACACCGTGACAGGCCGTACATACTTACACAAAAGGAAATGGAGATTGCTAGTAAGGTTGGCTTCACATTGGCATTTGCGAGCACAGCCGATGTTGCGGATAACATTTCTTAAATCTGCATGCGTATTGCGCACCAATCTTTATCATGGAGTGCGCGTTCATTCGCAGGGACCTTATTTGGCGTGCGTATGGCTGCGTATGCGTACGGTCGCGGCAAATTTCCACGCCCCTGGAACGCAACAAGTTGCATTTTTTGAGGGTGAAAAAATGCGCAATCATCTGCATGCGTACGCCTGCAGATAAACAATGCATTATTGTCTATGCGTACGCAATCGTACGCAAGTACTTGCGGATGTCTGTGTATTGTATGCATGCGTAGAAGCCCTTAAGCCACTCCCTATAGGCAGGATCTGCCAAAACAAATACAGAAAGTTGCGGAAGGAAATGGGATTAGTGAACGTATGCGCACAAAAAACGCATACGTATGCAAAAACGCAAACAAACGCATGCATACGCTGCGTTTTTAATATTTGTGGATGTCATTGTGGACAAAAAACGCTGCGTTTGCATGCGTATTTACATGCGTATCCGCATGCGCAACATCCGCTGCGCTCGCAAACGCTAATGTGAAACCAGCCTAAGCACTTATGGACAAGATTACATTTCACCCACTAGAAGGGACAAATTGATGATAAAAGGTCACTTTAAAAACGTACTATTAATTGTTTGAGTAGTTCATATTTTATAGAAAAAGGATTTAACTTCTGTACTATTCTTATTAAACACTTCATAAATGACATGTTTAGTGATATAAAAGAAAACAAATTTACATGTATAAAATAGGTGTTAAAATTCTTTGTTCGTTTAATCTCGTTCAATCACACTTGAGGATATGATCACCTTTCTTCTTTTAGTTTGTTCAATGCATTCAGGTTGAAAATGCTGAGCACATTGTGTTATGATTAAGATTTATTTATCCTGGCACTTACATTATTTTTTTTTTGTGTTTCTTTTTTGTTGCATATAAATGTTTTATTCAATAAGTTGTAATAACTCATAACCATAAAATAAAAAAAATATACATTTGATAGGTCCCAAGTTGAATCTCTGTACAAATATAACCAAGAACACAAGTAACACACAAACATTTTTTCACAATTGTGCATCAAAATTTTGAATTTGATTTTTCCCAAACAAAATATTAAGAAACATAGTCTTGTGACATATCAAATGAAAGCCAGTACCGTTCTGAGAAAAATGCCTCTCCCACCTCATTATCTTAATTCTAGCCCACGATAAAAAAAATGTAGATTCATACCAGACCAAAATTTGTGCTTTTTTAAAACTTTAAAAATCTGTAAAAAATTAATTGATAAAGAAAAAAAATTGAAAACTTATAATTTGTAATTAACTAAAGTTGTACTTCATATAGAAAAAAAATAATAAAAAATCAAAAGACATCAGGTAAAAAAAAAATCATATTGATCACTTGATATGGAATGACCCATTGACACTATTAATAGTAAAATATTTTAAAATCTGATCCCATCGCGATCCCAACTTGAATTTTGGTACGATGTGGCTTGGAGCACAGCAGACATATGGGCAGTTTTGGAAATTTTTAAATTAAACCAATTTTTCGGAAATGCATTCTAAAATTTTGCGTTTGTATGAGTAAAATATTAACAAAGATCCTCTTGTGACATATCTGGTGAAAGCCTGTACAATTCTGAGTAGAACGGTTTTTATTTTGTCTCTCTGTCTATCTTATTTCTAGCTTGAGTTATGAGGAGAAATGTAAAGGCAGGCAACACCGAAAGTCACACTTTTTCCGAAGTTTGAAAATCATTTAAAAAAAAAAAATTTTTTTTAGAAATATGTTCTCTTCACATTTTGCATTGTCTAAGATGCTATTATCAAATAACAAAATCTCAAAAGAATTAAAAATCTAGAGGTAATAATCATTGGTTCACCTGACATGGAATGACCCTTCTGTGGGAGTCCTGGCTCTTATAGAGATGTGTTGGGAACTTGGGACATCCCTTCCTACCCTCCTTCATAAGATGGGTCCTTTTGAAAACATAAATTTTGTTCTCCATTTTGCACCAGTGTTTTTTTTTTTTTTTTACTGCTCAATCTGTTACAAATGGATGAGAGCTAAACCTTACAGTATGATAATATCTGTGTTTACATTTATTTTATGATCTTTTTTTTCTATGCATTTGAAAAGGCAGAGTTTATATTTTTTTTTTTTATTGGTGGTTCATCCACAGGTTTTTTATTTCATTGGGCCCTATGTGATCTAATCAAATAATCTGTACTCTCCTCTTAATTCTGTCCTCCCCTAATCTACCATAGACCTCCTTCTTTCCTGTTTCAGCAAGAACTGCATGTGGCTGGAGGAGTGACCAGCACATCACTGGGCTGGAGCAGTGACCAACATGTCGCTAATTGGCCTCAGTAGTCGCTCCCTCTGCCAGAAAAGGCAACTGGAAACCAGTAGCTGTGATAGCCTACCATGGCAGAGTTCTCCCTCCACCCACCACCTCTGTCTGGCCACTTGAGTGTCCTGTGTGCTGGACTGTACAGTTGGAGTTCCATCATTACCATGCCAAGAGAGGGTGTATAGGTCTGGTACTAATTAACTGGGCCTATGCACAATACCTTCCTGCCATGATTTTGTTGCCTCTGGAACTGTATTGTTCAGTACACAGGGGCTCTCCATACGCGACCTGGTGTCCGCTAACAATTCCAATTGTTGGCAAACACCAGGTTGTGTATGGAGAGCCCCTGTGTGCCTAAACATTGGAGCTCCCCCACAAGTGACCCCATTTTGGAAACTAGACCCCCCAAGGAACCTATCTAGATGCATAGTGAGCACTTTGAATCCCCAGGTGCTTCACAAACTGATCCGTAATAAGGTAAAAATACTTTTTTTTCACACAAATTTTCTTTTTTAATTTGTGCGGATCAATTTGTGAAGCACCTGGGGGTTCAAAGGGCTCACTATGCATCTAGATATGTTCCCTGGGGGGTCTAGTTTCCAAAATGGGGTCACTTGTGGGGGAGCCCCAATGTTTAGGCACACAGGAGCTCTCCAAATGCGACATGGTGTCCGCTAACAATTTGAGCTGATTTTCCATTCAAATTGTTAGCGGACACCATGTCGCGTTTGGTGAGCCCCTGTGTGCCTAAACTTTGGAGCTCCCCCACAAGTGACCCCATTTTGGAAACTAGACCCCCCAGGGAACTTATCTAGATGGGTGGTGAGCATATTGAACCCCCACATGCTTTACAAATTGATCTGTGAATATGGAAAAAGTACTTTTTTTTCACAAAAATGTTCTTTTAGCCTCAATTCTTTCATTTTCACATGGGTAACAGGATAAAATTCATCCTAAAATTTGTTGGGCAATTTCTCCTGAGTACACAGATACCTCATATGTGGTCATAAACCACTGTTTTGACGCGCGGCAGGGCTCAGAAGTGAAGGAGCGCCATTTCACTTTTTGAATGGAAAATTAGCTCTAAAAGTCAAATTGCTCTCTTTCCCTTCAGAGCCCTGCCGTGTGCCCAAACGGTGGTTTATGATCACATATGTGGTATCGATATACTCAGGAGAAATTGCCCAACAAATTTTAGGATCCATTTTATCTTGTTGCCCATGTGAAAATGAAAAAATTGAGGATACAAGAACATTTTTGTTAGAAAAATTAAAATATCCATTTTTTTTGTTCCAATTTGCTTAGTTCCTGTGAAACACCTGAAGGGTTAATAATCTTCTTGAATGTAGTTTTAAGTAGCTTGAGGGGTGCAGTTTTTGGAATGGTGTCACTTTTGGGTGTTTTCTGTCATGTAAACCCCTCAAAGGGACTTCAAATGGGATGTGGTCACTAAAAAAAATGGTTTTGTAAATTTTGGTGGAAAAATGAAAAATTGCTCATGAACTTTGAACCCTTATAACTTCCTAACAAAATTTTTTTTTTTTTCCAAAATTGTGCTGATGTAAAGTAGACATGTGGGAAATATTATTTCATAACTATTTTGTGTCACATAACTCTCTGGTTTACCAGAAGAAAAATTCAAAATTTGAAAATTGCAAAATTTTCCAAATTTTTGCCATATTTTTGATTTTTTCACAAATAAACGCAAAAATTATCGACCTAAATTTAATACTAACATGAAGCCCAATATGTCACGAAAAAACAATCTCAGAATCGCTAGGATCCGTTGAAGCGTTCCCGAGTTATAACCTCATAAAGGGACACTGGTCAGAATTGCAAAAAATGGCAAGGTCATGAAGGGGTTAAAATGACAAAGGGAATAATGCCCATTGAGACCTCCTATTACACATGTATATCATAAACTAAAAGTAACTTCCCCACCATTGCTGTACAGTCAGTGTTCATACATACACATTGCCAGATTTTTGTTTGTTTTTAAGATTTGAGTTTAATCTTTAAAGCGTGATGAAGAATATTATTGTTTAGACAATGTTATATTTTAACTTTTTTTTTATCTTTTCATTTTCAGCTATAGGAAGACTATGTGAAAAATGTAAGTATTTACATATTTTTTTATCTGAGAAATTTTGGAAACTGACAAGGATGACCGTTTCTTTGCATTGCTTTTCCACTTTTGGAAGAGTGGACATCAAACGATTCCAGTAAAATAACCAATCCAAATACTATTTAAAGGGAACCTGTCATATCCTCAAACACTATACACCTGTAGGTATTGGGATATTCTGGAGGTTAATAGTATTCTAAAACTGCATGGCTGCTGCACTGAGAGCCCCGCTTCCGGGAGGAAATGAGGTTCATTCTTCCCCACAGCCTCCAGCTTTCAGTCATAGGCATGGCTTTAGTCACGGCTCAGTACACAGTGAGCGGCGGCAACCACTACCCGCACTGACGTGACAGCCGACTCTGTAGGGTGGCATGGTCACAGCCACCACACAGTGTGTACTGAGTGAAGACTAAAGTCGGCATTCAGTCAGAGGCACGGAGACTGCTGGGAGGAATAAAGTTAATTTCTTCATGATTAAGACCAATTAACGGACGGTTTTTGGACATCATACTATATATGGGCAACTACTCGATAGCAGCTTATAAACCAGGAAAAAATGATTATATACATGCCCGTACTCTAGTTAGTTAACACCACTGAGGTCCACACATGTGTATAATGCAAAAACAAAGTTTTTATTTTGCGCAAGGACCAAATACCTACAACAAGTAATGTTTTGGTGAGCAATATTAATAAAGTAAGAGGACAGAATAGGTGATTGAGAAAGAAAAAAAGACACGTGTTAAGGGTACTTCACACACAACGATATCGCTAGGTTTTGTGACGTAACAGCGACCTCACCACGTGTGACACGTAGCAGCGATCAGGCCCCCACTGTGAGATCGCTGATTGTTACAAATCGTTCTGGACCATTTTTTGGTCGTTGTGCTCCCGCCGGGGAGCATGCATCGCTGTGTTTGACAGGGACAACGACCAACGATCTCAATACTAATGCCCTAGAGTGACAGGTTCCCAAGGACCACCGTATCGTTGCTGCATCGCTGGTGAGATCGGACTGTTTGACATCTCACTAGTGACCATGTAGCGACGCACCAGCTATCCCGGCCAGGTCAAATCGTGGTCGTGATCGCTCGAAAGTTGCAGTGTGTAAAAGGGCCCTTGGAGAAGGAGAAAGTTTTTTGCACTATAGCTGCAGCTGAATTTATTGACTGCCCATTCGTTTTAACTATCAGGAGATGGAGCTATAAACAGTAGGGAATCCGCCCTCTTAGTAACTGCCCCAGCTACCCTGAAAATGTGCAGTGCCTGTTGCAACTAAGTAAAGACCTACCCATAAGGTGAAAAGTTCATCCTCTCAGGACATGTTGCAGCCCCAACACGTGTTTCGTGTGTAGGCTGCTTTAGGGGGCATAAGGATGACTGCGCAGAGTTGGCTTATAAGTAGCTGTGACCCAAATGGCTCATTACCTGCAGCTGCGCATCTTAATGAGCCACATTGCTGGCGATCAACATCTCATCTTCAGGACATCCCAGTGGTGGGTCAAAATCCCTCTAATGGTCTGAAATTGGTTATTATAGGGGGAGATAAATCTTACTACCGGTGTGGTTTCCTTTTTTGCCGATTTCCGGCCACCAAGGAGATCACATCGTGGAGTTCTCCTTGCCCTATTGTATCCCTTCCTAATGGCCCGATCACTATTGTCACGTTCCAAAAATCTCTCCCTCATGTCCCTGGCACGCTCCTCAATGATAGAATCGTCACAACAAATCCTCCATAGGCATAAAAACTGTCCCACGGGGATCACTCTGATTGTTGAGGGTGTGTGCTGAGGATGCATGAAGAAGAGAATTGACGGATATATCTTTCTTAAAGATGTCTGTAACTACTTCCCTATTGTCCTTAACAGAGACCCTGATGTCAAGACAGTCGATCTCAGACTTTGCATATTTGTAAGTCAAGTTAATATTGATGTCATTAGAATTGAGGCAGGTTACAAATGCCTCGAGCTCGGGGACTGATGTCGTCAATATAGCAGAGCCAGTACAGTGCATGGGATGTGGCACCGAAGTCCCCACCGAACACCCACCTCTCCCAATAACCTAGGAAGAGGCACAGGCCGTCCCCATCACCGTACCGTGCAGCTGTAAGTAGAAGCGATCCCCAAATACGAAGTTGTGTGTCAAATCGTACTCGAAAAGGTCCAGTAGGAGAGAGAGCAGTTGTGTATCCAGACTAGTTAGTTATACTGAGGTAGTATTTTAGCCACCTCCAAACCATAATTGTGTCCGATACTTGTATAAAGGGACTCGACATCAATCGTCACCAGTGACACCCCCTTCTCCAGTTGTAAGCCATCAAAACGCCTCAGGACTTCCGAGGTGTCTCTGACATAGGAGGGCAACATCTCCACCAAGGGGTACAGATAGTATTAAATGAATTTGCACGTTGTGTCACAGAACCTTCCAATGCCAGACACAATCGGACATCTAACGGATTCTTGTGAATTTTTGGCAGAAGGTAAAAGGTTGGTGTCACCGGTGCATCAACAAGGAGTCCATGCATTATCTTTTTGGGAATCGCACCTGCTACAAATGTGCGTTCAACGATGGAACTTAGGGCAACCGAAAACTTGTTGACCGGGTTGGAGGGGAGTCGCTTATAGTATTCCCTGTTTCTAAGTTGTTTCCCAACTTCCCTTTGGTACACCTCAATTGGCCAAACAACCACGTTTCCCCCTTTGTCTGCTGGTTTAATAACCACACCATCAGCAGCCAAAAACAAAAATCAATACTGCACTTAGCAGGATGCAGTCAGACCCCATTATGTAGAGCAAGCCCAGGTGCAAGCAGATAAAATCACCTCTACCTTCTAAGATATGTGGGAGGTGACTTGCTATGCACATATTGGGCTTGCATAGGACGCCGTTCACACTGATACATATGATACGGCGTGTGTGATATCTACCCACCGGTCCTGCCACCTGACCAAATGCTCAGTACGATGTCTCCGCACTACTGGATGAATGGGGCCCAGCCCCAGAAAATGATAGTGCGAAAAGTTTTTTATGATAGACAAAAAAACTTTTATATGGGTTATTGGTTCATGTATTGGCCAAGACACTTAAGCTCGTAATCCACGTCATGGATCCGCATGCTTACAAATCCGTGACGTGGATTACGAGCTTAAGTGTCTTGGCCAATACATGAACCAATACCCCACATAAAAGGTTTTTTGTCTATCATAAAAAAATGTTTGCACTTTTTTTTTTCATTTTCACGGGGTGCGGCTGGGCCCCATGGGATGCCATTCATCCAGTGGTGCGGAGACATCGTACAGGGCGGCCCATTTGGTCAGGTGGCAGGATCGGTGGGGAGCTATCGGACACTCCACATCATAGGTATCAGTGTGAATGGCGTCCTATGCAAGCCTAATATGTGCATGGCAAGTCACCTCCCACATGTCTTTGTAGGTAGAGGTGATTTTATCTGCTTGCACCTGGGCTTGCTCTACATAATGGGGTCTGACTGCATCCTGCTAAATGCAGTGTTGATTTTTATTTTTGGCTGCTGATGGTAAGTTTTTCTGACGCTGCCTTTTTTGAGTAGTTTTAATAACCACATCCCTCAGTTCTTTCAGTTCCTTCAGGGCCTGTCTTTAATCTTTAGACAAATTGTCTTTCTTATTTTCCTTAGTCAAGGCCTTGATCTCTGGTTACCGGCTTACCAAAAATCTCTACTGGTGGGCAGAGAGAAAAGGTGGGAAACGTAGTTGACCTACAAAAAAGGTGTTTTCGAAATGTACCTGAAGGGACCGGGATCTCCTCCTCCAATTCCTCCAGCTCTGATAGCCTCAAGCTTGTTGACAGGGTGTTGTATTTTGATTCTTTTCGTGCATGAAGTTTATGCAGGACCAGTTTTTCTGAGGAACAGGTTGAGGTCCTTGGTTACTGTAAAGAAAAAAAAAAAAATTCTGATTAAGGACAAAAGTTAAATCCAAACCAAGGACCTGAATCTGCATAGAAAGGTTAATTACCTCCAAACTGGCTCCTTTGCCTTTTCTCGGTTGAGGCTTAAGGCCCCGTTACATGTAGCGATATCGCTAACCATATCCTGCAACGTCACAGGTTTTGTGATGTTGCAGCGACCTCGCAGTGCATGTGACATGCCGCAGCGACCAGTGATGAGATTGCAGCGGAATGGCTGGACCATTTTTCGGTTGCTCGCCTGTCGCTGTCACGCATGCATCAGCATGTGTGACAGGGGCAACAACCAGCGATCCCCTGTCTGCACCCGAGACCCTGAACGATCCAAGCGACCGTCGGGTGTCAGGTGCATCCCTGGGTGATCGCTGGTAAGTATGCCTGTGTGGCATCTCACCAGCGATCACATAGAGATGTTCCAGCGATCTGGATTATTGGTCGGGTCAGTGAAACATCTCTATATGTAACCCGGCCTTTAGGAGGTATTGGTTTTTCAACCGGTTCCTTGGTCCCACTTGTTTTAGCTACTTCATCTCTTGTCAGTGGCATAATAGCAGGTGCTGCCCCGATAGCTTCTTTCTCTAAAGGGATAGGGAGGATGCGGACACAATCACATGTGTAGGTTCGATAAGGGTTTTCGGGGTGTCTGGGATACTGCGCTTCTTTTTGTTTCTCCACCGGTACACTTTATTGTTCTTAAAGTCTGCCACATCCCTCTGATATTTTTTTGTCTTAGTAGATACCATTTCCTTTTCCCACTTATTAAATTCTTTATCAATAGTGAGATCTAGTTGGCTTAATGCTTCCGGAGATAGATCATCTGACAGTTTAGTTCTAATGGCCTCCATCTCAAATCTCACTGATCGCCTTCTCGTTCGAGCTAATCAAAAGGCCCATGAAGCCATGGGAGCATGAGGTAGCCAGTGACTCCCAATCTCTTTAAATCCTCCTTTATTGTACTAAAAGAGGGGAACAACTGGATCCTAAGGCCTCTCTGTATTAAGCCCTTTTCAATATACCTTTGCAAGAAAGCTTTGTTCCACCAGAGACATGTTTTCCGATGCAACAAGGCCTTCAAACTCCCAATGAGCTCGTTTTTAGCCTGTGCGGTGGTGGGTGGTACCCTTCTCTTTCAGTGCCAATCACACTGTCAAGTTGTAACAGCCACTTCTTTTCATGGGCTTTATGGTCCATAGGTCCTTGTAAGAAGGCTGTGAATAAACACGGTAAAGGCCCAGTTACACACACAGATAATTGTGCAGAGATTGTTGGCAGATCCATGGTTTGTGAAATCATGGACACATTGTTACATTTTGTGGCCGTGTACAAATGTAACAATGTGTCCATGATTTCACTGCAGCCAGAGATCTGCAAACAATCTGTGCACAATTATCTGTGTGTGTAACTGGGCCTTAACAGAATGAGACAAATTAAAGGACTGTTTTTGGACATCATAGAATATAGGGGCAACTACTCGATAACCGCTTATAAACCAGGACCAAAATGGGTATATACATGCGCGTATTAGTTAGTTACACCACTGAGGTCCAAGAAAGCTTTGTTCCACCAGAGACATGTTTTCCGATGCAACAAGGCCTTCAAACTCCCAATGAGCTCGTTTTTAGCCTGTGCGGCGGTGGGTGGTACCCCTTCTCTTTCAGTGCCAATCACACTGTCAAGTTGTAACAGCCACTTCTTTTCATGGGCTTTATGGTCCATAGGTCCTTGTAAGAAGGCTGTGAATAAACACGGTAAAGGCCCAGTTACACACACAGATAATTGTGCAGAGATTGTTGGCAGATCCATGGTTTGTGAAATCATGGACACATTGTTACATTTTGTGGCCGTGTACAAATGTAACAATGTGTCCATGATTTCACTGCAGCCAGAGATCTGCAAACAATCTGTGCACAATTATCTGTGTGTGTAACTGGGCCTTAACAGAATGAGACAAATTAAAGGACTGTTTTTGGACATCATAGAATATAGGGGCAACTACTCGATAACCGCTTATAAACCAGGACCAAAATGGGTATATACATGCGCGTATTAGTTAGTTACACCACTGAGGTCCACACGTGTATAATGCAAAAACAAAGTTTTTATTTTGCATGAGGACCAAATACCTACAAGTAATGTGGTGAGCAATATTAATAAAGTAAGAGGACAGAGAGTAGGTGATGGAGAAAGAAAGAAGACTTGGGGTCCGGAGAGAGGAACCGCACAGTCACTCACCTCTCCCGGCGGTGATCGGCTCATTGCAATTACAATGAGCCTAGATCATGTGATCTCTGAGACTTGGGTTTGCCATAGTGATGGGGCACTGTATGGCAATGATCTACCATACAGTGCATCATCACTATGACAATAGACTACAACAAGAGGACACTTGATTACTTGTTGTAGTCTGTTGCCATAGTGATGATGCACTCTATGGCAGATCATTGCCATACAGTGCACCATCACTGACACCAGAGACTGCAACAAGGGATCAAGGATCCTTTTGTTGTAGTATCTGGGGTGATGGCGGTTGTGCACTGTATGGCAGATCATTGCCATACAGTGCACAATCACCGTGACCCCAGAGACTACAACAAGAGCACCCTTGATCCCTTGCTGCAGTCTCTGGATGTAGCCGAGGCGATCAAGCATTGTGGGACCATTGTTTTGGACTACAACGCAGGGTATGTGGGTGTAATAAAAATAGTGGGAATTTTTTTTTTCTTTTTTCTTTTTCCTAATAAGATTTTTCTCTGTGTGGTGTATTTGTTGACTATTTACTAGAGATTCCCAATGGCCGAGTCTAACATTGGCCCGAAATTATTAATCTCGGTCTTCGTGCCAGTTGCTGATACAAAAAGTTGGCATTAATCCCTTTATTACCCACCACCGGCACCAAGACAACTGGGAGAGTCTGGGTACAGCACCAGAAAGTGGCGCTTCAATTAATGGGGCGGCCGCGGGCTACAAATTCGCAGCATGGTGGGCCCAGAACGCATGGGCCTCTCCAAGCTGAGGATTCCAGCCCCCAGCTGCCTAGTTGTACCTGGCTGGACCAAAAATATGGCAACGCTCTACGTCGTTTTTTGTTTTTCTCCCCCAAATTCTACTTTAACAAAAATTGACGGGCTTCGCTGTATTTTTGGTTGACAGCCAAGTACAACTAGGCAGCTGGGGGTGGGTTGCAGTCCGTATCTGGCAAGTTCTACCTGCTGGCAACTATATATATATATATATATATATACATATATATATATATATATATAGTGTGTGTGTGTATATATATATATATATATATATATATATATATATATATATATATATATATATATATAAAATATATATATATATATATATATTATATATATTAATGTATGTATATATGTATGTGTATAATATATATTTATATTATATTCCAAAAAGTCAAGCGACCAACATCTGAATATAAGACAATTTATTGTACAAAGATATACAAGGAGGGACATACACAAAAGAGGAAAGACAACCCATAATAGGTGTCTCCTGTTATGAATACTGATGCATAAAGTACAAAATTATTGATAATAATATGTCAGTAATAGTACAGCAGAAAGTGACATACAGGTAGAACTTTCTGCCCGAAACAGTCGATATAAGATCTTTCAATATTGTGTTGTAAAAGTCATATCAGCCACAAAATAGTCACAAAATAATATATAGTAGCTTATAGACTATAAAGTGCAAGTGCTTTTGTCTATTTATTATGCTTAGGACTTATTCGGTGCAATGGAGCTACCTGTCTTAAACATCAGAGTCATTATAATGTACAGCATTTAGAAAATGCAGTAAAGGCTAGTATTATACAAACATGACTTATAGTATTCAAATTTGATACATTATTGCCCATAATGAGTTCAGAACCAAGATTTGGATCTAGGACACTGAATACAACAAGTCAGAAACTGCAGAGAAAAATCACATAGTGTTGCAGCAGTAAGAATCTCACCAATAGGGTGTTCACAACCAGGAGACACGCACCCCGATGGCCATTTCGCAACCTTCGTCAGGGGGTATTGGTTTCACGGCAGAGTGAGGCTTTAAAAAGGCCGGCCGGCATAGTGATCATCATGATCAGCTGTTTTACTGACGCGCGGACGCGGTAATGGAGGCAGGGAGCGGAAGTGTCGCCACACAATCGCCTAGCACGGGCGCGTGTATAACCACGCGACCGCGATCAGCGATTCAGAGACCGACACGTCTCACCGCTTCCCCGTTCCCCAGCAACGGAGCCGCGCGTCACAGCCGATCACGTGATAGGTTTGTTTACATAGTATAAACGTGCACATTGAACAGAGTGTTGCGCTCCTAATCACAGAGCGATCCTCTGCAGCAATAAAGGGCACAAATATCACACACTTTAGGAGCAGATATTGTGACACTTATATATAAGTCTAAATCCATATCACAAACAGGATATAGGGCTGTAGTCCAGAGTACAAAAATGCAGCATTCATAATTCTAAAGCATAATCACATAATATTTTATATATTATACACACAGTCATCAATTGCAGGGTATATATGTATATACAACATTAAACATCCTATTAGCCCAGTAAAAGTACAATATTCAGCTCCACAGTTGGTAAGAGTGTACAGTAATATAGCGGGTGAAGTTCGTGTCCACAGAAGATACAACAAGGGTCCGGCATGCCTATATAAAATGAATAATTAAAAAAGACCAGATCAGTCTACAAATATATAGTAACGAAACAGATCAATGCAGATCAAAGATATGGAACATAGCTAATGTTCTCATTTAGTCCATTGGGGCGCAGTGTTCCGAGCAACCAAATCCACTTCGTCTCTAACATGGCAACTCGTTTGGCTAATGGCCCACCACGAATCCCTAAGTCTATGGAATCGATCCCCCTCACCTTTAAGAGGTCACCGCGAGATTGGTGACACTCAAAAAAGTGTCTTGGTAGTGTCTTTAAAGTCCTCAGATCTTCACATCCCTTTGCCGCTTCGATAGCCAAAACATGCTCACGCACACGGATCTTTAAAGCTCGTGTGGTTAAGCACACGTATATTTTTGGGCATGGGCAAGTAGCATAATATATAACGCCTGTGGTAACACACGAGATCTTCTTACGAATACGGTAGGTTTTAGTACCCATCGCATTTGAAAATATATCTGTTCTTTCTATGTTTGGGCATGAAACACACCTACCACAAGGGCTACAGCCAAATGTCCGAGGGATATGATCTAAGAATGTAGTACGAACATTCTTCGTATAGTGGCTAGGCACAAGATGGTCACGTAGATTCCGAGATCGTCTAACTGCGACCATTGGTCTTGATGGTAGTATTTTTGACAAGGTACTGTCACTAAGTAATATTGGCCATGCTTTATCCAAGCACTTCCTCATCTGATCAAATTGGCCATGATATGTTGTCACAAATCTAACGTGACCATCTCGCGCCTAGGTCTTGTGTTATAGAGCAGGTCGTTTCGTGTAGCATGCTTGGCCCGATTAGCGGCAAACTTGACGGCACGATGACTATAGCCCCGTGCCAGGAACCGCAATTTCAGCTCCTCGGCCCGGAGGGCATAGTCAGTCTCAGTGGAGCAGATTCTCCTAAGTCGGAGAAACTGACCCACCGGGACTGCACGTATCATATACGCTGGATGGGACGAAGAGACATGGAGAAGGGCATTAGAAGAAGTAGGTTTCCTGAAGATGTCGGTGCACAACCGGCCACCCTCCCCCCTCCTCACGGAGACATCGAGGAAATCAGCCCTATCCCTATCCATATGGTAAGTGATCTTAATATTGATATCATTGATATTCAATGAGTCAATCAAGGTATGAAGTTCGAATTCAGAACCATGCCAGATCAAAAAGATGTCGTCGATGTACCGTGCCCACAAATTGACACGGCACATCGACGGCAGCCGATCCGACATGAAGAGGTCCTTCTCCCACAGCCCCAGGAACAAATTAGCGTATGAGGGCCCGAAGGACGCCCCCATCGCTGTTCCCTGGAGCTGTAGGAAAAAGGACCCCTTGAAAACGAAAAAGTTATGTGTAAGGCTGAACTCCAAGAGTTCCATGACAAGAGAGGCAATGTCCGCAGGTAACACCGACATCTCCAGGAAATACTTGGTGGCTCTAAGGCCATCCGCATGTCTGATACTCGTGTATAGAGATTCTACATCACAAGTGGTCAGAATCACATCATCTTCAATTTGGAGAGAGTCCACCTTTTTTAAGAATTCGTTAGTGTCTTTAATGAAGGATGGAAGATTGGCCACTAACGGCTGTAGTTTGGAATCAATCCACTTGCCAACGTTTTCCAAATAATTTCCAGATCCGGACACGATCGGTCTACCCGGTGGTGTCACCGGGTCTTTATGGACCTTAGGCAAGAAATACAGAGTGGGAACCACGGGATCTGCCACGACCAGAGCCGACATTAATTTACTAGTGATGATACCACCGTCATTAGCTGCTTTTAATATTACAGATAGTTGGTCAGAGAAGGAGGCAGATGGATTATAAGTTAATTTTTTATAACAGGTTTTATTGTTTAAATGTTTATACCCCTCCCTCTCATACTTATCCACTGGGCAAATGACGACACTACCACTTTTATCGGCTGGTTTTATTACTATGTCGGGCAGAACCCGTAGCTCCCCTAATCTTGCTCGCTCTTTATTATTCAAGTTGTCCTGCCGAATATGTTCGGGGATCTTTTCAAATAGTTTGCTAACCACCTGCACAAATACGTCAATACTTGGGCAAGTGGAAAGCAAAGGGAAACATTTAGAACGTTGACGGATGTTGGAAGGAATCTTACCTCCTTCTGCCGTGTTTTCAGTGGCCAAATCCTCCAAGTCCTCCAAAGTCACTTCTTCTTTTTCTGTCGGAAAGAGAGAATTCTTAATAGGGTCAAAAAAATGCCTTTTGAACAGTAAAGACCTCGCAAAATGATGGAGGTCCTTAATGGCCAAAAACCGGTTGAAACGAGCCACCGGAGCAAAGGAAATTATTAATCTCGGGCTTAGTGCCAGTTGCTGATACAAAAAGTTGGCATTAATCCCTTTATTACCCACCACCAGCACCAAGACAACTGGGAGAGTCTGGGTACAGCACCAGAAAGTGGCTCTTCAATTAATGGGGCGGCCGCGGGCTACAGATTCGCAGCATGGTGGGCCCAGAACGCATGGGCCTCTCCATGCTGAGGATTCCAGCCCCCAGCTGCCTAGTTGTACCTGGCTGGACCAAAAATATGGCAAAGCTCTACGTCGTTTTTTTTTTTTCTCCCCCAGTTATTTGATCCAGCATCCCTGCTGGCACCGGTTCACATTAGTCTGTGAGTGCTATGCAGTTTTTTTTCTGTTTTGTATCTTATAGAGTGGCTGGCTCCATGCTGCAATTTGCACCCTTGTTGACCACAGGTGATCTAGGGTCTAGATGGTGTCCGCCCACTTGGTAGTGGGGTAGGGTGGACAAGGAGGACAGGGATGTCAGCGTTAGGACTCGTCGGACCTGAAGTCACTTTGTCGCAGTCGACGAGCAAACAGACATTGGCCAATGTGTGTACCAAGAACTTCAGAAATAAAAAGATAAGATTTTGAGTTTTTTGAAAAAACGTAAGTTTTAACTTTTTTCTCATATATATATATAGCTTATTAGCATATGTACATCATTGGTAGTAACCGAGTGCTGCAGAGTATTTTTTTCTAGTTATATATATATATATATATATATTATATATATTATATATATATATATATATATATATATATTATATTATATTATTAATATTCTTGGTTGCCAGCCAGGTACAGCTGGGGCTGGAATTTTGTTTCCCTAGTGCCGGTGACAAACTGCGTAATAAAGGGGTTAATTCCAGCTGCAGCTGGCATTAAAAGCCAGAGATTCATAATGTCGGGCTAATGTTAGACCCCACCATTAGGAATCTCTAGTAAATAATACACAACAAAAAAAATGTATTAGAATAAAAAACAAATATATCTCAACTCCATCTTTATTACTCCCACATAACCCTCCACGATCCTTTATCCAAAGTCTGCAGGAAGAGAGCAAGCGTTCGCTCACTGCAGAGTCTGCAATCACTTTGACCACAAGGACTCGGTAAGAGACGTCATCTGAGGCAGTTGGAGACTGCCACAGGGGAGTGGTGATGTCACTTGCTGAGTCACCATGGCTCCCCGTGCCAGTGAACTCAAAATGTTGTCACTTGTGAGGGTTTCAGCTGTTTAGGCACATCAGGGGCTATCCAAACAAATCAAAATCTTTGTTCCCTTCAGAGCCCTGCCATGTGCCCAAACAGTGGTTTTCCGCTACACATGAGGTATTTGTCTACTCAGGAGAAATTGCTCAACAAATTTTAGGATCCATTTTATTCTATTGCCCATGTGACAATGAAAAAATTGAGGCTAAAAGAACACTTTTGTGGAAAATAAAAAGTACTTTTTCATTTTTACGGATTTGTGAAGCACCTGGGGGTTCAAAGTGCTCACTATCATCTAGATATGTTCCTTGGGGGGTCTAGTTTCCAAAATGGGGTCACTTGTGGGGAAGCTCCAATGTGTAGGCACACAGGGGCTCTCCATACACGACATGGTGTCTGTTAACGATTGGAGATAATTTTCCATTCAAAAAGTCAAATGGCGCTCCTTCCCTTCCGAGCCCTGCCGTGTGCCCAAATAGTGATTTTCAATTACATACACTACCATTCAAACGTTTGGGGTCACCCAGACAATTTTGTGTTTTCCATGAAAACTCATACTTGTGTTTACAAAATAAGTTGCAAAATGAATATAAAATATAGTCCAGACATTGACAAGGTTAGAAATAATGATTTTTATTTGAAATAATAATTTTCTCCTTCAAATTTTGATTTAGTCAAAGAATGCTCCTTTTGCAGTAATTACAATATTGCAAACCTTTGGCATTCTGTTAATTTGCTGAGGTAATCTTGAGAAATTTCACCCCATTCTTCCTGAACCCCCTCCCACAAGTTGGATTGGCTTGATGGGCACTTTTTGCGTACCATACGGTCAAGCTGCTCCCACAAACAGTTCAATGGGGTTGAGATCTGGTGACTGCGTTGGCCACTTCATTACAGATAGAATACCAGCTGCCTGCTTCTTCCCTAAATAGTTCATGCATAATTTGGAGATGTGCTTTGGGTCATTGTCCTGTTGTAGGATGAAATTGGCTCCAATTAAGCGCTGTCCACAGGGTATGGCATGGCGTTGCAAAATGGAGTGATAGCCTTCTTTATTCAAAATCCCTTTTACCTTGTACAAATCCCCCACTTTACCAGCACCAAAGTAAATCCAGACCATCACATTACCTCCACCATGCTTGACAGATTTCGTCAGGTACTCTTCCAGCATCTTTTCAGTTGGTCTGTGTCTCACAAATGTTCTTCTGTGTGATCCAAACCCTCAAACATTGATTCATCTGTCCATAAAACTTTTTTCCAATCTTCCTCTGTCCAATGTCTGTGTTCTTTTGCCCATATTAATCTTTTCCTTTTATTAGTCAGTCTCAGATATGGCTTTTTCTTTGCCACTCTGTCCTGAAGGCCAGCATCCTGGAGTCGCCGCTTCACTGTAAACGTTTGACACTGGTGTTGTGCAAGTTCTATTTAATGAAGCTGCCAGTTGAGGAGCTGTGAAGCGTTGATTTCTTAAAATAGAGACTCTAATATACTTGCCTTGTTGCTCAGTTGTGCAGTGGGATCTCCCACTTCTCTTTCTACTCTGGTTAGAGCCTGTTCGTGCTCTCCTCTGAAGGGAGTAGTACACACCATTGTAGGAAATCTTCAGTTTCTTGGCAATCTCTTGCATGGAATAGCCTTCATTTCTAAGAACGACAATACTAAATCAAAGAGAGAAGGGAGTGCACTTAAAGGGATCCTGTCACCCCCAAAACACCTTTAAACCTATTAAAACCTGTCCCTAGAGCATATTAACACTTTCCCTACACTCCTTTTAGCTCCTATATGCACATAATCAAAGTGTATAAAAACGTTTTATAAGTACCTCATTACTGATGATAATGAGTGACTATGCTATTCATAGTCACTCATCCAGGCTGCCCCTCTTCATACTATCACGCCTCAATAGGCGTGATCTTCATGATAGATTCAAATTGCAGCCTCCCTGCGCGCCTCCCCGCTGTGTCCTGTGTCTGCCGGGCTTCAGCGTGGGGCTGTATGACGCGATCCGCGTCATTCCCGGCGCCGGGTGACGTACTACAGCCGCGCCGCGCTGTCAGCTTCAAAATGCGCACTGCGCATGCGCAGTGCGGGACTTGAAGCTAACAGCGGCGCGGATGTAAAAACGTCACCCGGCGTCGGGAATGACGCGGATCGCGTCATACAGCCCCACGCTGAAGCCCGGCAGACACAGGACACAGCGGGGAGGCGCACAGGGAGGCTGCAATTTGAATCTATCATGAAGATCACGCCTATTGAGGCGTGATAGTATGAAGAGGGGCAGCCTGCATGAGTGACTATGAATAGCATAGTCACTCATTATCATCAGTAATGAGGTACTTATAAAACGTTTTTATACACTTTGATTATGTGCATATAGGAGCTAAAAGGAGTGTAGGGAAAGTGTTAATATGCTCTAGGGACAGGTTTTAATAGGTTTAAAGGTGTTTTGGGGGTGACAGGATCCCTTTAAGGTCTTATCAATGATAATAATTCAATGCCGCCCGATTAGTGTAACTCACCTTTTTAGGTTGTGTGAGTCACAACAACCTGCAAGGGCCTTGTTATCCTGGTCGCTGCAGACACCTGATGAGGGAGAAATTCGTTTGTGTAGAAAAAGCCCAGGTTTAGATTCCGCGCTGACCACAAAGTAGGAAGGATATGTTTGATGTCCGTTTAATAAGCCTACGTGTTTCACAGGTTTGCCCTGAGGAAGCAGCAGGTCCTGCTGTGAAACGCATAGGCTTAATAAGCGGACATCAAACATATCCTTCCTGCTTTGTGGTCAGCGCGGAATCTAAACCTGGGCTTTTTCTACACAAACTAAGAACAAGAATAGACTGTCGAGTTTCACATGAAAGGTCTCTTTTTCTGGCCATTTTGAGAGTTTCATAGAACAAACAAATGTAATGCTCCAGATTCTCAACTACCTTAAAGAAAGGTCAATTTTATAGCTTCTCTAATCAGCCAAACCTTTTTCAGCTGTGCTAACATACTTGTACAAGGGTTTTCTAGGGTTTTTTAAACATCCATTAGCCTTTTTACACAGTTAGCAGACACAAAGTACTATTAAAACACTGGAGTGGTGTTTTTTGGAAATGGACCTCTATACACCTATGTACTGTAGATATTGCATTAAAAACCAGTCATTTGCAGCTAGAATAGTCATTTAACAATTACACTCTATAGATTGTTAATGTGGTTATTTCTGATTCATGTAATGTTAGCTTCATTGAAAAAAAAAAATGTGCTTTTCTTTCAAAAATAAGGAAAATTCTAAATGACCCCAAACTTTTGAACGGTAGTGTATGAAGAATCGGTGTATTCAGGAGAAATTGCTCAACAAATTTTAGGAACCATTTTATCCTGTTGCCCGTGTGAAAATGAAAGAATTGAGGCTAAAAACATTTTTGTGGGGGAAAAAAAGTACTTTTTCATTTTTACGGATCAATTTGTGAAGCACCTGGGGGTTCAAAGTGCTCTCTATGCATCTAGGTAAGTTCCTTGGGGGGTCTAGTTTCCAAAATGGGGTCACTTGTGGGGGAGCTCCAATGTTTAGGCACACAGGGGCTCTCCATACGCGACATGGTGTCCGCTAACGATTGCAGCTACCGTATATACTCGCGTATAAGCCGAGTTTTTCAGCCCAAAAATTGGGCTGAAAAGTACCCCCTCGGCTTATACGCGAGTCAGTGCTGTATACCGATGTATACATCGGTACATACCGATGTATACATCGGTATACAGCAGCCCCCGCATCCCCAGTAATCCAGGGCCCCCCCAGCGTCTCTCCGGTCACCTGAAAAGCAAACTATACTTATCAGTGTCCGCTGTCCGCGCCCGCTCGCCTCTGCCCGGTCTGCCGTCTGCGATCCTCCATCTTCATGCGGCGTCTTCCGGGTTCCTGTGCTCGTCGCAGGGAATGACGTCATTCCCTGCGACGAGCACAGGAAACCGGAAGACGCCGCATGAAGAAGGAGGATCGCAGACGGCACTGTCACGGCAGAGGCGAGCGGGCGCGGACAGCGGACACTGATAAGTATAGTTTGCTTTTCAGGTGACCGGAGAGACGCTGGGGGGCCCTGAATTAACTGGGGCCCTGTATACTACCGCTGGGGCTGTCAATCTACTACCACTGGGGCTGTATATACTACCACTGGGGCTGCTGTATATACTACACTGGGGCTGAATATACCTGTGGGGCTGCTGTATACTACACTGGGGCTGTATATACCTGTGGGGCTGCTCTATACTACCACTGGGGCTGTATATACCTGTGGGGCTGCTGTATACTACCACTGGGGCTGTATATACCTGTGGGGCTGCTGTATACTACCACTGGGGCTGTATATACCTGTGGGGCTGCTGTATACTACCACTGGGGCTGTATATACCTGTGGGGCTGCTGTATACTACACTGGGGCTGTATATACCTCTGGGGCTGCTGTATACTACCAATGGGGCTGTATATACCTCTGAGGCTGCTGTATACTACCTCTGGGGCTGCTGTATACTACCACTGGGGCTGCTGTATACTACCACTGGGGCTGCTGTATACTACCACTGGGGCTGCTGTATACTACCACTGGGGCTGCTGTATATACCTTTGGGGCTGCTGTATACTACCTCTGGGGATGCTGTATACTACCACTGGGGCTGTATATACCTCTGGGGATGCTGTATACTACCACTGGGGCTGTATATACCTCTGGGGAGGCTGTATACTAACTACTGGAGCTGCTGCTGTATATACCACTGGGGCTGCTGCTGTATACTACCACTGGGGAGGCTGCTGTATACTACCATTGGGGGGCCTGTATACCACACTGCTGGGGGCTGTATACCTGTGCTGGAGTCCACCCTCGGCTTATACACGAGTCAATAGGTTTTCCCAGGTTTTGGGGGCAAAAGTAGGGGGGTCGGCTTATACACGGGTCGGCTTATACACGAGTATATACGGTAATTTTCCGTTTAAAAAGTGAAATGGCGCTCCTTCCCTTTTGAGCCCTGCCGTGCGCCCAAACAGTGGTTTATGACCACATATGAGGTATCGGTGTACTCAGGAGAAATTACACAACACATTTTAGGGCCCTTTTTGTGCTTTTACCTTTGTGAAAATGCAATAATTGAGGCTAAAATAACATTTTTGTTGGAAAAATTAAAATGTTCATTTTTTCCTTCCACGTTGCTTTAGTTCTTGTGAAGCACCTGAAGGGTTAATAATCTTCTTGAATGTAGTTTTGTGTATCTTGAGGGATGCAGTTTTTGGAATGGTGTCACCTTTGGGTGTTTTCTGTCATATATGCTCCTCTAAGAGACTTCAAGTGTGATGTGGTCACTAAAAAAATGGTTTTGTAAATTTTGCTGGAAAAATGAGAAATTGCTGATGAACAAAAAAATTTTTTTTTTCCAAAATTGTACTGATGTAAAATAGACATGTGGGAAATGTTATTTATTAACTATTTTGTGTCACATAACTCTCCGGTTTAACAAAATAAAAATTCAAAATTTGAAAATCGCTAAAGTTTTTGCCAAATTTTTTTTTTTTTTCACAAATAAACACAAAAATCGATTTACCCCTCGATTTTACATTTACCACTAACATGAAGCCCAATATGTCATGAAAAAACAATCTCAGAATCGCTAGGATCCGTTGAAGGGTTCCAGAGTTATTGCCTCATAAAGGGACACTTGCATAAAAATGGCCTGGTCATTAGTGTCAAAACAGGCCCGGGGGTGAAGGGGTTAATAGTGGTTTGTGTGAATGTGACCCCAGCTCCTCGAAAGTGGTTATATTCTACATTAACTTGTAATCCACTTACAACGAAGAAAATGTTACACCATGAATATTTGTACCCAGTGTATCATATATAATCTATGGCCTTCCAAATACATGCTTTTTTTCTAATGCATGAAGTTTATATGACTGCTTGGGGTTAATTTTTTCATCTGCCTTGCAAGTAATTTTACCATTAAGTTGAAAATCAAGCATAAATGTCACCCCTATGTAATCCCAATGCACCAGATATGTACCCAGCCACCCAGTATATAACTATAACCAGGCTGACTTTGTGCTCACAGTTAAGGGGTGGAGCGTTCTGTACAGAGCTATGGATTCTTTACACTTTATGTTCTACTAGCTGTGAGCCCGATGCAAATGCATCGGGATTCTAGAGCGTGCATTAATTTGATTATAGTAGTTATAGCTGTTAGCCTGATGCAAATGCATCGGGTATCTAAAATATGTTTATTGTTTTTTTAAAGTTTTTTAAATAATAATCGCATCATCAATAGCAATAATATAAGCCATAGCATTATTATTAGCAGTAATAGCAGTATTAATAGCATTATTAGCAGTATTATGAGCATTAATAACAGTATTAATAGCATTAATAGCATTATTATTAGCATTAATAGCATTATTAATAGCATTATTAGCATTAATAATAGCATTAATAACATTATTAATAGCATTGATAGCATTATTATTAGCATTAATAGCATTAATAATAGCATTATTAGCATTAATAATAGCATTAATAACATTATTAATAGCATTAATAGCATTATTATTAGCATTAATAGCATTAATAATAACATTATTAGCATTAATAATAGCATTAATAACAGTATTAATAGCATTAATAGCATTATTAATAGAATTAATAGCATTATTATTAGCATTAATAGCATTAATAGCATAATTAATAGCATTAATAGCATTAATAGCATTATTATTAGCATTAATAGAATTATTATTAGCATTAATAGGATAAATATTAGCATTAATAGCATAATTAATAGCATTAATAGCATTATTAATAGCATTAATAGCATTATTATTAGCATTAATAGCATTAATAATAGCATTATTAGTATTAATAATAGCATTAATAACATTATTAATAGCATTAATAGCATTATTAATAGCATTAATAGCATTATTATTAGCATTAATAGGATTAATAATAGCATTATTAGCATTAATAATAGCATTAATAACATTATTAATAGCATTAATAGCATTATTATTAGCATTAATAGCATTAATAATACCATTAATAGGATAAATATTAGCATTAATAGCATTAATAGCATAAATAAGAGCATTAATAGCATTATTAATAGCATTAATAGCATTATTATTAGCATTAATAGCATTATAATTAGCATTAACAGCATTAATAATACCATTAATAGGATAAATATTAGCATTAATAGCATTAATAGCATAAATAATAGGATTAATAGCATTATTAATAGCATTAATAGCATTATTAATAGCATTAATAGCATTATAATTAGCATAAATAGCATTAATAATAGGATTATTAGCATTAATAATAGCATTAATAACATTATTAATAGCATTATTATTAGCATTAATAGAATTAATAATAGCATAATTAGCATTAATAATAGCATTAATAGTATTATTAATAGCATGAATAGCATTATTAATAGCATTAATAGCATTATTATTAGCATTAATAGCATTAATAATACCATTAATAGGATAAAATATTAGCATTAATAGCATTAATAGCATAAATAATAGGATTAATAGCATTAATAGCATAAATAATAGGATTAATAGCATTATTAATAGCATTAATAGCATTATTAATTAGATTATAGCATAATTATTAGCATAAATAGCATTAATAATAGCATTATTAGCATTAATAATACCATTAATAGGATAAATATTGACATTAATAGCATTAATAATAGCATTATTAGCATTAATAATAGCATTAATAACATTATTAATAGCATTAATAGCATTATTATTAGCATTAATAGAATTAATAATAGCATTATTAGCATTAATAATAGCATTAATAACATTATTAATAGCATTAATAGCATTATTATTAGCATTAATAGCATTAATAATAGCATTATTAGCATTATTAATAGCATTAATAACATTATTAATAGCATTAATAGCATTATTATTAGCATAAATAGCATTAATAATAGGATTATTAGCATTATTAATAGCATTAATAACATTATTAATAGCATTAATAGCATTTATAATTATATAATAATAGAAGTTAATAATAGCATATAGCATTATAATAAACTATAATAACATTATTTAATAGCATATAATAGCATTATTATTAGATAATAGCATTAATAGATATTATTAATAGCATTAATAGCATTATTAATAGCATTAATAGATTATATTAGCATTAATAGCATTAATAATAGCATTATTACATTATAATAGCATTAATAACATTATTAATAGCATTAATAGCATTATTATTAGCATTAATAGCATTAATAATAGCATTATTAGCATTATTAATAGCATTAATACATTATTAATAGCATTAATATATTATTATTAGCATTAAATAGCATTAATAATAGCATTATTAGCATTAATAATAGCATTAATAACATTTTTAATAGCATTAATAGCATATATTATTAGCATTAATAGATTAATAATAGGATTATTAGCATTATTAATAGCATTAATTAACATAATTATTAGCATTAATATCATTATTATTAGCATAAATATTATTATTAGCATTTTAGCATTTATAATGCTATTAATTTATTAATTATTATTTATTTTTTAATTATGTTTTATTATTTGTTTATTAATAATTTTTTAATTATTTATTAATCTATTATTTGTATTATTAATTTATTATTTAGGCTGAGAGGCAGTTTCATTCAGGTCGCTAAGGCTGATCTTATTAGCATATATTTTATTTTTTTATTATTATTTTTATTGAATTTTTAATTATTTTTAATTATTTTTTTATATATTTTTTAATTCTTTTTTAATTATTTTTTTATTATTTAATTTATTATTTAGGCTGAGAGGCAGTTCTCATTCAGGTCCGCAAAGGGCTGATCTTATTAGCATATATTTTATTTTTTTATTATTATTTTTATTGAATTTTTATTATTTTTAATTATTTTTTTTTATTATTTTTTAATTCTTTTTTAATTATTTTTTTTATTATTTAATTTATTATTTAGGCTGAGACGCAGTTCTCATTCAGGTCCGCAAAGGGCTGATCTTATTAGCATATATTTTATTTTTTTATTATTATTTTTATTGAATTTTTTATTATTTTTAATTATTTTTTTTTATTATTTTTTAATTCTTTTTTAATTATTTTTTTTATTATTTAATTTATTATTTAGGCTGAGACGCAGTTCTCATTCAGGTCCGCAAAGGGCTGATGTTATTAGCATATATTTTATTTTTTTATTATTATTTTTATTGAATTTTTTATTATTTTTAATTATTTTTTTTTATTATTTTTTAATTCTTTTTTAATTATTTTTTTTATTATTTAATTTATTATTTAGGCTGAGACGCAGTTCTCATTCAGGTCCGCAAAGGGCTGATCTTATTAGCATATATTTTATTTTTTTATTATTATTTTTATTGAATTTTTTATTATTTTGAATTATTTTTTTTTATTATTTTTTAATTCTTTTTTAATTATTTTTTTTATTATTTAATTTATTATTTAGGCTGAGACGCAGTTCTCATTCAGGTCCGCAAAGGGCTGATCTTATTAGCATATATTTTATTTTTTTATTATTATTTTTATTGAATTTTTTATTATTTTTAATTATTTTTTTTTATTATTTTTTAATTCTTTTTTAATTATTTTTTTTATTATTTAATTTATTATTTAGGCTGAGACGCAGTTCTCATTGAGGTCCGCCTTTGTTTTTTCCCATTGAAATGCATTAGCGGTGTGTCGGCGATTTTATGGCCGACCACCTGGTTCTATTTGTCGGCCCTAAAATCGCGGACACACCGCTAATGCATCTCTATGGGCAGTCAGCCCGATTTCGGATTGAACGGCGACCAATCAGAATTCGAGCTGACTTGCCCATAGACATGCATTAGCGGTGTGTCCGCGATTTTAGGGCCGACAAATAGAACCAGGTGGCCGGCCATAAAATCGCCGACACACCGCTAATGTATGTCAATGGGAAAAAAGACGGACCTGAATGAGAACTGAATGACGGGCTCTTCTGATTGGCTGAGGTCAGCGACCAATCAGAAGAGCCCTTCACATTTCATTGAGATACAATGGCGGATTGATCGTCCATTGTATCTTAATGTTAGTTGAAGAGGACGTCGGAGCTGGAAGTTGGCGGAAAGAAGACAGAAGATCCCCGGGGACGGACGAAGAGGCGGAAAGAAGAGAGAAGACCCCCGGGACCGGAGGAAGAGGACGCCTGGGCGGACGGACGATCAGATGACTTGAAGGCATGTAAGTGATCGACGGGGACGTTAGGGGACGGGTAGGGCCTTAGGTGTTAGGGAAAGCGGCGAGGCTTAGAGGGTAGGGGCTTAGGGGGTAGGGGCTTAGGGCGGCAGGGGTTTAGGTGCGGCTTAGGGGGTAGGGGTAGGGGATTAGGTGCAGCTTAGGGGTTAGGGGCTTGCGGCGGCAGGGGTTTAGGTGCGGATGCGGGTAGTGGCTTAGGGGGGTAGGGGGTTAGGTGCGGCTTAGGGGGTAGGGGCTTAGGGCGGCAGGGGTTTAGGTGCGGCTTAGGGGGTAGGGGTAGGGGATTAGGTGCAGCTTAGGGGTTAGGGGCTTGCGGCGGCAGGGGTTTAGGTGCGGATGCGGGGTAGTGGCTTAGGGGGTAGGGGGTTAGGTGCGGCTTAGGGGGTAGAGGTAGGGGATTAGGTGCGGCTTAAGGGGTAGGGGCTTGCGGCGGCAGGAGTTTAGGTGCGGATGCGGCGTAGTGGCTTAGGGCGGCAGGGGGTAGGGGGTTAGGTGCGGCTTAGAGGGTAGGGGCTTAGGGCGGCAGGGGTTTAGGTGCGGTTTAGGGGGTAGGGGTAGGGGATTATGTGCAGCTTAGGGGTTAGGTGCGGCTTAGGGGTTAGGGGCTTGCGGCGGCAGGGGTTTATTTGCGGATGCGGGGTAGTGGCTTACGGCGGCAGGGAGTAGGGGGTTAGGTGCGGCTTAGGGGGTAGGGGCTTAGGGCGGGAGGGGTTTAGGTGCGGTTTAGGGGGTAGGGGTAGGGGATTAGGTGCGGGTTAGGGGCTTGCGGCGGCAGGGGTTTAGGTGCGGATGCGGGCTAGTGGCTTACGGCGGCAGGGGGTAGGGCTTCGGCGGCGGGGTAGTGGCTTAGGGGTTAGTGGCTTAGGGGTTAGAGCGGCAGGGGGTAGGGGCTTGCGGCAGAGGGTAGTGGGTGCGGCGGGTAGTGCGGCAGGGGGTAGGGGCTTCGGCGCGCGGGTAGTGGCTTAGGGGTTAGGGCGGCAGGGGGTAGTGGCTTCCGGCAGAGGGTAGTGGGTGCGGCGGGGTAGTGCGGCAGGGGGTAGGGGCTAGGGGCTTCGGCGGCGGGGTAGTGGCTTAGGGGTTAGGGCGGCAGGGGGTAGTGGCTTCCGGCAGAGGGTAGTGGGTGCGGCGGGGTAGTGCGGCAGGGGGTAGGGGCTAGGGGCTTCGGCGGCGGGGTAGTGGCTTAGGGGTTAGGGCGGCAGGGGGTAGTGGCTTCCGGCAGAGGGTAGTGGGTGCGGCGGGGTAGTGCGGCAGGGGCTAGGGGCTTCGGCGGCGGGGTAGTGGCTTAGGGGTTAGGGCGGCAGGGGGTAGTGGCTTCCGGCAGAGGGTAGTGGGTGCGGCGGGGTAGTGCGGCAGGGGGTAGGGGCTTCGGCGTCGGGGTAGTGGCTTAGGGGTTAGGGCGGCAGTGGGTAGGGGCTTGGGGTTGTGTGGCTTGGTTAGTGTACGCGTAGTGGCTTAGAGCGGCAGGGGTCTGTAGTGTACAGCGCGATGGTATACTACAGTCCCATGGCGCTTATGGTCATGGGACTGTAGTATACTATAGCGGTGTACACTACAGGAGTATGTGCTTCGGCTTCGGTGGCTTGGTTAGCGGTGTAGCGACTCGCAATGCCCGCTTCGCGGGCATTGCTTCGCTAGGCTGCAACGACTCGCAATGCCCGCTTTGCGGGCATTGCTTCGTGAGTCGCCTTGGCCGCTACGCGGCCACGGGGAGAGTCCAGGAGAAGCAGCTCGGACTCGCTAACCAAGCCACCGGAAGCAGCGCCGCTCCGACGGAAGTCGCTACGGCAATTATATAATAGATATACTTGCATTCTTTTAGCCTTACCATAAGGCACAATGGATGTCATATTATTGTCTTTTTGTACTTTTTATAAAGAAAAAAGGCAAATGGTTATAAAGTAAGAGGGAGGAGCAAGAGTAGAGGCACACAACTTTGCTCCTGTTTCTACCAGCCCTTAATGACAAGCAGTGATTTTCCAGTCAGATTTTAGTTGTAACGCACACCACTCCTCCAACCATTCTAAGGGCCCTTTCACATCAACGTTTTTTTCAAATAGCGGCAGATGCGGTGAAAAAACCGCATCTGCCGCGATTACCGCATACCGGCTGCACTTGCGGCGCGGTTGCGGCAAGCCCCATAGAAAGTATAGGCGGGCTTGCGGCAAGTGCGGTTTTGCACTTGCGGCAGGTGCGGCCGCAAAAAAAAACCGTGGCTGACCGCGTTTTTTTTTTCGCGGCTGCACCTGCCGCAAGTGCCAAAACCGCACCTGCCGCAAGTGCCAAAACCGCACCTGCCGCAAGTCCGCCTATACCTTATATGGCGTTTACCGCAACCATGCCACAAGTGCAGCCGGTATGCGGTAATCGCGGCAGATGCGGTTTTTTCACCGCCTCTGCCGCGATTTGAAAAAAACGCTGATGTGAAAACACCCTAAGGTTGCTTTCACACTGAGGTATTTCAAATTGGGCAAGATCATGTACTTCTGAAAGGATCGGGAATTTTCCTGAAGTACATGATCTGAAAAAACGGCAAGTGTAAAACCAGCCTTATACATTAATAGGCAAACGAACGAATCCAGAGTCTCTGACTTAAACCTGCCCCATCATCATCAAAACTGGGCAGAAAATTGCCGGTCTTGATGAACTGGGGCAAGAGACCCCACATCCGGCCATGTCACTTATTGGCTGATTGCTGTAGTTTTTGATAAAATCAGGTTTATCACTAGACTAGTAATCCTGCTGCCATGTAGTCCTCCACCAATTACATTTCTTTTATTTGCTTTATTTTCAGGATGCTTTCTCACATGCTTTTTCGATGCAGTTTTTGAAACCAGAACTAGGGATGGGTCGAAGGGGGAAGAGTAGAATTGTTGTGATATAAATTCCCTTTCTGACAACCTATTCTTTGCATTGGCTTCAAAAACCACGATACACTGAGAGCGCCATTATACAACATGTGTAATTATTATTCGCTTTCACATTGTTAAATGCTTCAAATATTATTGGATTCAGCTAAATAAAAATGTGTTCTGTTTTTTTTAGGTGATGGAAAGTGTGTTATTTGTGACTCGTATGTGCGGCCTTGTACCCTTGTTCGAATCTGTGATGAGTGTAATTATGGATCTTACCAAGGCCGTTGTGTTATCTGTGGAGGCCCTGGAGTGTCAGATGCTTACTACTGCAAGGAGTGCACCATTCAAGAGAAAGATGTGAGTGACCTCATCCAGCCAGTTGTAGGCCAAGAAAAAAATATATTCATATAAAATGCAAAAAAATAATTTATATAAATACATACATATAATA
Organism: Allobates femoralis; assembly: GCA_033576535.1. NCBI lineage: Eukaryota > Metazoa > Chordata > Amphibia > Anura > Aromobatidae > Allobates > Allobates femoralis. Next base: position 39,422,298 of record JARQOC010000007.1, read on the forward strand.
TATTACAATATAAAATGAAGAAAAGTGCTAATGAACAACCAAACCTAATGTCTCTAGTACACGATATGGACCCGTAACTTCTGCCAAAACAAGACCTTCTGCACCTCCTGGAGATACGATATGTAAGGTCAGCTTGGCACATGTTACATAGACACTCCCTGTCTGCACGGGGAAGGAGAGAGGGTGATCCACACAACCTCTGATGTGGCACTGCACTCACATCCCTCACAAGCTACTTCATTTATGGTTGAAGCCATTTGTTGGTGGATGGAAGAATCCTGTCTCAGATTCTTCTTTGAAAAAGGTGACTGACTTACAGTTGATCGATGTGATATCTCCCATATTCTTCACAATTGGCAAGCTTTGTGATCTCAACCCTCGACCAGACCTCCTAGGACAGTAAAACTTTCACATTTCTTATCTATGAATTTCTCCAATATTTACTGCCACAGATGTTTTCTTCTCTTCCCATACTGATAGTTTTGCTTCAAGTCACTTGTCTTATTTACTGTACTATTCCTGTGCCCTGTTGTTTATAAATACAGTATGTCACAAGTGAGTACACCCCTCACAATATTTTAAATATTTTATATCTTTCATGAGACCACACTGAAGATCAAAATGGAAAGAACACAGGAGGGGGGCGCTCCTGGTGTTCTACCCAGTGGTCTAGTGGAGAGGAGTTTATAGGGAGATTCTCTCTTGTATAACACTGAGATCTGACACTTTTGACAAAATAGTAGTCAGTATTCAGCTTGTATATAACAGTGCAAACTTGGTTTCCCCTCTAAATAACAACACAGCCATTAGGTGTGTAACAAAGGTGACAACACCCCAACATGAAAATGGCCAAATTATGCCCAAAGTGTCACTATTTTGTGTGGCCACTATGATTTTCAAACCCTGCCTTTTAACACTCTTGAATATGCAAATGGAGTCTGTGGGGCCTCATTTAAGAGTCTCAAAACACGGGACTAGCCAGATATTCCTCCAGGGAAGGACGTAGCCCTGGGGTGGACTCCTTGCGGAGACCACCATAACCGCCATATTAAGTGGCCCTTTCAGTCACTATCCCTCTCAGTTACGAGCTTAAGGATATGACAGGGGAATTACCAAAGCCAGGTATCCATCCACAGACAGCTGTTTCGGGGTATTGCCCCTCATCAGTGTGGAGTAGGATTCTGGCTAGGTGGGAGCAATGTCTGGTAGACCAACATCACAAAGCTCTCACTGATCTCAGGGAGACCAGTCGAGGACCACGTAATATGGTAGTTATGGTGGTCTCCGCAAGGAGTCCCCACCCCAGGGCTAGGCCCTTCCCTGGAGGGATATCTGGCTAGTCCCGTGTTTGAGACTCTTAAACGAGGCTCCACGGACTCCATTTGCATATTGAAATTCCCATGGGGCAATGCACCATGGATTTCACTGTGCTGGAGCGCTTTAGCCAGCTGCCCCAGTGCTTTCCTCGACTGGTCTCCCTGAGATCAGTGAGAGCTTTGTGATGTTTTAACACTCTTGGGTATGGAGTTCCCTAGAGCTTCACAGGAGCCGCTGGATCCTCTTCCATCCTCCATGATGACATCATGGAGCTGGTGGATGTTAGAGACCTTGTGCTCTTCCACCTTCCGTGTGAGGATGCACCCCAGGTGCTCAATAGGTTTTAGGTCTGGAGACATGCTTGAACTGTCCTGCACCTTTTATCTCAGTTTCTTTAGCATGGCAGTGGCCGCCTTACGCCTTGGAGGTGCGTTTGGGGTCCTTATGATGTTTGAATACTGCCTGCGTCCTCCGTAGGTCACAGTACATGTTGGAATTCATGGATTCCTCAATGAACTGTAGCTCCTCACAACTGGCAGCACTCATGCAGCCCAAACGATGACACTCCTCCCACTGTGCTTGACTGTAGGCAGATACACTTGTCTTTGTATGTCTCACCCGGTTGCTGTCACACACACTTGACATCATCTGCAACAAATACGCTTATCTTGGTTTCATCAGACCACAGGACATGGTTTCAGTAATCCATGTCCTTTGTCTGCTTGTCTTCAGGAAACTGCAGTCTTTCTATTGCATCATCTTTAGGAAATGCTTCGTTCTGGGTCAACAGCCATACAGACAGCCACGGTCTGATATCCATTGCACCTAACAGGACACAGCAGGCCCCAATGATAAAGGCAACACAAGGACATACCTTTTTGTCATTTTAGTGTTTTTTCTGAATACATCGTTAGGGACTCGTAAGCTTTAGGACCCATCCTGCTAAGTCCTTTTTAGTGTTTTTTTTTTTTTCAACAGCCATACATATAAATTTGATGTAGTGCATGGCGTATGGCCAGAGCGCTGACAGGCTAACCCTTCACTCTCCACCCCTGTAATCTCTGCAACAATGCTAGCAGCACTCCTACATCTATTTTGAAAATGCAACCTCTGGATATGATGATGAGCACAGGCATCCAACTCCTCTGGTTGACCATGGTGAGGCCAGTTTTGAGTGAATCTGTCTTGAAAACCCGTTGAATGGTGTTAGCCACCATGCTGCAGCTCAGCATCAGGATATTGGTAATCTTCTTACAGCCTAGTCCATCTTTATGTAGAGCAACAATTCTTTTTTCAGATCCTCATGGTACCTTTACACGCCGCGACGGCAGGCTGGATACATCCCGCTACAGGCTACAAATGTAGCTTGTAGCGCCAATGTAGCCCGTCGTAGCGGCGTCTGAAGACGTGACGCTACAGCCGGCAACAGATACATCTGTTTCCTAGCTCTGCTCGAAAACTGATGGCTACAACGCCGATGGTAGCGAGCTGTATCGGCGTGTAAAGAAGCAACGGAAGGAAACTCTGGACAGCCTGCGATGTAGCTGCAATGTAGCTAAGGCGTGACCCTGGCTCCGGGTTTCCGCGCCCCCTTCAGCGATCATTGGAGGAAGCTGCTGCATGACGATTGGTAGTCGCTGCATAGGGAGGCATATTTAAGGAGCTGACGAGTCACACTACACAATCGCTCGAGCGTGCTGTATTACTCAGCCTCCTGCGTTGCCTGCCCAATCAGGATGTTATTGCTTCGTCCTATCAGCGTACGGACGGCTCGTACTCCACAATTGTGGCACGCCTATGTGCTGTCCCTGCTGCACCAGGTACGCCCATAGTAGCTGGTTATAGCGGTGTGTAAATGAGCTACAGCTGGCTACTTGAGACACCCGGCGATGTAGCTAGCTATAGATGTAGCGTGGCGTAGCGCACCTTGTGGCGGCGTGTAAAGAGGGTGCGTTGACCGTTTGTAACCGTTTGAGCGTGCTCGTGCACGTGAAGTAGCGGGATGTATCCAGCCTGCCGTCGCGGCGTGTAAAGGTACCTTCAGAGATATCTCTGCCATAAGGGGCCATGTTGAACTTTCAGTAACCAGTATGAGAGATTGTATGAGTGGTAACACCAAATGTATCGCACCTGCTCCCCATTATGAAACCTTGTAACACTACAAAGTCACTTGACACCAGGAAGGGAAAATGGCCCATTGGGCTTAATGTTTCCCTTTATTCCCTTAGGGGTGTGCTCACTTTTGTTGCCAGCAGCTTGCATGAATGGCTGTGTTGAATTATTTAGAGAGCACCAAATTTACACTTTTATTCAAGCTGTACACTGACTACTTTACATTGTATCAAAGTGTCATAACTTCAGTATTGTCCCATGAAAAGTTATAATAGAATATTGACATGTGAGGGTGTACTCTGTTGTGATATACTGTGTATGACTTCAGATTGTTATACTACGCCTGATGGTAAATAGAAAGTTGTCAAGTTCTCCATAAAAGGTATAAATCACTGAGGACTCTCAGATTTATTTTCTCTCCTGTCTAGCACAGGACACAGATATATTTCTTGTAATGAATAGCAGAGATTTAGGTATCTGAGTCATACAGAACTTCATAGTATTATACATTTTATGGTTATTTTTATGTGGCTTTAATGGGACTAGCAAGGTTCTGAAATATTCTACATTTCTGCATCGCCCCTTAATGATATACATGTATCTATCAGCACAGAGAGTGCTCAAGGGAACCTTCAAGAAGGAAATCACCTGGCAATGTGTTAATACACAACAACTAGGATTTACTATTCCTCAGTCGCAGTCCATGTCACTTTTGACCCATGTGCCACTTTTCTTCTGTTATTTCCATTGAAATAATGAACAAAGTACAAAATTCTTAGTGGTTATGGTATGATTCTCAACTACATTGGTAATTATTTTGGAAATGTAAACTCTAGAAATAAAACCTGTGGGTTTAATTTGCTTGATCCTTTTGTTGATGGTTATTTCTATTTTTTTAATAATGTATCCCCCTTTTTTTTTTCCCCAGAGAGATGGATGCCCCAAAATTGTGAACTTGGGCAGTTCCAAAACAGATTTATTCTATGAGAGAAAGAAGTATGGTTTCAAGAAGAGGTAGTCCAGAGTCTGGATCTATGTTTGATGGAAACTGTACATTTTTTTTTTTTATTATTATTATTTCTGGATAATTAGACCAATAAATTCTGTTTCTACAAACATTTGTTTTACGTTCTTTTTCTCTCCATGTTATCACAGATCTATCTAAACATTATTTCCTAACTTTTGAACTTTATTTCAAATTGATGTTCTAAGTAATGTTGATAGGTTTTATAAAAAAAACTTTGATTTCTCCTTCTCATCATTGGGAAACACAGACCATGGTGTTATGCTGCTGTCCACTAGGAGGCGACACTAAGTAGAATCTTAAAAATACAGATTGGCTCCTCCTCTGCAGTATACACCCCTCTGGCTGGCACCAGTTTTTGCTTAGTGTCATTAGGAGGCAGGCATCCATCAATTCTCTCCTAGAATTCATTATTATTAGTTTTTTATTAACTTACTTCAATGGAAACAAAGAATATTGGCTGACCATCCATCCTCCCCAGACCCCACAGTTGGGACTCTGGGTCGAGGTTGATATACATAGGCCCCTCAATTATCCTCCCCAGACCCCACAGTTGGGAGTCTGGGTTGACAGGACAGACAATACGGCACCCATAGGATCTCTGAAGTCAGCCACAGACCAGCAACTACCTCCCCAATCTTCCAGTTGGAGTTTCTGGGTTGAGGCTACAGCCAGGTACCTCGTGCTGCTAACACCAGCACCGCCTGCTGGCGACCCCTGTAGTTTCTGCCCATGCCCAAGAGTACTCCTATACCACCGGAGGTCCTCTAACCAGCATCAATAATCTTATGGGCCCCACTCTTGGCTAAACTAGCAGTGGTCCAGGACCTCCGGGCTGGCCCCCTCACAATTCCGGGGCCACTGTTTACTCCAGGCCCCGGCGTGGGCCTAGCGCTAATGGAGCAGTTCTGTGTGCCGCCTCCTACCACCCCCTGCCCATCACCTATAGCAGCAATGATCGCACATAGAGGGGGCGGACTGGCTTCTCTTAGCCCTTATCGTGAGACCTCGCTGCGTGCCCTTTTATTTTTCAAGGCCCGCCCCTCTTCTGCTTCTTCACGGCGGCTGCCATATCACAGCTCCAGGACTGACCCCGCACGCCGGAGCTTGCAGGGGCACACTCCTTGTCTCTGAGCCTGTGTGGGGACACAGCATCGCTGGGCAGCTGACTGAGTCTGGTGCAGGGACACATTGTGGTAAGGAGCTCAACGGTCTATTCACTGCTGCAGCTTTCCTTCTCTCCTATCTCTCTCCCCTCTGTGCTCAGTCCCATTTACAGTATAGGAGCTAGACCATTGCAAGTTTACACAAATGTCGGGCTCTAGGAACAAAACGGCAACCAAACCCTTTACCTCTTGCAATACATGCAAAGCTATTCTTCTACCCAGTGGATGCACTACTCCGCATTGCAAGAACTGTACAAGAACCCACCAATGCAACCTCACCTGTGGGTGCTACCAGTACGACAGAATGGGCCGATTATATTATCTCAATCCATGGAGAGACTTTCCTTCACATTACTCCAGGCTCTGCAGAGTGGTCCCACACCCTGCACCTCCGGCCAACCAGGAATGCAGGAGGACAACACGGAACATGAGGGTTCACCTAAAAGAGGCACCCCCCGAGACCTACCTCAGAGGTCGGATACTGGACGAAAAAGAGTCCATAGAAACAATTCCCTTGCGTCATCCCACAGTTCTCATGCATCCCCCACCGGGGAGAGCAGACGAGGTTCCCCTGTATCTGACAGATTTTATGATCCTGGCTCAGGACCTGAACTAGATACGTCCCTTGACTTAGACTCCTCAGACACCTTAGCCATGGTTGAGGATCTCCTCGCGGCAGTCAACCAGGCTCTGGATGTGAATTACCCTCCTTGTGAAACCCCAGATCACTCGGTTTCACTTGAGAGTAAGACGACCGCATAAATATTTTGCAGATAATCCTGAATTTCAAGAGGTACTTAAAAAGCATAGATCCCATCCGGATAAGAAATTGGGAAACCGCAAGGCAATAGAGACTCGCTACCCCTTTTTAACCGCAGTGACTCAAACCTGGTCTGATTCCCCACAGGTAGACCCCACCTGGTTTTCTGCTTAGCCTCTAAAGGTACAGTCACACGCAGCAATATGGCCTCCATATTGCCGTAAATTTGTGTATTTCGGCGATGTGGCAACCACATCACCTGTGTGTAGTGGCGTGAGACAGGGAGATTTTACGGCATCAAATCGCCGGTGGAGCGTCGCCTGATCGCCCTGCTCTGCTGAGAAATCTGGCGATTTCCACCAGGCAATTTCTGCACATCATGGCGTGTGACAGGGTGATTGTCTGAGCTTGCTTCCTACATCACTATCTGGAAGAAATTCCAGAGGCGTGCCTGAGTGTGCTGTTTGTCGCGCCCTGTCAGGTGCGATTGGTTGCAGCTCCTGCGTTCCCATTGGCTGGCCATGGCTAAGGCGCCATGTTTGAATAGCAATCTAGTAGAAAGTACACATGCATTATGTAGTGCGTAGACATCCTGACAAGGCTGACCAATGGTTACGCAGTTGTGTCGGGCAACCGGAGTGTTAGTGGCGCGGTGTACAACACTCTGGCACACCAGTCTCCTTGGCGCACTCACACTCTATGCCCACATCGCTGATGCGGTGGAGGCCTGTGACGCGCAGATTTGGCAGCGATGTGGGTGTGTGAAATTGCGTCCAGTCAGCAACAGGGGATTTCCAGAACGCAGGATCGCCGAATATCGCACGTGAGATGTCTGTGTGACAGGGCGACAGCGATGTGTAAAAAAGTTCCTGAAACGTGCGCGCTCACATCAAATTGCTGGGGATATGGAAGTCATATTGCCACGTGTGACTGTAGCTTAAGACTCTCTATCCCTGACAGTTCTTCTATTAAGGATGCCACAGACCGTCATGTGGAGCAAATGGCTCGCTCCGTCATTGAGGCAACAGGATCATCAATATTGCCTTAGCTACCCATACTGAGACGAAGGAAGGAGATAATGACCTGGGCTGGTGGCTTCCACTCCGCTTTGCGCAGCCGAGATCCAGACCCTGAGCTGACGGACTTGACCGCTCAAATATCACTGGCAGCAGAGTACCTCCTTCATGCAGCTCTAGATACCGCCAATTGCAGGACGGTGGCAGCATCTAACGCCATCATCATCAGCAGGGCACTGTGGCTATGTGAGTGGAGGACAGATTCTGCCTCGAAGAAATCCCTCACTAGCCTCCCCTATCTCAGCGGGCGCCTGTTTGGCGAAATGCTTGACAAGTTAATATCTGATGCCATGAGAGGGAAGAGTACCTCTCTCCCCCAACAGAAGCCAAAACGACTTTTTACCCACCACCAACAAACCCGTTTTCATTCCTTTCGGAACTTGTTTGGTTGGTCGACTTCCCGCTCAGCGCAGACTGCCAGTCATCCGCCACGCAGGGATCGGAACCAACAGAAATTGGGAACTTCTTACCAATCCTGCTCCCAACAATCCAAACCTAAGGGATCTAGATCCCATAGGTTCTCTTCCTCATGACTTGTCTCTTCCGGAAGATATCTCCCAGGTCAACGGCCGACTTTCTCACTTCTAACAAGTCTGGCTCGTCATTACAGACGACAGGTGGGTCAGGGACCTGGTATCTTCCGGTTGCAACATCAAGTTTCTCTCCCTGCCGCCCAATCGGTTCTTACAATCCGTCCCTCCAAAATCCCTGTCAAAGGCTCGTGCCTTTTTCCAGGCCGTCAACTCGTTACTACAGGCGAAAGTCAGCATCCCCGTTCCACAGGACGAACAGTTCAAAGGGTTCTACTCAACTCTTTTTGTAGTCCCCAAAAAGGGAGGCTCTGTCCAACCCATCTTAGATTTAAAATACCTCAACAGGTTTGTCCACGTTCGTCACTTCCGCATGGAATCTCTCCATTCTGTTATTTCATCTATTGAAGGAGCGTTCCTAGCATCAATAGATATTCAAGATGCGTATCTGCATATTCCTATATCTCAAGCCCACTAAAGATTCCTGTGCTTTCCAATTCACGGCTCTCACTTTGTTGCCCTGCCGTTTGGTCTGGCCACGGCACCCAGGGTTTTCACAAAGGTCATTGCGGCGGTCATGACTGTTCTACATTCACGAGGAATTGTCGACATTTCATACCTGGACTATCTTTCTCCTCAAAGTCCCTTCCTTCAGGGACTATGAAGAAAGCATTCGCATTACAGTGGACACCTTAGTTCGCCTAGGTTGGTTAGTCAGTCTACCCAAATCCTCTCCAGTCCCAAGGCAAACACTTACCTTCCTGGGGATGCTCTTCGATACTTCCGGGGATTGGTGCTTCTCCCTCAGGACAGGGCTGGCACCCTACATCAAGGGGTCCGGACCCTCCTTCGACCATCCGCTCACTCCCCCTGGATCGCGATGAGAGTTCTAGGCAGGATGGTCACGGCAATGGAAGCGGTTCCCCTTGCTCAGCTGCACCTCAGACCTCTTCAGCTGACTCTCCTCACAGAATGGGACAGGAATCCATTATCCCTGAACAGGACCTTTCACCTGACGGCAACTGCAGACAGTCTCTGCATTGGTGGCTGTGTCTGTCCTCCCTCTCACAGGGGAGATCCTTCCTTCCGGCTCGCTGGGAGGTGCTAACCACCGACGCCGGTCTCCTAGGATAGGGAGCAGTATACAGTCAGCACATGGCTCAAGGCAGATGGTCTTCCTCGGAATCCTCCATGCCCATCAACCTTCTAGAGATTCGTGCCATATTTCTAGCGCTACAAGCCTTTCACCGATTACTAGCGGGTCGGCACATCCGCATTCAGTCAGACAATGCCATGGCTGTGGCATATGTCAATCACCAGGGAGGAACTCGCAGCAAATATGCAATGGCCGAAGTGGAACCCATTCTCCGTTGGGCCGAATCCACCCGGTCTGTCCTTTTCAGCTGTGCACATCCCGGGTGTCGACAACTGGGCGGCGGATTTCCTGAGTCGTCAGGGCATTGCATCGGGGGGAGTGGGCTCTTCATCCCCCCCGACGCCACTGGCGGGGAACACCGGACCTGGACCTCATGACATCACGGCTGAATGCCAAAGTGCCCAACTTAATCACTCGCTCTCACGACCCGCAATCACTGGGAGCTGATGCCCTAGTCCAGTCCTGGAAACAATTTAGTCTTTCCCCCTCTGCGCCTCATACCCAGAGTGGTACGGAAGATCAAGTCAAAAGGCATTCCTGTCATTCTCGTGGCCCCAGATTGGCCCAGGCGTGCTTGATATGCCGACCTGGTTCAACTCGCCGCAGACATTCTCTGGCGTCTTCCAGACCGTTCGGATCTTCTTTCTCAGGGTCCAATTTACCACCAGAATTCGGAGAACCCTGAGTTTGACAGTGTGTCCCTTGAGACCTGGGTTTTAACTCAGGTTGGTTTTTCCTCAGATGTCATCAGAACCATGATCATAGCAAGGAAGCCTGCTTCGGTTCGCATCTATCATAGAATGTGGAAGACCTTCTTACCTGGTGCAACTCCCACAACCTGCCACCATTGCTTTTTTGGCTTCCGGCTATTCTAGGCTTTCTCCAATCTGGTCTTGACTCTGGCCTTTCTCTTGCTTCCCTCAAGGGCCAAATATCTGCACTTGTCAGTGCTGTTCCAGCAGCGCCTTGCGATCAAGAGGCCATTGGAGGCATGGGACCTCAACCTGATACTGGATGCGCTACAGAAACCACCCTTTGAACCCCTCAGAGATATCTTTCCGCCTTCTTTCCCAGAAAGTGGTGTTTCTAGTAGCTATTACCTCTATCCGTCGTGTCTCTGAGCTAGCTGCGCTCTCCTGCAAGGCACCTTTCCTGACATTCCACCAGGATAAGGTTGTGCTCAGCCCGGTGCCGTCTTTCCTTCCGAAAGTGGTCTCATCATTTCACTTAAACGAAGACATCACTCTTCCATCATTTTGCCCGGCACCGGTGCATCGTTTTGAGAAAGCTCGGCACACGCTGGACCTGGTTCGAGCCCTCCGCCTCTAAATTCTAGAACATGCTCCCTTCAGGAAATCGGACTCTCTGTTCGTCCTCCCGGAGGGCCGCCGGAAAGGCATGGTAGCATCCAAGGCCACTCTGGCCAGATGGATAAGAACTACTATCCAAGAAGATTATCAGCTGTGAAATCTGCCTATTCCTTCAGGGATAAAGGCGCACTCCAATCATGCGGTGGGGGCATCGTGGGTCATTCTACACCAGGCATCTGCACAACAGGTCTGCAAAGCAGCCACCTGTACTAGTCTTCACACATTTGTGAAGCGCTACAGTATTCATACACAGTCCTCGGCAGATGCGAGCCTGGGTAGACGCATCCTTTAGGCGGCAGTAGCCCACCTGTAAGAGGAGAGTGTTATACAAACCTAAAGTACTTCTGTACCCACTGAGGGACTGCTTTAAGATATCCCACGGTCTGTGTCCCGAAGAAGTAGAAAAGGAGATTTTTGTGTACTCACCGAAAAATCCTTTTCTCTTAGCCTCTAATTGGGGGACACCGCTCCCTCCCTGTTGCCCATTACGGGCCGTTTGATGTTCTTACTAGTTCACTGTGTTCTGATATGGTTGCCTTCGTTACAGGCTTGTGTTTACTTGTCTTTATTCTCCTACTGCTTCAAGCACAAAACTGGTTAGGCTGGTGCCAGCCAGAGGGGTGTATACTGCAGAGGAGGAGCCACTCTGTTTTTTTCAGATTCTACTTAGTGTCACCTCCTAGTGGACAGCAGCATAACACCACGGTCTGTGTCCCCCAATTAGAGGCTGAGAAAAGGATTTTACGGTGAGTACACAAAAATCTCCTCCTTTTTTTTTTTTTTGAAAATTGCCTGAAACGTTTTTTGTTTTTTTTTTATATATATACTTGTACATAGTTTAAACTAATGAGCATTATAGAAGTACAGACTCTGCTTTTCTGCAATGCTTTTGATCGATCTGTAAAACCCATGCAGAAGTTACTGGAGCAGGCTGAAAATTTTAAATACTACTGTTGTTGGGTCTGGAATGAGCACGCTGTTAGGATTCCCCAATGTTCCCTTTGCATATGGGTGATATTTGAGGTCTTGTGCCATCTAATCTTCTGTCAATTCTCTACTATTGTGAGAAGCCAGAGAAGACTAGTTGGCACATAGTAACTGCAGACTTTCCTTCTGAGGCCAGACAACCTCTTTAAAAAAATTGTTTTTTTCCTGCTTCTTCTGCTCAAAGCCCAGCAGCCATTGTGTGATCTGCAGCATCAGAGGTGCAGTGAGGCTGACTCAAGCTGGGACCATCCGGGTTATTCCATGTCAAGTGAACCAGTGATTTTTACCTCTGTTTTTAATTCTTTTGAGATTTTGTTATTTGATAATCGCAAGTCAGACAATGGACAATGTGAAGAAAAAAAATTCTAGAATTTTTTTTATTTTTATTTTTTTAATTGATTTTCAAAGTTTGGAAAAAGTGTGAATTTGGGTGTTGCCTGCCTTTACATTTCTCCTCATAACTCAGGCTGGAAAAAAGATAGATAAACAAAATAAACACCATTCTACTCAGAACTGTACAGGCTTTCACCAGATATGTCAGAAGAGTATCCATTGTTAAATGGAAACCTGACCTCACAAAGTGACCCCCCCCCCCCGCATCTTTCTACCTGTCCCTGCACCCCCTCTTATCATTTCTAGCCATCCCTTTTGCAGAGAAAATCGATTTAGTAAAGTAGAAAAGAAGTTATATTTACCTTGTCCTGTGTGGGTTCTCTGTTTCTGAATTGGTCTCAATAGGCGGGCCTGTCTGCTGCTCCCTTGTAATTATGCACGCCCCTCTCTGCTTGCTGCCTTTCTGAGTGTCTGGCCGCGTCATGGAAGGGGCGGGGCTAAATCGAGTCATGCTGTTAGCCCCGCCCCCTTTCATGACGCGGCCAGGCTCTTAGCAAGGCGTCAACCTGAGAGGGGCGTGCATAATTACAAAGGAGCAGCAGACTGGCAGACCATTGAGACTAATTCAGAAACAGAGAACTCACACAGGACGGAGGTGAATATAAACTTTTCTCTACTTTACAAAATCGATTTTTTTTCTGCAAAAGGATGGCTAGAAATGATAAGAGGGGGTGCAGGGACAGGTCTAAAGATGCGGGGGGGGGGGTCAGTTTGTGGGTTCAGGTTCCCTTTAATATTTTACCCATGTGAACGCAAACGCAAAATTTTAAAACACAATTCCAAAAAAAAACATATAATTTAAAAAATTCCCAAAATTGCCCATGTGTCTGCTAAGGCTGCTAGCACATCTGTACGAAAATTCAAGTTGGGATCGCAATGGGGTCATATTTAAAAATATTTAACTATTATAGTGTCAATGGGTCATTCCATATCAAGTAATCCAAATATGAATTTTTCTCCTTTGCATCATTGGGGGACAAAGGACCATGGGTGTATGCTTTTCTGCCACTAGGAGGCGACACTAAGTAGAGATTAAAATTGAGCCCTCCTTCTTGCAGTATACACCCATACGTGGGCGTAGATATTCAGTTTTTAGCTTAGTGTCTCAGGAGGCACATGCGGTCTGTAACTCAGACCACAATACCCTTTATTATCCATTTATCACTTTTACATCTGATTACACAGAGTCACCAGCAACGACGCACAAGAGCATCCCCCTGCAGGACGGGAGGATGCACAGGCCACCGACGCCCAGAGGGCACCATGCCATCACCCTGCAGGACAGGGGAAGGCACAGGCCACCGGCACCCAGGGTCACCATGCCATCACCCTGCAGGACAGGGGAAGGCACAGGCCACCGGCACCCAGAGGTCACCATGCCATCACCCTGCAGGACAGGGGAAGGCACTGGCCACCGGCACCCAGAGGGCACCATGCCATCACCCTGCAGGACCAGGGGAAGGCACAGGCCACCGGCACCCAGAGGTCACCATGCCATCACCCTGCAGGACAGGGGAAGGCACAGGCCACCGGCGCCCAGAGGGCACCATGCCATCACCCTGCAGGTCCAGGGGAAGGCACAGGCCACCGGCGCCCAGAGGGCACCATGCCATCACCCTGCAGGTCCAGGGGAAGGCACAGGTCACCGGAACCCAGAGGGCACCATGCCATCACCCTGCAGGACAGGGGAAGGCACACGGCCATGGACAGTGCTCACCTCCTCCAACTAAGGAGGCAGGTGATGGAGCCCAGCAGCCGCCACACTCTGCGCACCCAGCCATCCCTAAGGGTACTGATGCAGCAGAGGATGCAATATCGATGCCCAGGATCCCCAGCCAGATCGACGTGGCGGCTCCATGCCGGGACGTGTACCACCGGGAAGTCCGGGTGTGCGCACAGACAAGGCGCTGCACTGCTAAGACGCCGCAGGCCCCAACCGCGGCCATCCGGCGCCGCTCCTGGGAGACTCAATTAATTGAGGCCCCGGCCTGGGCCTGCGCTATAGTTCCACCCACGGCCCCGGCTCATTGGCCGCATCCACATCACCGCCTGCAAAAGGGGGCGGGCACGATGACGCGGCCAGCTGCGCAACCATTGGCCATTGAGTGCATCACTCATGGCCAGGCCCCAAAATTATTAGCTCCGCACCCCGTGCATAGGGGCGGGCGCAGGGTTTATAACACGCTCACGGCACCGCAATTGGTCCCTGAGCACGTCGCTCAGGGCCAAGAGTACAAGCCCCACAGAGGGGCACTCGGGGCTGGGACAAAAGGAACCATTCATAATAAAATAAAGTATCAGGGGCACAGCCCTCAAACACGCCCCAAAACCGGCGCAAATTTCACACAAAGCAGCCAGCATAATGCAGCTGCTCAAAGGTACAGCCCTCAGGTAATAAACCTGGAGCTGATACATGCCTAACCCTCATGGAGAGCTGCTAAGTGGGGTGGGCTTAGCACCCCTCACAGGGGGAGCCACACAAAGCATACATACTACCCAGGGACACTTTCAGGTCAGTCATTTTGTTCCGGTGTCTCTTCAAGGAAAAGACCCCAGCACCTCACGGACGACAGCAGGGGACACAGGATCCGGGTAAGCTCCATAGGAGACCCTCTTTCCTGTAGATATCCACCCCTGCCCTCACAATAGCTGGTTAGTACACCGCAGTGCGATCGCTGACCGTAATCTGGTACGCAATGGCAGATCCCAAACCGTCCAAGTACAAAAGCAAAAGCAGTGCAGGGAATAAGGTATGATGCACCAGCTACCAGACACCGCAAGCATACGTCACAATTTTGTAAGGACTGTGTACCTGAAAGTCCCATTGAGGCTACCACTGACGCTGGTCCCAGTATGCCTGACATCCCTCCATGGGGAATAGCATTGTCGCAACGGCTGGACTCCATAGTCCAAATGTTGCAGACCCGTCCTGAGCCTCATGAAACCAGTGCCCATAAACGTCACCGCTCCCACTCCAGCAGGGAACAGTCCAAGCCTTTGGCCCCCCTAACCGCTAGAAGACGGACTAATACCAGCCCGTCCCAGGGACAATCTCCTAAAACTTCATCAAGTGACAGGTCTTGCTCCTCTTCACCTCGTCACCGGTACGATTCAGCTCCAAGGAAGAACTATCAGACACACCCTACGAGAGTGAGACCACGGACATCCAGACATTGGTTGACAGCCTCATCGAAGCTGTTAACACGACAATGAACATCATGGATGAGCGCGCCACCACGCCAGAGCGCAGCTTCTTGTTCACAAAGACTAAACGCCCTCGCCGCGTCTCCTCTAACCATAAGAAGTTTAACGGCTTAGTCCAATGATACTGGGTCCGGCCCGACAAACGATTTGCAGGCTGCAAAGCCATCGAAGCCAAATATCCCTTTGCCCCCAGACCAACACAAAATAATGGGCTTAATCGCGAGCCGTAGACCCCCCCCCCCCCAGTGTCGCGGCTAGCTAACAAAACCCGACTTACTATCTCCGATAGCTCGTCAATCAAAGACCACAACGACCGCCAGCTTGACAGTCTAGCACGCTCAATTTTCGAGGCCGCAGCGCTCTCCCTCCCCTGTTCGCTTTAGCATGGGTAGCCAAAGCAGCAGGATCCTGGATCCAGGACATGCAACAGACCCTACAAGACCCCGACCAGAACCCGGCAGACCAACTTGATCTGCTGGCAAAAGCACAGCATTACTTCCTGTTGGCATCCACAGCCCCAGCCAACTTCGTCGCACTGGCAGCAGCAAATGCCATTTCCATGCTTCAAACCCTGTGGCTTAGGGGCTGGCACGCTGATTCAACATCAAAAAGATCATTCATAAACCTATCATACCAGGGAGGGTGCCTATTTGGGGAAAAGCTCGACCAACTCATCTCCAAAACCACAGGAGGCAAAAGCAAGTTCCTCCCCCAGCAGAGGTTCAAACGGCCTTTTCTCCGCCCACAGCCACACTCACACTCTCAAGCTTCCCAAGGAGCACCAAGGTGGTCCACCTCTAATGCCAACACAAACGCAGGTTGGCTGACCCGCGGGGCCAACAGCTACCCACACTCCTTTAAGACCAACCAAATATTGAAAGCCCGTCCTAAACAAACCCACCCTAAGGGTGGAAAACCACAAAGACTTAACGCATGACTTCCCACCTCAACTGCCCGCCGGCACCAGCATAACAGGTGGACGCCTTCAGGTCTTCCGCCACTCATGGCTCAATGTCGTACACGACAATTGGGTTAAAGAACTGGTGTCGTCCGGCTACAAGATAGAGTTCACATCCCGACCCCCAAATTGCTTCTTCCTATCGCACCCCTCAAAGGGAAACTCCCAACCATTCTTCGAGGCCATCAACTCTGCTCAAAACCGGCGTCATAAAACCAGTACCAAAAGACGAACAGTTCAGAGGCTACTGCTGAAACCTGTTCGTCGTCCCGAAAAAGGACGGATCAGTGCGTCCCACCCATCCTGGACCTCAAACTTCTCAACAAGTTTGTAAAAATCCGACAGTTCAGAATGGAATCCCTACGCTCAGTAATCGCGTCCTTAGAAAAGGGAGAATTCCTTGCAACCATCGACATACAAGACGCATATCTCCACATTCCCATTTTCCCTCCCCACCAAAGATACCTGCGGTTCACGGTACAAAAACGCCACTTCCACTTTGTCGCTCTACCCTTCGGCTTAGCAACCGCACCCAGAGTCTTCACAAAGGTCATGGCGGCCGTCATGACCATCCTCCACTCACGAGCAGTCGTCGTCCTACCGTACCTAGACGATCTGCTGATCAAAGGCCCATCCTTCCAGGTATGCCTCGACAGCGTCACAATCCCGATGGACACCCCTCACCCGCCTAGGATGGCTCATAAACCTAGAAAAATCATCCCCAAACCCGGCTCAAACAATCAACTTCCTCGGGATGACCCTAGACACCGCAAGTGGTTTAGTCATACTTCCTCAGGACAAGGCCACGGCAAATCGAAAAGGCGTACAGGTTCTTCACAGCCCCTCCCCCAGTCCATCCGCTTTGGCATGAGAGTTCTAGAAAAATAGTGGCCACAATGGAGGCAGTCCCCTTTTGCTTAGCTACATTTCCGAGCCCTACAGCTCTCCCTCCTCTCGGCCTGGGACAAAAGCCCCTTCAGCCTCAACCGCAAACACCGCTTATCCGCCCAAGTCAAAAGGACGCTCAAATGGTGGACACAGCCATCATCTCTCTCTCAAGGAAAATCCTTCCTCCCACTTCAGTGGCTGATCGTAACCACCGATGCCAGCCTACTTGGCTGGGGGGCCATCTATCTTCAACACACGGCTCACGGGCGCTGGACGCCCCAAGAGTCACTCCTCCCAATCAACATTACTAGAACTGCGAGCAATCCGACTAGCACTTCAACACTTCCATCACTTCCTGGCCGGACACCCCATTCGCATTCAATCAGACAACGCCACGGCGGTTGCATACATCAATCACCAGGGCGGCACACGCAGCAAATCAGCAATGCACGAGGTAGAAACACATTCTACAGTGGACTGAAAAAACCCAGTCAATCATATCAGCAGTCCATATCCCGTGGGTGGACAACTGGGCAGCGGACTTCTTAAGCCGCCAGGGACTGGCCTCAGGAGAATGGTTCCTACACCAGGAAGTCTTCCACCAAATCTGCCGACACTGGGGTACTCCCGACGTGGACCTCATGGTGTCAAGAATGAATGCAAAAGTCCCGGTGTTTGTGGCCAGATCCCGGGACCCACTGGCCCTAGGAGTGGACTCTTTAGTCTTACCTTGGCGCCAATTCCAACTCTCGTACATCTTCCCACCACTCCCTCTAATCCCTCGAGTGATCAGAAAAGCCAAGGCTGAAAGGGCGCATGTAATCCTCATTGCCCCGGACTGGCACGGCGGCCATGGTACGCTGAGCTCATACAACTACTCACCGATGCGCCCTGGCCACTCCCAAACAGACCAGACCTCCTATCCCAGGGCCCCTTCTACCACCAGAACTCGGGAGCCCTGTCTTTAACGGCATGGCGATTTGAATCCTGGATCTTGACCCAAGCAGGGTTTACACCAGAGGAGGTAACCATCATGCTCAATGCCCGAAAACAAACGTCCTCACGCATATACTACTGCACCTGGAAAACCTACTTCAAGTGGTGTGAAGACCGTAACTGTAACCCACTCCTTTTCTCCATCCCCTTGAACCTAGAGTTCCTTCAGAACGGCCTCGACGCGGGCCTAGCATCAAACAACATCAAAGGACAAATTTCGGCCTTAAGTGTCCTTCTTCAACGCAGGATTGCGTCCAAGTCACAGGTCAAAACATTCATCCAAGGAGTCTCCCACACACGACCCCCCTACAGGACGCCCGTGGCTGTCTGGGACTTAAACCTAGTTCTTGATGTCCTCCAAGACACGCCGTTCGAACCCTTGAAAGAGGTCCCTCTAGCCCATCTCTCGTACAAGGTCGCCTTCCTCGTCTCTATCACATCAATTAGGCGTATGTCCGAGCTGGCCGCCTTATCCTGTCGGCCCCCCCACCTATCCTTCCATAAGGATAAAGTAGTCCTCTGTCCTTCCCTATCTTTCTTGCCCAAAGTAGTGTCCCAATTCCACCTTAACGAAGACATCATCCTCCCGTCCTTCTGCCCAACTCCCAACACATTGGGTCGAAAAGCAGCTCCATACCCTGGACCTGGTAAGGGCCCTCAGACACTACATCTCCAGAACAGCTCCACTCCGCAAAACAGAAACGTTGTTCGTCTTACCCAACGGTCCTAGAAAGGGAATGACTGCCGCCAAGTCCACATTGGCATGATGGATCCGCTCCACGATCCAGGAAGCCTACCGCATCAAAAGAATGCCAATCCCAGAAGGAATCAAGGCACACTCGACTCGGTCAGTGGGCGCCTCATTGGCCATTCGCCACCAAGCAACGGCGGCTCAGGTCTGCAAAGCCGCAACCTGGTCCAGACTAAATACTTTCACCAAACACTACAACATCCACACTCAGGCCTCTGCAGATGCAAGCCTAGGTAGAAAGATCCTACAGGCAGCGGTCGCGCATCTGTAGGCAGCTGGCGCATGATGCTCGACCACCACTCTTCAATTCCCACCCAGGGACAGCTTTAGGACGTCCCATGGTCCTGTGTCCCCCAATGATGCGAAGGAGAAACAGGGATTTTTGTGTACTCACCGTAAAATCCTTTTCTCCTAGCTCATCATTGGGGACACAGCACCCACCCTCTAAAGCAACTACATTCACAGTACACCGCCATAGGCTACGCGTATCTAACAGGTACAGTATCGTACCCTACACCATTCGTACCTTATTACCAGCTCTCCTACTGCTTTAGTACTAAACTGAATATCTACACCCACGTATGGGTGTCTACTGCAAGAAGGAGGGCTTAATTTTAATCTCTACTTAGTGTCGCCTCCTAGTGGCAGAAAAGCATACACCCATGGTCCTGTGTCTCCCAATGATGAGCTAGGAGAAAAGGATTTTACGGTGAGTACACAAAAATCCCTGTTTTTTTACCTGACATCTTTCGATTTTTTTTTTTTTTTTAATTCTATATGAAGTACAACTTTAGTTTAATTACCAAATAAAAGTTTAGAATTTGTTTTCTTCAGCAGTTAATTTTTTTTTTACAGATTTTTATGAAATTTTATAAGAATTTTTAATTTTTATGGATTTATGTGAAACATCCAATCTTGTACCGGCCTAAGATTTTTTTTCTTGTTGTGTGTCCAGTTTTTTCAAAAGGATTGTAACAGCATATATGATAAAATATTGTTCCTTGAAGTAGCAGCCGTTGCATACGGATCCGTATTCATCAACTATGCCCGACTGCCTGTAAGGCGGGAAACTGATACTAAGGACAGCTCATGTTCGGCCACCATTCCCAGAAATCTTGTTTTTCATCAATCTAAGGGAAATAGAAATTGCCTAAAGCACCATTCCAGCGTTTAGTTTTTGTAATCACTGGACTGGTGCTTCTAATCTAAGTTCCCTGACCCCTGTCTTATACTATCCGGCTGCTGTCTTTACCTTCCATAATTGCCACTGTTGTTGGTCTTCTGCAATTTATGGCCTTTTGGCTCCCTTCTATGTTCCATAAAGTGTGCCGGAGGTCACTGTTAAATGCAAATCCATGGGAGCCTTGCTCTGGCTCTCATAGAGATGCATTGGGAGCTTGTGACATAACTTCTGGCCAGTCAGACGTTGCTGTCACAAAATGGACCAAAGCAGTGTTGGTAAACGGTAAAGAGGGCAGGTATATTACTAGGGACAAATTAAAAGCGCCATTCCAGCACTGAAAAGAAAACTGCTGGAATGGAGCTTTGATTTGTGACTATTTTACATTTTATTCCTATTTTACTTTTACTTTTATTTTTTTAACATGAGAATAAAACTTGACAGCATGATGTAGGGGTTAAAACACTGAATTCAATGATGTCACTTATTTGGATGTGTGCTGTTTCCACACAATGAAGGTTTTATCACCATAAGATTTACTGCCAGGACTACAGGGTGTGTGAGCCCTGGTCTGATTTTGCCCCTCCTCGGATGAGCAGTTCACTGCCAATGGAAAATGTACACACACAGCTGTGGAGTGGGCGGAGTTAGCTTTCTGAGCTTTGCTACATCTAAAAAACTGTCACAACTGCTTCACCCAATAAACTGAGTGATAAATTGCTACAATCAGGGTCTATTTTCCTACATAATGCTAAACTCAGATGAGGTAGCTAAAACCTGGTGACAAATTCCCCTTAAAGAAGTCTTGCTAGTTTTTGCATGTTAAACTAACCACATCATAATAAATTGGCTGCAGAGCCTAATAAAAAGTTTCTAGTTTTTTATTAATTTATTTTAATTTCTCATCTCCATTGTGGAAATAGTAGATTTTTAAAGTTCTTTGTTATTTCTCCTTTACCCATGTGGCTATTTACAGGTTTGTTTGTGGGAGCAGTTACAGTACTATTTTACCCTGCATTATATTGACCAGTCATAAGCAGGAGGACTCCCCAAGGAGGGAAAAAAATACAACCAGAGAAACTCCAAACTTCCTTCATCCTGTGAGGCATGTAGAGACGCACAGTCCTGCTGTCCACTTGATGTCTGCACCTATTGGTGGGTTTACACGTCACGATATCGTTGCGATATTGTATACAACGGTGCGGGAGCGCGCATCTCGTGCCCGCTTTTCCCTGAATTGCATCGGTGGTTTACACGCTGCGATATCGGGATACAACGTCCCTACGATGTGTACGCCCCCCCGACCCAGGAACGACCATTTAACATGGGAGTGAATGGGTGACGTTGCAGTACACATCGGAGTTGGGCTGTCACATGGGACGATCCGGCTCCAACCGGCATCCGATATCGGGCGGTTGAATAGCACGCTCATTCGACCCCCGATATCGGTTTACCATCGTTCCAGCATCGTATCGGATGTTCACACCGTACAACGCAGGAACAAAATCGGCTCCAACGCCCTAACCACGTGACTTTTGGTCGGAGTTGGACGCCGATATCGCAACGTTTAAACCCACTATAAGGCTGTGAATTAATGCAAACACATCTTGCACATCTGTCATGTCGGTCATTTAGGGAGAAGGGAAGTAGAGCACAGCTGTATGCTTACACTCACATTTTACAAGAGGTATTTGTAGTAACACCGCTTTAGTGTATGTGCCAAAGCTGCTTTTATGGTGTAGAAATTTTATGCATCTTCTGTCAGAAAAATGTAGCAAAATCTACAAAGCCTTTTTTGCACATTCCAGTGCATTTTTGCATGCAGACTGTCAGGAAAAGATGAATTTTTCTCATTATTTTAAGATGTTTGGAAAATCAGCCAGAACTAGCTTAGTCTCCACCCCGTGTTCGTCTGTACGGGACACACACAGATCTCTGTTTCGCCCTCCCCATGTAGGAATTTTTACGAAGAGCCATAAACTGAGCTGAGCAGAACTAGACGCTCGTCTGAACTGGTTCTGTCCCTCCAGTATTCCTTTGTCTTAGTCTTTTATTGTCAAATTTCATAAGACCCGTTCATTCCACAAATAATTCATATTTTTGAAATGTTCATCTTTTTGCGGATTTAATGATGCATCTTTCAGATCTATGTAACGATCTAGGAAATGAGTTCTAGCCTTCTGAACCGCATAGGTATACCATATTTGATATCCATCTTCATGTAAAATTCTGAGGATAAACATGGTGTTCATATTTTGGATGTGTGGGCCTCCCATCCAGAAATATGAACCATTGTGCAGCTGGGTGAGACCACAAAACCGAGCTCCTGTGTGAGGTAAGCAACGTGGGGTGTCCCAGTTTCTGCCTCATTACTTAAAACCAAAACGTCAATTTTTGGCTTCGATCCAGCTTAAGTGAAGGACGTTGCAACACTCTGTGCTACGAGGCCGGAATCCTAACCCATCTCAGGGGTGCCTTCCCCCACTGATCCTGGGACCTCCACCGCGTGGCGCAGGTTCTGTACTATTCTATGTTAATTCCTTTTATTTTAATAATTGTTTTATGCATAGATGTAAATTGTCTCTTTTGTAATATCTTGTATATCTTTTTGTAAACACTGCCAACTTTCTGGAGTAAACTTTATTAATTTACTTAGTTTCGTTCTTCCTGTTCTATGGCAAGCTGATACGCAACCCCACAAATTCACGTTACCAGAAAGGTTACCGATTTACCTGAAAGAGATCGGTGGTGGCAGCATAACATTTTGTATTTGTGATATTGTGGGCCTGAGGGTGATTGGATCGATGTGTGTGTGTAGTGTGTATATATACGTTCCTGGCAGGAACAGGTGGTATATATACATCCTGTCACATCACGTGCCGCAGTATACAACATAAATTAGAGCAGTTGGGCTCCTTTCTTATCCTCTGGCAATACCGGGTTTGACAAGCAGGATAAGGGGGCGCCAGAGAGCTGCAGGTCCTGACTAAAGGAACCATTACACGGTACGACGTTGCAGCGATGTCGAAAGCGATTCCGCGGGTGCGACTCACTTCAGACATCGCTGCCTTAGTTGTCACACGCAGCGATGTTGTCAGCGACGCTGCCACGAAGTTGCAGCAGCTATCGCTCCCTGGTTTGTGCACAACCCGGCGAGCGATAAGCATCAATGTTGTGAATAGGCGGTATCGCTAGCAACATCGCTATCGCCGTGTCGCACAGAGCGATGTTACCAGATCGCTGGTGCAACATTGCCAGGTTTAGCAACATGTTGGTACACCTGTCAACTGCGTTCCAGCAATTTATAGCAGTTGCGTCGTGCTGTCACACAGCACGATGCACCTGTGATGTCGCTGCAACATCGCTGATCCCAGGACTTTTCAGCGATGTTGCAGACATCGCCCCGTGTGACGGTACTTTTAGTCTTCGTGACGCAGGCAATTGTGTGTGTTTTGCAGCATTTTTCTGTCTTTAATTCCAGGCTGCTGAAATTAAGTTTTGGTTTTTTTTGCATCCAGACATTATTTAAGTAAGACGTCAATGCATTCTGTTTTTTTTTTTTTTTTTAAAAGCTACCAACATCTGTTTATTGCAGCGTTTTTCTATTATTACAATGGAGACAAAATGGTGCTATGATTGACATTCTCCTTTTTTTTTTTTTTTTTTAACCAAATCTCCAAGAGGGGGGTGGGGGGGGGGAGCATTGGCACAGCACTTCTGAATGCTCAGATTTTGCTGGCTTCAGGGATACACATGCAGATTCTCAATCTACATCAGTAAATGTACCGTGGGTACAAGGCCTCTATTCTGCACATTAGGTGCAGAGAGCATGAATGAGAGCAGAGCTGTGCATCATTACATGTCTCACAAAGGAAAGTCAATTCTAAGCTTTCATGCAGGTACAACAAAAAGTAACCACTCCCTTATATATATCTCTGCTAATGCCCCCTTGGTTGCAGTGGAAACTAGAATTTAAACTTTACAAGCTATTCCATGATGAGGACAATTTACCATGCTTAAACCGCTGAAAGGTCCTATAACGTTCATTTAATTACACTAGCATCATTGTGTCTTGGACCATAGTGGGAGTCTCCAGCGACAATCGGCATGTTATCCTAATGAACAAAGCTGCAGGCTGAAAATTCAGTTCCTTGTTCTCTACAACTGTTCTATTCCATGATGTCTGATGGCCAATGAAAATATTTATCACTCAGAGCTAGAGATGAGCGAACCCAAACTTCAAAGTTTGGTGTTCGCGCCAAACACAGACTTTTTACAAAGAATTCAGTGTTCGAGTTCAGGTGCTTTATGTATGCAAACCACTGGAGCGAGCATGGCTGTTCTCGGGTACACTCGGTGCTCGGCCCTGTGCGAACTGCTTGCAGTGTTTGGCTCACATTAGGGGAGAAAAATCAACATAATCAGATGTAATATGTACAAAAAAAAAAAAGCCTGCCTGGATGTATGTAGGCGGAGACCTTAATTGTCCAAGTAACTTCCAATGATGTGACCTCCAGCCCTCTCTGTGCCACCTCCAGCCCTCTCTTGTTCAGCCTCCTGTATGTGTCATCTCTGTTTCTGGTGTCCTCTCCGCCTCCAACCCTCAGTGATGACACATACAGGACACTGAACAAGAGAAGGCTGGAGGAGGCACAGCGAAGGCTGGATGCGGGGAGGACACCAGCAACAGCAATGACTCATTACTGAGCAAGTCCCTCCGGACTTTTTATCTGTACACTTTTTTAAAGTCTTTTTAACAGTTTACAGGGGGGCTAGAGACATGGGGGACCCATTCCCTGTATGCAGCACACATGCTGCATTCAGTTAGTATAGCACCATGGGGGTGACAGTTCCTCTTCAACTTGCCATGTGATTCAGCCTGTCACATGGTGTGCAGGCTGTGGCTCTCATAGAACGATACCCACAGGTCCTTCATCCGGTGAAACGGAGGAAAGAAACACTCAGGATTGCAAGAGAGGGTGAGCATTGCAGCATTTATGCTGCAGAAATCGTTTTTATAAAAAAAAGCATCACAAATGCACTGTGGGAATACCTATCCATTTGTGATGCTTTTTTGGGGGTGTTCAAATGGATTCAATGGGGGAAAACGCAGCCCGAAAACAGGCAAGTTAATCGCAGACATAAAATAAATGGAAGCAATTTCTGCACCAAAAACGCACATGTGGGCACAGATTTTATAAAATCATACAAACTTTCATTACAAAACTGGGTGCTGCGTTTTTGGTGCAGAAACGCAGCAAAAAAAAAAATGGACAGTGGGCACATAACCTTACCCTTGCCAAACATGCATCTATCATATTTTCTT
This sequence comes from Allobates femoralis, assembly GCA_033576535.1. Classification (NCBI taxonomy): domain Eukaryota; kingdom Metazoa; phylum Chordata; class Amphibia; order Anura; family Aromobatidae; genus Allobates; species Allobates femoralis. The sequence goes on from JARQOC010000007.1 coordinate 39,447,492, forward strand.
TGGAAACAGCTTAACTTGAACAAATATCTAGATCAGTCACAACATAATTAGACTTTAAGCCCCGTCTCACACAATGATATCACCAACGATATCCTTGCAACATCACTGTTTTTGTGACTTTGCAGCGATGTCGAAACGACGTTGTGCGTGACATGTATCAACGATACATCGTTGATCACAAATTTATGAACCGGTTCGTAAATCTGTCGTTGGTTGCCCACTGGACACGAGTTCCCAGCGCCTCACAGCAAGCGCTGGGAGCTGGTATCCAAGGTAAACAGCGGGTAACTAAGCAGAGCGTGGCGCTTAGTTACCCGCTGTTTACTTTGGATACTAGCAAGCTCGCTGGTTCTGATCGCTGGTGAGTCTGTCTGTGTGACAGCTCACCAGCAATCAGTCCACAATGTGGCAGCTATCACCATCGTTGGTCGGATCGCTGCCACATTGAAGCGTGAAACGGGGCTTTTACAGTAGTACATCTGTAATCTTTACATGCTCACAGTACCCAAACTATTTTAACTTTAGCGAAAAAGAAACCCAGTCGAATTTAATTAATAATGCATTATCCCCTGCCCCACCAATAAGAAAAAATGTGTTCCTGATGAAAGTTATGATTTTAAGCATCTAACAGCCAAGTCTAGTCCTAGAAGTGTAAATTTATCACCCATAAAATATGCTGTGCAATTCTCAATACATGGGTGTGTGGTATGGAGCCCTGCTGAGTCGACGCATGCACATCCTCCCTGTTTCATCTAGAAGCTGATTGCAGCACAACACGCTACTGGTTTTATTGGGTTCTTCTCTGACCATCTCCACCCCTTTTGATAATAATATACTTTATATATGTAATAAAATATATATAGCTATATAGAATATTTCATAAGCTTGTACATATCAAGTCTCATTGAGGCCACATAAAAATACTATAAAGTATATAAATAGGTATTTTGGTTAGGTTCATCTGTTATGTCGTAAAACCACACCACATCTTATTAACATCTTAGAGAACCTTTAATATTAATAAAGCAATCTGATCTCCTAGATAAATGTTATAAAGGAGTGTTAGTTAATTTTCTCAAAGGTCCACATGAGATAATCTGACTGTTGTGAAGGGCCAAACCAACTAGCCAAACTTAATTCTGCACATTATTATTTCATACTAAATTTTTAGCACTTAACATTGAGCACAACTATAGGGATCTGTCACAATTTTTGCTACCCCATCCGAGAGCAACTTGATGTAAAGCAGACACTGTGATTCCAGCGATGTCTCTTACTGGGCTGTTTGCTGCAGTTTAGGCTGATTTCACACAACTGATTTTTACAATCAGGCAAGATTAGGCTTTTCAGCAATAACCTGATCCATTCAGGACGCAGTTTTTTGCCCGTTCACTGAAAGGGTGTGTTCACACACTGAATTTGTGGTGCAGATTTTGAACTTCCAAAATCTGCACCTGCTATCAGAAAAATGCACCAATATCATCCCTGTCCACGCTGTGCGAATTTGAAGGTGTTTTGTGTCTATTTCAATAAAGATTGGATACTTTGGTATTAAAAAAAAAAAATCAATTCCTGCCCCCTCCCTTCAACACTATCACTACCTGCGGATTGTAATGCAAATTTGGCCCAGAATAAGCAACACATACGCATCATGTGAGCACTGCTGTGTATCTGCTGCATATTTTGAGCTAACATGAGGGTCTAAGAGTGAAATACGCGGTAAAATCCGCAGCAAGAATTGACATGCTGGCTGCAGAATTTTCTGCAATCAAATATGCAGCAGATCTGCTGCGGAAAAAAGCGCACCATGCGAACAGGATTTCACAAATCCCATAGACTTTGCAGGGAAAACTGCAAACGTAATGCGGATCTGCAGAGGATCCATACCAAATACTCAATGCAATATGCATTATTGCGAACAGGCCCTAATGGTGTCAGGTAGGCAATGAAGATCATTTTTCAACCACGTGTCGACGTACTCGGGAGAAGATGAAGAACAAAATTTGTGATCCATATTTTCTTTGTTCCTTTGTAAAAAAACAGAATTCGTCCTTACCGGTAATTCCTGTTCTTGGAGCCTTCCACGACAGCATTGGAAGATGTCGTCCACGCCCTATTGGGGGACAGGAACACAGAGAGGTTAAAAGCCCTTCCCCTTCCTCAGTACTCCAGTGTTTACCAAGATCACCTTTAGCCATGGATTACCTGATACAAACTGGATCCAAACACCAACAAGGGGGGGAACTGATGCTGTCGTGGAAGGCTCCAAGAAAAGGAATTACCGGTAAGGACTAATTCAGTTTTCTCCATTCGCCTTCCACAACAGCATTGGAGGAATACCACAGATACTCCTCAGGGTGGGACTATTGCCTGTAGGACTTTCCTACCAAAGGATCCCGACTAGAGGACAGATCTAACCTATAGTGGCGAGAAAAAGTGTGGAGGGACGACCACGTAGCCGCTCTGCATATCTGCTCCGATGAAGCTCCAGCCCGCTCCGCCCAGGATGCAGCAGCAGCCCGAGTTGAATGACCCTTCAATCCCACGGTCCTGGGCCTCAAATCTGCTAGGTATGATTGGTACACTTGCCACAGCTTAGTACACAGCTACTTCCTGGTTCTGGCGTACAAGCCTCATTTACAATATCCTTTCCTTCCTTGCAATTGGTGCATCTGAGTCGGATGGTCCGTGTGCGGTCCGTGAATTTGTCGGACCCATAGACATGCCTTGGCGACTCTCGCGCGTGAATCGCATACTGTCGCAGCATGTTGCGATTTGTTTCTCGTCCGTTATCTGGATGAGAAAAAAGCGTCCGACACTCGCCAGTGTGTTCTCAGACATAGAATAACATTGGTCCGACTGCAATGGGAGAAAATCACGCATTGCAGTCGTCCGTGTTTCACGCCAGTGTGTCTGTACCCTTAGAGGGAAAGTAGAATAGGAACACGTCACCACTTTTTCATTTTCACCCACTTTTAGTTTTGTCTTACAAATACGAAGGTAAAATACAGACCAAATATTGAATGCGGCGTTAAGGATACAAAGTTAACTATCTTTTCATTTTTAATTTTATTTGCTTACAAAAAGTCAGAATTTTGTCAAATAAATTGGTTTATGTTGCCATTTACTGAGACTCGTACATTTTTTTTATAGTGCCATCAGTGGAGCTGTGCGTGGTCTTTTTTTTTTTTGTTGCACGGCAAACTGGTGTTTTTATTAAATATAATCTCAGGGTACATACTATGTTGTGATCATTTCTTATTGCACTTTCTTTTGTTTTATTTGGGTGACTGTAAAACCACAAATCTGGTGTTTTAATTCTTTTTCCGCTGTATTAATTGTATATTTTAATAGTTCTAATTTTCTGGATGCAGTGATAAAAAAAATGCATATTTTATATTTTTTTGCATTTCTTTATTGTTACCTGGGGAAAAAAGGGGCAATTAAAATTTTTACATATTTTTAAAAACGGTTTTCCTACTTTTTACTCTGTTGCCTTAGGGAACATAAACCTGCGATCATTTCATTGCTTGTACTACTAGTGCTTCTCAATGAATTAAATTAACTTTTTGATTACCGTATATACTCGTGTATAAGCCGAGTTTTTCAGCCCAAAAATTGGGCTGAAAAGTCCCCCCCTCGGCTTATACACGGGTCAATACGGTATGTGGTGTGTGGGGGCCATGTCCCGGGTGCTGAGGAGGCGGAGGGAGGCTGCTGACTGAGCGGCCCGTCACGTGGTGCCGCTCATTAGATATGCACGGCTCCCCCGCCCATCACAGCAGCAGGTGGAGCCGTGCATACAGCCCCCAGTGGTAGTATAAAAGCAGCCCCCCCCACTGCATTACTCACCCCCCACACTGTGCAGAGCCCCCCCCGCTTCATTACTCGCCCCCCACACTGTGCAGAGCCCCCCCCCGCTGCATTATTCACCCCCCATACTGTGCAGAGCCCGCCCGCTGCATTACTAGCCCCCCCATACTGTGCAGAGCCCGCCCGCTGCATTACTCATCCCCCATACTGTGCAGAGCCCCCGGCTGCATTACTGGCCCCCCCCCTTCCCCGCTGCATTATCTTACCCTCCACCGTCTTCATCACCGCGGGCCCTCACGTCCATCCTCGTGTGTTGCGGGTCTCATGTGACCCGGCGCGATGACGTCATCCCACTGCGACCGCCGGGTCACATGAGACGGGAACGCAGCGCGCGAGGATGAACGTGAGGGCCCGCGGTGATGAAGACGGTGGAGGGTAAGATAATGCAGCGGGGCGGGGGGGGCTCTGCACAGTAAGGGGGCGAGTAATGTAGCGGGGGGGGGCTCTGCACAGTAAGGGGGGCGAGTAATGCAGCGGGGGGGGGGCTCTGCACAGTATGGGGGGGCGAGTAATGCAGTAGGGGGGCTCTGCACAGTATGGGGGGCGAGTAATGCAGTAGGGGGGCTCTGCACAGTATGGGGGTGAGTAATGCAGTGGGGGGCTCTGCAAGTATGGGGTGAGTAATGCAGTGGGGGGGCTCTGCACAGTATGGGGGGCGAGTAATGCAGCGGGGGGGGGCTCTGCACAGTGTGGGGGGCTCTGCACAGTATGGGTGGCAAGTACTGGGGGCCTGCTGTATACTACTGGGGGCCTGCTGTATACTACTGGGGGCCTGCTGTATACTACTTGGGGCCTGCTGTATACCTGTCCTGGTGGCTGTATACCATACTACTGGGGCATGTATACCACTGGGAGGGCCTGTATACCACACTGCTGGGGGTTGTATACCTGTGCTGGGGTCCACCCTCGGCTTATACGCGAGTCAATACGTTTTCCCAGTTTTTGGGGGCAAAAGTAGGGGGGTCGACTTATACACGGGTCGGCTTATACACGAGTATATACGGTATATGCTATTTCAGTAATTCAAAATAAAAAGTGAAATGCATATAATACATAGTCATTACAAACAGAGTGATCCATTTAAAATGTTTTCTTCTTTTGTTAATGTTGATGATGATGGATTACAGCCAATGAAAACCCAAAGGTCATCTCAGAAAATTAAGTAAGGAGGATGAAGGGTTAAAAACACGCTGACATATTCCACAAGTCATCAAAGGGTGAATGTAGTATTGATTTATCAGTCAACGTGTTTCAGGTGTCCCAGAAACAATCTGAAACATGGCAATATTACATTGATTTCTGATGATATTCTAATTCATTGAGATGCATTAGTATATATGGCGCCCCTGCGTCTTGGTCGCCACAGTGGTACTGCACCTACTCCACAGGTGTGGTGCCATTGCTCTCAGATAAGACAGGGACATAAAACTGAGACACACCATCTTACACCCAACCCCAGGCCAGGGGATGATGGGTGGAAGAAACTCACTTCGGCAGACCCCATCTGCTGGCTGGAGGAAGGAGTAGGTTGAGAGGGTGGGAACACAAGTAAGTGAAAAGTTGTTAGAGTAGGAAGCAGCAGCAAGATGGAGTTCTAGAGGATACTGGAGCTGGAACTAACAGGACCAGTGGGTGGTCGGCCGAGGAACCCCCAGTTCAGAGAACCCCGAATCTACAGCCGACTTCCAGGTCGTGGTAGAGGAACTAGCTGCATGAGGAGACGGGCCTCAATCTTGTATGTTCAAGACCGGAAACCGGAGGCTACTGGACTGCAAGTGCAGTGGCCAACACCATGTACTCTCCCAGGCACAGTGACTATAGAGGGTCAAGAGGACATGTTGACCGTCGCTCATCACGGCCCGCAGTTACCTGCTTAAGGACTTGTAGCACGAGGGCATGGAGGAAGAACAGGAGGAGAACGTGTCAGAAGGAGCAGCACAGAAAGGCTTATGAAAGGTATCTCAGTGGAGTGTTCCTGGACTATCTGAGGGCTGGCCAAGCTGCACAGTGGGAGAGCACAGTACTCGGCTGGGTTGTCCCTGCAACAAGAACAAGTAAAGAGACTGGTAAAAACTGCAACCTCTGTGTCTGTCCACTTCTTCTGCGCCCTCCTTGCACCAACTACCACCATCATCCACATTACATCTATATCAAATCCTGGGGACCCGCTCTGTCTGTGGGGGTGATACACCTAGCTGCAACAACATTATTCCCTGGGGTTATCTGATCAGAAACCATGGAAAGTACCAATTTTTTATGCTTTCATGGGGTTTTTTTACGACATTTTTGTAGCATTTTGACAGTGTTTTTTGGGATTTGGATTACATATGAACTTTGTCTACAGCATTATTTCACTTGTTGCTTTTTCTGGGTGAAAATACTCTGCAAAAACAATGAAAGAATTGATATACTGCTTATTAAAAAAAAATGGCATTCTTGCAGAACAGGCGTCCAGAAGTGAATGATGACGATGGGGGCGAAGCTGAGTGTGGGCGTCCTCTCTTGGGCACAGTGGGCGGAGTAGGAACACAATGGGAGTGACTGAGCAGACTGTCTCGATATTGTGGGCGTGTCCTCAATTAACTAAGGAAATAAGAATTGCTTCTGTAATCCATGTGGACATAGACTTGATTATAATAGAAGTTGGGTTATGAGGGTAAGACCCCAAGCTGGCAGGGTGCAGGTGGGGGCGAAGTTTCCCCTTGCATAAGAAGCCTAGAATGTGCCTATGTAAGGGGACCTTACCACTAGATCCCCACTTCTATTGTAATAGATTGTAGAAGCAATGCTTATTTCCTTAAATTAATGAAAACCAAGGACATGCCCACCACACAGGGGGCAGTCTGCTTGTGCACTCCCATTGTGTTCTTCCACCTATTGTGCCCGAGAGATGTTGCCTGCTCTCTAAGCGCCGCCCCTCATCACGGCCATTCACTTCTGGACACCTGTTCTGCAAGTATTCCAAGAAAAATCGTTGCAGTTCTTAAATTCAACCAGGGGAAAAAAAAGCCACATGATTAGGATTTCTGAGCTATGTTCACATCAGGAGCGGACATACCTCATGTGCAGCCTGTGCATTGAACCGGGGCCCCGAGGAATTTAAAGCAATTGCTATTCACATAGCCGGCGGCAGAATCAGTATAAGCTGTGGGCCTCTCTGCTGCAGGCATATAATGATTCTGAGCTGACAAGTGCCCCTCTACCTAGGGACACTGCGCTGGTCTTATCTTCGTAGCTGCGCTGAGAGGAAAGAGGGAGGGGACTCACATGGAGCCTCGGTGATTGATTCACTCTCCTTCTTGATCTGCTCTGCTGCCCACACTGCACCCTGTGTGTCGAGCCCCAGGCCCTGGGGTACTTGGGTATCGGGCTCGTTGGGTGTATTCACGGGGATGTCATGGGTGGCCTGGGTGACACTTCAATAAGGGGTGTATGTACAGGGGATTAAATTTTGTCATTTGACGCAACCTGTGGTACCTGGTGATGGGTCACCAGCGCCGCCACAGTCCTCCGGAGGTCTATGGTAATGCGGCTGAGATGGCAAAGCTGAGCCTCCGGGGCAGCGTAGTGTAAAGGGGCAGCTTGGAGTGGTACTGTAGGTCAGGGTAGGGAGTGATAGAGCAGTCTATAAAGGCACCGGGATCGGAGAGGAATGACGCACACACACTGTAGAAAGTCTCTTTTACCTTTTACTGGTGGTATGAGCAGGTAAAGACGTCCAGGGCACTGTCGGGTGACCAGGTACACAGTGGGTCCCCACAGCAAGTGGGTATAAGGCTTCCTCTGTTTCTTTATGGTTCCTGAAGCCCTGTCTGCTTGCAGCCAGACTGGCCTCCTCCCCTCTCGGGTCCTGTCTCTACCGTCTGCGCGTTCCACGGGTTACCCTCTCTGATCAATGCTGTATTACACTGCGGTGTCTGGCTCCCTCTCTGGGTACGCAGGGGGACCGGGTGACTGAAGTCTCCACAGTATGACAGGGTTTTCTGTAGTCTTGAAGTAATCCTGCAGGTGCGGATACACGAAGTCCGGTAAGTCTTTGGGTGAACTTCCACTAGTTCCTCGCTCCCTTGGCTCTGCTCCTTGCTTTCTGTACCCACTCTTAGGCTTGCTGGACGGCAGAAGGGCCACTCCGGGTCTCTGTTTCGGGCCTAACCGCGGCACCGATCACCAGGATGTATTCGCAGCTCTCCTAGTGTCTGCACACTTTAACTAACTCTTCCCCCAGCAGCAGTATTTATAGGGGAACTCACCTAAAGTCGGTGAGTAGAGCTCCTCCTACTCTGCCGGGGTGTAAAGTGTTGCATGTAGTAGGTACCTGCGGTTGAAACCCAGCTGTGCATTAGGGAAGTCTGTGGCTACCTGCGTGAGCATGATGCCACATGTGCACTAGTCTGAATATGAGACTGGAAAGGTATGAGAAGGTGTGGGGGGGACTGGACACTAGAGTGGGAAATAGCATAATTTATTACCCCTGTATAGGGTGGTATGTGACATTGGTGCTTTACAACCTGTCAACCAGTCACAAGCCACACTTTATAACAACCTCCATGATCGGCTGACGGGATGTGTCTTCTGTGCCCTGATGGTAGATCAAAGCAGTAATCTGCAGCAGGAGACTCCGGGTTGAGATAGGAGCTGAACACTTCCAGCCTTCTGGAAATATAAGAATATTGTTTTACAAAATATAAAACTAGTTCCTATGTGAACCATGTTGAGTAGCGGTCACTGTCACATAGCCACAAATTGTGTGCACAGTGGCTGCTAGTGACAGCACAAGCCTGGGCTGTATTAAACCCCTTTCACATCAGCGAACAAACGCGGTCAGCTGCGGTTGTTTTGCGTGGCTGCAACTGCGCGAGTGCCGGATCGCGGCAATACCACACCTGCCACAAGCTCCATAGACAATGCATGGGGCTTGCTGCAAGGCTTGCAGAATTTTTGTATTCTTTTTAGACAAATTAAAAGCTTCATTTACAGTACACTAAGGGTGCTTTCACATTAGCTTCCCCTCCGCAGCGTTCTGCGGAGGGGAGCCGCAATGTGAGCGCAGCACCGCAAGTCCCTATCTTTATAATGGGAGCGCACGGTGCTGCGCATGACCGTGCGCAGCCATTCACTCCCATATGTGATCTGTGCGCAGGCGGATGCCTGCGCACAAATCATCCAGTCTCGTCCGCACAAGAAATGCAACATGTTGCATTTCTTGTGCAGACGAGACAGGGTGAATTGTGCGCAGGCATCCGCCTGCGTACAAATCACATGTGGGAGTGAATGGGTGCACACGGTCATGCGCAGTCAAGCGCAGCACCGTGCGCTCCCATTATAAAGATAGGGGCTTACTGTGCTGCGCTCACATTGCGGCTCCCCTCCGCAGAACGCTGCGGAGGGGAACGCTAATTTGAAAGTAGCCTAAGATTTCAGAAATACCGTGCACACAATTGTTTTCTTTTTCCTGATTGAATTTGAGAACTGCACGGCGTTTTCTATACTGTAACATGACAGTTCTTTCAGCAATTTTTCACCTGTAGAAAATAATGAGAAAAGGATAAAATGCAGTGGGTTCTTTTTCATTCGTTTTGGTTAATAAAAGTAACTTTATTAAATATGCACAGTAGATAAAGCACACATGTAATCTGCACCCAAAACACGCTGCTACAAGAATGCTGCAGAAACTCGGCAAAAATGGGAGTTTTCAACGCAACGTTTATATTGCCGAGCGAGCAATAAAAACATGTGAAGTGTGAACATAGCCTTATTGCATATTACAAGCCCCTTTTAGAAAGTGTCTAGAAAAGAGGTGGTAACTGTTAGTAAAATGTGCAAAATTTACAAGAGGTATGCTCCAGGTGTTCGGCTTAAAAATTAGTCAAAAAGTAAGACAACTAACAAATGGTTATAAACTTAGACTAGACAATCTAAAACATGCACCAGATTTACCATCCTGCAGGAGCCACTGTGATACATTTTGTGCCCCATAAAACCTAAATTAATTCAACCCTCTGAAAACTATGCCTTGCAGTAAGCAGCAGTGGCCTCCAGGTGTCGCTGTGCCTGCATGGCCATAATTCCACTATCATTCCAGTACTGACACAAGCTGGGAGTCAGATTTATGTCCTCCATGTAATTGTCTCTGACTCACAGATGGGTTGGTCCTCATAGCTTTACTTCAAGAATCTGCCTCTGGATCACAGGCTGGGTCTTTGTTTAATGAAATTAATTTGCATGTCTGGCAAGTATACCCATATAAAGCTTCTCTAGTGTTGGGTGTTGCTTTTAATTCTCTCACTCCAGTTTCTCTCACACCTTGGTTAGTGGGATGTAATAGACGAGTGTAATGATCCCAATGCTTTACAGATTTTACAGCCAACTATTACCGATTTCATTATAAAAGCGAGTTTCTATTGTCACCGATCTCTGGGAGAACAAAGGATCAGCAGGTTATGGGTATGTTCACAATTACCAATGCAGATTCCACAAAGATGCCAAACAAAATGCACCACTGACAGCTTGACAGAAACCTAGCAAACCCCATTAAAGGGAATCAGTCAATATTTGTTTTGCTCTGTAATCTGAGAGCAACATGATGTAGGGGCTCAGACCCTGATTCCAGTGATGTCACTTGCTAGCCAATGTGTTGATGTTTCAATAAAAACAGTATTTTATCAGCAGGAGATTATTATTATTTATTTATAGAGCACCATTGATTCCATGGTGCTGTACATGAGAGAGGGATACATACAGACAAGTTAAAAATGCAATGAACAAAGTGACAGACTGATACAGAGGGGAGAGAGAACTGTGGAGCCCACTGGGACAGGGTACTCGGTACCGGACCAGGGTATCACAGGGGGTATCTCGGCAGTCCTTGGTCCAGACAGTGTCCCGAGCCCACAAGTAAAAGGGGTATTTACAGGGGATGTTGTCGTGACGTCACCCACAGGTTATGGTCAATGAGGAGACCACCGCTGCTGCTGTACGCTGCCAGGAGGGTGGATGCTGCTGCAGCTGGATGGATGAGCCCGCCGCGGGTCACGGTTGCTCCTGATAGGGTGGAATAAGAATATACAGTTCTGTATGCAGGGAATCACACACTGGAGACTGAAGCAGGGTTCACCAGGTTTTACTTGCAGTTGGTTCTCAGTACAACCAGTTCACAACACAGTTCTTTCTCACAGTTAACTCTGGACACTCTCTGAACCCTCTGCAGCCAGGTTTCCTCTCTGAGACCCTTCACTTTCTCTATTCCTTTCATGCTCTCTTCTGTGCTTCTCTTCCCTGTGGGCTGTATGGGGGCAGCTCGGTCCCTTGTCTGGCATCCCCATATGTGTGTGGATGGTAAGCCTGGGTCCTATTATACTGCTGATCCTCCAGCCCGTGTGTTGGGTGACCAGACCTGGAATCTGTGCCTCCCCGTCGGTGTGTCCGTGTACCGGCGTGTAGCTACGGTCACCCAGAGCCGACTCTCTGGTCCCAGCCTAGCCTTGGGTGTCCCTATCTTGCAAGGGATCACCGGGCCCTTTCCTACCCGTGTGACTTCTGCACTGGGAAGGGATTCTCCTCACCGTCGTTCTCTAACACCGCTGCCGTGTTCCTCAAACCCAGTTGTCCTGGTCCGGTCTCTCCCCTTTCCTTGGGCTGCAGGTGTCTGTGGCCACAAGGGAATGGGGTACTCAGATCTCGGGCTGTCAATTGCGGGGGATGTCACGGGTGGTCAGTGCCTGAGCCTCTGCCCTTGGGTGACAATAAAAAGGGGTGTATTTACAGGGATATCGATTGTCACGCACGGAGGCCAAAAGGGCAGCCAGTGCCAGAGGCAGCAAAGCAACCCCAAAACATCAGGGAACCTCCGCCATGTTTGATTGTAGGGACCGTGTTCTTTTCTTTGAATGTCTCTTTTTTTCTCCTGTAAACTCTATGTTGATGCCTTTGCCCAAAAAGAGAGAACATTCTTCCATTCTTTTAGGCTTTCTCAGGTAAGTTTTGGCAAACTCCAGCCAGGCTTTTTTATGTCTCGGGGGTAAGAAGTGGGGTCTTCCTGGGACTCCTACCATACAGTCCCTTTTCATTCAGACGCCGACGGATAGTACGGGTTGACACTGTAGTACCCTCGGACTGCAGGGCAGCTTGAACTTGTTTGGATGTTAGTCGAGGTTCTTTATCTACCATCCGCACAATCTTGTGTTGAAATCTCTCGTCAATTTTTCTTTTCCGTCCACATCTAGGGAAGGTAGCCACAGTGCCATGGACTTTAAACTTTTTGATGACACTGCGCACGGTAGACACAGGAACATTCAGGTCTTTGGAGATGGACTTGTAGCCTTGAGATTGCTCATGCTTCCTCACAATTTGGTTTCTCAAGTCCTCAGACAGTTCTTTGGTCTTCTTTCTTTTCTCCATGCTCAATGTGGTACACACAAGGACGCAGGACAGAGGTTGAGTCAACTTCACGTGTGACGGTACCTTTAGATTAGCAGCCCTGCACCTACACTAGCTGAAAGGCACGGAATCTGTCCCTGAATCAGCAGCAGCTCTCCCTACACTGACTGTCTATGGCACAGAGTGACGAGCACAGTGCGGTCAGGTCTTATAAAGACCTGATGACACTGTGCGGCCAGCCAATCACTGTAATTCCACAACCAACATGGCTGTGGCATTACAGTGTCTGGTAGCCAATCCCTGCATATGGGCTGGCTCTGTAAAGAGCGCCAACATGCAGGAAGGTGGACCCGAGCATGAGCACAAGTATCGCGACATTACTCGGTGCTCGATGAGCATCCCTAGTACCGTGATACTCGTGCGAGTACCGAGTAGTGGCGAGCATGCTCGCCCCTCAGTAATGCTTATGTATAAAATACATTTCCACAGAGCTTGAGGTGACTACAAGGAATTGTATACTAAGGCCTTAATACACATTAGATAAAAGTTGGACAAAACCCTAAGGGTCACGTCGCCGGAGATGTCGGCGGCGATGGGCGGGAGCGCGCACGCTTTTGGTGCCCCGCCAGCGTTGCTGTCGCATATTTACATGCGGCTACACCTCCGGCAACGCACCGGCAATCTGACAGGCCGCGTCGCCTTAACATGGGAGCCTATGGCTCCCATCGCCTGGCAAATCGCCGTCCCCCATTTACATGGGGCGATGTGTACACATCGTCCCAGAGTGGTCGCCTGGCTTCAGAGCGCTGCTGTGAAACCAGGCGACCACTCAAATGTGTCGCCCTCGCCTATTCACATTAGGCGACGCATTGGCGCCTAAAAAATCGCAGCCGACATCGCCAGGTGTGACGGTACCCTGAATGTTCTGGGATCTCCTTGTTTAATGTGTATGGGGACTTCCCGAATGTCATCTGCCTGATTGTTAAGGCTGAGGGACAAATAGATGGGAAATTCATATGCAATTTATTAATCTTTTTGCTCTGTGGGGAGATGACCTGCTGTCAGATGATTGTGGCAATGGCTCTCAGAGAGGCGCTGTAAGATCTCTTGTATGACAGGAACACTGGTGCCCAATGGATCATGAGTTAACGTTTTGTCGTGGTTTCAAACATTTTCACAGGCGATATAGGACTTTATAGGGGTCATTGACTCATTCAACAAATTGGAGCATATTTATGAATGCAAGTAATAACACAAGAATGACATTCAGTCTGAATTAAGCACTGTCCACACTTTCTTTAGTGAACAGTATTCTTTGTTTTAAAAAAAAAATAAAAAATTATTTCAGAGACTGACAAATGCAACTGTATACATATAGCAGGGCTTATTTCAGATACTTTTAACATTTGAGTTGTAGAATACCCCTGATGGACAGCCCCTACACACAAGCCCCTCAGGGTATTTCTGCATCAGATACTCTTCAACACGGTTTTCAGCCTTCAGATTTTTAAAGGTTGATGTATAATAAGGCCACATGCACACGTTGAGTATTTGGTAAGTTTTTTACCTCAGTATTTGTATCCAAAACCAGGAGAGGAATGGTGGGTTTACAAGTCCCAATATCGGGCCGATATCGGGACCAACGACGCGGGAGCGTGCCTTTTGAGCGTGCTTTTCCCGCTATCGCATCATCGGTTTAGACAGCCCGATATCGGGATACAAAGTCCCGACGATGTGTACGCCCCCCAACCCAGGAATGACCAGTTAACATGGGAGTGAATGGGTAACGTGGGCGTACACATCGTAGATGGGCTGTCACACGGGACGATGCGGCTACAACGGCCATCCGATATCGGGCGGTTGAATAGCACGCTCATTCAACCCCGATATCGTTTTGGCATCGTTCCAGCATCGCATTGTACGTTCAAACCGTACAACGCGCGAATGATATCGGGTCCAACTCCCGAACCACGTGACTTTTGGTCGGAGTTGGACGCCGATATCGCGACGTGTAAACCCAGAACAATCAGAGGAAAAGTATAATAGAAATGTCACCACTTCTGTATTTATCACCCATTCCTGGTTTTAGCTTACAATTACCGTATATACTCGAGTATAAGCTGACTTTTTCAGCCCTTTTTTTTGGCTGAAAAAGTCACCCTTGGCTTATACTCGAGTCACTAAACTTGAGTCACTTCACCTGCCCTTCATATTGCTCCTCATCCCCCTTAAAGCCCCCCCTACTGCTTCCCTCTGTCCTCCTCCTGCCACCCCTCAGTATTTGGTGCCCCCGGCCGCCGGTTACCGTCCTCCTGATTCAGGTCTCCCGCGCTCCTCGCTCCTGCAGCCCGGATCCCTCCGCTTCTTCCCTCCGTCGTCCTGCGATGGGACGGCCTGGATCCCTTCTCCCTGCTATAGGAGTGCGGCGGCCTGGATGCCTCCGCCCTGCTCTGGCTATGTGCGGCTGGATCCCTCCGCCGCATCGCTCCGTCCTGCTGTAGCGATGTGGCGGCCGGATCCCTCCGCTGCATCGCTCAGTACACCCTGCGGCCAGCTCCCCACTACACACACACAAAAAAAGTCCCCTGCGACCAGACATTGACCTAATGCACAGTGTGGCCGCAGGGGACTTTAGGTGAGGCGCCACTATACTATACTGTACTATGTACTGTAAGTTTATTTAGCATAATAGAGTAGGGAAAGGAAGAATAGTGAGGGAAAGATGAGTAGAGCAGGGGAAAGATAGATTCTCAGGGAAAGTACAGTAGTAATAGAGCAGGGGAAAGAAGACTAGTGATGGAAAGCAGAAGCAGTGCAGGGTATAGAATTAGCTGGGTGCTTAGGGAAAGATCAATAAAGCAGGGGAAAGATGGATTCTGAGGGAAAATACAGTAAGGGTACCGTCACACGAGGCCATATCGGCGGCGATTTTATAGGCGATGCAGGGGCCTATCGCCGCCGATATGGCCTGTGCGTCGACTAATGTAAATAGGTGATGGCGACACCTTTGAGTGGTCGCCTGGTTTCTCAGCAGTGCTCTGAAACCAGGCGAGCACTCTGGGGCGATGTGTGCACATCGCCCCATGTAACTGGGGGATGGCGATCTTACAGGCAATGGGAGCCCTAGGCTCCCATGTAGCAATCGCCGCTGGTTTTTTTTTTACAGCGGCAATGGCGCCTGTAAGATCGCAGGTGCATCGCTGAAGGCATCGCCGCTGCTGCATTTCCCACCCTAGGCTTATATTTGAGTCAATACGTTTTTCCAGTTTTTAGGGGCAAAATTAGGGGCGTCTGCTTATACTCGAGTATATACGGTACTGAAGTAAAAAAAAACTCAAATACCCACCATGTGCAAGTCACTTTAAAGCGGTTTTCCCACAAAGAAAGGTAATTCCAAAGTTTATTTTAATAAAAAGATCTTGGAATATTAATCATTTCCACAATTGGATATGTTTAAAAAAAATGTTCCTGTGCTGAGATTATATTATACACTGGCGATCAAAATTAAAGAACAATGTATGATCACTTGATTTTTTAAAATAGAATTTTATCTACATTGATCAGCATGTGAAAGTTTGTGTAAGGAGTACACCATGCCACTAGAATTGGGTTTTACAAAATAACCAAAGTTTATCAACTTAAAACCTTTAGGCCTCGTGCACACGTTCAGTATTTGATGAGTTTTTTTACCTCAGGATTTGTAGACAAAACCAGGAGTGGAGCAATCAGAGGGAAAGTCTAATAGAAACACCTGCACCACTTCTGTATTTATCACCCACTCCTGGTTTTGGTTACAAATCCTGAGGTAAAAAACTAATCAAATACTCAACGTGTGCACGTGGCCTTATTTTACACAAATGTGATGATCGTAATTACAGAGCAGCAATGACTGTTGCACACAGAAAGATTAAAACTAAATGTTGTGAAGGTTACAACAGTCACCATTCAGTAGTAAGTGTACAGGCCTTTGTTTTAATGACTTCAGCACATCTGCTTCCACAGAACATCACTTGTCTCTCACAAAGACATTTGGGGCTAACACATCTTCCAACAGACTCCATTTTGAGGACAATGAACTTTTGACACTTCTTATATGAACACCCTCGCTTCCTTTTATTGCTTTCCTCAACTCATTTAAGTATTTTCAGTTTTCAACAGAAAACTATCATATAACAATAATACAATTTGTTCTGCTTATCTTAGAATTTTAGTTTCAGTTCCCCAGCCCCTCTCTTCCTCCCTAACCTGACTCTGCTTTATGTCACCTGTCGCATTTACTACAGCATCTAAGGCTGCCTTCACACTTGCGGACCCCTCCGCAGTGTCCTGCAGAGGGGATCCGCAAGCTGACCACAGCCACCTCCAGCCCCTATCTTTATAATGGGAACACACGGTCATGCGCAGGTCTGCACATGACCGTGCACTCCCATTCACTGCAATATGGGATTTGTACGCAGGCGGATGAGAGTGTGTGATTTGTGTGCGGGCATCCGCCTGCGTACAAATGACATATTGCAGTGAATGAGAGCGCACGATCATGTGCAGACCTGCGCAGCACTGTGCGTTCTCATTATAAACATAGGGGCTGCGTTCAGCTTACGGATCTCCTCCGCAGGACACTGCGTAGGGTCCGCAAGTCTGAAGCCAGCCTAAGACTGTTTTTTTTTTTTGTTTCATTTGCTTATGTATATATGTGTGTGTCTTCAGAATCTGTGTCATTATTTGCCTGACGAAGGGGCCACAGTGTCCCGAAAGCTTGCTATGTTTACCATCTTTTCAGTTAACCATTAAAAGGTATCAACCACTGAGGACTCTCAGATTCTAATATTTTACTGCTCTGGTGTGATTTTGGCCCCAGTCTTCTTCCAGTCTCTTCCACAGTTCTGTGATTGTTGGTTGTTTCTTGGTGATAACTTTGTCACCAAGGATTTTCCAGAGGTTTCTATTGGGTTTATCAGGACTCTGGGTTGCAATTTCATTGTTGTAATGCTTGCTGTTTCGAGAAAGTAAGATAATTTCAAGAGGTAGGTTTTAACAAGGGGCTCAAGATTTTTGACTACCAACTTCAAAAATGTATAAAAAAGGTTCCTTAATTTCCTTTTAAAATGGTCTGTTGGACAAACGTGCAAATAAAGAAACAACATATATACAAACAGTTGTGGGTTGCAAAGGTCGTACAAACAAGTTCTTAGATCTGTCCCTATATACTGTTTCTACCTGACAATGGAGGTATTTACACCCTAAGGTTGGCAGTGCCCCCACTCAACGGTGGCTCACCCTAAGTCTAACCCTATGGGTGGCTTGGGTAAACAGTAAATACATATATATTTAACATATGGGCTGGTGTTCCGAAGGCTGAACTTAACTCATGGTGGAGTCAGTGGTCTGGCAGCCTCGGAGGGTCTGTGCACGACAGCAAATTGCAGTCCCCAAAATTTGATCTAGGATAACTTCTCCAGGCTTGATGCATTTCACATTGTCTTATCGTACAAGGCTCATCAGAAGAGGCAGAAGGCATAAGGGTTTGTCTGCCACACAATTCTCAAGGGAATCTTTGATAAGGGATAGCCTCAGGAGAATTCAACTAAGTTAGGTATGCCAGGGATGTAGATACAAAGTCCCCAGGTGATTGTTCAAAATAGACATCCACCACAGTAATAGACCATGCCTATTTGTCCAAACTCAATTTATTTGCACGCTGGTCCAACAGACAATTTTAAAAGGAAATTAATAAATAACCTTTTTTTTATGCATTTTTGAAGTTGGTAGTCAAAAATCGTGAGCCCCTTGTTTCAAGAAACTGTTTTACCTGTTTATCTGTGTGATGCGGCATTGTAATGCATGAAAATTGTTGGCTAATTGAGTGCTGAACACAAGTAAGGGACCACGTGTTGTTGAGGAAGTTTGTGATACACACTTGCATTCATCCTTTCATGTAGCTGTATGAGAGGTCCAACCCCTGCAGCAGAAAACATTCCCCAAACCAATCAGACCCAAATAAATTAAACTTGCTTTCATCACTGAAATGAGCTGTGGACCACTTCTCCTCTGTCCACACAACATGCTACTAGAAAATATAAAGGGAGACAAACGAGGCGCAAATAGTGCCCTATCACCGATGTTTAGTGGAAGGTGCATGTGAAAATACAGGTGCACTAACCTGTACCAGTTGTGATCCCCACAACTGGTTAGTAGGCGTTTTGCATATGACAGCTGCCGCTGGACCACCACCACCACTTCGCACTGGGAAGAGAATCAGGTATCAGGATATAGGTGTCCACGGTCCGCGCTACTATCATTGGGGAATTATCCCTGGATGCTTCAGTTGGTCCCCCAAAAAAGACGGAGTCCTAGGGGTGATGTGACGGTTCCTTTATTCCACTTCCACCAACGCGTTTCGGCGCCCCTCTTGAGGAAGGTGCCAGAGAGGGGCGCCGAAACGCGTTGGTGGAAGTGGAATAAAGGAACCGTCACATCACCCCTAGGACTCCTGTCTTTTTTGGGGACTAACTGAAGCATCCAGGATAATTCCCCAGTGATAGCAGCGCGGACCGTGGACACCTATATCCTGATACCTGATTCACACAACATGCTAATCGCCAAAGGTGAGTTTAGACTTTGGATTCTTTCTACTAATGAGAGGTTTGATCACTGCAGAGTGGGGCTTTCAGTCCAAATGCCCTTAAAAGGTGTGACACTGTATGATGAGACAGATCCTTACCCTGTTCAATGCTGAACTGGCAAGCTATTCCAGCTGCAGTGTTGAAACGATTACTCTTTAAGATTCTCCGCATTCTCTTGTCCTCTCTTGCATTTGTCTTTCGAGGGCAACCAGCCTCCTTGGGGGACTCTAAGGACTTTGTGATGTAAAGATGCAATATTCTAGAAATCATAGACTTGGAACAACCAACCTTTTTGCTATGGCTGATAGGGTGACCACTTTGGCCTTCATCTAGACAACCTGCTGCCAGAAGATTTCAGTCACTTTGGAATGGCACACCATTTTTGCAAAGTGAGTGCAAACTGGAAAGTTAGGCTGCCAGTTATAGGGGTTGTCAGATAATTAAGGAAATTAGTACCAGGTGCCAGATTAACACCAATAACGTGCAGGTATCTGAAATTGTTCTCTATTTTTGAAAAGTGCTCTTTTTCATTTACCTTATTTACATTTTTATTCCGTGCTTTGGAATATATCCAATACATGAAATAAACTTAAAATGCTGCTAATTTACTCATGTTAGGATATTTTCACATAGGACAACACATTGACCTTAACATTAAGGAAATAGTTGTTCTCTAATTTTGATAGCAGGAGCACATATACACTGGCTATGTACTGTGTAATGGCCATGTCTGACTGTACATAAACATGGTCTGATCATCACACGAAAGAGTATACATACATTACAAGATGGGATTGCATATTATTCTTTCTTTGAGGTAAAATATTTTTAAAAACAGACAAGGAAATATTTTACCTCACAAAAAGAATTATTTGCAATCTTGTGCTATAATATCTGCATACTCTTGTACTTCCTCCCCCCCGGAGATGTGGTATGGTCAGACACATCCATTACAGAGTACATAGCAGGGACACATATATAAGATTATCTCAGCCCAGGAGATGTGGTATGATCAGACCATGTCCCTGTACGGTCAGACACAACTATTACACAGTACATAGCAGGGACACATATATAAGATTATCTAGCATAGGAGATGTGGTATGATCAGACCATGTCCCTGTATGGTCAGACAACCATTACAGGAATGGACACTATATAGATTATCTCAGCACAGGATGTGGTACGATCAGTCCATGTCCCTGTATGTCAGAACATCATTACAGAGAAATTGCAGACACATATAATATCTCAGTCCAGGAGATGTGGTATGATCAGACCATGTCCCTGTATGGTCAGACACATCCAAACAGCCAATATCACAGTTACATAGCAAGGTACATACACATATAAAATTATCTCAGTACAGGAACTTTTTTTTTTTTTAAACACATCCAATTGTGGAAATTATTATTATTCCAAGATCTGTTAAATAAAATGATGTATAAAATTAGCTTTTTTGGTGGAAAAAACTCTTAATGCTTCTTCACCTATAAAGAAACATGCACTGAATAAAAACACCATCACATAACTGCTGCAATTCATAGTAAAGCAATGTGCATTTTTATACAGCTATAAGCATATAGCCAAACAATTCTCATGTAAAAGTCCCCTAAGGATTTATTAGTCCTCAAACATTGCTGACAATGCAAATAACTGGCTATGGTTGAAAGTGGCAATAAAAGGATTATCCAAGTGTAAGAATACGCCTATCCTCATGACATTACACACTGGTCAAAATTGTTGGTATCCCTCGTTTAATGAAAGAAAACCCCACAATGGTCACAGAAATAATTTGAATCTAATATAAGTAATAGTAAATAAAAAATCTATGAAAATGAACAAATGAAAGTCAGACATTGCTTTTCAACCCTGCTTCCACAGATTAAAAAAAAATAAATAAACTCATGAAATAGGCCTGGACAGAGATGATGGTACCCCTGAAAATAATGTGACAAAAGGGACATGTTAAATCAAGGTGTGTCCACTAAGTAGCATCACAGGTATCTACAATTTTGCAATCAGTCTGTGGACCTGTATATAGGGCTACAGATGCTCACTGTGCCGTTTGGTGAAATGGTGTGTACCACACTCAACATTGACCAGAGGAAGTGAAGGAAAGAGTTGCTCATGAGATTAGAAAGAAAATGATAGACAAGCATGTTAAAGGTAAAGGTTATAAGACCATCTCCAAGCAGCTTGATGTTCCTGTGACTACATTTGCACATATTATTCAGAAATGTAAGATCCATGGGACTGTAGCCAACCTCCCTGGACATGGCCACAGAAGGAAAATTGATGAAAAATCAAAGTGACGGATAATACGAATGGTAACAAAAGAGTCCAGGAAAACTTCTAAAGAGATTAGAGGTGAACTTCAAGATCAAGGAACATCAGTATCACATCGCACTATCTGTCATTGTTTGAGCCAAAGTGGACTTCATGGGAGACGACCAAGTAGGACACCATTGTTGAAAAAAAAATCATAAAAAAGCCAGACTGGAATTTTCAAACTACATGTTGACAAGCCAGAAAGCTTCTTGGCAGGATTTCCTATAGACAGATAAGACAAAAATTGAACATTTTGGCAAGGCACATTAGCTCTATGTTCTCCCTCAGGGAAGCCGTCACCTGGTAAAAAAATTAGAAGAATAAGAAAAATTAAAGATAAAAATAAAAAAGGTGTAAATGTGGTCTGAGATACAGATCACATGTGCCTCCTTGCAACACTAATCTAAAACTAAGTAACTACACCTACGGATGGGTGTATACTCCAGGAAGGAGGACTTACGATTTATCTCTACTTAGTGTCGCCTCCTAGTGGCAGAAAAGCATACATATTTCACCGAACAATTTGGTTTTTGAGTTATCCAATTTTATTTCTATGTAATAAAGAAGGATGAAGTTTTATCTTGTTTTTGTATTTTTATTTCATTCAATTAAAAATCTGGTGTGGATTTGTGTGACAGTGTGACATTCACATAGACAACCCACCCCCACTAACAAACCAAACACACAACTGTCCCGCGAGTGCGGTGCTTTGACTGGTGTAGTAGTGACGATATATTCACTGTGTAGTAAGGTACAGACGGTTTAAGGGATGGGTACCCCTGAACACAATCCGTCTCCAAAGAGCTTCAAACCAATATACCGTTTTGGGTCATGTAATGAAAACCCAAGTTCTGGGTCGTTCTAGTGTATTTATATCGTCCCTTAAGTCCAAGGTCCAACCCTCTGTTCAAAGTCCTACAATCGTGCAGACTGGATAATTTCATCAATACACAACCATTGATATGGCTCGTCTTAGCAAATAACCCCTGACGCGTTTCGCCTCTCACAATTAGCTTAAGAGGCTCATCAGGGGCATTGGCAACATGCTACATCGGATAGATAGGGTCAAACAAGTCAGATGTGACCCTAATGTCATGAGTCTAGTATTCAGACCCATGAATATCCAGGTCATAGGAAGTCCAAAGTGGCTGTCAATAGGATTTTTACAGGTGAAATGTTGGTTTGACAGTTCCTAGAAGGTATAAGAAAAGGATTTTTCTTAGACAGGCTACCACTTCTTGCGATATCAAACCTTCACCCAACTATGCTGTGACGCAATGATTGTGGATATTTAGCTTTAGTACACCAATAAAAGTATATGTGCCAATCCCCATTGGTAGACATGTAGGGGACATACCAGGTGATTTGGGGTCAACTTTCAGGTAATCACTGTCCTCACTGAGGTGCCAGCTTCATTAGTCTTATTTGGGTTAGAGTCTTTAAATTGAAAAGATATAAACTCCTTTTCAGATAAGTTTTTACATAAAGAGAATTCATGAATAATCGGTGGGAGTACCTACCCTCCTCACTGTGCTACTCGTGCCCCCTCCTGTTTCCTGTTCCTAGGTGTCAATGGATCTCTATACAGCCTCCTTAGGGTATTCCTTGTGTGGAGAGAGATCATTAAATTATATGGGGTACTTATACATTAGTGGGGTCCAGAAAAAGTGTGTGGGCGTAAAAGACCACTTTGTCCCCTTTGTCAGAGAACCAGGTTACTGTTTAGTCTGGTTAATAAGAGGTTAATGGTCCTTTTATTTACTTGACAGCTCTGTCTAGTAGTATTGTTAGTCAAGGAATGGGTCAAAAACCATGTAAACCTATAAACAATAATGATTTCTGTATTAGTTCCCTAACTTATAAGTGAAAAGAACAACAGATGGTGTAGAAAGAGTTAAATGGGTCCATCTCTTTACTTTGGTATCTCTACTTACTCTCCTGTTATGAACTCCTCTAGTGACGCAGTGCTGGCGCAGCATCCTGCTTGTGGAGCTATCAGCACCGCCGGCCTGTTAGTTGTATTAATATAGTTCTCCCCTCAATCACACAGTATGCCGCCCACCGGAAGTGGTTGGCATCTCGCGCTTCTGGCGTGCATTCCAGTCCTGGAATGCAAATGCGTTCATTACACATGCGCAAACCTCTTTTTCCGGTGAAGCGGTCCCTGGGCATTGTGTATATATATCGCAAGTGCGCAGTTCGTCAGTGTGCCTATTTCACAGCGATCTCGCCAAAGGAGTCATTTATAATTCCTCCTGGCTGAGAGATTTTTGATCATTCTATTTAAATAAATTTAGGAAGTGGCAAACTATGGGTGTGGATGTACTGCCAATACAAATTGTGCCACCTATCAACATACCATACTGCCTGCACAATAGGTGCCGCAGGGGGTATTCATTACAGTGACTTTTGTAATGCCATACATTGGATCTTGGGTGACGGATGATTATATTGGTGCTTTTTAGTGTTAAGAAGGAGACTTTAAGGTAATATGCTTATAAGGGGGACAGAAATTCAAAATGGTATTGGGATTAAAGTCACAGGTCTAATGCTGCATGGTTTTGGTGATGATCATTATCTCGCTTTCCTTAGTTTAAAGCTATCTGTTTATGTGTCTGTAAATAAATATAGTTGTCCTATGTGTACATCCAGAACCAGTGGCGTAACTTGAAGCTCATGGGCCCCGATGCGAAAGCTCCAATGGGGCCCCCAATTATTACAAATCTTTAACAACAATAGTCTTCTTCTATAGGCCAAAAGGATCTTTGGGGCCCACTAGGCTCCGGGGCTCGGGTGCGATCGCAACCCCTGCACCTATTGTAGTTACGCCCCTGTCCAGAACATCTTCCTGGAACTCTCATCATTTGTTGTTTACAGAGCTATGTCCCCATAAATATCTCATCCACTATTTGGGATACTGCGTCGGTAACTGATATGGTTTCGTGTCTAGTGAGAGATATGATATATATATGTATATAGTATATAGTAATCAGTATACAGGCTCTCCTCCTCATACACCTGTACAGTGTATATATGTATATAGTATATAGTGATCAGTTTACAGGTTCTTTATCATTCCTGCGTGATCAGATTGTCAGCTCCTGTGATCAGAGCTCTCCTCCTCATACACCTGTACAGTGTATATATGTATATAGTATATAGTGATCAGTATACAGGCTCTCCCTCCTCCTCCTCATACACCTGTACAGTATATATATATATAGTATATAGTGATCAGTATAGAGGCTCTTTATCATTCCTGTGTCCTCAGATTGTTGGCTCCTGTGATCAGGGCTCTCCTCCTCATTATACACCTGTACAGTATATATAGTATATAGTGATCAGTATACAGGCTCTCCTCCTCCTCCTCATACACCTGTACAGTGTATATATAGTATATAGTGATCAGTATAGAGGCTCTCCTCCTCATACACCTGTATAGTGTATATATGTATATAGTGATCAGTATACAGGCTCTCTCCTCCTCCTCATACACCTGTACAGTGTATATATGATATATAGTATATAGTGATCAGTATAGAGGCTCTTTATCACTCCTGTGTGATCAGATTGTTGGCTCCTGTGATCAGGGCTCTCCTCCTCAATACACCTGTACAGTGTATATATATAGTATATAGTGATCAGTATAGAGGCTCTTTATCATTCCTGTGTCCTCAGATTGTTGGCTCCTGTGATCAGGGCTCTCCTCCTCCTTATACACCTGTACAGTATATATAGTATATAGTGATCAGTATAGAGGCTCTTTATCATTCCTGTGTCCTCAGATTGTCAGCTCCTGTGATCAGGGCTCTCCTCCTCCTCATACACCTGTACAGTATATATATAGTATATAGTGATCAGTATAGAGCTCTTTATCATTCCTTTGTCACAGATTGTCATCTCCTGTGATCATGGCTTTCATTCCTCCATTGTTACTTTCTATCTGTCATTGCTTGGTCCCTTCTTAGTAAGTGTTGTGATATCTGCTGCTCTGCATAGGAATATTATTCTGTCAGCAGGTTATTCCTATACAGTACAGTCCTGGGCATATTGTCACAGTGACGCTGATTACACTGATACCTGCAGTGAAGGATACATTTTTTTGGATGCTGTATTATTGTGGCGCCCTGCCAACGCAGGTAACCACAGATTTCTCTAATGCACAGCTGGTTTCCACAGCAGGTACCTACTACGAACAACACCTTCCACCCCGGCACAGTAGGGGGAGCCCAACTTGCTGCCCTTAGGCAAGATCCCCTATATATACTGCTGCTGGGGAGGAGCTAGTCAGATTGTGCGCAGATGCTAGAGGAGCTGCAGGGAAGTCCTGGTGGTCGGTGCTGCGTGTAGGCCCAAGCCAGTGACCCAGGAGTAGCCTTTCAGCGTCCCACCAGCCTAAGTGGGACTGAAGGCAAGGAGCTTAGAGAAGGAACAGAAGCAGGGAACAGGTAGCTCAGCTCGTGAGTTCGTTCCAGAGAGAGAGAGAGAGAGCCGGATATTGGGGATCCGCACCGGTGGGAGAACTACAGGTCCCACAGAAAACCCCTTGGCACCGAGGAAGCTACAGCTACCCGGTCTCCTGAGAGAGTCAAAGAGAGGGAGCCAGGAACAGCAGGACGCTGCAGAACCCAGAGAAGGTCGTCCCGGAGACCGCACAGGAGGAGAGAGAGATACAAACAAGAGAAGAGAGTGGAGGCAAGTCAGGATATAAAAGACTGTGCTTATGCAAATACACCAAGAAGGAGGCCTTATACCCACTTGCTGTGGGAGCCCACTGTGCAGCCCGGTCACCCGTCAGTGCTCTGGACAGTTTACCTGAATTCCACCAGTAAAAAGGTAAAGAGACTGTTGCTGCTGTGTGCGTGCATCCTTTCCTCTCCCTCACCAAGCCCTATAGACTATTCCTACTCTACCTCCACCACCTCAGCTCTGCTCAAACCTATTCACCTCATACGCTGACCCGGAGGTCCCAGTCTTGCCTGCGGGGACTAGACCATCACTGCGCAATTCCACCGACCTCCGGAGGACTGTAGCGGTGCTGGTGACCCCTAAACCAGATACTGCAGGTGGCGTCACGACTAAAACTGTAAATAATCCCTGTAAATACCCCTTTTTAAGAGCACCGCTCCCCAGGACACGGGATCAGGTGCGGCCGCCATTCCCCATGACACAGAGTTAACCCACTGCCGCCTGATACCCGAGTACCCCTTGCCCTGGGGCGCAACACGCCTCTTTCTGGCATCACGAACAGGATTCCGTTCCCGGTATTACCGGGTACTGTGTGCCGTTTATTGACTTTAACGTGTGACTGTTTAAGTTCCGCCGCCATTACTGCGCCAAAGAGCGGGAAGAAAGGGGGCATGCCAGTTTGCAGAGCGCGAAACTGAAAACCCGCCCCTTGCTCAGCCGAGCATTCCCGAGCGCTGCGGTTCGGAAACGCCTGAACTGTTTAACCCTTCAACGGCTGTCTGTAATTCACTAGGGGGGCCTCCAACATATCGGCCTCCTCCAGCGACGACGAGGCTGCGTACGCTGACCCCCAGAATTACACCGGACCCTCAATGGCTGCCTCCGGTAGGCTGCCAGTACCTCCAGGGCTTCGAGCACAGTGGCCCTGATAATGCCCATGTCATTCCCATACATCCCGAGGGCCAAGTGGATGCCCAAGTGTGGTGGCTGCCCTGATACACTACATGAGTTCAAGAGAAAGATCGAAGGCGTCCTGGACATGTATGCTATGACCGGCCAACAACGTGCTACGGTGGTGCTTGGGCAGTTAACTGGTGCAGCAGAAAAAGAAAGTGTGTCCTGGTCTGTTGCTGAACGCAGATCAGCCCCTGCTATATTTAATAAACTGAGAGTTACCTTTGAGGAGTGCAATGAGGCTGATATTTGTATGCGCTTCCATCACTGCTACCAGAGCCGGAGATGACATCAGAGCTTATGGAAAGAGCACTGCGCGCCCTCATACATGTCAGCCCTGCCAGTGCACGAGATGAGAACAAGCTCCTCATTGAACAGTTCAAACGGGGCCTGCTATCCCCTGAACAGTAAAAATGTACGCTGGTGATCATTAAGCAATCCAGATGCTGATTATAACACCTTGAAAGAAATGGCCATCAAAGGGTTAAAGCCGGTAGAGACCCATGAAGCTGCAATGAAACGGTGGTGTGACGATGAGGTGCAGGCTACTTCCAAAACCAGTACCCGTGACTGCAGCCACGCACAATATATAATCTGCGCAGCCTGACAAATATGATTCCCTGAGGGCTGAGATACGTGCTGCGATGCACGAGATGAATAAAAACATCTCCAAACTAATGGACGCTATGCAGTTGCAGAAGAATCAGCAGCCAGCACCAAGACCCCAAGTCAAGCCTCAGCCACTGATCCAACTTGCCGACAGCCCGGACGACGTCCCCTGGATGCGAGGGAAGCAAGCTACAGCCTACAGAGGAAGAACCACCGACCGCAACAGCTCCATTGGGGAGCCCATCTGCCGCAGCTGCAATCGTGCTGGTCACTTCGCCAGGCGCTGTCCTGTAAACAGGCAGTCCCTGGGGGCCGGGCCAAACCTCAGGACTAGATCAACAGGGCCCAGCCACCTGGTGCAAGACTTTCATCGGACAGAGGCCGTTTCTGTCCATTGTACTGGATGGCATCCCGTTACCTGCTCTACTAGACACCGGGTCGCAGGTGACCCTCGTCCCCTATATCCTTTATAAAAAAATATTGGGCTGATGCAGAACTGAAACAGCCTGAGATAGACATTTTCCTTCATGCAGCAAATGGGGAACAATTACTGTAATGGGGGTTAGAGAAGTGCCCATAAAGGTGGGGAGAGGGGAATTACAGAACCAAGGGGTCCTTGTAGTAGCAGAAGCCAGTAATGCAAATGATCCTTATATTATACTGGGTACAAATGTTGTAAGCAATTGCATGGAGGAGGTTTTGTCTTTGCTCCTACAGATTGCTGAAACTGCCAGGTCTGGTCAGAGGAAGATTATCCAACATGAGATCAGAGCCATCTTACACCAACAACAGGTAACAATTACAGGTGGTGAAACTGGTACAGCACGGGTGACAGACCCGATACCTATTGTGATACCCCCAATGAGTGACATGATGGTTTGTGTTGAGCAGCTATAGGTCTGAGAGGGCAGTACTATCAAGCGTTAGTGGAGCCCGTGAGCACAGAGCACAGACCTACATTGTTGACAGCCAGGGGGGTGGTTAATGTACACAATGGGAGAGTACCAGTTCGCATCCTAAATTGTGGCAGTGAATAGGTTAAATTACCCAGGTATACCACCGTTGGCAAATTATACACAGTCGGTAACAACGAGATCCACACAGTGCAACCCGAACCCCACGAGGAAGGGGCAAAAAGCTGATCAAACAATTGGGCCACTAGAGGACTGGTGCCAGCAGCTCCATGTCGGAACTGACACCACTCCTGTGTATGAAAAGCAAGGTGTGTACCGGGTAGCCCAAGAATTTGAACAAGTTTTCAGTAAGCATCTCACTTGATATTGGTAGGATAAAAGGGTTACAACATCACATCCCCACAGGTACACTTCCACTAATCAAAGAGCGGTATTGGCCTATTCCACCTGCAAATTATCAAAAAGCCAAAGAAATGTTACAGGACATGAAAGACGCAGGGGTTATACGAGATAGCTGTAGTCCCTGGGCAGCTCCATTAGTCCTAGTCAGGAAAAAGGATGGCAGTATGAGGATGTGTGTAGACTATAGGCAAATAAACCATATAACACACAAAGATGCATACCCGTTACCACGTATAGAAGAATCTTTAGCTGCGTTAAAGTCTGCCAACTACTTCTCCACCTTAGATCTCACTAGTGGGTATTGGCAGGTGTCCGTAGCCGAAGAAGATCGAGAGAAGACGGCATTCGCAACACCCATGGGCCTATGTGAGTTTAACAGCATGCCCTTCGGACTATGTAATGCACCCGCAACCTTCCAGAGGTAGATGGAGAGTTGCCTGGGGCATAAGAACTTCGAGACGGTACTGCTCTACCTGGATGACGTGATTGTGTACTCCAAGACCTACGAGGAACATGTCGCCCATCTAGGAGGTGTTCGAAGCTCTGTCCAAATACGGGATGAAGTTAAAACCATCAAATGCCACCTGTTAAGGCCAAGAGTGCAGTACCTGGGACACATAGTCAGTGCTGAAGGCGTGGCCCCTGATCCAGACAAGGTGACAGCAATCAAAGAATGGCCGGAACCCAAAACCATGAAAGAGGTACTCAATTCCTGGGTTTGGTGGCTTACTACCGAAGGTTCATCAAGGAGTACACCATAAAGGCTGCTCCTCTCCAAGACCTCTTAGTAGGCCAACCCACAAAGGGCAAGGCAAAGGATTCTCCGTGGAGGTGGGGTAAGGAACAAGAGGAATCGTTCCAGACGATGAAAGAAGCCCTGACAGGAGAAGAAATCCTAGCTTACCCGGACTACAGTCTGCCATTCCTGCTGTATACAGATGCCAGCAATGTGGGACTCGGAGCCGCTTTCCCAAAAGCAAGATGGCAAGGAGAGGGTAATCGCCTACGCAAGCCGAAAGTTGCGACCCACAGAGAGGAACCCAGAAAATTACAGTTCCTTCAAGCTGGAATTCCTGGCCGTGGTCTGGGCCATCACGAGAGGTTTAAACACCATCTAGCCTCTAGCAAGTTCACCGCCTACACAGATAACAATCCGCTCACCCACCTGGAAACTGCAAAGTTGGGAGCCATGGAGCAGAGATGGATGGCCAGACTCTCCAACTATCAATTCACCATCAAGTACCGGGCTGGGCACCAGAACGGAAATGCGGATGCTTTATCCAGGATGCCTCATTTATCTGAAGGGAGAGTAGACGAAGACGAGCTGGAAGAAGTGGAGTTACCTGCCTTCCATCATGTAAGAGAAACCCCATGCCAGCAGACCCATCGAAACCTCTCCACTGAAGCAGTGAACCTGTTATCTCACTTCGACTGGGGAAGAGTGCAGAACCAAGACCCGGCTGTCAGTCTAATCAAACAACTGATAGCACAAGGGTCAGTGAAGCTGCCTGCAAGCCCTCCATCTGATGCCAAACATCTGTGGAATGAACGAGGTAAACTGTTCCAGTACCAAGATAATTTATGCTGGCGGTATATAAATCCAAGAACCCATGAACTGGCGTGGCAGATCGTTGTGCCAAGATCAGAGGTTCCTGTGGTCTTAAATGCCTACCATAACAAAACTGGTCATTTCGGATGGAAGAAGCTTGAAGTACTGCTCAAAGACAGATTCTTCTGGCCAGGTATGCGATCATCCATAGAGAAATGGTGTAGAAATTGTCAAGCCTGTGCCCTGAGAAGAAAAGATGTACACTTGATCCCATCGTAACCACGCAGCCTTTAGAATTAGTCGCCTTGGACCATGTAAAGCTGACTCCAAGTAGATCCGGCTATACATACGCCTTGACAATGGTAGACCATTATTCAAGATTTTTAATGGTAGCCCCTGTAAAAGACTTGACAGCTGCAACCGCTGCAAAAACCTTTTAAAAAGTCTTCTGCAGACCGTTAGGATATCCAGAACGTATACTAACTGATCAAGGACCAGCATTCGAAGCAGAGATCTTTCAAGAGTTTTGCCAGATGTATGGGTGCAAGAAGATCAGAACTACCCCGTATCATCCTCAAACTAATGGACTCTGAAAAAATGAATAACATCATCATTGACATGCTGAAAATTCTCCTGTTGGAAGAAAGAAATCAATGGCCTGAAAAACTGCCTGATTTAATCGACATGAACAACCACATTCCAGTCAGTTCCACCAATTGTACACCAGCATATCTGATGAGAGCTCGTACAGGAAAATTACCCGTAGACTTAGAACTCGGTGTAGTAGATCCTAAAGCAGATCAGACTATCCCAAACTGGAAAATCCATCGACAAGAACAGTATGCAAAAGTTCAACAAAGTGTTGAAAATAACCTGGAGAAGTCCTGTGCAAAACAAGAAAGGGATTACAATAAGCATGCTCCAGCAGAAGTCATATCACCTGGAAGTATGGTCTTAAAAAGAAAAAGAACTCGTCATAAGTTAGATGATAAATGGGAAAATGAACCCTATGTCCTATTATACTATGTCCATGACAATAGCAAGATCTGTATCATCAGTAAAGATGGAGGAAAGACCAGACAAACCATGTCCAGAGATCACCTTAAAAAGTGTCCTCAAAATTGGGAAGATCAAGAAAATTACAATCAACCCATTCAAAAGATTGAACCAATTCCAGATCCAATCCCAACTCCAGATCCAATCCCAGAACCAAAGGAAAATGTTATTCAAACAGTCATAGGAGAATTCCCTGAAGATTGGCCTCAACTAGATGGAGCCATCATTGTCACAGTAATAAACTTCTACCAACCCTGTGAAGAGATATCAAGGAATCAGGAAGAAATACCCGTTGCAAGAGAATCCGAGGATGCTGCAATCGGTACACCTGCTAGCCCAGTAGTGAGACTAATGGTACCTTTACACGCCGCAACAGGATGGTAGAAACAACCTGGTGCTTCACGTGCACGAGCACGCACAAATGGTAATCGCACCACCTTTACACGCCGCAACAAGGTGCGCTACGGTAGGTTACATCTATCTCTGGATACACCGCCGGGTGCCACAAGTTACCTTCTGTAGCTCACCTTACCTCATTTACACGCCGCTATAACAAGGTAATATGGCGGAACAAAGGCAGCAGGAACAACACATAGGCGTGCCACAATTGTGGATTACGAGAATTCTGTACGCTGATAGGACAAAGCAATAACATCATGATTGGGCAGCCAGCGCAGGAGGCTGACTAATACATGACGCTTGAGCAATTGTGTAGTGTGACTGGTCAGCTCCTTAATTATGCTGCCCTATGCAGCGTCTACCAATCGTAATGCAGGAGCTTCCACCAATGATCGCTGATGGGGCGCGGTAACCCGGAGCCTGTGTCACGCCCCAGGTACATAGCTTGGTGTCGAAACAACCCTTCTGTTCCTTATTTACACGCCGATACAGGCCGCAACCATCGCCTTGAAATCAACCTGTTTTAGGGCACTGCTCTGAAACAGGTGCCTCAAGTGGCGGGTGGCAACAACCGTCTTCACACGTCGCTACCTCGGGTTGATTTGGCGGTGCAAGATGCATTTCTCTCATGTACCCGGTTGTTGCCACCATCCTGTTGCGGCATGTAAAGGTACCATAAGGCAACGCAGAAGCTTACTTGAACCACCTACCCCAAGCTCAACACCATTAGACACCTCAACTGAGACAGTGACACCTGTAGTGCGGAGATCACATAGAAGCTCACGAGGTCAACCCCCGTCCAGGTTTGGAGAGTGGGTATAAGGTAGAGCACATTTGAAACCCATGTAAATAAGAAACTGTACAAACAGAAATCTAAATAGTAGTGTACAGAAGGGTGGAGGAACTGGGCCCAGTCCCAAGCACATTAAATTAGGAACAGAAAATGCAGGCAGGTACCAGGTCTCCTAAGCCGAGACACCCGTAGGGACCCCTGTTTGTTGTTAAAATGTGAACATTTTGAAAAGACTTTTCCCCATTTATTACGCGGAGCGTACAGAGACTTACTGTGAGGACTTCTTTGAACTTTACTCCCTTGAACCTTTTCCTTATTGAACTTTGAACTCCTTTAAAATTTCAATGGACTACGGTTAATGAACAAACGTAGCCACAAACTTTAAAAAGCCTACGGTGGATGGACTAGCACCGTATAGACTTACTCATTTTCTATTTTTCTATATTTTCAGTGCCTTTTTGTAATTTTTCAATTTTTCAAACTATGCACATATGTTACAATTGTTATTTCTTTGTTTACACAAAAATTGCTCAGTCCAGGAGTACTGATGTTACCTGGTGGGGAGGGGGGGTGGCGCCATGCCAATGCAGGTAACCACAGATTTCTCTAATGCACAGCTGGGTTTCCACAGCAGGTACCTACTATGAACAACCCCTTCCACCCCGGCACAGTAGGGGGAGCCCAACTTGCTGCCCTTAGGCAAGATCCTGTATATATACTGGTGCTGGGGAGGAGCTAGTCAGAGTGTGTGCAGACGCTAGAAGAGCTGCAGGGAAGTTTTGGTGGTCGGTGCTGCGTGTAGGCCCGAGCCAGTGACCCAGGAGTAGCCTTTCAGCGTGCCACCAGCCTCAGTGGGACTGAAGGCAGGGAGCTTAGAGAAGGAACTGAAGCAGGGAACAGGTAGCTCAGCTCGTAAGTTCGTTCCAGAGAGAGAAAAGCCGGATATTGGGGATCCGCACCGGTGGGAGAACTACAGGTCCCACAGAAAACCCCTTGGCACCGAGGAAGCTACAGCTACCCGGTCTCCTGAGAGAGTCAGAGAGGGAGCCAGGAACATTAGGACGCTGCAGAACCCAGAGAAGATTGTCCCGAAGACCGCACAGGAGGAGAGAGAGATACAGACGAGAGAAGAGAGTGTAGGCAAGTCAGGATATAATAGACTGTACTTAAGCAAATACACCAAGAAGGAGGCCTTATAGCCACTTGCTGTGGGAGCCCACTGTGCAGCCCGGTCACCCGTCAGTGCTCTGGACAGTTTACCTGAATTCCACCAGTAAAAAGGTAAATAGGCTGTTGCTGTGTGCGCGCATCCTTTCCTCTCCCTCACCAAGCCCTATAGACTATTCCTACCCTCCCTCCACCACCTCAGCTCTGCTACAACCTGTTCACCTCACTACGCTGCCCCGGAGGTCCCAGTCCTGCCTGCGGGGACTACACCATCAACTGCCGCAATTCCACCAACCTCCGGAGGACTGAAGCAGCGCTGGTGACCCCTCACCAGATACTGCAGGTGGCATCACGACTAAAACTGTAAATAATCCCTGTACATACCCCTTTTCAAGAGCACCGCTCCCCAGGACACGGGATCAGGCACGGCCGCCATTCCCCGTGACACAGAGTTAACCCACTGCCGCCTGATACCCGAGTACCCCTTGCCCTGGGGCTCAACATTATTATCGTCCTGTAAAGATTGTCATGCAGACAACATCACAAACGGTGGTGGCTCTGTGGTGTTGGGGATGGTGGCTGTCTCTCCCCCCTGTCCATCCTTTCCCCCCATATGTGCTGTCTCTTCCCCCTGTGCTCTCTCCATTAACCTGTCTTCCCCTGTGTGCTGTCTTCTCTCATGTGCTCTTTTCTTTGCCTGTGCGATCTCTCTCTACCCCCGATGTGCTCTCTCTGTCTTGCCCTGTGCACTCTCTCTCTGTCCCGCCCTGTGCGCTCTCTCTCTGTCCCGCCCTGAGCGCTCTCTCTCTGTCCCACCCTGTGTGTTCTCTCTGTCCCACCCTGTGTGTGGCGTCCCATTATGTAGGTGCCACAAAGAGGTACTGCACCCATAAAAGAGGTGTAGTAATCCCCACTGCAAGTGGATTTATGGATGGTAGGAGGGACCCTAAACCCACATCCCACATTAGATCAGGCAGTGGGAGGGAACCCAGGAGGGTATATAGTCACCCCCAGGGGGAGAAAGGAGGTCTTTGATGGTTGGTCTTTTGTGTTTGACCGAAGGTCAGCGTCTCCAGGGTTGGAGAGCTAGCAGAGATCCAGGCAGGGAGCCTGCGGCAAGAGGGAGGGTCACCTCGGCTGAGGGACCCAGGGACAAGAAGTACAGATCCCAGACAGAAGTGAGAAGGGAGCAAGAAGCTCGGGCGGGAGTTCGCTCAAAGTAAGGAACCGGGTACCAGAGCCCGCACCTGCAGAAACCTTCACGGCCTGCAGAAAATCCATAGAACTGGGGTACATCCAGATACAGCCCTGATTCCTAAGCACCCATTAGAGGGGAACCAGACGCAGCTGGGCCACAGCAGTGATCAACAGAAGGTTTACCCGACTGGAGCAAGGGAAGTAAAGAGAGACAGCAGGAGGCCAGACTTATTCTATATGAGGTCAGGCTTCACACCGCTACTGGGAAGCAAGGGAAGAAGAGGAATAAGAAAGGCATACACGGGAGTCCCGTCTACCTACCACAGATCTGCTTGCAACCACCCGTAGCCACTTGTCATTGTAACATCAAACTGCACTGAGAACTGTAATAACTCTGCTAAGTTCCAGTAAAGTTCCCGGTGAAGTGATTTTCGACTCTGCTATATCTTTCTTTGCATGAATTCACTCCCTTCACAGAATTGCTGCTCCGGATGTCCCAGTCCTGCCTGCGGAGGACTATACCATCATTGCCGCAATACCACCGACCTCCGGGGGACTGTGGCGGCGCTGTTGACATCTCACCAGGTACGGCAGGTGGCGTCACGACAAACTTGTACATAATCCATGTATATAAATCCCCCTTTTAAAGAATAGTCCCCCAGGACACGGGATCAGGCGCGGCCGCCATTCCCCGTGACAAAGTTAACCCCCTGTCGCCTGATACATGAGTACCCTACGCCCTGGGGCTCGACATGTGTGTTCTCTCTGTCCTACCCTGTGCGCTCTCTCTGTCCTGCCCTGTGCGCTCTCTCTGTCCCACCCTGTGCGCTTGTGGAGCCCCAGGCGGGACTAGGGTACTCGGTACCGGACCGGTCGGTAGCTGGGGATGTCACGGGTGGCTTGGTCCGGACCGTGTCCCTGGGCCCTCACAATAAAAGGGGAATATTTACAAGGGATAAGTCACGGGTGACGCCACCCACTTGATGCGGCCAGTAATGGGGGCCGCCGCTGCTGCAGAACCTCCGGGGGTGATGTGAGGGCAGCGGAGGTGGTATAGTTCCAGTGGAGGGAACTGTATCCCCCGGGGCAGTAAAGGTTAAAGTCTATTGGGGTTATAGATGGTGGAGAGGGGTTGGAGGACACACACTCACGTTTAGTTGATACTGGTGCACTTCTTCTCCTGATGCTGCAGAGCTGACAGGCTGGATCTGTAGGGAGGAATTGTCTCTGTGCTGAATCTGGAGCAAAGGTCGCAATCACTACACAGACTCCAAAGTTGTTTTCCAAGGCTTTACTGCTGATATTATTGCAGGCTATAGTCCACGGAGTCTGTAATGGGGGCTGAGCTCTCTCCCCACACCCTGTCCGGGTCGTTGGCTTCCCTGTGCTGCACTGTGTGTGTGTCCTGAGCTGCTGCTTCAAGCTAAGCTGCCGGGATTCCTCACGTCTCTCTCTGTTTGCTGCTGGTACCACTTGGCTAGGCAACTTGGGTCCTCTATCCTGTGCTGACCCCTCCGTGTTGCTTTGCTCTGGTACTAGGGGGCATCTAGAGATCCCACTGTTCCTGGATTCACTGTGCTGTGGGTGCCAGACACAGTACCGGATCCGGTGTCCATCTCTGTGCGTACTTCTGGGGCAAGTGATGGTATCACTCTAGCTCCCAGATGTGTTCCTCTGTCTTTCGTTCTCCTTGTTCCTCTGACCCTTGCTAGGTCTGCACTGAGCTAACTCTGCTCTGTGTCCTCTTTACAGCCCTGCTCCGAGCTGAACTGAGCTCTCTCTCATGGGCAAGAGTATATAAGGAAGCAAGTGGTGCTCCCCCTCTTGCCCAGAGGTGGTAGTGTTTGTCAGTGTGTAGTGGGGGAGAGAACCCATGTGATGTTATTGTGGCACATTAACCCATGGGGTGCCACATTCCCCCTTAGTTAAATACAGTACTCCGGGACTGTAGAAAAACAAATAAACCAACAATTAAACAAATTAATATTGACATAAACTAAAATGAAAAAGTACAAAATCCTAAAATGTGAAAAAGAGTTCGAAAGTCAAAAAGCAGTCTTTCCAGAGGTTTAGTCTATTGGCCTAGGGCTGATGAATTATATACAAGGAAGTTCTTACCAAACCGTGCCGTGGTTTTATGTTCCATAAGTAAATAAGAAGTTCAAAGTTCATACAGATAGTCTCTGAGGTACTGGGCTTTTTAACGTTGCAATAACATATACATTTGTCATGGCGTTTCTGCTTAGGAGCCTGAATTCGTACACCACCCCCAGGCACTTTCTTTCCCTAACTTTATGTACATGGGGGTCAATCCAGTTCCTCCACCCTCTTGGACACAGTCTACTGAGATCAATTTACATTTACTTTACACTTAAACAAACATATTTACATTACATATTTAATTCTGCATTTTACTCTTTGTACCTAGCTGGTAACTGACCTTGCGTACTACGCTCTGATCTGCGCAATGTTGGGGGGTTAGTCTGAAAGTGTGAGTAGACGTGTACCTATTTGGGGTGCTTGGTAGTATGGTAGATGGTGGTCTGACTGCAGGACTGGCAAGTTCGCTGGGACCAGGAATTTGTTCTTCCTCTTCGGATTCTACTTCCAGTTCTTCAGGTCTTGGGTCTTCTTCAGGTAACACAGGTTCTGGTAACACAGGTTCTGGTCTTGGGTGCAGGTTTTGACTCTCGCAGTTCCTTGATGACCTTGGCCATGGAGATCACGGTGTCTGTCAGGGCATCTAGCTTTTGGTTGATGGCTGCATTTGAGATATAGTCCCCGGCCTCAGCAGCAGCCGCGGACATAGCAGATGTCGCTGGTGCTGCCGCCTGCTGAGGTGCTGCTGCAGTGTCAAGCACAGATGTTAATTCCCTTGGCTCTTCCAGCTGCTGCAGACGGATAGCTCTATCTTTCAGCTCAGTAAATGTCATGTCAGGGTTCTGCAGCAGTACCATGCTTAACTGTCCTCGATGGGAAGGGGAATGGAGGCCCTCAATAAATTGGTCAAATAGCATTTTATCAGCTCCCGGGGCTAAAGCAGGTTCTGCCAGCTTAAGGGCTTTGAGTGCTTCCTGCAAGTTCAAGGCAAAGTCTCTGGCACTCTGTTTAGGTTTCTGGTAGCATGCAAAGAACCTCATCTTAGCCCGGGTATCAGCAGCAGATTCAAACGTTGCTTTCAGTCTGGCCGCTAGATGCTCTACAGTGTCCTTATCTGTGTCCAGCCAGGACGCCACCTCACGCCGTGCATTGCCCATTAACTGTCCCATTATCATTCCTACACGCTGGGCTTCAGTGAGGGGATACATCACATAATACTCTTTAATCTTTTGCATAAAGTCAGTTAGTGTATGAGGCTCACCGGAGTATTGGGGCAGCCACATTGCCCCTGGAGTATACGGCATCAGGAATGGCATTATGGATGCTGTTCCTTGCGCCGCTGCACCCGCGGTACTATCGCTGGGTCCGGCGCTGCATCTCCATCGGCTACTCCATCGCCGTCTTGTGCATCGGCCTGCGACATCTTGGGCCCCCTTAGTTATTATGCGCCCTCCGCCTTCCGCTTCCATCCGGACATCTCTGGGAGGTTCCGGGGCGCAGCAGGGATCTCCTTCCCCGCCGGATGTCGTCAGCACCAAGGGAGGAGGCTGGGTTCGCGCCAATGCAAGGTACCGCCCCCTTTCTTTCCCGCGCGCCGCGCGCTCCAAAATGGCGGATTCTCAAAAATACAGTTCAGATGACGCACAGGGTCCAATTCTTTTGGACCGGGTAGATCCAGTTCGTGACGCCAGGTTGTGGAGCCCCAGGCGGGACTAGGGTACTCGGTACCGGACCGGTCGGTAGCTGGGGATGTCACGGGTGGCTTGGTCCGGACCGTGTCCCTGGGCCCTCACAATAAAAGGGGAATATTTACAAGGGATAAGTCACGGGTGACGCCACCCACTTGATGCGGCCAGTAATGGGGGCCGCCGCTGCTGCAGAACCTCCGGGGGTGATGTGAGGGCAGCGGAGGTGGTAGAGTTCCAGTGGGGGGAACTGTATCCCCCGGGGCAGTAAAGGTTAAAGTCTATTGGGGTTATAGATGGTGGAGGGGGGTTGGAGGACACACACTCACGTTTAGTTGATACTGGTGCACTTCTTCTCCTGATGCTGCAGAGCTTACAGGCTGGATCTGTAGGGAGGAATTGTCTCTGTGCTGAATCTGGAGCAAAGGTCGCAATCACTACACAGACTCCAAAGTTGTTTTCCAAGGCTTTACTGCTGATATTATTGCAGGCTATAGTCCACGGAGTCTGTAATGGGGGCTGAGCTCTCTCCCCACACCCTGTCCGGGTCGTTGGCTTCCCTGTGCTGCACTGTGTGTGTGTCCTGAGCTGCTGCTTCAAGCTAAGCTGCCGGGATTCCTCACGTCTCTCTCTGTTTGCTGCTGGTACCACTTGGTTAGGCAACTTGGGTCCTCTATCCTGTGCTGACCCCTCCGTGTTGCTTTGCTCTGGTACTAGGGGGCATCTAGAGATCCCACTGTTACTGGATTCACTGTGCTGTGGGTGCCAGACACAGTACCGGATCCGGTGTCCATCTCTGTGCGTACTTCTGGGGCAAGTGATGGTATCACTCTAGCTCCCAGATGTGTTCCTCTGTCTTTCGTTCTCCTTGTTCCTCTGACCCTTGCTAGGTCTGCACTGAGCTAACTCTGCTCTGTGTCCTCTTTACAGCCCTGCTCCGAGCTGAACTGAGCTCTCTCTCATGGGCAAGAGTATATAAGGAAGCAAGTGGTGCTCCCCCTCTTGCCCAGAGGTGGTAGTGTTTGTCAGTGTGTAGTGGGGGAGAGAACCCATGTGATGTTATTGTGGCACATTAACCCATGGGGTGCCACACGCTCTCTCTCTGTCTCGCCCTGTGTGTGTTCTCTCTGTCCCGCCCTGTGCACTCTCTTTGTCCTGCCCTGTGCGCTCTCTCTGTCCTGCCTTGTGCGCTCTCTCTGTCCTGCCCTGTGCGCTCTCTCTGTCCTGCCCTGTGTGCTCTCTCTGCCCTGCCCTGTGTGCTCTCTATCCTGCCCTGTGCGCTCTCTCTGCGCCATGTGTTCTCTTTGCCCCACACTGTGCGCTCTCTTTGCTCCACATGTGCGTTCTCTCTGTCACAACCTTTGCGCTCTCTCTTCCCTGCCCTTGTGCTCTCTCCCTGCCCCTGTGCGCTCTCTTTTTGCTTCCCCTGTGCGATCTCACTCTGCTCTTCCTATGCACTCTCTCTGTGCCGCCTGTGCACTCTCTGTGCCCCCCTGTGTAGACAGTGCAGAGACAAGGACCAGGTGAGGGGAAGTGAACGGAGCATGCACTGCCCATGTGCTATATATGTTTGTGTGCTATCTGGGTGATATCTGTCAATGTATACTCACCTCCCTCCAGTGCTGCCTGTTACTCTCTTCCGGGCCGCTGCACTCAGAGCAGTGAATATTAGATGAGCCTAATGAGAACCCTGGAAGTGAGAGGAGCAGACAGCGCTGGAGGGAGGTGAGAGGAGCAGATAGCACTGGAGGAGGTGAGAGGAGCAGACCACGCTGGAAGGAGGAGAGAGGAGCAGACAGTGCTGGAGGGAGGTGAGAGGAGCAGACAGAGCTGGAGGGAAGTGAGAGGAGCAGACAGCACTGGAGGGAAGTGAGAGGAGCAGACAGCACTGGAGAGAAGTGAGAGGAGCAGACAGCGCTGAGGGAAGTGAGAGGAGCAGACAGCGCTGGAGGGAAGTGAGAGAAGCAGACAGCGCTGGAGGGAAGTGAGAGGAGCAGACAGCGCTGGAGGGAAGTGAGAGGAGCAGACACTGCTGGAGGAGGTGAGAGGAGCAGACAGCACTGGAGGCAGGTGAGTCGCGGTGACCAGTCAGCGAAGCGTGATTTAAATCACGCGCCAAGAACGCTGATTGGTTGCCGTGGTTGGCGGCGACAATCAGCGGAGCGCGGGTTGGCGGGAGATTTGAATCCCGCAGCGCTCAGCCAATCAGTGGCGCGGGATTCAAATCTCCCGCCAAGCCGCGCGCCGCTTCACTGGTCGCCGCAGTAGGTGGTGACCAATCAATCAGCGCTCTTGGCGCGTGATTTAAACTGCGCTTCACTGATTAGTCACCGCCGACAGTATACCGTGCTAATCACTGAGCCACTATATACTGTGCTAACCACTCAGCCACAGTATGCAGTGCTAACCACTGAGCCACCATATACAGTGCTAACCACTGAGCTACTGTATACAGTGCTAACCACTGAGTCATCAGACAGTACTGAGCCACCATATACTGTGCTAACCACTGAGCCTCCGTATACTGTGCTAACCAATGAGCCTCTGTATACAATGCTAACCACTGAGCAACCATACAGTGCTAATCACGGAGTCACCATATACAGTGCTAACCACTAAGCCAACATACAGTGCCAACCACTCAGCCACCGTATACAATGCTACCACTGAGCCACCATATACAGTACTAACCACTGAGCCACCATATACAGTGCTAACCACTGACCCACCATACAATGCTAATCACTGAGCCACCATATACTGTGCTATCCACTGAGCCACCATACAGTGCTATCCACTGAGCCACCATATACAGTGCTAACCACTAAGCCACCATATACACCATATAAATCTCACAACAACAGCATACTTTATGGAGAGAGGACTGTACTCTTCAGTGGCTATTTCTACGGCACCTCTTCATTTCACCGCACTCCTGATTCAATAGCACCAGGCCTATTTCTAGTTTTGTATATTTATGGCAGATCTACAGGATTTGGGAGAAACGTATAGTAGATGCTGAACCCATCCATAGAACCAGGAACAGCGCCGCTCTCAGCCAAGAGATGACAGAACAGTCCCATCAATCTCCACATAGAGTGTCAGCACCTCATTCTTCAGATACACATCGCCCTATTGGTGAGATCCACATGTACCACCCATTATGTAATATCCATGGATACGGTATAAATATACAGAATTAGATGATCCCTTTTAGTGTAAATTCAGACATAGTGGAATTAATATGAATTTGAGTTGCAGATTCCTGGGCACAAATTTGGAAGCGTTTATTGTACAATATATGTGAATAAATTAATTATTTTAGAACATAAAAAATGGCGTCCTGTTCCCATTTGTGTCCTGAGAAACTGAGTACAAAAATCAATAGGATGGGGGCACCAAAAGGCAGTTTTGCACAGGGCACCATTTAGGCTAAGGCCGGCCCTGTCCGTAGCCATGGATACGGGGTATCATGCAGGGTCTGTCCTAAGCACCCATACACTAGCCCACTTAGCATAGGGACCATATATTCAGTAGGTCCAGGGGGTGGAGCTGAGAGTGGAGCGGGAGACTTGAGTAACAGTT
This sequence comes from Allobates femoralis, assembly GCA_033576535.1. Classification (NCBI taxonomy): domain Eukaryota; kingdom Metazoa; phylum Chordata; class Amphibia; order Anura; family Aromobatidae; genus Allobates; species Allobates femoralis. The sequence goes on from JARQOC010000007.1 coordinate 39,489,794, forward strand.
GAGTTAGTTCTAGTCAGACAGTGCTGGAAAGGCAGCCAGAGAGACGTGCCTGACAGTGTTCCTGACAGGAGGGCACCTCCTTGGAGAGGGGTGACCCAGAAACGGAGGGGATAATCCAGGACCGGTTGGAGCCGGCTGGGGAGTCCGGGGTCGACACCGGCATACCAGAGCGAGACAGTCAGAGGTCTATTCCTGACTGTGAAACGACAAGCTGTGGGACCGACAGAAGGGAGCCATAGCGCCACAGACTATACCTCTTCCTCAGTTCCAAAAAGGTCCAGGACACATTGGGGAAAGGACCAAATTCCGGTGGTGGGAGGATTTGCTCGTTGTCGCTCCCGTCCATACCGGTAAGGGTAACGACCGTACCTAATAGTAACAGACCAGGGGACTGGCGAAGAAGCTCTTCAGAGTGGTGAATGAGAGTAAAGAGGAACACAGACCCCGAAAGTTGTGAGAGGGCACCACCGACAGACTCTACTAAGTTACCTCAAATCTGTGGCTACGTCCCCGGTAAACCAGACTGCACTGTGCACCTATTTTTCATCTGGAGAAGGTAAAGACTTCTTGAGCTGATCTGGTGTCTGTCCTCATTGTTCTGCTGCCAGGAGGGCTCCTACAGCATCAAAAAGATGAGGACTACTACTCCCCTCTTCTAAACCCGCTGCCCTGAGGTAAAGCTCCACCTGTGGGGAGCTGTACTTCTCTGAGCTGCACCTCCATCACCTCAGCAACTGGCCGCAAAGCTGGTATCCACGTTACCAGGTACCACAGGTGGCATCACGTTACCATTCCCCCATCCATCATCATCATCCTCCCCCACCATCCCCACCATTGAGGGTCCAGGGAACGGAACTGGGAACGACCAACCGTGATCTCCCATCGAAGTGGCCATCTGTCCCGGTATCCGAGTACCCCCTACCCTGTCGACCGACTCACACATATGTCAAGAGTGTTGTTTGTTGCTTACCGATGTCAACATCAGACGCACACATAGCCATTCATAGTGTAATCCACCGAGCAACAGACGAGCCATCCTATGTGGCACTTTGGCAAAGCCAATGTGTCTTGCAGAAGCGGCAACACATGACACGAGCGTGGAGTAGCGAGATAGTAGAAAGGGCAAATGTGTCATGTAATGGGCAGACTTCCACACAAGGCTGACGCAATGGTAACGCATTTGTGTTGGCCAATCGAAGTGGTAGGGGCACAGAGTAACACACTCTGGCACGCCTGTCTCCTCGCCGTGGTCAAACTCTACGCCCACATTGCTGATGTGGTTGTGGCGTCTGACGTGGCGATTTTGGAAGGGAAGATCGCTTCCGGTCTTTCCAGAACGCAGGATCGCCGGAGATTGCTACGTGTGACAGCTCCACAGTGATCTGAAAAAAGTGCCCGAAACGTGCGTGCTCACGTCAAATCGCCAGCAATATGGAAGCCATATTGCGGCGTGTGATGGTACCTTTAAAGTCTACCTTCAAGCTTAAACCTTAAAAACTATGAAACTATGTGTTATGCTAATAACCCTTGGCTCAGGATCTGCAGCGAGCGTGATCCAAGTGTCATCTCTTGTGATTCCCTGGAGGGATATCTGGCTAGTCCTGTGTTTTGAGACTCCTAACCGAGGCTCCACAGACTCTATTTGCATATCTCTTGTGATTGATCCTACGATCGGATCACAGCTGCGGAGGAGAGATAAATCTCCCTATCACCTTCATTGCCGGCCTTGGCGTATATTGCGCTGCACTTGGATGTGTGCCAGTGCAGTGCGATGTTTCACTGGCATCAATAGACTTGTGTAGGTGCAGGTGATCTGAATCTGAGATAATTGCAGCACACTACCATTTCTTTTCCTCAGCCCATATGGGTCTGAGGAAAAGCTTGCAGGTCTGAGCTGTCTGATTGTTCAACATGAGCACGAATGCAAAGTGATATTTCCTTGCATTGCACTCGCGCTAGTCAATGCCAATGTGACTCCAGCCTAACAGGCTGCGCCAGTCAGTGAGCTCAGCTTTGTGCTTCTACGGCAACTCAGGTACCTTTACCCTACATTTCTGGGGTGGCACAGTAACTTACTGGTTCAGAAATCATGAGACAAGTTATCTTTGCGTGTACAAGGGAATATCACCATGATTCACTGCAACCGTAATTACTGTAGCCACAGAAATTAGTCGGTAAAGGTCCCTCACTAATGTGCACACAGTCAATAACGGGCGCCACAATAACAGGGACAGCAACAGAGTCAGAACCTGTCCTGAGGAGGGCGAGTGTACTCTTTACCTATAATTACTGAAGCTTACAACAAAGGCTGTGTGCTCAAGGTCCGAAGGTGCTGCGTCTTGGACGCAGTGGCTCCATACCTGTGGGAGCCCTCCGATGCACACAGGGAGACCGCAGCCGCTCTGTACTCACCATCTGCAGTGGGTGTAAGGAACCTTCTCCCTGCGTGCACCTGATGGTGTCCGCTTCCGACTCCGCAGCATGAAATGAACATGATGCAGAGCGGAAACCCTCACCCCAGCTGAAAACACACTTGGTCAGGAGCAGCATAGTGGGGATTGGATTTTTACAAATCCCATCCACTTTGCTGCTACAGTACTACGCAGTGTTTTGGACGCAGCAGCAAGACGCTGCGTCCAAAACGCTGTGTAGACTGATTGTGAGCATACAGCCTGAGGCCTCTTTCACACATTTGTGCAAATAACGCACGTGTGTGAGGGGCCATGTGTTTCTCCCGTTTGTCCCTGTGTCCAGCATCGTGGGCCATTCGTGTGCTATCCATGTGACATCCAGACAGCATGACTTTGTATACTTACCAGGCTCAGGTGCTGTGTCCTCTCCGCTGAATCAGACAGTGCAGTGAATATTCATGAGCTTAATGAGTGGTCTGACAGCAAATGTGACAGCATCACTGGAGTCAGGTAAGTATAAAATTACATTTTTTTTAAATGAAAATGATTTGCTCAGGTCTGTGTACCTGGATCTCACATGGAAGACATCCGTGTGCAGGACATTTTTGGTACAGAGCCATTTACATGAATGGGTCCGTGTGTACGTGCTGCCACCCAAAAATGGATGCCAATGCAACACAGACACATGTCTTCTCCACACGGAGACATGGACGTGTGAAAATGAGCATTGAGGGACAATGTACACATGCGTCCGTCTATCCGGCATTTGGCTACACAGAGGCAGATGTTCCGGAGATACGCACAGGGGACAACTCCTGTAATAGAGGGTGCAGCACTCATTGGACCTCAGTGGCCTCTTTAAAATTCACCTATCACTTGTTTTTGGGGGTATTAAACTGTGCCCACCACCTTTAACATGGTGTAATTGGGGTCCTGTAACCCTTTTATATCCCCAGACGTGCCTTTGCATACCTCATAAAACAACTTTTTATGTGTCCCACACGGTATGTAAATGAGTTGACAAAGGTCAGATTAGGGCGGCACACTGCGGTCAGAGTCTCCCCACACCATGGAAAACTTGCTCCACTTCCAGGAAAACGCAGCCTCTCCTGACAGTATACAAGTGAAAGATAGCGACGTCATTCACAAGCCTCGGCCTGCGCAGTTGTGCCCTATTGAAGAGCCAGAGTGAGGGGCACTGCAGCCGCAGATTAGGCTGCTGCCCCTTGACTGCTGGGCCCCCTCCATTTTCCCGGAGTCCAGCTTCCTCCCAGCTTGACGTGGGGGAGGAGGACCCCCTCCTGGAGGGGTCCACCCACCAGCATAAAAGCCCCTGCCAACAGTATCCGGCACTCTCTTTGGACTCGACCTGTTGGGGAGCCGTATGATGGACCCGCTCCAGGAGGCGGTAAGAGGGCGCATCAGCAGGAGGGTAGCGCTTGGATGGCGGCGCTGTTAGCCGGCGTCGGCTCCCTCCCTGCTGAGGCTCAAGCAATGGAAGCCGGCGGGCAGCGACCTAAAAGAGCTACCCGCCCGCCGACTCGCTTGAGCCCGCCACCTAATTTGAAAAGGAGCGCGCGGAAGTCGTCTTCTCGCGCCGCTCCACAGCTCCGCCCACCCGTTCCCAGTCTTCTCTGGCCGCCGGAGCACACGTGCAAGCTCCTGCGGCGACTGCTGCGGTGTACCCCGCTGCGTATGCGACCGTGCCCCCTGCTGACACATCACTGTGCCCCTGCTGCACAGATCATAGTATCCCCTGCTCCTCTGCCCATCACTACTGGGGGTCCCAGGTTTGATACCCCCTCCTCGGTCCACAAGGGAGGGTTATTATAGGAGGCACTCACAGTTCCTCCAGTGCATCAGGTGGGGGAATAGATGAACCCCTGATGTCACAGCCTAGCACCACCATTAACCCCTCAGTCACCCCTGACATGGACAGGGGAAGGGACGCTGCAGCAGGTGGGGAGGTTCAATTGGCCACGGGACAGCAGCCAGTATGGCCAAATATGGGCTGCCCCCCGCTGTGGGACAGTTTATAATGTCGACAGCCTTATTTCACCCGGTAGTTTCTCACCGATATTCCCATCGTACCCCGCCATATTTCAGGCGATGAGCCAGCAGAGTAACCCCGCAGGGCCTACTGTGCCCCCACTGAACACTTCCACACCTCAGTTACCAGTGCAGTTGGGGCCTCAGGGACGGGTGGCGTGGAGCTTGGTGTGCCCCTACCAGGTGGAGGAACCCCGGCCCCAGGATTATCTAGGGGTGCGGGCACCCGCACTGGGCGCAGCACGTCCTCTTTGGAGGAGGTCGGTTACAGGCGGCATACTTTAACCCGTCGCAGGCGTAGGAGTAGTTGCCGCCATTCCCACAGGTCGAGGTCTGTCTGCCGCAGCAGACGCTCAAGATCCTCACTCCGGCGTCTCCTTCCTTATCGATGACTCGTCGTTAGGTCACAGGGAACGAACAACAGGACAAGCAGCAGTGTGCCACTCAGCGCAGCGTTCAGATCCTCCTCTGAAGCAATGACAGCAGGCACCTGCCTCGGCGATCGGTGAGTACCCATATGTGGGAACCTGGGGGCGGGATCGGCGTCTATGGGGAATAAGGTATTTGTTAATCCCAAAGTAATGCAACTAGTGGACGTTCCCAAACCTCCTCCCCCTCCGCGGCCCGACATATATAAGGATGGCTTATTTTGTGGTGTCCCCCACTAGGTTCACATTTAGATCTAGCAGTTAGGGAAGCCATTTGGGCTAACGATTTTGTCGACATTTGGTCTCTAGTGTCGACAGAACAGCACTCCATAGATAGGGAGCGCAGGATCGGTGACAGAGTTTACGACCGTAAGCCCAAGGTCGCGAAAACGATTAAAAATTGGATGCAGGCATTCGCAGTCTTGGGTTGTGTCATGGGGCAAAGACACCCTGAGAGATGTTCAGAGCTATTCATATACATGGATAGCATCTATAACTCTTACAAGACGCACGGGGGATCCGCATGGTGGAGGTACGACGAGGATTTTCGTCGTAGATTAGCACTACACCCGCACCTCGGCTGAGGCGTTAAAGCCACGGATTCATGCATCCGCCTGATGATGACGCTAAAAACTGCTCCATCTACCTTTCCAGCAGTGACTCCTGGGCCTGGTGCCAGCACGGGCACAGCGGTCGTTCGCAGACCAGGCACTTGTTGGCTCTTCAATGAAGGGCATTGTAAATTCTATGGCTTGTGTAAGTACAAGCACGAGTGTTCCTCTTGTGGAGGAACCCATGCGGCGGCTAAGTGCACCCGCCACCCTCACAAAATCGGAGGACCTAGAAGCAATTCACAGGGGGATGTCCGTGACACCGGTGAACGGAATAAGATGGGGCCATGGTTAGACCGGTACCCCAATAAGGCTGCTGCGGCCGAGATTCGTTTTGGTTATTCCTTTGGTTTTTTCATTCCCTTCGTTTTTTGATTTTCCGTCCTATGCTCCTAATTTGCGCTCGGCAATATTGCTTCCCAATGTTCTACGGGAGAAATTGGCTAAAGAAGTCCTATTGGGATGCTTTCGGGGGCCGTTTGAATCCCCGCCTTTTCATAACTTGCGGGTTTCCCCGTTGGGTATTGTTCCCAAAAAAGAACAGGGGCGGTTTCGCCTCATTCACCATTTATCTTACCCGAAGGGAGGTTCCGTAAATGACGGAATCCCAAGTGCCGATTCAGCAGTGCACTATGTTTCGTTCGACAGGGCGGTTGATCTAGTCAGGGAGGTCGGGCGCGGCGCCCTTATGCCAAAATCGGACATCGAATCAGCTTTTCGGCTGTTGCCCGTTCATCCTGATTGCTACCACCTTTTGGGCGCGTCATTCGATGACGAGTATTTTTATGACATCTGTTTGCCAATGGGCTGTTCAATCTCCTGTCAGTATTTTGAAACATTTAGCACTTTTTTGGAGTGGGAGATCCGGGCAGAGGCCCATACAAAATTTGTTACCCACTACCTCGACGATTTTTTGTTCGTGGGACCCGCCGGTTCCTCCGCATGCCAGGACATCTTGGATCAGTTTTCGTCTTTTTTTTGTTCAGATTTTTTTTTATTAAACTCAGGTAATATTGCAACACACATCGGAAAGACAATATCATCAATTTGGTCTTTAATGAGAAACTTTCGGGTGCCCCTGTCGGCAGATAAGACTGTAGGTCCGGTTACGGAGCTGTCGTTCCTAGGGATAGTCATCGATTCTGTGGCGATGGAGTTTCGGCTCCCGCAGGACAAGGTTCAGGCCTTGAGCGAGCTGATTGAAGGAGAACTTTCAGTCGGGAAGGTAACGCTTGTTCAGATGCAGTCGTTGTTAGGATCCCTGAATTTTGCTTGCAGAGTGATGCCGATGGGCCAGATTTTTTCCAGATGGTTATCTATCGCAACGAGAGGAATATCCCATCCTCATCATTGGATCAGGATTACACGGCCCCTTAAGGATGATTTGAGAGTCTGGAAGACTTTCCTGTCAACGTACAACGGGCATACGTGTTTTCAGGAGGAGGAATGCTCCAATTCTGACATTGAGCTTTTTTCGGACTCGGCAGGATCTGCCAGCTTCGGTGTTATTTTTCTCGACCAATGGTGTTCGGCCGGCTGGCCGGACGCATGGGTGAAGAGTGGTTGGACGAGAAACTTGACATTGCTGGAATTATTCCCAATTGAGGTAGCGGTGGAGTTATGGGGATCGGAGCTTCGCAACAGGCGGGTGCGTTTTTGGTCGGACAACGCTAGCGTGGTTCATGCAATTAACCACTTATCGTCTTCATCTCCTCTGGTCATTACGCTCCTTAGGTTTATAGTACTAAAATGTCTGTCTTTTAATGTGTGGTTTAGAGCTAAGCACATTCCAGGTTGTCATAATGAGGTGGCTGATGCTCTCTCCCGCTTTAACTTTCAGAAATTTCAGGAACTTCTCCCGTCCGCCCGGGGGACAGGTTCGATTTGCCCGGCATCAATGTGGGAATTGCTGGAGACTTGATGCAACTCATCCGATCTTCAATTGCGCCTTCCACGTGGAGATCATACGGTAAGGCGTGGGGCGACTGGTGTAGGATGGTGGGAGACAACCCGGTCAGGCTGTCCAACGAATCATTGTTGAGGTATACTCTGTTATACTTGCATGATCTGCGCAGCAGTGGCGTTTCGGGAGCAGTGGCCCGTAATCGGATGTACGCTTTAGCCTTTAATTTCCAGTTGCGCAGCTGGCCAGATGTTAGAAAAAGTTTTCTGGTAGGTCGCATATTGAGGGGTTGGCAGAGATCGGATTCCCGGATGAATAGCAGAAGGCCTATTACATTTCAACTGCTAGCTGATTTAATAAAGGGGATGGTTGCAGCGTGCGTTTCCAATTACGAGTCGGTTTTATTTTCAGCAGCGTTTGGACATACCTTTTTCGGTGCGTTTCGGATCGGGGAAATTTTACCAAAATCCCGCGTGGGGCGGGAGGGTCTGCGACGTGATGACATCATGTTTTGTGGGGATGGTTTACGACTGCGTTTACGAAAATCAAAAACTGATCAGGACGGGAAAGGGACTTGGTTTCCTCTTTTCTGGATCCCGGGCCCAGTGTGCCCCATGGCTCTGGTTACGGCATAAGCAAACATGAGAGGTGTCGGCGACGCATTTTTCATTCACGAAGACGGGTCCCCGTTATTGGTGGGTCAATTTTTGTCGGTTCTGCAGATCATATTGACCAATTTGGTCTCCCGGCATCCGACTCTGGCACCCACTCTTTTCGGATATTAGCGGCGACGGTAGCTGCCCAAGCGGGCATGGCGGAACACGACATTCAGCGGATCGGGAGATGGTGATCCAGATGTTTCGTCAGGTATATTAAGCCCGAATTGATTTTGTAGAATGTTGCTTTGGGTTAACAGTCTTCTAAAAGTGGTAAAAAAAAAAAAGCTAGTATGAACTGTAAATAGGAACGGTGGTCTTTGGGGGTGTTTCATAGTTGATGGGGTGGTTATTAATTGCTATTTCCTTACAGATGGAAACCGGCCCAGTGTTTGGATAATTGGGCATTCCTACATTTATTGGGCGGCCAGGCATGCCGATTCCCGCCCGGGCGCGTGCTCATTGGGATTTTTGTGAATTCAATTTGCACGGTCTCGTGCTGAGCGCTCCAAAACAAAGCTGAGGACTCTGCTGACTGGAAAGTCCTTTTATTGAAAATCCTCCATTCGCCACGACATGTTTCGACGGTGTAGTACCGTCTTTCTCAAGTGGAGTTCCACTTGAGAAAGACGGTACTACACCGTCGAAACATGTCGTGGCGAATGGAGGATTTTCAATAAAAGGACTTTCCAGTCAGCAGAGTCCTCAGCTTTGTTTTGGAGCGCTCAGCACGAGACCGTGCAAATTGAATTCACAAATCCTATCTTATTGAAGTGCACGGCTGGAGCAGCTTGCAGAGACTTGAGGATCTGCACACTTAGAACTTGAACCAGGAGAAAGGAGACCCTGACCACTTTCTAAATCTACACCATTGTTGTGCGGGGATTGCACAACAGGAATAGGTTAGTGATTACTTAATTGAATCTTCCCACTTGGTAATAATGGTAATGCACTAGTGCGCCCCCTATATTTCTTTTGTCTTTCACATTGGGATTTTTGGACTTAGACGTGAATTGGAGAGGATACAGGGCTTGACGTGGCCTCAAGCCCGAAGTCGTCAGAATTTCAAGAGCAGTAACGGCACCGGTCGTTCTTGTGTTACACGCCGGTGGTAATGATTTGGCATCCTTGCCATTGGCGGAGCTGTTGACCCTGATGCGTTCAGATATGGACAAATTCCCTGTTTTTTTCATAGATTTGAAAATGGTGTGGTCCGAGGTGGTGCAACGTCTCACCTGGCATGGCGCCAGGGAAGGCGGGGCTATGGAAAGATCACAGCGTACGCTGAACCAAAGAATTTCCCGCTTGATCAGATTTAAGAATGGGGTGGTGGTGAGACATCACAGGTTGGAGGGTGACTATTCTGGTTTCATGAGATCAGATGGGATTCATTTAAATGAGTCCGGAATAGATATTTTCCTAACTGGTATACAGGAAGGGGTAGCACAGGCCCTTCAGTCGCTTGGTGGTCGGGGGGTCGTAGCTTGCTGCGCAGCGCTACTCCTTGGTGGAAAAGGGGTAGCTATCCGGTGGTAAGAAACCCGCAACGGAAGGCCGAAGGCGGTAATTCTTCCCGAACCCTATGTTGGTGGGCAGTTTGCCCGTTTTAAAGAGCTGCGACCCTTTTTTATGCCAATGTGTGGTAAAAGATTAGAGCGTTACCTCTCCACAAATAAAGTTTGGAAAAAGTAAACATTTATTTTGCGTCATTTGCTGGGAGGCGGGTGTTGGTTGGGTCTCAGCAGTCTGAGGGGCACTGCAGCCGCAGATTAGGCTGCTGCCCCTTGACTGCTGGGCCCCCTCCATTTTCCCAGAGTCCAGCTTCCTCCCAGCTATGACGTGGGAGGAGGAGGACCCCCTCCTGGAGGGGTCCACCCACCAGCATAAAAGCCCCTGCCCAACAATATTCGGCACTCTCTTTGGACCCGGACCTGTTTTCCCACCCTCCCTCCCTGTTTGTTTTTTGAGGTTGTTTTAAAGTCGCAGTGGTGGAAAAGGGGTAGCTATCTGGTGGTAAGAAACCTGCAACGGAAGGCCGAAGGCGGTAATTCTTCCCGAACCCTATGTTGGTGGGCAGTTTGCCCGTTTTAAAGAGCTGCGACCCTGTTTATGCCAATGTGTGGTAAAAGATGAGAGCTTTACCTCTCCACAAATAAAGTTTGGATAAAGTAAACATTTGTGTCGCGTCATTTGCTGGGAGGCGGGTGTTGGTTGGGTCTCGGCAGTCTTACCACTGTGTAGGCGTGAGACCTCAGTCTCGCATAGGCTGCACAATTATTATTATTTATTTATACAGCACCATTGAATCCATGGTGCTGTACATGAGAAGGGTTACAAACAAACAGGGGGCCCCCTGAAGCAGCCACATGCGAAGCACGTGTTGGGACTGTGACACGTGCTGTTAAGAAGGAGGATCCCATCACAATGGGTAGGTGAAGCTTAGTAACTTATATTGCACTTTAGCATTGTGGATGGGTATGGCACTGGTATAGTGATTTTCACTAACTTATATCAATATCCCACCCTCCCCATCGGGACTCGACAGTAATTGCTAGGCTCGCCACACCATGGGTATTTTCCTCCCTCCACTGCTGTGTCTTTCTCCTTTCCTATCCTTGCACTGTTCGATGTTACACTAGTTATCTTATACCACTGCACTGCAGAATGTGTTATTTGTCCTCGTGGTCAATAAAGACTTACTTTGTTGCATTTATACACTTGTGTGGGCTTAAGTGGTTGTTACTAAATATAGGCATAGATATACTCATTTTTGCTTGATTTTAACAGTGACAGACTGGTACAGAGGGAAGAGAGGACCCTGCTCTTGCGTGCTTACATTCTACAGGGCAATGGGGAGGGGAATAGTAGGTTGGGTTTGCTCGGGTAGTGGTGGAGCGCCAGGTCCAGCGGTGGTGAGATGGCACCGTGGTCATTGTAGGTCATTGTTGTTCTGAAGAGATGGGTTTTCAGGTTCCGCTTGAAGGTTCCGAGTGTAGGGGATAGTCAAACATTTTGGGGTGTAGATTTCCAGAGGATGGGGGATGCTCGGGCGAAGTCCTGCATGTGGTTATAGATGAGGAACGTACAAGTGTGGAGGAAAGAAGGAGGTCTTGGGAGGATTGAAGATTACGAGTTGGATGATATCAGGAGATTAGTTCAGAGATATATGAGGGGAAAGATTGTGGACGGCTTTGTAAATCAATGTTAGTAGTTTGAATTGGATACGCTGGGGAATTGGGAGCCAGTGGAGGGATTTGCAGAGGGTAGATGTGGAGGAGCAGCGAGGAGAGAGGTGGATTAGTTGGACAGCAGAGTTAAGGACAGATTGGAGAGGTGCAAGAGTGTTAGCAGGGAGGCCACAGAGGAGGAGGTTGCAGTAGTCGAGGCGGGAGATGATGACGGCATGCACTAGTAGTTTAGTAGTTTGAGGGTTGAGGAAGGGACGGATTCTGGAAATATTTTTGAGTTGGAGGTGGCAAGAGTTTGAATGTGTGGTCTGAAGGATGCCACAATGCCCAAAATCTTGTGAGACTGAGGTCATGCGCCTGCGCAGTGGAATCTTGCATTGGCCGCTCAGTGCCTGAAGTCTTGTGCCTGCCAGTGTTTCCATTGCGCAAGTGCAAGACTTTGGGTACTGTGCGGCCAATGCAAGATTCCGCTGCGCGAGACCTTGGTTTTGCGAGACTTCGGGCAATGTGCGACCAAGGTCTCGTATCTGCGCAGTGGAAGCACTGGCTCTTCAATAGTGCACAGTGAGGCAACAACTGCGCAGGCTCGAGACTTGTGAATGACGTCGCTGTCATTCACTTGTATTCAGTCATGAGGGGCAGCATTTTCCTTGGAGCAGAGTAGGTTTTCCAGGCAGTGTGGACTCTCTGACCGCAGTGAGCAGCACCCCATATGACCCTTAATAAATAATTTGCATACAGCACTGGACACATTAAACGTTGATTTGTGGGGTATGCAGGGGCACGTCTAGGGATATAAAGAGGAAACAGGAACCCCAATTACACCATGTTAAAGGTGGTGGGCACAGTTTATTACCCCAAAACAGGTGATGGGTGCACTGTAAACATCTGATCACCGGGGCACTGGGTGTAACATCTTCCTTCCCTGCCCTCTAATACTGACAGCCCTCCAGTGTAATGACTTTGAGTCCTGCACACATCAGCACACCATGAGCCGGGTCCAGGACACTGTGCGGTGCCATGAGCCGGGTCCAGGACACTGTGCGGTGCCATGAGCCGTGCCCAGGACACTGTGCGGTGCCACGAGCCGGGCCCAGGACACTGTGCGGTGCCACGAGCCGGGCCCAGGACACTGTGCGGAGCCACGAGCCGGGCCCAGGACACTGTGCGGTGCCATGAGCTGGGCCCAGGACACTGTGCGGAGCCACGAGCCGGGCCCAGGACACTGTGCTGTGCCATGAGCCGGGCCCAGGACACTGTACGGTGCCATGAGACGGGCCCAGGACACTGTGCGGTGCCATGAGCTGGGCCCAGGACACTGTGCGGTGCCATGAGCCGAGCCCAGGACACTGTGCGGAGCCACGAGCCGGGCCCAGGACACTGTGCGGAGCCACGAGCCGGGCCCAGGACACTTTGCTGTGCCCAGGACACTGTGCGGTGCCATGAGCCGAGCCCAGGACACTGTGCCCAGGACACTGTGCGGTGCCATGAGCCGGTCCCAGGACACTGTGCTGTGCCACGAGCCGGGCCCAGGACACTGTGCGGTGCCACGAGCCGGGCCCAGGACACTGTGCTGTGCCACGAGCCGGGCCCAGGACACTGTACGGTGCCATGAGACGGGCCCAGGACACTGTGCGGTGCCATGAGCCGGGCCCAGGACACTGTGCGGTGCCATGAGCCGGGCCCAGGACACTGTGCAGAGCCACGAGCCGAGCCCAGGACACTGCTGTGCCATGAGCCAGGCCCAGGACACTGTGCGGAGCCACGAGCCGGGCCCAGGACACTTTGCTGTGCCACGAGCCAGGCCCAGGACACTGTGCGGAGCCACGAGCCGGGCCCAGGACACTGTGCGGAGCCATGAGCCGGGCCCAGGACACTGTGCGGAGCCACGAACCGGGCCCAGGACACTGTGCTGTGCCATGAGCCGGGCCAGGACACTGTGCGGAGCCACGAACCGGGCCCAGGACACTGTGCTGTGCCCAGGACACTGTGCTGTGCCATGAGCCGGGCCCAGGACACTGTGCGGTGCCATGAGCCGGGCCCAGGACACTATGCGGTGCCATGAGCCGTGCCCAGGACACTGTGCGGAGCCATGAGCCGGGCCCAGGACACTGTGCTGTGCCATGAGCCGGGCCCAGGACACTGTGCGGAGCCATGAGCCGGGCCCAGGACACTGTGCGGAGCCATGAGCCGGGCCCAGGACACTGTGCGGTGTACAGGAGGGTAATGCCCTACATGTTCCATCATTACAGGGGGAGGGAGGGGCCGGAGACAATGAATAAGTCTTTATTATCCGCTGACGTTATGTATGCTGCATTGCCGCTCCGCCCCGCGGTATGTGCTCAATGCTGTATGCAGTAATGAGCAGTGCACCCGGCGTCCCCTCAGAGGTCACCACCATTGCTCCCTGCTCGGCCTCTGCCTACGTAAACAATAATACTACAAGTCCCATCAGCCTCTACGTGATCATTTACGTAGTGCTGACGCATTAACCAATTCGCGCTGCGATTGGCAGAGTTCCCCGGCCAATAGGATGTCGACTTTAACAATCGCTCGTCCAATGAGAGAGCTGTTGCTAGCAGCAGTTTTTATTTTTAGCTCTCGCTGTTCTCCCTGAATGTGTGAGCGGTCAGTGCTGCGGCTTTATCGTTGCGCGCTCCGAGAAAGGAGAAAATAGTCCGCGTGACGGCGGCACTAACTCCTTCATGGCCATGAAATGGTGGCGTTATGTACTGCAGTGTGAACTCTGATTTTAATAGAAGTGATTTTTTCAGGGAGGGAGATTTTACCCGGAGCACTAAGACCAATGTGATTGTGCTGTCCTGTTCATATGAGCGTCATCTAATTAAAAAATAATATTCACAGCATGCATTAATCCGTAGTTTGGCACATTGCTCATTCAAGTCAATAGGTGGGCAAAAAAAAAAATCATATCCCATAACGATCTTCCATATTGATTCCAGATTACAGATACATTGTGATTATTAATGGGAATCAGGGGTGTAACTATGACAGGTGCAGGGGCCCTGGAGCCTGGGGGCCACAAAGGTCCATTTAAGCTATAGGAAAAGACTATTGCTATTAAAGATTTGCAATAATTGGGGGCCCCATTGGAGCTGTCACATTGGGGCCCATGAGCTTTAAGTTACACCACTAATGGAAACTATCAGCCCTTCTTCATTAGATTTTATTGCTGATATATAAGGCTACGTTCACACACTGCGTTTTTTTCTGCATTTTTCTCGGCGCTTTTTCAGAGCCCATTTATCATGGGGGCAATGGAAAAACGCAGAGAAAAACTGCAGAAAGAATTGACATGGTGATTCTTTTTACGCGCCCTTTTTTGCAGTGAAAACGCGCGCGTAGAAAAAAGCACAAATACGCAGTGTGTGAATGGATTGTGTCAAAACCCACAGGTTTGGCTGGGCTGCTTATCCAGAATTGTGTTTTCACTGCAAAAAGCGCGCGTAAAGAAATACAGCAAAAAAACGCAGGTAAATACAGAAAACGCAGCAAAAAACGCAGAGAAGCAGCAAAATACGCAATGTGTGAACGTAGCCTAAAATAAGAGGCCACGAGGAGGACAATACAATACACATGGGGGAACGGACATTTGATTCTGAATCAAAATCAATTTTTCATTCGGTCATGGGAACAGAACAACCAATTGATGCCAGTGTGTGCTGAGCCTTAGTGCTGACCTCAGGCTGCTGTTATGATCCGGCCTTAGTGCTGAGCTCAGGCCACTGTTATGATCCGGCCTTAGTGCTGAGCTCAGGCTGCTGCTATGATCCGGCCTTAGTGCTGACCTCAGGCTGCTGTTATGATCCGGCCTTAGTGCTGAGCTCAGGCCACTGTTATGATCCGGCCTTAGTGCTGAGCTCAGGCTGCTGTTATGATCCGGCCTTAGTGCTGACCTCAGGCCGCTGTTATGATCCGGCCTTAGTGCTGAGCTCAGGCCGCTGTTATAATTCGGCCTTAGTGCTGAGCTCAGGCCGCTGTTATGATCCGGCTTTAGTGCTGAGCTCAGGCGGCTGTTATGATCCGGCCTTAGTGCTGAGCTCAGGCTGCTGTTATGATCCGGCCTTAGTGCTGACCTCAGGCCGCTGTTATGATCCGGCCTTAGTGCTGAGCTCAGGCCACTGTTATGATCCGGCCTTAGTGCTGAGCTCAGGCCGCTGTTATGATCCGGCCTTAGTGCTGAGCTCAGGCTGCTGTTATGATCCGGCCTTAGTGCTGACCTCAGGCCGCTGTTATGATCCGGCCTTAGTGCTGAGCTCAGGCCACTGTTATGATCCGGCCTTAGTACTGACCTCAGGCCGCTTGTATGATCCGGCCTTAGTGCTGAGCTCAGGCCGCTTGTATGATCCGGCCTTAGTGCTGACCTCAGGCTGCTGTTATGATCCGGCCTTAGTGCTGACCTCAGGCTGCTGTTATGATCCGGCCTTAGTGCTGACCTCAGGCTGCTGTTATGATCCGGCCTTAGTGCTGAGCTCAGGCTGCTGCTATGATCCGGCCTTAGTGCTGACCTCAGGCTGCTGTTATGATCCGGCCTTAGTGCTGAGCTCAGGCCGCTTGTATGATCCGGCCTTAGTGCTGACCTCAGGCTGCTGTTATGATCCAGCCTTAGTGCTGACCTCAGGCCGCTTGTATGATCCGGCCTTAGTGCTGACCTCAGGCTGCTGTTATGATCCGGCCTTAGTGCTGACCTCAGGCTGCTGTTATGATCCGGCCTTAGTGCTGAGCTCAGGCTGCTGTTATGATCCGGCTTTAGTGCTGACCTCAGGCCGCTGTTATGATCCAGCCTTAGTGCTGAGCTCAGGCCGCTGTTATGATCCGGCCTTAGTGCTGACCTCAGGCCGCTGTTATGATCCGGCCTTAGTGCTGAGCTCAGGCTGCTGCTATGATCCGGCCTTAGTGCTGACCTCAGGCTGCTGTTATGATCCAGCCTTAGTGCTGACCTCAGGCCGCTTGTATGATCCGGCCTTAGTGCTGACCTCAGGCCGCTGTTATGATCCAGCCTTAGTGCTGAGCTCAGGCCGCTGTTATGATCCGGCCTTAGTGCTGAGCTCAGGCCGCTGTTATGATCCGGCCTTAGTGCTGACCTCAGGCCGCTGTTATGATCCAACCTTAGTGCTGACCTCAGGCTGCTGTTATGATCCGGCCTTAGTGCTGAGCTCAGGCTGCTGCTATGATCCGGCCTTAGTGCTGACCTCAGGCTGCTGTTATGATCCGGCCTTAGTGCTGAGCTCAGGCCGCTTGTATGATCCGGCCTTAGTGCTGACCTCAGGCTGCTGTTATGATCCAGCCTTAGTGCTGACCTCAGGCCGCTTGTATGATCCGGCCTTAGTGCTGACCTCAGGCTGCTGTTATGATCCGGCCTTAGTGCTGACCTCAGGCTGCTGTTATGATCCGGCCTTAGTGCTGAGCTCAGGCTGCTGTTATGATCCGGCTTTAGTGCTGACCTCAGGCCGCTGTTATGATCCAGCCTTAGTGCTGAGCTCAGGCCGCTGTTATGATCCGGCCTTAGTGCTGACCTCAGGCCGCTGTTATGATCCGGCCTTAGTGCTGAGCTCAGGCCGCTGTTATGATTCGGCCTTAGTGCTGAGCTCAGGCCGCTGTTATGATCCGACTTTAGTGCTGAGCTCAGGCCGCTGTTATGATCCGGCCTTAGTGCTGACCTCAGGCCGCTGTTATGATCCGGCCTTAGTGCTGACCTCAGGCCGCTGTTATGATCCGGCCTTAGTGCTGAGCTCAGGCCACTGTTATGATCCGGCCTTAGTACTGACCTCAGGCCGCTTGTATGATCCGGCCTTAGTGCTGAGCTCAGGCCGCTGTTATGATCCGGCCTTAGTGCTGAGCTCAGGCTGCTGTTATGATCCGGCCTTAGTGCTGAGCTCAGGCCGCTTGTATGATCCGGCCTTAGTGCTGAGCTCAGGCTGCTGTCATGATCCAGCCTTAGTGCTGACCTCAGGCCGCTGTTATGATCCGGCCTTAGTGCTAACCTCAGGCCGCTGTTATGATCCGGCCTTAGTGCTGAGCTCAGGCCGCTGTTATGATCCGGCCCAAGTGCTGAGCTCAGGCTGCTGTTATGATCCGGCCTTAGTGCTGACCTCAGGCTGCTGTTATGATCTGGCCTTAGTGCTGACCTCAGGCCGCTGTTATGATCCGGCCTTAGTGCTGACCTCAGGCCGCTGTTATGATCCGGCCTTAGTGCTGAGCTCAGGCTGCTGCTATGATCCGGCCTTAGTGCTGACCTCAGGCCGCTGTTATGATCCGGCCTTAGTGCTGACCTCAGGCCGCTGTTATGATCTGGCCTTAGTGCTGACCTCAGGCCGCTGTTATGATCTGGCCTTAGTGCTGACCTCAGGCTGCTGTTATGATCCGGCCTTAGGGCTGACCTCAGGCCACTGTTATGATCCGGCCTTAGTGCTGACCTCAGGCTGCTGTTATGATCTGGCCTTAGCACTGACCTCAGGCCGCTATTATGATCCGGCCTTAGTGCTGAGCTCAGGCTGCTGTTATGATCCGGCTTTAGCACTGACCTCAGGCCGCTTGTATGATCCGGCCTTAGTGCTGACCTCAGGCTGCTGTTATGATCCTGTCTCATTACTGACCTCAGGCCGCTGTTATGATCTGGCCTTCGTACTGACATCAGGCTGTTGGGCTACTGTTTTGATCCTGCCTTAGTACTGACCTCAAGCCGCTGTTATGATCCGGCCTTAGCACTGACCTCAGGCCACTGTTAGGCCTTGTTCACACTCACCTGCGTTTTTGGCACTCTCTGCGTTTTTCTGCAGTTTTTCAAAAAAGCAGGTGTGTTAATGCAGGGTGCATTTGAGTGTACATGCGTTTTTCAGCTCCACTTGCATTTTTTTTCCCCCAGTCCAAAAAACGCTGCATACAGTGTTTTTTGGGTGCTGGCAAAAAACGCAGGTGTTCTTTCCAAAAACGCATGCATTTTTTTAACATGGGGCCCTATGGGAAACGCATGTGTTAACGCAGGGCACATATAGGCACCTGCATTAACGCATGCGTTTCCCATAGGGCCCCATGTTAAAAAAACGCATGCGTTTCTATAACATGGGGCCCTATGGGAAACGCATGCGTTTTTAAATGGCCCATGTATGCACCCTGCGTTAACGCTAGCGTTTTTGCCTGCGTTTTTGGGTAAAAAAAGAAAAAGGCCAAAAAGGATTAAAATCCTTTCAGACACACAAGGGACATTTTTAGCACTCTTAAAAAAACGCATGTGGTTTTAGGAGTGCTAAAAAAACGCAAATTGTGTGTGAACATGACCTTATAATCTAGACTTATAACTGATCTCAGGCCCCTGCTATTGTGGAGCCCACTGGGACGGTGTACTTGGTGCCGGACCAGGGTACTGCTGGGGATGTCACGGAGGTCCTGGTCCGGACCGTGTCCCGGGTTCTCACAAGTAAAAGAGATATTTACAAAGGATAAAGTTTGTCGTGACGCTACCCACGGGTTGTGGTCAGTAATGGGACCACTGCTGCAGCACTGCTCTGCCAGGAGGATGGATGGATGATGGGGCTGCAGCCAGATGGATGAGCCCACCGCGGGTCGGGCTGCTCCTGACAGGATAAACGGTATGATGCACAGTTCAATATACCTGGAATCAGACATGGACACTCAGGCAGGGTTCACCGGGTTTACTTGTCAGCTCTCCAAACAGTTTACAGCAGTTCTCAGTATAGTTCTTAACACAGTTCACAGCCCTCTGCAGCCAGGCTGTCACTCTGAGACCCCTCACTCCTTCTAAGTGTCCTTTCAGGCTGTTCTCTCTCTTGTTCTTTCTCCCGGGTTGTATAGCGGCAGGTCGGACCCTTGTGGGTCCTCGTGGTTGCTGCTGTGCTTCCAACCCTTGTGTTGGGAACTCCAACCTGGAGTTCAAGCTCCCCGTCGGTTTCTGGGAAGCCGGTATGGAATCCCCTCAGAGCCGACACTCTGGTATATGCCTAGTCTACAGTAACCCTATCTTGCAAGGCGTTACCAGACTCAGTGCCGGGACAAGGCATTTTGGTGCCCTAGGCAGGTAAGGCAAACGGCGCCCCCCCCCCCCCCCCCCGAAATATGTCTGGGAATAAAAATGTCAGCATACTTTGAAAGTAAATTTAATTTAACGGGGACCTATAAAAGGTTCGTCCAACCACACTACAGAGACATACTGATAGGTTGTTTACATTGTGAGCCCCAATGGGGACAGTGTTCATGATGTATGTAAAGTGCTGTGGAGTTCATAGTGTAATATAAATACAAAAAGTATTATTCTTAATATTATGTCACAATACCAGGATCTGAGGATCTTCTATTTCGAGGTCAGGGACTCTCTGATGCCATGTTGCTGCTTGTCTCGCTGTTGTCCTCTTTTGAAACTGCAGTGCGGTGGACAAGAGAGCATTAACTGGTTAATAAGAAGTATGGAGTGTGTACTGAGCCATAAACCCCCCATACCATGAAGTATGGATGTGTGTACTAACTGAGCCATAAACCCTCCCCTTACCATGAAGTATGGAGTGTACTAACTGAGCCATAAACCTCCTCATACCATGTCCAGCAGACATTGTAGGATTACTACCCGTATATACTCGTGTATAAGCCGACCTGTGTATAAGCCGACCCCCCTACTTTTGCCCCCAAAACCTGGGAAAACCTATTGACTCGTGTATAAGCCGAGGGTGGACCCCAGCACAGGTATACAGCCCCCAGCAGTGTGGTATACAGCAGCCTCCCCAGTGGTATATACAGACACCAGGGGTAATACAGCAGCCCCAGGGGTAATACAGCAGCCCCAGGGGCTGTACAGCAGCCCCAGGGGTTATACAGCAGCCCCAGGGGTAATACAGCAGCCCCAGGGGCTGTACAGCAGCCCCAGGGGTTATACAGCAGACCCAGGGGTAATACAGCAGCCCCAGGGGTTGTACAGCAGCCCCAGGGGTTATACAGCAGCCCCAGGGGCTGTACAGCAGCCCCAGGGGTTATACAGCAGCCCCAGGGGCTGTACAGCAGCCCCAGGGGTAATACAGCAGCCCCAGGGGTAATACAGCAGCCCCTATACAGCAGCCCCAGGGGTAATACAGCAGCCCCAGGGGCTGTACAGCAGCCCCAGGGGTAATACAGCAGCCCCAGGGGTAATACAGCAGCCCCTATACAGCAGCCCCAGGGGTAATACAGCAGCCCCAGGGGCTGTACAGCAGCCCCAGGGGTTATACAGCAGCCCCAGGGGTAATACAGCAGCCCCTATACAGCAGCCCCAGGGGTTATACAGCAGCCCCAGGGGTAATACAGCAGCCCCTATACAGCAGCCCCAGGGGTAATACAGCAGCCCCTATACAGCAGCCCCAGGGGTTATACAGCGGCCCCAGGGGTAATACAACAGCCCCAGGGGTAATACAACAGCCCCAGGGGTAATACAGCAGCCCCAGGGGTAATACAGCAGCCCCAGGGATAATACAGCAGCCCCAGGGGTAATACAGCAGCCCCAGGGTAATACAGCAGCCCCAGGGATAATACAGCAGCCCCAGGGGTAATACAGCAGCCCCAGGGGTAATACAGCAGCCCCTATACAGCAGCCCCAGGGGTAATACAGCAGCCCCAGGGGTAATACAGCAGCCCCAGGGGCTGTACAGCAGCCCCAGGGGTTATACCGCAGCCCCAGGGGTAATACAGCAGCCCCAGGGGTCGTACAGCAGCCCCAGGGGTTATACAGCAGCCCCAGGGGTAATACAGCAGCCCCAGGGGCTGTACAGCAGCCCCAGGGGTAATACAGCAGCCCCAGGGGTAATACAGCAGCCCCAGGGGTAATACAGCAGCCCCAGGGGCTGTACAGCAGCCCCAGGGGTTATACCGCAGCCCCAGGGGCTGTACAGCAGCCCCAGGGGTTATACAGCAGCCCCAGGCTTTACTCACCGCCACCGATCCAGAGGCCGCCGTCACCGTGCGTCTGCTGGGCGCGCCGCTGGCTGTACGGAGGAGGAGAGGAGGGGCGGGCAGAGCCGCGGGACTGGAAGCAGGAAGTCGGACTCCCGCCCTCCTCCCTCTCTAGCCGACGCGCCGGCGGCCAGCACGGGGCCTCCCAGGGGCCGGCCAAAAATGCGCCCTGCACTAGATGGCGCCCTAGGCGACCGCCTAGGGTCGCCTAGTCGTAGTCCCGGCCCTGACCAGACTCCATCTAACCCGTGTGATTCCAGTCCAAACTAGGGAAAACTCAGCCGGTAGCTGGTCACTGCTGCCGTGTTCCTCGGACCCAGTACTGCTGGTCCGGTCTCTTCCTCACACTCCCCTGGGATGCCGGCTATGGACGAGCTTTCTCTCCATGGTTTCTGTGACTCTGTGGATTCTGCATCTCCATCAAGCCCAACCCCACCGGGATGTGTGTCTGTGTTTCTGATGTCTGTGCTGCTCGGCTCACTCTGGCCTACTAACTGTAAAAGCGCCATCGGTGTTCGGAGGCAGCCATGAAAAATGTGCATGCGCACGTTAGATTGCCTCTGATCGCCGCCAAAAGCTGTGGCGTGCAAAGGTACCCTTACAGCTATGTCGACGGAAGAATAAACATTTCTGGCTTTTCTATCCAATCTTTTTTAGGCTGGTTTTAATCTTTTCACACAGCGCAATACTATGAATTAAAAAAATTAAATATTAGGGAGGAAAATCCCTTTAAAAATAATAGTGTCATTTTGCAGACAGGAGGTCCCTGCCACATCCAGCTATAACTGGGTTCACACATATTGTATTAACTTACCGTATATACTCGTGTATAAGCCGACCCGTGTATAAGCCGACCCCCCTACTTTTGCCCCCAAAACCTGGGAAAACCTATTGACTCGTGTATAAGCCGAGGGTGGACCCCAGAACAAGTATACAGCCCCCAGCAGTGTGGTATACAGCAGCCTCCCCAGTGGTAGTATACAGCAGCAGCCCCAGTGGTATATACAGCAGCAGCCCCAGTGGTAGTATACAGCAGCCCCAGAGGTATATACAGCAGCCCCAGTGGTAGTATACAGCAGCCCCAGTGGTATATACAGCAGCAGCCCCAGTGGTAGTATACAGCAGCCCCAGAGGTATATACAGCAGCCCCAGTGGTATATACAGCAGCAGCCCCAGAGGTATATACAGCAGCAGCCCCAGTGGTAGTGTACAGCAGCCCCAGAGGTATATACAGCAGCCCCAGTGGTAGTATACAGCAGCCCCAGTGGTATATACAGCAGCAGCCCCAGTGGTAGTATACAGCAGCCCCAGAGGTATATACAGCAGCCCCAGTGGTATATACAGCAGCAGCCCCAGTGGTAGTATACAGAAGCCCCAGAGGTATATACAACAGCCCCAGTGGTAGTATACAGCAGCAACCCCATGGTAGTATACAGCAGCCCCAGAGGTATATACAGCAGCCCCAGTGGTAGTATACAGCAGCAGCCCCAGTGGTATATACAGGCCCCCCCATCAGTATACAGGGCCCCCCCCTTACTGCTGCAATCCTGTAAAGGAATAGATCATTATACTTATCCCTGCCGCTGTCCCGCTGCCGCTGTCCCGCCGCCGCCATCGCGCTCCTTCGTCTTCATCCAGCGTCTTCCGGCTTCCTCCTCTGGCGCGCAGACAATGACATCATTGCCTGCGCCCACCGGAGGAAGCCGGAAGAAGCCGGATGAAGACGGAGGAGCGCGATGGCGTCGGCGGGACAGCGGCAGCGGGACAGCGGCAGGGTTAAGTATAATAATCTATTCCTTTACAGGATTGCAGCAGTAAGGGGGGGGGCCTGTATACTGATGGGGGTGGCCTGTATACTGTATATACTGTATACAGTATACAGTGACTCGCGTATAAGCCGAGGGGGGGACTTTTCAGCCCAATTTTTGGGCTGAAAAACTCGGCTTATACGCGAGTATATACGGTAATTATGAAACTCACTAAAAAGTATCACAAGTTTTATGGTTACATGGCACACTGCTGCAACATGTGAACCCTACGGTTATCCCTACCACCTCCCAAAATAAAATCCAAGCCTGAGACTCCAGCAATTCCAAGAATGGGCATCTGCAGCCCTGTCTTTAATGGAAAGGAGGTGCACATACCCAACCTCCTCTTCAGTCATTTTTTATACAACTACAGGAAAATGTTGAACTTTTGGCTTTTATTATTAAAATATTACAAGATGTATCCCAGGTGGTGAACAACAGTAAATAGAACAACCTAGCCAGAATTGCTGGGAGTTTTGATCACCAATCACCATTCATTCTTATAGGAGCTCCAAATACGGCCAAGAAAATACTCCTGCCTGTATTCAGTGATCACATTGCAGTGAATGGAGAAAGCCATCATATGCACGGTCACCTTTGCACTCACTGGCGGGAGGATGCTGTGAGGATTAGGGGCCCCTAGTTCTGGTGTAGTTGTGAATTAGGACAACCATTTTAAAAGTTTTCAATACATTATATGGTCCTAGTAAAAAAATACTTGCTACGAAAAAAATAAGCTCTCAAAGCTGGTTTCACACTGCAGTTTTTTCTCTGATCAGGTTCCATCAGGTTTGTGTGCCAAAACCAGGACTTGCATAGAAAAACTATAATTGAAAGATTGACCCCTGTTCTGAGTTTTGGAGACACTCCTGGTTTTGGCACACAAACTGGATGGAACTTGATCATTGAAAAAACTGCTGTGTGAAACCAGCCTGAGGCTAGCTTCAGACCACAGTTTTTATCTGTCAGAGCTCCGACACACTCATCATGGTGGGTTTACACGTCCCGATATCGGGACGATATCGGTATACAAGAGCGCGGGAGCGCGCATTTTTTGACACTTTTCCCGATATCGCATCGGCGGTTTACACGCTGCGATATCGGGAAACAACGTCACTACGATGTGTACGCCCACCAACCCAGTAACGACCACTTAACATGGGAGTTAATGGGTGAGTTGCGAGTACGCATCGTAGTTGGGCTGTTACACGCTACGATCCTGCTACAACGGCCATGCGATATCGGGCAGTTGAATAGCACGCTCATTCAACCCCGATATCGTTTTGGCATCGTTCCAGGATCGCGTTGTACACTGAAACCGTACAACGCGCGAACGATATCGGGTCCAACTCCCGAACCATGTGACTTTTGGTCGGAGTTGGACGCCGATATCGGGACGTGTAAACCCACCATCAGAGTTTCACTGAGGAGACTCTGAAAGGGCTGGAGCAGTGACTATGAACAGCTTCTCCCTATCTGGACGGAGCTGTCAGCTGCTTGTGTTTTTGTGCAGCTCCAGACACCCCGTCCAGAGAGGGAGAGGCCGTTCAGGGTCACTGCTCCAGCCCTTTCAGAGTCTCCTCAGTGAAACTCTGATGTAACTAGGAAAGTGTGTCCAAGCCCTTAGGGTGGATTCTGTTTTTTGCAGGATCCACTGGACAGAACCTGACAGGACAGGCAGGGGCGTAACTACAATAGGTGCAGGGGTTGCGATCGCACCCGGGCCCTGGAGCCTAGGGGGGCTTTCGCATCGGGGCCCCTGGGCCTGAAGTTACGCCACTGAGGACAGGATATGCAGAAAGTATGTGCAAATATAGCCTTGGATCCTGTTTTTTGCAGGATTTGTTTTCTGCCACTGTATTTGTTTTCTGCCACTGTCCATGGTCCTGAAGTCTGCCTGTGTCTGCTCTGCCGCTGTCCAAGGTGCAGAATTAACAGCCTGTGCATGAAATACTGCTGTCCATGGTGCTGAAGTTAGAACACCAGGATTTCTGAGCATGCTCTGTGCAAAAAAACAGATCTGGGAAACAATCCAATTTTTTCATGGATCTGGCACCATAGACTCCCATTTTATGGGCGCTGATGCAGAAAACTGTGGTGTGAAGCCTAAGTCAACAGAAAAATAATAAGGATATGTTCACACTGTTTTTTTTCTCCTTTTTTGCATGAAAAAAATGCTCAAAAGAATGAATATCTTAATTTCTGTGCAAAAATTACTTGCTGTTCATATGTTCAGGCTACTTAAAAGCTTTTAAAAGAATCTGTCATCAGGTGTTTGCTGCCCTATTTTGCAGCAGCATGGTGTACTGACAGAAACCCCGATTCCAGTGATGTCACTTGCTGCAGTTTTTATAAAGTGAAAGGTTTACCTGCTGTAGATTTACCAGTTCTCCGAAAACTGAGCTCTGTTTAACCCGGCCCATAGCACTGATTGGCAGCTTTCTATGTACAGGTGCATCTCAATGAATTAGAATATCATCAAAAAGTAAATATTTTTCAATAATTCAATACAAAAAGTGAAACGAGTATATTATATAGTCATTACAGAGTGATCTATTTCAAGTGTTTATTTCTGTAAATGTTGATGATTATGGCTTACAGTCAATGAAACCCAAAGGTCATTATCTCAGAAGTTTAAAGTAGGGAGGATCAAGGGTTAAAAACCATGCTGCCGTATTCCATGAGACATCAAGGGGTGAATGTAATATTGATGCACACGTTCAGTATTTGGGGAGCTTTTACCTCAGTATTTGTAAGGCCACGTGCCCACCTTCAGTATTTGGGGAAGTTTGTACCTCAGTATTTGTAAGGCCATGTGCACATATTTAGTATTTGGTGAGTTTTTTACCTCAGTATTTATAAGGCCACGTGCACACTTTCAATATTTGGGGAGTTTTTACCTCAGTATTTGTAAGGCCACATGCACACACTCAGTATTTGATGAGGTTTTTACCTCATTATTTGTAAGGCCACGTGCAAACATTCAGTGTTTGGGGAGTTTTTACCTCAGGATTTGTAAGGCCACGTGCACAGGTTCAGTATTTGGCGAGTTTTTTACCTCAGTATTTGTAAGGCCACGTGCACAGGTTCAGTGTTTGGTGAGTTTTTACCTCAGTATTGTAAGGCCACATGCACATGCTCAGTATTTGGTGAGGTTTTTACCTCAGTGTTTGTAAGGCCACGTGCACACGTTCAGTATTTGGGGATTTTTTTACGTCAGTATTTGTAAGGCCACATGCACACGTTCAGTATTTGGGGATTTTTTTACGTCAGTATTTGTAAGGCCACATGCACACATTCAGTATTTGATGAGGTTTTTACCTCAGTGTTTCTAAGGCCATGTGCACACGTTCAGTATTTGCATACCTCCCAACTTTTGAAGAACAGAAAGAGCGACAAAAGATGTGGCGCACTATGTGCGCCACGCAAATTTTTGCCACACCCCTAACTACGCCCAAGCCACACCCATTTACAAGTGACGAACAATGAACAGATGCCCTTATTAATATTAAACTTCAGATTATTGCATTTTTGGTGCATTTTGCCTTTTCCATTTCATTTGATGCGTTTTGGTGCAGTTTAGTACTGCGATGTCGCGCTCCTGGTGCGGACGAGACATGAATCACTAACTCACGCATCACTCACACACTACACGCACCACTCACACACATGCATCACTCACAAGCATCACACTAACACACGCATCACTCTAACACACAGCACACACATTCCTTACACACACGCATCACACACACTACACACATCACTCACACATCACATGCATCACTCACAAACAGTACATGCATCACTCACAGCATCACACACACATCACACATACTGTCATACATACATGAACACATATATACTCACTCTCTTCTTCAGTGGCAGTACAGCAGTGGGGGAGGCCTGAAGTTGGAATCTTCACGCAGGAGGCCTCCTTCTCTTTCTCTCCCCCTCCTCCTGCTCCCGACAGCAGAGCAGTTAGTGAGATTACAGGAGGGAGGGGGCTCTTGTGGCTGCTCTCCTCTCCCCTCTCCTCAGGGCAGACTGCCTTGTGTTTCTCCCCGTCCCGCACAGACTTGGCCCGCCCACCTTCTGCTACAGAACGACGTCCCTCTCCCCTCACTGATGCTGGGCAGAACGATTGATGAATCCTCAGCAACAGCTGGGGTGAGGCGAGAGAGCAGTGTGCGGAGGGAACTGCTGAGGTCGCAGGGCAGTGTCAGCAATCCCCGCATGTGTACGAGCGGCACCAAACTTTATTAAAAACAAAAACAGAAAAGACACTTGAACTGGACATTTGGGGCAGAGCACTGATGATCCATGACACACAGTGCTAAAATGTCTAGGGGGCATGGCCGGCAGCTCACTGCAGTGCGGGCAGTGGCGTAGCAACTGTTTGTGGCGCCCGGGGCGGTCGAAAAATTTGCTGCCCCTTTGGTTGTTGATAATCCGGAAGTATACATAGTATACATTGTCTGCCCCTGTATACAAGAATATAACTACCGTATATACTCGTGTATAAGCCGAGTTTTTCAGCCCAAAATTTGGGCTGAAAAGTCTCCCCCTCGGCTTATACACGGGTCAATACGGTAGGGCCGCTCATTATATATGCACTGCTTCCCCCTGTCAATCAGCGGCAGGGGGAAGCAGTGCATATATGCCCCCAAATGCTGGCACTCTCCCCCCTTGTAAGGGTCCCCCCCACCGCTGCGTATCTTACCATTCCGGTCTTCTGCAAAGCGCCGCTCCTCGGTGCTCCGTCCTGCTACATCCGGGATCTCCGGCCGTCGCACGCATATGACGTCATCGCGCGACGGCGGGGGATCCCGGATGCAGCGAGGACGGAGCATGAAGAACGGAGCACCGAGGAGCGGCGCTGAGCAGAAGACCAGGATGGTAAGATAAGCAGCGGGGGGGGGGGCCCTTACAAGGGGGGCGAGTGCCAGCATTTGGGGGCTGCTGTATACTACCACTGGGGCTGTATATACCACTGGGGCTGTATATACCTCTAGGGCTGCTGTATACTACCACTGGGGCTGTATATACCACTGGGGCTGCTGTATACTACCACTGGGGCTGTATATACCACTGGGGCTGCTGTATACTACCACTGGGGCTGTATATACCACTGGGGCTGCTGTATACTACCACTGGGGCTGCTGTATATTACCACTGGGGCTGTATATACCACTGGGGCTGCTGTATACTACCACTGGGGCTGTATATACCACTAGGGCTGTATATACCACTAGGGCTGCTGTATACTACCACTGGGGCTGTATATATACCACTGGGGCTGCTGTATACTACCACTGGGGCTGTATATACCTCTGGGGCTGCTGTATACTACCACTGGGGCTGTATATACCACTGGGGCTGCTGTATACTACCACTGGGGCTGTATATACCTCTGGGGCTGCTGTATACTACCACTGGGGATGTATATACCACTGGGGCTGCTGTATACTACCACTGGGGCTGTATATATCACTGGGGCTGCTGTATACTACCACTGGGGCTGTATATACCACTGGGGCTGTATATACCTCTGGGGTGGCTGCTGTATACTACCACTGGGGCTGCTGTATACTACCACTGGGGCTGCTGTATACTACCACTGGGGCTGCTGTATACTAACTACTGGGGCTGCTGCGGTATATACCACTGGGGCTGCTGCTGTATATACCACTGGGGCTGCTGCTGTATACTACCACTGGGGCTGCTGTATATACCTCTGGGGCTGCTGTATACCACACTGCTGGGGGCTGTATACCTGTGCTGGGGTCCACCCTCGGCTTATACACGAGTCAATAGGTTTTCCCAGGTTTTGGGGGCAAAATTAGGGGGGGTCGGCTTATACACGGGTCGGCTTATACACGAGTATATACGGTACTATACTAAAACACAAGGAGAAGGGGTGCAATTGGGGGGTAAGTATTGGGCCAAATAGCCACTCACCTATTGGGGTTGTCACTGTGCACTGCCACCTCTGCAAAACCCCAGTGTATGGCAACAAGCAGGACTCAAGGAGGGCCCGGGGCCGGAGCAATTTTTTGCCGCTGTACTGTGGAGTTCATAGTGTAATATAAATGCAAAAAACTTTATTCTTAATATTATGTCACAACACCGGGATCTGAGGATCTTGTATTTCGAGGTCTGGGGCTCTCTGATGCCATGTTGCTGTCTGCCTCGCTGTCGTCCTCTTTTGACACTGCAGTGCAGTGGACAAGAGAGCATTAACTGGTTAATAACGAGAAGTATGGAGTGTGTACTAACTGAGCCATAAATCCTCCCCATACCAGTAGGATTACTATATGGATTTTAGTATTAGGGTACGGACACACTGGCGTGAAACTCTGATAAGTGCAATGTGTGATTTTCTCGCATTGCAATCAATCTCTGAGAGCAGATTGTCGAGTGTTGGACGCTTTTTTCTCATCCAGATTCAGGATGAGAAAAAAGTTGCAACATGCTGCGACAGTCTGCGATTCCCGGGCGAGACTCACCAATGCAAATCTACAGGTCCGACAAAATCACGGACCGCACACGGACCATCCGAGAGGCATCCGTTTTTTTCACTGATACATTATCATTCTGTAGCTCAGAACACTGTAAAATGTTCCTGTAAATGATTCTACAGTAATAGCTGCTGAGAAAAAACACGGATTGCACACGGATGTGATCTGAGAAAAATGTTGGAGACTCACACAGCAGTTGCCAAATGGACCAAGAAAAAGGTGACACTCATCCGACTCTCCTGGATGAGAAACAGACCGATTTTAAGGCGGCGGGAGACAGTGTACCACCGTGTCCTCAGCTCCGTGCTGTGCACAGTGTACCACCGTGTCCTCAGCTCCGTGCTATGCACAGACAATATACGGTACACTGTCTGTGCACAGCACGAAGGTGAAGACATTGTGGTACACTGTGCACAGCACGGAGCTGAGGACATGGTGGTACACTGTGCACAGCACGGAGCTGGGGACATGGTGGTACACTGTGCACAGCACGGAGCCGGGGACATGGCGGTACACTGTGCACATCATGAAGCCGGGGACATGGTGGTACACGGTGCACAGCACGGAGCTGGGGACATGGTGGTACACTGTGCACAGCACGGAGCTGGGGACATGGTGGTACACTGTGCACAGCACGGAGTTGGGGACATGGTGGTACACTGTCTGTGCACAGCACAGAGCTGAGGACATCCCAGAAGAGGCACAATAACCACAGACAGGCGGCGGGAGAACATTGAGCCTGCCCAGGAGAACTACAACTCCCAGCACCCAACACACTGCCCAGAAACCATACAGTAATGCCAGAACAGGCAGGAGAACTACAATTCCCAACATGCCACACCCTGCCAACACAGGAAGGTGGAGGCTGCCGCATGGAGGCAGAGACATCTGGTACAGCTGCCATTATCACCACACACAGCCCCACTCCTTCTGCGCACCCGTCCTCCTCTCCTCTGTCCCTCCTGCACCCCCTTCCTCCTCTCCTTCTGCACCCCTGTCCACCTCTCCTCTGTCCCTCCTGCTGCTCCTCTGTCCTCCTGCATCCCCGTCCTCCTCTCCTCTGTCCTCCTGCATCCCCGTCCTCCTCTCCTCTGTCCTCCTACACCCCCGTCCTCCTCTCCTCTGTCCTCTTGCACCCCCGTCCTCCTCTCCTCTGTCCCTCCTGCTGCTCCTCTGTCCTCCTGCACCACCGTCCTCCTCTCCTCTGTCCTGCTGCACACCCGTCCTCCTCTCCTCTGTCCCTCCAGCTGCTCGTCTTCTCCTCTGTCCCCCTGTTCCTGTCCTTCTGCCCCCCTGTCCTTTTCTCCTCTGTCCCCCTGTTCCTGTCCTTCTGCCCCCCTGTCCTCTTCTCCTCTGTCCCCCTGTTCCTGTCCCTCTGCCCCCCTGTCCTCTTCTCCTTTGTCTCCCTGTTCCTGTCCTTCTGCTCCCCTGTCCTCTGTCCCCCTGTCCTCTTCTCCTCTGTCCCCCTGTTCCTGTCCTTCTGCCCCCCTGTCCTCTTCTCTGTCCCCCTGTTCCTGTCCTTCTTCCCCCCTGTCCTCTTCTCCTCTGTCCCCCTGTTCCTGTCCTTCTTCCACCCTGTCCTCTTCTCCTCTGTCCCCCTGTCCTCTTCTCCTCTGTCCCTATGTTCCTGTCCTTCTGCCCCCCTGTCCACTTGTCCTCTGCCCCCCTGTCCTCTTCTCCTCTACCCCCCTGTCCCCTATCCCCTGCACAGTTTCCCTCACCTCTCCTGGTGCATGGGGGGCCAGCTGGGTGGAAGAGCCGCCAGCACCGCAGCCGCCTCCACCACACCAGCACTTGGAGCCATCACGGGACAGGAAGCAGCAGAGCTCCCAGCGGCTTCCTGTCAGCGTGATCGCTCTCAGCGCTGAGGGGCCGGGAGCTGGGCAGTACATGCGGGTGCCGGGCGGCAATGCACTGCCAGCGGCGGCACCCTCCCCCACAAAGACTCCAGTTTTCATATGGAGTCTGGGGGAGGGAGGCAAAGAAAAAAACAAAAAAATGCTCGCGCTCCCCTGCCGTGTAAATACAGCCCTGCTACCGCCCCCCCACGCTACGCCACTGAGTGCGGGAAATGTAACATCCGGCCGGGACAGCGGGGCAGAAGCTCAAAATCGGGACAGCCCCGCTGGATCTGGGACGGTTGGGAGGTATGGGTACAGGATACAGGATAATGACACTCGGGGTACAGGATAATGACACTCGGGGTACAGGATAATGACACTGACACTGGGGGTACAGGATAATGACACTGACACTGGGGGTACAGGATAATGACACTGACACTGGGGTTACAGGGTAATGACACTGACACTGGGGGTACAGGGTAATGACACTGACACTTTGTGATAAGGGTTAATTATGTTGAAACTTGTTCTGATATCATGGGTCAGCTGGGTGCTGAGGGAAATCAGAACATGGGAAAGCTGAGTGCAGAGGAAAATGTGTATAGCACAGCAGGGGATGGGAAAGAGCTTGTTTCCCTCAGCATCCCATCCCCTGCTCTGCTATACACCTTTTCCTCAACACCCAACTTTCCCAGACTCTTCTATCCTTTTTCCCTCAGCACCCAGCTTTTTCATGCTCTTCTATCACTCTTTTCCTCAGCACCCAGCTTTCCCATGCTCTTCTATCCTCTTTCCTCAGCACCCAGCTTTCCCATGGTCTTCTATCCTCTTTCCTCAGCACCCAGCTCTGCCATGATATCAGAAGATGGGAAAGATGGGTGCTTAGGGAAATCAGAACATGAGAAAACTGGGTGCTGAGGAAAAGAGGATAGAAAAGTCTGGGAAAGCTGAGTGCTGAGGGAAAGAGGATAGAAGAGTCTGGGAAAGGTGGGTGCTGAGGAAAAGAGGATAGAAAAGCCTGGGAAAGCTGAGTGCTGAGGGAAAGAGGATAGAAGAGTCTGGGAAAGGTGGGTGCTGAGGAAAAGAGGATAGAAAAGCCTGGGAAAGCTGAGTGCTGAGGGAAAGAGGGTAGAAGATAATGAGAAAGCTGGGTGCTGAGGAAAGAGGGATAGAAGAGACTGGGAAAGCTGGGTGCTGAGGAAAGAGGGATAAAGGAGCCTGGGAAAGCTGGGTGCTGAGGAAAGAGGGATAGAGGAGCCTGGGAAAGCTGGGTGCTGAGGAAAGAGGGATAGAGGAGCCTGGGAAAGCTGGGAGCTGAGGAAAGAGGGATAGAGGAGCCTGGGAAAGCTGGGTGCTGAGGAAAGAGGGATAGAGGAGCCTGGGAAAGATGGGTGCTGAGGAAAGAGGGATAGAGGAGCCTAGGAAAGCTGAGTGCTGA
This sequence comes from Allobates femoralis, assembly GCA_033576535.1. Classification (NCBI taxonomy): domain Eukaryota; kingdom Metazoa; phylum Chordata; class Amphibia; order Anura; family Aromobatidae; genus Allobates; species Allobates femoralis. Next base: position 39,522,602 of record JARQOC010000007.1, read on the forward strand.
GGAAAGGGGGATAGGGGAGCCTGGGAAAGCTGGGTGCTGAGGAAAGAGGGATAGAGGAACCTGGGAAAGCTGGGTGCTGAGGATAGAGGGATAGAGGAGCCTGGGAAAGCTGGGTGCTGAGGAAAGAGGGATAGAGGAGCCTGGGAAAGCTGGGAGCTGAGGAAAGAGGGATAAAGGAGCCTGGGAAAGCTGGGTGCTGAGGAAAGAGGGATAGAGGAGCCAGGGAAAGCTGGGTGCTGAGGAAAGAGGGATATACAGTTAGGGCCAGAAATATTTGGACAGTGACACAAGTTTTCTTATTTTAGCTGTTTACAAAAACATGTTCAGAAATACAATTATATATATAATATGGGCTGAAAGTGCACACTCCCAGCTGCAATATGAGAGTTTCCACATCCAAATCGGAGAAAGGGTTTAGGAATCATAGCTCTGTAATGCATAGCCTTCTCTTTTTCAAGGGACCAAAAGTAATTGGACAATGGACTCTAAGGGCTGCAATTAACTCTGAAGGCGTCTCCCTCGTTAACCTGTAATCAATGAAGTAGTTAAAAGGTCAGGGGTGGATTCCAGGTGTGTGGTTTTGCATTTGGAAGCTGTTGCTGTGACCAGACAACATGCGGTCAAAGGAACTCTCAATTGAGGTGAAGCGGAACATCCTGAGGCTGAAAAAAAAGAAAAAATCCATCAGAGAGATAGCAGACATGCTCGGAGTAGCAAAATCAACAGTTGGGTACATTCTGAGAAAAAATGAATTGACTGGTGAGCTTGGGAACTCAAAAAGGCCTGGGCTTCCACGGATGACAACAGTGGTGGATGATCGCCGCATACTTTATTTGGTGAAGAAGAACCCGTTCACAACATCAACTGAAGTCCAGAACACTCTCAGTGAAGTAGGTGTATCTGTCTCTAAGTCAACAGTAAAGAGAAGACTCCATGACAGTAAATACAAAGGGTTCACATCTAGATGCAAACCATTCATCAATTCCAAAAATAGACAGGCCAGAGTTAAATTTGCTGAAAAACACCTCAAGAAGCCAGCTCAGTTCTGGAAAAGTATTCTATGGACAGATGAGACAAAGATCAACCTGTACCAGAATGATGGGAAGAAAAAAGTTTGGAGAAGAAAGGGAACGGCACATGATCCAAGGCACACCACATCCTCTGTAAAACATGGTGGAGGCAACGTGATGGCATGGGCATGCATGGCTTTCAATGGCACTGGGTCACTTGTGTTTATTGATGACATAACAGCAGACAAGAGTAGCCAGATGAATTCTGAAGTGTACCGGGATATACTTTCAGCCCAGATTGAGCCAAATGCTGCAAAGTTGATTGGACGGCGCTTCATAGTACAGATGGACAATGACCTCAAGCATACAGCCAAAGCTACCCAGGAGTTCATGAGTGCAAAAAAGTGGAACATTCTGCAATGGCCAAGTCAATCACCAGATCTAAACCCAATTGAGCATGCATTTCACTTGCTCAAATCCAGACTTAAGACGGAAAGACCCACAAACAAGCAAGACCTGAAGGCTGCGGCTGTAAAGGCCTGGCAAAGCATTAAGAAGGAGGAAACCCAGCGTTTGGTGATGTCCATGGGTTCCAGACTTAAGGCAGTGATTGCCTCCAAAGGATTCGCAACAAAATATTGAAAATAAAAATATTTTGTTTGGGTTATGTTTATTTGTCCAATTACTTTTGACCTCCTAAAATGTGGAGTGTTTGTAAAGAAATGTGTACAATTCCTACATTTTCTATCAGATATTTTTGTTCAACCCTTCAAATTAAACGTTACAATCTGCACTTGAATTCTGTTGTAGAGGTTTCATTTCAAATCCAATGTGGTGACATGCAGAGCCCAACTCGCGAAAATTGTGTCACTGTCCAAATATTTCTGGCCCTAACTGTAGGAGCCTGGCAAAGCTGGGAGCTGAGGAAAGGGGGATAGAGGAGCCTGGGAAAGCTGGGTGCTGAGGAAAGAGGGATAGAGGAGCCTGGGAAAGCTGGGTGCTGAGGAAAGAGGGATAGAGGAGCCTAGAAAAGCTGAGTGCTGAGGAAAGAGGGATTGGGGAGCCTGGGAAAGCTGGGTGCTGAGGAAAGAGGGATAGAGGAACCTGGGAAAGCTGGGTGCTGAGGACAGAGGGATAGAGGAGTCTGGGAAAGCTGGGTGCTGAGGAAAGAGGGATACAGGAGCCTGGGAAAGCTGGGAGCTGAGGAAAGAGGGATAGAGGAGCCTGGGAAAGCTGGGTTCTGAGGAAAGAGGGATTGAGGAGCCTGGGAAAGCTGGGTGCTGAGGAAAGAGGGATAGAGGAGCCTAGAAAAGCTGAGTGCTGAGGAAAGAGGGATAGAGGAGCCTGGGAAAGCTGGGTGCTGAGGAAAGAGGGATAGAGGAACCTGGGAAAGCTGGGTGCTGAGGAAAGAAGGATAGAGGAGCCTGGGAAAGCTGGGTGCTGAGGAAAGAGGGATAGAAGAGCCTAGGAAAGCTGACTGCTGAGGAAAGAGGGATAGAGGAGCCTGGGAAAGCTGAGTGCTGAGGAAAGAGGGATAGAGGAGCCTGGGAAAGCTGGGAGCTGTGGAAAGAGGGATAGAGGAGCCTGGGAAAGCTGAGTGCTGAGGAAAGAGGGATAGAGGAGCCTGGGAAAGCTGGGTCTCATCTGCTTCTCATTCTCTGTGCAGTATCCTGACATCTGATCCTCATTGTGTGTGCTATTGTTCTCAGTCATTCACTCCATCTGTCTATGATGTCAGCCTGTCACCACACTTGTGTGTTATCAGCTCTGTGTTCCTCCCTTATCACCTCCTTGTGTCTGCTATGTGTTATCAGCCTTCCATGTCTTGTGGTGTGTCCCTCTGCTTGTGATACCTGTTCTCCTGGATGCTGTTCTCCTGGGTCTTGTCAGTTCCCCCAGTCAGAGGCAGACAGATCTGGCTCCAGGGTAAAGCAGAGCCCCTGTGTCCCGGCTGCTGCTCATGAAGGAGGCATCCATCCATCTCTGCTGCTGGAGAGAAGTTCAAAGAGGCCGCGCTCAGCCTGGATTGGGGGAGTCAGCTCCTCCCCTCCACACAGTGCAGGAGAGAGGTCACATGACTCACTCTCTGCACTGTGATTGGAGCTCCGTCCTCAGTGCTTGCAGGAGACATCCGGGGAGATATTCAGGGCTGCAGCCCCGGATGTTTGATGCCTGTGACGCCCCTGCTGACAGGGGATGGAGCGTCCAGCAGCCATGGTAACACACAGCGCTGTGAGGGGGCGTGGCCTGCAGATACTCACTACAGTGCGGGAAACTTAGTCTCCCGGGCGGGACAGCGGGACCACGCCCCCAAATCGGGACTGCCCCGCTGGATCCGGGACGGTTGGGAGGTATGTATTTGGTGAGTTTTTACCTCAGTATTTGTAAGGCCACATGCACACGTTCAGTATTTGGTGAGGTTTTTACCTCAGTATTTGTAAGGCCACGTGCACAGGTTCAGTATTTGGTGAGTTTTTTACCTCAGTGTTTGAAAAGCCACGTGCACACGTTCAGTGTTTGGTGAGTTTTTTATCTCAGTATTGTAAGGCCATGTGCACACATTCAGTATTTGGTGAGTTTTTAGCTCAGTATTTGTAGCCAAAACCAGAAGTGGAGCAATCAGAGGAAAAGTATAATAGCAACATCTCACCACTTCTGCATTTATCACCCACTCCTGGTTTTGGCTACTTAGGTGAACAAAAAAGCTCACCAAATACTGAATGGGACCTAAATGGAGTTTTCTAAGGCACTGTTCATGACACGCCCACTCCAGGGCCAGGGAAGACCCGGGAACCGGGTGGTTACTCGTTGTTCTCTTCACCTCTTTCGGTTCTTTTCACAGGGACAGACGGGGGCTAAGAACCGCTCCCGTCCCCCTGGCGGTGTTATTTTTAAGTAAACGGGGGAATATGACGGGGGATGACTGGGGAAAGGGGTATTCGTGACGCCACCTGGGGTATGCAGCCAGGGAGGCCGCCACTGCTTCAGAACCTCTGTGGACGATGACCGGCAGCTTGGATGGTTCCTCTCCCCGCAGGTGGAGCACGGTCCCCAGGGCAGTGGGATGGAGAAGTCAGTTCGTACCTTGGCAGATGTTCACTGGGACGTCAGTACTCTGATGTCCCATACGGCCTCTGTGGCCAGTGGTCGCCGCTAACAAAAGTCTCACACACCACAGCTGGAGTTCTGTTACTTTTACTCAGTTCTTTCAGCATGGTCGCCAGGTACCTCCGCTTAAGCATTGTCTCCAGAACCAGGTTAGTGCAGTCTAGCCACGGTCGGTGCCCCTTTCTTTCCTCTCTATGTGATCCTGTCTCTGGTGGTCTTTCTCTCTCTCCCAGCACTATAAGGGGTAGTTCTTTTCTGGGGTGAGCGCGAGACCTCTCTGCCCCCAGGCTCTCAGCGCCTCTGAAGCACAGAGCTCAAATACCGGCGGCCACGGGTGCTGTTGTGTCCCCTCCCGAGCACTGCTCCCTAGTTCAGCCACCTTCCCCAAGTTGGTCGGGTGTTCGGCCACAGCTCCTGTTAGAAGCTTGGGGCCTCCGGTTCAACGTTTCGGCCATACAGCTTCCACACCATGTTCAGGGCCAGGTCACTGTTCACCAGCCCCTCTGTTTCCTCAGATTCGGGCGTACGGGGATCGACATCTTATCTGCACCCCAAGGGCCCCCGTCTTGTCCCACCTGTCAGTCTTTCCATCTCGTGGACGAGTGTGGTTGTGCTCCAGCCCATGGGAGTCGACACCGCACTGCCTCTACACTCCCGACTTCCACTCCACTCCTTACTACTCCTACTCACTATTGCTGACTGTCCCCCATTTTGACCTGCGTCCTCCCTCAGGGTCCACCCCCCGTCCCAGGGGCTATCAGTTGTGTGTGTGTTTTTGGGCTCAACTTCTCTTCTCTAATAACCACACTGTTCCACAACCCCAAGCAACTATTCAAAACTTTTAACTCTACTCTGTCCCCCTGTATCCCCTCCCTCTCCCCTCATCTCCGCCGATGCTTCGTTTTTCAAACAGAAGAGTGACAAAATCAGAGAAAGCTTCGATCCACAGTCCCCTTGGTCCTCCCTCTCTACAGCCCAACCCTCCTAGTCTTAAGGTAGTTTGTCCACCATGACAGAAGATCACTCTCCTCCCTTCTAGCACGATCACATCTCACCACCTGCACCCTCCACCCACTCCCCTCCCACCTCATCCCTAACCTCACCACAGTCCTCATCCCTGCCCTAACCCATCTCTTCAACATATCACTCACTACCGGTGTCTTCCCCTTATCCTTCAAACATGCCCTGATCACTTCCCATCCTCAATAAACCTTACCTCGACCCTGCATCTGTCTCCAACTATCGCCCCATATCTCTTCTCACGTTTGCCTCAAAATGACTTGAACAACACGTCTATTCCGAACTGTCCTCCCACCTCTCCTCCTGCTCCCTCTTTGACCACCTACAATCCGGTTTCCACCCCACCACTCCACCGAAACAGCCCTTACCAAAGTCACCAATGAACTGCTGACCGCCAATAGCAAACGACACTACTCCGTCCTCCTCCTCCTCGACCTTTCTGCCGCCTTTGACACTGTCGACCACGCCCTCCTACTTCAAATCTTAGAATTTCTTGGCATCACTGACCTAGCTCTCTCTTGGATCTCCTCTTACCTAACGGACCGAACCTTCAGCGTCACCCACTCCCACACCCCATCCTCACCCTACCCCCTATCTGTTGGTGTTCCCCAAGGCTCGGTCTTGGGACCACTACTCTTCTCCATTGACACCCTCGGCCTAGGCCAACTTATTGTGTCCCACGGCCTTGAATACCACCTCTACGCCGACGACACCCACCTCTACCTGTCCGGCCCTGACATCACCTCCCTACTATCCAAAATTCTGCAATGCCTGTCCGCCATCTCATCCTTCTTCTATGCTCACTTCCTACAATTGAATATGGACAAAACTGAGTTCATCGTCTACCCCCCGAGTCGCTTCCCCCCCCACCCGACCTACCCATCACTTTTGACAACTGCTCACTCTTGCCCGTCCCACACGCCAATTGCCCTCGGGGTAACCATCGACTCTTCCCTCTTCTTCATGCCCCACATCCAAGCCCTCGCCACCGCCTGCCGACTTCAGCTCAAAAACATTTCCCGACTCCGTTCTTTCCTTAACCACGGCACTGCTAAAACACTGGTCCATGGTCTTATCATCTCCTGCCTTGACTACACCAACCTCATGCTCACTGGCCTCGCCGCTACCTTCCTCGCACCTCTCCAAACTATTCTCAATTCAGCTGCCCAACTTATCCACCTGTCTCCTCACTACTCCCCTGTCTCCCCCCTTTGTCAAACCCTTCACTGGCTCCCCACTTCTCAGAGATCCCAGTTCAAAACCCTAACCATGACATACAAAGCCATACACAACCTGTCCCCTCCATACATCTCCGACATGGTCTCTCGATACCTAATCTCACACAATCTGCGCTGCTCCCAAGAGCTCCTTCTCTTCTACCCTTGCATTTCCTCCTCCCACAACCGAATACAAGATTTCTCTCGTGCATCCACCATATTCTGGAACTCTGTCCCCCAACACGTAAGACACTCCCCAACCCTGGGTTCCTTCAAGAAAAACCTGAAGACCCACATTTTCCGTCAAGCCTACAACCTAGATTGAGACCTAATCCGCCACACCGCCTAACGCTCACCTCTCCCCCTCCTACTGTCTCCCCACCCATCCCCTATAAACTGAGAGCCCTCGTGGACAGGGTCCTCTGCCCTACTCTACCTGTACAATTTGTTGTCATTTTACGTTCTTGTCCTCATCTACACTTGCACATGTAAAGCACTATGGAACCTAATGGCGCTATATAAATAAATAAATGAATAAATAAATAAATAATAATAACTGCACCATCCCAGCAACTGGAGAGCAGAGGCACTACTCCACTTAACCGTAGGAGTGCAGTACCTCTGGTGGCGGCCTACCCGGTGGGGCGCCACATTCACATTGTGGAAAATTTTTCCTGCAAATTTGGTCATAAATGCAAAACAAATCTGCAAACAGAATCTTTGTGTTATTTACAGATTTCACCCAATTCTATTTCAAAGCACTGATAATCCGCACAATGATGACCCCCTGCAGGTTGGACATCTGCTCCTTGCTTTCATTTTCACATAGATTTTTTTCTGCCATGTATGAAAGGGGCTTAAAAAAACCCAGTTTAGTTGTATGGCGCCGTAAATTGTTGCGGTTTACAAATCAGTGACATGCACTTGGCCTAAATCCCTTTGAAACGTTGCAGAATAAAATCTGCACGAAAATGAAAACAATGGGCGGATTTCTGTGGCACCCCTGCGGGGGATTGCCACAGGACCCATCAGTGCAGGAAGGGATATACACCTTGGTACACACAGCATGCAACACCTTCCACCCCAGACCTGGAGGGGGAGCTCCACTGGCTGTCCTCAAGCCAGATCCCCTATAAAAGATTCAGGCCTGAGGGGAGGAGTCGGTTAGATCCAGTAAGACAGAGAAGAGAGCAGTTGAAAGAGCTGGTTGCTGGGACCAAGCAGGCCCAGAACCAGGGGACACTGACCCAGCTGTGCTGAGCCCTAGCGAGAGGGATGGAGGCCAGTGGGAGAAGCAAGAAGAAGGGAACAGACTTGTGAACCCTTTTGTTACCCGGACACCGGAGTCCGCAACTGCTGATAAGATAAGTAGCAGAAATAGTCCGGACAGAACAGGAGGATCCAGTCCCCCTGAAGTAACGAATAGAAGAATCCAAACTTGACCAAGTAAAGGGCGAGGGACCTAGCCGAGGATAGGAATCCCACAGAGAGGTCCTCATTGTCAGTTGTGGAACAGCACCCGGAGAGGGAGAAGCAGCGGCAGGTTCAGCTAAAGGCACAGCTTACCCCAAAAAGACGCACTCACTAACAGAGGAGGCATCACAACTCTCCAAGGTGAATCTCCCAAGCTGCACTGATACCTGGTTACTCTCCTGGACCGTGCCTGTTACCGGACAACAGTAAAAAGGTACTTAAACCAAAGACTATTGTGTGTTGCCTGCTTCCCCACCGCCGCCTGCAGAGTTCACAGCAGGACCGCTACTACTACTCCCCTCATCCGCCCCGCTGCCCTGAGGTAAAGCTCCACCTATGGGGAGCTGTACTACTCTGAGCTGCACCTCCATCACCTCAGCGGCCGGCTGCAGCGCTGGTATCCAAATTATTAGGTACCACAGGTGGCGTCACGATACCATTCTTTCCCCCCCATCATCATCACCCCTATCCCTTACCACTGAGGGTTCACGGCACAGAACCGGGAACTGACCAGCCGTGATTCCCCCCCATCGAAGCAACCGCATATCCCGGTATTCGAGTACCCCTTACCCTGTCGACCGACTCAGTTTTGGCGTCACAAACAGGATCCCGTGCCCGGTAAAACTGGGTACAGTGTGCTTAAAATAGACTTATTGACTGTTCCGTGAATTGTAAAATCTGGCTGCCATTACTGCGCCACAGAGCGGGAAGAGCATCGTGGCTGCGCAGCAAAAAGAGCGTGAAGATAAGCCCCGCCCCTCCACCCTGCCGGAGATCACCGAAGTGCAGCGTCTAGTTCCGGAAATACCCGAGGTGCTCCACTCCCCCTGTTAAGCCGACGACTACCGAAAAAGTTAGCTGCACCGGTTGGCAGCGGTTAACTAGGGGGGCACCACTATGAGTGAAGCAGACAACGCACAGGTCCCTGACAGAAGGGATGTCCGGAATGCAACACCGGCCGGTTCTGCAGCCGGTGTTGGAGCCGCAGCACCCGGAGCAGTGGCCCTGATAATGTCGTTAGCTTTGCCATACATACCGGGTGCAAAATGGTTATCAACCTACGAAGGTAAGCATGGTACCTTAGCAGCCTTTAAGAAAAACATGTGTGCAGTGCTGGACATGTATGCTATGACAGAAAAGCAGCAAGCCACCGTTGTACTGGGACAATTAACAGGCGCAGCGGAGCTAGAGGTCGAGTCTTGGAGCGATGCTGACAGAGACTCTGTAACAAAAGTATTTGACAAACTCAGGGCTGCTTTTGAGAAACGCACACAGTCTGAACTAAGGATGATATTCTACCAATGCAACAGAGACCGCAAGATACCATCAGAGACTTTGCCTTACGTTTACAGGGGCACTCGGGTCCTTAAAACAGGTAGATCCGGCAAGTGTGTTAGAAGAAGATAAAATGCTTGCAGAACAGTTTATGGAAGGATTGAGGTCAGACTACCACCGCCAGCAGGTACACATGTGGGTCTTAGATCATCCAAATGTGAACTTTAATGATTTAAAAGACAGAGCTATAACAGTGCCACGGGATCCAGTGCCTGCAGAACCTGCAACCCAATCCTGGCAGGTTAACACCTCTCCCATAGACTTTAAACCTGCTTCCAAAGACCCTGCAAGAGTGGAAGGGCAAGCTGTAGCAAACAACACTGATGATGACTTACATAACCAGGTGCTGCAGCTAACCAAGAATATGGACTATGTAGTAAAACTCTTGCAAGCCATGCCTGGGGCACCACCACCAAGCAAAATCCAACTAGCTGATTGCCCTGGGGATGTCCAGTGGATGAGGAGGAAGAAAACGTCGCCTGTTACGGGGACCAACAAGTCACCCGTTGAGGGGACCAACGCGCCATTCCAACGCAGAGCCAGCGACTACACGGATTCTTCAGGACAACACATCTGTCTACGCTGTGACAAACCGGGCCACTTTGCAAGAGGATGTCCTTTAAACCCGAGATTCCTGGGCCCGAGGGCCAAGCCCCAGGAGTAGGACGACGGGCCCCTATGATTGGCGTATTCGGTACGTGGGAGGCCGTCCGTACCTCAACATTACGCTAGAAGGAATCCCCACATCGGCCCTACTGGACACTGAGTCATGGGCGTAACCAGCGTGGGGCAGCGTGGTGCCCCCCCCCCCCAGAATGGAGCAGGAAAGCCACCACATGGCTAATATGTATGTGATGCTCTCCAGACTGCAGCCTGCAGAGCATCGCTTATCTCCTTTCTGTGCTAAGGGAGGAGAGGGGAGGGGGGCTAGAGTGCAGGGGGAAGTGAGGGATGGGCTGCTCTGGCTGGCACTGCTTTCCATTACATGTGCCCAGCCACATCACACTTCGGAGACACAGCCGCCCTGCACTTTCCTTCCCTCCAGACTCAGAGAGGATCATCACTGGTAAACAAAGAACAAAACACTGCTAATATGTGTGTATGTGTGCATATGTTAAGTCTGTGCTTAGGTCTATGTGTTGTGTGTTTATATATGTGTGTTTGTACAGTGTGTATATGTACTGTATATATGTGTGTGTGTCTGTTTATATGTGTGTGTAATAGAGGGGAAGAAAGTGCACTATAGGGTCTTATCTCAATTGTATATAGTCAATTTTCTATATGGATCCACTCACTTGGTTTGGTTGTGTATGACACAAGAACCATATGCACCTCCGAGTAAAATCAACAGCATCCACAGAACTGCAGCAATCCACCGGAATAGCAGATCATAAATAAAAGGAGAAAGAAAAAACCGGCTTCACGATAACGCTGTTCTCAAAAACTCTGCGCGTTTTGTGTACATACTGTACACTTCCTCAGGGTAACTTCAACTCCTGAGGAAGTGTACAGTATGTACAAAAAACGCGTAGAGTTTACAGTGGAATAAAGAGTTGCTCGGAGTCCATGGGCACGTGGATTTATTATCTTTGAGAACAGCGCGATCGTGAAGCCGTTTTTTTCTTTCTCCTTTTATATATGTGTGTGTGTGTGTGTGTACATTGTGTATGTGTGTGTATACATGTGTACAGTGTTTATGTGTGTATTTATATATGTGTGGGTGTGTGTACAGTGTGTATATAAATGTGTGTCTGTGTATATATGTGTGTATATATAGGTGTGTACAGTATGTATACGTGTATATAAATGTGTGTGTCTGTGTATATATAAGTGTGTGTGGGTGTGTGTGTACCGTGTGTATTTGTGTGTATATATATGTGTGGCTGTGTACAGTATGTATATGTTTATATAAATGTGAGTGTGTGTGTGTGTATATATGTGTGTGTGTGTGTGTGTGCAGTGTGTATATTGTGTGTGGGGTGTGTGTATACAGTGTGTATATGTGTATATAAATGTGTGTCTATGTATATATGTGTGTGTATATATGTGTGTGTTGTACAGTGTTTATATACAGTGTTGGCCAAAAGTATTGGCACCCCTGCAATTCTGTCAGATAATACTCAGTTTCTTTCTGAAAATGATTGCAATCACAAATTCTTTGGTATATTATCTTCATTTAATTTGTCTTCAATGAAAAAACACAAAAAAGAATTGTCCTAAAGCCAAATTGGATCTAATTCCACACCAAGCATAAAAAGGGGGTGGACAAAAGTATTGGCACTGTTAGGAAAATCATGTGATGCTTCTCTAATTTGTGTAATTAACAGCACCTGTAACTTACCTGTGGCACCTAACAGTTGTTGGCAATAACTAAATCACACTTGCAGCCAATTGACATGGATTAAAGTTGACTCAACCTCTGTCCTGTGTCCTTGTGTGTACCACATTGAGCATGGAGAAAAGAAAGAAGACCAAAGAACTGTCTGAGGACTTGAGAAACCAAATTGTGAGGAAGCATGAGCAATCTCAAGGCTACAAGTCCATCTCTAAAGACCTGAATGTTCCTATGCCTACTGTGCACAGAGTCATCAAGAAGTTTAAAGCCTATGGCACTGTGGCTAACCTCCCTAGATGTGGACGGAAAAGAAAAATTGACGAGAGATTTCAACGCAAGATTGTGCGGAGGGTGGATACAGAACCTCGACTAACATCCAAACAAGTTCAAGCTGCCCTACAGTCCAAGGGTACAACAGTGTCAATCCGTACTATCTGTCGGCGTCTGAATGAAAAGGGACTTTATGGTAGGATACCCAGGAAGACCCCACTTCTTACCCCGAGACATAAAAAAGCCAGGCTGGAGTTTGCCAAAACCTACCTGAGAAAGCCTAGAACATTTTGGAAGAATGTTCTCTGGTCAGATGAGACAAAAGTAGAGCTTTTTGGGCAAAGGCATCAACATAGAGTTTACAGGAGAAAAAAAGAAGCATTCAAAGAAAAGAACACGGTCCCTACAGTCAAACATGGCGGAGGTTCCCTGATGTTTTGGTGTTGCTTTGCTGCCTCTGGCACTGGACTGCTTGACCGTGTGCATGGCATTATGAACTCTGAGGACTACAAACAAATTTTGCAGCATAATGTGAGAAAGCTGGGTCTCCCTCAGAGGTCATGGGTCTTCCAGCAGGACAATGACCCAAATCACACTTCAAAAAGCACTAGAAAATGGTTTAAGAGAAAGCACTGGAGACTTCTAAAGTAGCCAGCAATGAGTCCAGACCTGAATCCCATAGAACACCTGTGGAAAGATCTAAAAATGGCAGTTTGGAGAAGGCACCCTTCAAATATCAGGGACCTGGAGCAGTTTGCCAAAGAAGAATGGTCTAAAATTCCAGCAGAGCATTGTAAGAAACTCATTGATGGTTACTGGAAGCGGTTGATTGCAGTTATTTTGGCTAAAGGTTGTGCAACCAAGTATTAGGCTGAAGGTGCCAATACTTTTGTCTGGCCCATTTTTGGAGTTTTGTGTGAAATGATCAATGTTTTGCTTTTTGCTTCATTCTCTTTTGTGTTTTTTTTCATTGAAGACAAATTAAATGAAGATAATAATACCAAAGAATTTGTGATTGCAATCATTTTCAGGAAGAAACTGAGTATTATCTGACAGAATTGCAGGGGTGTCAATACTTTTAGCCACAACTGTACCTATGCTCTTACCATGGTGGACCACTACTCCGGATTCCTAGTGGTAGCTCCGGTAAAAGACTTAACAGCTTAGACAGCAGCAAGAACCTTTCAAGCCTATTTCTGCAGACCACACGGGTACCCAGAACAGGTATTGACAGACCAAGGTCCTGCCTTTGAAGCGGAAGTATTTCAAGAGTTCTGTAACCTACACGGATGCAAGAAAATTTGTACCACGCCTTATCATCTCCAAATCAACGGAATGTGCAAAAAGAATAGAATTATTGAAAACTCTGCACTTAGAAGGGAGAAACAGATGGCCAGAGAAGTTACCAGACCTTGTCGACATATTCAACAACATACCAGTAAGCTCAACAAATTGTACCCCTGCATACCTCATGAGAGCAAGACCTGGAAAATTGCCAGTAGATTTTGAAATGGGCATTGTAGTTCCTGAAGAAGATACCTCAGATGCAGATTGGGATACCAGAAGAACAGAGCAGTACAAAAATAGTACAGGAATGTGTTGAGAGAAGTCTGGCAAAATCCAGAGAAAAACAAGAGACCAACTTTAACAAAAGTTCATAAGGAACACCCTTAACACCTGGTGAATTGGTTTTGAAAAGGAAAAGAAGAATGCACAAGTTAGATGATCAATGGGAAGAAGAACCCTACACTGTATTACCATCCTGTTTTGACAACCAGAAAATCTGTCTGATCAGCAAAGACAACGGAGAAACAATTACAGTGTCCAGAGATCATTTGAAGAAGTGCCCTCAACAGTTACAACCAAAAGAAGATATACCTTGTTCAGAATCCGGAAAAGAGGAGCCAAAGACTGTCCAGACCCTAATAGGAGAATTACCTGCAGATTGGCCCCAAATAGAAGGTACCTATCTAATACCTATGTTGATGTTCCCACAACCACCAGAAAAAATGCTAAGAGCAGAAGAACCATCCGTTGTACCGGAACCAGAGAATCCTGCAATTGGTGTACATGCCATTCTTGCTGTGAGATCAAGAGGTCTCAGACTATTACCCAGTTTACCTGTGACACATAGACCCACTGACACTAGTCATACACTAGAAGTACGTAGATCAACACGTCAATTTGGGAAATCCACCACTCAGATACAGAGAATAAGCGGTAAAATGTAGGAAATGTAAATATGTGTAAAATGTAAATAATAACCAATGTCAGTGTACGGAAGGGTGAAGAGTAGGCTAAATCAGCCCAAACCAGGTACACAACATAAGAGGGGTGAGTGGAGTTGGCGTAAGGAGCTGTCTAGGGAGAGCAGAATCTTGGCCAATAGGTGACCCCAGCGCCATCAGGCCTACAGCGCTTATAACCGGTAGAGGCCCCTGCAGTACCTAGGACTCCTACGCCGAGGCACCCGTAGTGTTTGTTATTGTGTAACTTTGAACTTTTAAGCCTACAGAGACTTTACCTGTTGGACTTTTTGAATTTGCTTTTTCTAATTTTAAAAATGGACCATAGCCACAGGACTGGTGGTGACAAAAATACTTTAAAGAGCTTGCAGCGGATGGACTAGCGATGTATGGACTGATTACCTGTTTTTCCCATTTTTCCCTGTTTTTTGTAATTTTTATTTGAGACTCTGTACAAAAATTTCAATGTAAATAGTTATGTTATGTTTGTTGAAAAAGGTTTCAGTCCCAGAGGACTGAAGTTAACTAGGGGAAACTGTGGCACCCCTGCAGGGAATTGCCACAGGACCCATCGGTGCAGGGAGGGATATACACCTTGGTACACACAGCATGCAACACCTTCCACCCGAGACCTGGAGGGGGAGCTCCACTGGCTGTCCTTATGCCAGATCCTCTATAAAAGATTCAGGCCTGAGGGGAGGAGTCGGTTAGTTCCAGTAAGACAGAGAAGAGAGCAGTTGTAAGGAGCTGGTTGCTGGGACCAAGCAGGCCCAGAACCAGGGGACACTGACCCAGCTGTGCTGAGCCCTAGGGAGAGGGACGGAGGCCAGTGGGAGAAGCAAGAAGAAGGGAACAGACTTGTGAATGTCGAGCCCACTGGGACGGGGTACTCGGTACTGGACCAGGTTTGCTGCTGGGGATGTCACGGAGGGCCTGGTCTGGACCATATCCCGGGCCCTGGCAAGTAAAAGGGGAATATTTACAGGGGATTAGAGTTTGTCGTGACGCCACCCACGGTGTGTGGTCAGTAATGGGACCACCGCTGCTGCAGAACCTCTGGGGATGATGTTAGGCAGCTTAGATGGGACTGCTCTCCGTAGGTAGAGGCTCGTTCCCCGGGGCAGTGGTAGTTAGAGTCTATTGTGGATGTGATAATAAGGGATGGATAGTGGAGACTGGTTGAAGGAACACACACTCACGTTTCTGTAGTTTTCCAAAGCTTTACTGCAGATGTTGTAGCAGATTGTCCACAGAGTTTGTACTGGGGGCCAAGTTGCTCCCACCCTGTCCGGGTCCTCAGCTTCCTCGTGCTGCGCTGTGTGTGTGTGGCCCTGCGGCTGCTTCTAGCTGAGCTGCTGGCACTGTCTCTCTCTCCTTTCTGGTACCCCTTGACTAGGCAACTTGAGTCTTCTGTGCACTGCTGACCCCGCCGTGTTGCTTTGCACTGGTACAGTGTTGATCTAGAAACTCCACTATTCCTGGATTTACTGTGCTGTGTGTGTCAGTCACAGTCTCGGATCCGGTGTCCGTTCTGTGCACTCCTCTAGGGCGAGTGATGATGGCACTCAAGCTCCCAGATTTGTTTCTCTGTCTTTAGTTCTCCTCTCCTCAGACCCTGGCTAGGCCTGGAATCAGTGAGCAGACTGTAGGGAAGCCTGTCGCATTCCCTTTACACTACAGCCTCCCTCAGTTCTCCCAGGAACTGGACTCTTCACAGTACTGCTGCGTACTGAACTAACTTCTGACTGACTACTTCCTCTTGACCAGGAGTATATAAGGGAGCTGGTTTAGCTCCTCCTCCTGGCCCAGAGGTGCTAGTGTAGGTCACTGTGTTGTGGGGAGGGAACCCATGTAATGTTGCTGTGGCACGTTAACCCCTGGGGTGCCACATGAACCCTTTTGTTACCAGGACACTGGAGTCCGCAACTGCTGATAAGATATAGTAGCAAGAATAGTCCGGACAGATCAGGAGGATCCAGTCCCCCTGAAGTAACGAATAGAAGAATCCAAACTTGACCAAGTAAAGGGCGAGGGACCTAGCCGAGGATAGAAATCCCACAGAGAGGTCCTCATTGTCAGTTGTGGAACAGCACCCGGAGAGGGAGAAGTAGCGGCAGGTTCAGCTAAAGGCAGAGCTTACCCCAAAAAGACGCACACACTAACAGATGAGGCCTCACAACTCTCCAAGGTGAATGTCCCAAGCTGCACTGACACCTGGTTACCCTCCTGGACTGTGCATGTTACCAGACAACAGTAAAAAGGTACTGTGCCTGCTTCCCCGCTGCCGCCTGCAGAGTTCACAGCAGAACCGCTACTACTACTCCCCTCATCCGCCCCGCAGCCCTGAGGAAAAGCTCCACCTATGGGGAGCTGTACTACTCTGAGCTGCACCTCCATCACCTCAGCGGCCGGCCGCAGCGCTGGTATCCAAATTACCAGGTACCACAGGTGGCGTCACGATACCATTCTTTCCTTCATCATCATCACCTCCATCCCCTACCACTGAGGGTCCAGGGCACGGAACCGGGAACCGACCAGCCGTGATTCCCCCATCGAAGCAACCGCCTATCCTGGTATCCGTGCATCCCTTAACCTGTTGACCGACTCATTTCCATCTTGCCGTCCTCTTCCGTGTGTGGATTTTCCTTTGTGGATTTTCTTTCTGTTCGATGCTGTGACATGGAGTAGGGTGAAATCTGCAGCCAGATCCTCAAGTGACATATGCGCATGCATTGTGGTAGATTTCTGAAGTTGAAATATTCTTCAACATGTGAACAGGGCCTTACAGTAAGATATTTTGGATTGGCATTACAAAGATGATAGCGGCCTCTACACAAATGGACAGGTGACATGATTTGACATTAGACTAGACTTGTGCTGTGGGCAGAGGGCACAGTCCCCTCCAGACGCACTAATTTTTTGCATTTAGCTGGATTTATTTCTCAGTGGACAGTGCTGACAGGTACAGCCTCAACCTTGTGCTGACAGGGCAGAGCATCCACCGCAGGCTGACATGTAAGAGCCTCTGTGGCGCCCCAGGGTTCGGTTGTCACAGATACACCTGGGGCAGAGAAAAATCTCCACATCAGGTAAGCCCGCAAACAACACCTTCCACTCCAAACCTGAAGAGGGAGCTCTACCAGCCGAGTTCAAGCAAGGTCCCCTATAAAATTCAGGCATGGAGGCGGAGTCAGCAGTTCAGTTCCTGAGAGGACTGTGAAGACATCCTGGTGATGGAGCTGTGCTAAGCCCGTAGAAATGAGAGCCGTTAGCCGGGTGTGGAGATCCCGAACTGCTTCCAGACCACCCGGGCTTGTAACATCAGAGATGGTACCCTGGACTATACCAGCAACATCAGTAAGGGTACGGAAACATCAACCCTCTGTGTGACTGTTATTGCGGCCCCTGATCCTGCTCCCTTCATAGACTTTCCAGCAACTGATAGCTTCTACCACTGCCCCGGGGATCCCGCCCCACCTACGTAAGCATCTGGCTGCCCTACCATCACCCCGGAGGTCTGACCCGCAGCTCTAGTAACCAAACCAGAACCGTAGGTGGCGTCACAAACTACTTTTATTTTTATTATTTCTAGCGACCACCAGGGCCACGGGATCGGGCACAGACCCCTGTGACATCCCCTGTGAATCACACCCAGAACTGAGTACCCCACAGCCCTGGGGTGGGTCACCTCCACCTCAGGCTGACAGGGGAGAGCCTCCACCTCAGGATACAGGGAGAGCCTTAACTCAGGCTGACAGGGAGAGCCTCCACCTCAGGATGACAGGGGAGAGCCTCCACCTCAGGCTGACAGGGGAGAGCCTCCACCTCAGGCTACAGGGAAGCCTCCACTCGGGCTACAGGGGAGAGCCTCCACCTCAGGCTGACAGGGGAGAGCCTCCACCTCAGGCTGACAGGGGAGAGCCTCCACCTCAGGCTGACAGGGGAGAGCCTCCACCTCAGGCTGACAGGGGAGAGCCTCCACCTCAGGATGACAGGGGAGAGCCTCCACCTCAGGATGGCAGGGAGAGCCTCCACCTCAGGATGGCAGGGAGAGCCTCCACCTCAGGCTGGCAGGGGGAGCCTCCACCTCAGTGCTGACAGGGAAGAGCCTCCACTCAGGCTGACAGGGGAGAGCCTCCACCTCATGCTGACAGGGGAGAGCCTCCACCTCTGCTGACAGGGGAGAGCCTCCACCTCAGGCTGGCAAGGGGGAGCCTCCACCTCAGGATGACAGGGGAGAGCCTCCACCTCAGGCTGGCAGGGGGGAGCCTCCACCTCAGGCTGACAGGTGAGAGCCTCCACCTCAGGCTGACAGGGTGAGAGCCTCCACCTCAGGCTGACAGGGGAGAGCCTCCACCTCTGCTGACAGGGAGAGCCTCCATCTCAGCTGACAGGGAAGAGCCTCCACCTCATGCTGACAGGGGAGAGCCTCCACCTCAGCTGGCAGGGGGAGCCTCCACCTCAGGCTGACAGGTGAGAGCCTCCACCTCATGCTGACAGGGAGAGCCTCACCTGGACAGGAGAGCCTCCACTCAGGCTGACAGGGAGAGCCTCCACCTCAGCTGACAGGGGAGAGCCTCCACCTCAGGCTGACAGGGGGAGGCCTCCATCTCAGGCTGACAGGGGAGAGCCTCCATCTCAGGCTGACAGGGGAGAGCCTCCACCTCAGGCTGACAGGGAAGAGCCTCCACCTCAGGCTGACAGGGAGAGCCTCCACCTCAGGCTGACAGGGGAGAGCCTCCACCTCAGGATGACAGGGGAGAGCCTCCACCTCAGGCTGACAGGGGGAGCCTCCACTCAGGCTGACAGTTGAGAGCCTCCACCTCATGCTGACAGGGGAGAGCCTCCACCTCTGCTGACAGGGAAGAGCCTCCATCTCAGGCTGACAGGGAAGAGCCTCCACCTCATGGCTGACAGGGGAGAGCCTCCACCTCAGGCTGCAGGGGAGAGCCTCCACCTCAGGCTGACAGGGGAGAGCCTCCACCTCAGCTGACAGGGGGAGCCTCCACCTCAGGCTGACAGGGAGGGAGCCTCCACCTCAGGCTGACAGGGGGAGCCTCCACCTCAGGCTGACAGGGGGGAGCCTCCACCTCAGGCTGACAGGGGGAGCCTCCACCTCAGGCTGACAGGGGGAGCCTCCACCTCAGGCTGACAGGGGGAGCCTCCACCTCAGGCTGGCAGGGGAGAGCCTCCACCTCATGCTGACAGGGGAGAGCCTCCACCTCTGCTGACAGGGAAGAGCCTCCATCTCAGGCTGACAGGGAAGAGCCTCCACCTCATGCTGACAGGGGAGAGCCTCCACCTCAGGCTGGCAGGGGGGAGCCTCCACCTCAGGCTGACAGGTGAGAGCCTCCACCTCATGCTGACAGGGGAGAGCCTCCACCTCAGGCTGACAGGGAGAGCCTCCACTCAGGCTGACAGGGAGAGCCTCCACCTCAGGCTGACAGGGGAGAGCCTCCACCTCAGGCTGACAGGGGAGAGCCTCCACCTCAGGCTGACAGGGGAGAGCCTCCACCTCAGGCTGACAGGGGAGAGCCTCCACCTCAGGCTGACAGGGGAGAGCCTCCACCTCTGCTGACAGGGAAGAGCCTCCATCTCAGGCTGACATGTCACTGTACTGCCAGCATCTCTACATTTGTGTAAATGGTTATGTAAACGAGTCAGCAGTGAAACAGTTAAGCCTGCAGGGAGCCTCAGAATATAGATCCGCAGCTCTGCTCTCCCAAGCCATAACACGCTGGGTGTGTGAATGTGAGATTCATCCGCAGGGTTGCTAAGGGTGAAACTTTTCCCCTGACTTCCTTCACTTTGGGCCAGGAGGAGGGAGGCTGCAGGATCCGGCGCTCTCGGAGAACTCCCCCCTTCCCGAAAAACCCACCCAGTAAAATACACAAGGGGACCCAGAAAGACTGAGCGTCGTCCTGCTCCTCCTCTGCTCCAAACCGGCGGATTCTGACTACAACTACTGACCAAGTAAGGAGTCCAGCACAGCTGTCACGATATAGAGGCGATAGGCCCGGACCCTGCTGTAGTGGGGGATAGACTGGGCACCGGGAGACGCTGTCCCCTGTGAATGCTGTGTATATGGAAGTCTCGGCCACCAGCTGTTACCGTACTGTGATATCAGGGCCCCCTCTTTCTGCTTCTAGGGCTCTTGGGCCCCCTCTTCTGGTGCTGGGACTTAGCCCCCCCCCCCTTACTGGGGCTCTTGGGCCCCCTCTTCTAGTGCTGGGACTTAGGGCCCCCCCCCCTTACTGGGGCTCTTGGGCCCCCTCTTCTGGTGCTGGGACTTAGGGGACCCCCCTTACTGGGGCTCTTGGGCCCCCTCTTTTGATACTGCTCCCACCCTCCTTTCTGGTGCTGGGACTCATGGGCAGCCCTTTATAGGGGCCCAGGGCCCCCTTCTGATGCTGGAGCCCCCCCCCCTTCCTTTTCTAGTCCTGGGACTCGGGGTGAGGGGGACCCTTCTGATGCTGGAGCCCCCCCCCCCCCCCCTCCTTTTCTAGTCCTGGGGCTCAGGGTCCCCCTTACTGGGGCTCTGCCCCCCCCTCCTTTCTGTGCTCAGGCTGGTGACAGGCAGCAGGGGTCTCTGGAATAGTAATGCTGTGTTCTGGCCTAACACCTGATTCTTCTGTTTCCTGAAGGGATCAGCTTATCCTCTACTTATCTCTCAGTATTGGGGCCCCTTGACGTAGGGGCCACCAGCAATTCTGTACAGCCAGAAGCTCACTCTAAATGTAGACCTTGTATTAGCCTAGATTTTCCCAGTCAATCTAATATGGCTGCCATAGAGGAGCATTTGCCTGATAAAGGCCTGGGCTGCTGGTGTTATCATTTATAATAGCATTTCCCCTCATTCTCAGACCCTGTAGTGTTCGGCTCAGGTCATCTAATGCATTGTACACCTTCCTGTAAACCGTATAAACCTGTAGTATTTTCCATGATTAGGGATTAGATTTGTTGTCTTTATTTTTAGTTCAGGTTTTCCCTTGTATATGAAGCATTTATCTATGTTTCCCCTCTGTCATGAATTGCTGTGAGCTGGCAGGGAGAGGCAGACATTTTCTCAGCTCTACAAGCCTTCAGACATTGCACAACCTCAGTCAGGAGCCTTCTCATCCCACTGACAGCCTCAGCTTTGTCATGGACCTACAAACTGGGGCCATTTACACAGGATTGACCGTAGTTCTAGAGGTTTTCATCGTCCGGAAGACGCCACTTATAATGGAGGTCCTGTGTAAAAGATGTGGATGGTTTGCTAAATTCTTCTTCTATTCACATTTTCTGGCACCTACAAGTGCAGCACAATCAAATGGGTCTGAGTGTAGGAATACAGATCAGAGTACAAGGTTATTGGCCTCCTCCCTGTCACCTTGTTTAATGTGTAAACAGCCATTTAATGTCAGCTGCTCCAGCCCTTTAAACATGCAGCACAGAGACCTGTGATTGGCTCTGCTCCTACACACCCGCCTGACAGGCCATCTACAAGGGTTTCTTGTTGTTTTAACTCTTCATGACAAAATCCTCTTAATCCGCCTTAAAAGAGGGGGAAAAAAAGAGGGGGGTGGTCAAGATGGCCATTAGATCGCAATGTAAAAACTGATCTCACCTTTTATATGCAAAGCCGGAATTATTGTAGAATAATCATTCGTCATGTCTACTCATTCTCCCCTTCATTATTTAGCTTTAATCAGCGCAACCAATTTTCAAAGAAATATTGCATAAGACAAGTAATCTTATTCTGATTTCTGAGAAGCAATGAAAGAATAGATATATCTATTTTCATTACTTGTAAGAAATCATAGCATCAAAATGTGTACTGATATTTGTTTGTAGAATAAGAATATTCAGCTCACCAATTATGGTGATGGTATTATCATGATACCAGCTCGGCACAGCAAGGACTCGGCCTCAGAAAAGGAAATATCCAGCGAGCAAAGAAGACGGGTAAGGAATTTCAAAGGCTTCATGCTTTTATATTAGAAAAATTCCAAGTGCATGGGCGAAACGGAATAACACCAGCCCAAAAATGACCCCTGTCTGCAATCAAAAACTCAATGTGTTTTTGCAATGCCTTATTCATGGTATGTTGTTTTGCCCATTTAATTGGAATTTTTTGGTCTTTTATGCTCGCTGGATATTTCTTTTACTGATTTGTATGGGAATTATAGCCAGTGTTAGGGCTTGTTCACATGCTGCACTTTGTAGGGGGAAAAAATAAGTGTTTACCAGCAGCAGCCAAGGAAATGAGATCTCTGAAAATTTGCACACACTGCTTATATTTTTACCTTTGTGGGTTTGAGTCATCCAAGTGTGTGTGTGTGTGTGTGTGTGTGTGTGTTTACCCCATCCATTTGAAGGGGGCAGGGGGGTTCTGAAAAACCCCCATGAATGTGTGTATTTTACGCACTTTAGCTTTTCCTGCCAACACAAGTGTTTTCAGCAGATGTATCTGAAGGAAAAACAAATCGTGCACAATCCCTTACTACTCGCTCCGACTACTTTTTTTTTTTTTAACCTTTAACAAAAAAAAAAAAAACCACACCCAGCCTTCTATTGAGTGCCATTTCCTATCGGACTACCCCAGTCCCTATGTGCGGCACTTGTGGCGAATTTAAAAACCACTACTAGAAGCAGTTTTTGTCGGTTGTTGCATAGGCCGGATCGCGGCAAAACCGCAAGTACTGCACCTGTCCGCAAGTCCCGTAGGGAATGCATTAATCAAACGCAGTCTTGCCGCAAATGTTGCAGCTTCTGGCAGATCAGGCAAAACTGCCTGATCTGCCACAAATGCTGAGACCCGCTGATGTTAAAGCAGCCTAATCACAAAATGGGATAAATTGAGTTCAGTGTGTCATCCTCTAATTCTGTCCTTAATTCTTAGGGCTGCTTTACACACACCAACTTCTGTGTCCAACTGCTGAACAGATCTCTGGTTGCAGTGAAATCATGGACACATTGTTACATTTGTACAAGCCACAAATAGACAATGTGTCCATGATTTCACTGCAACCAGAGATCTGTTCAGCAGTTGGACACAGAAGTTGGTGTGTGTAAAGCGGCCCTTACCCTTCTGGAGTACGATGCACCCAGATCCTTACGAGGATTACTTCTCTCACTGAATTTGGGGCATCTCTCAGCAGCCCATGTGCCACTATCATAGAAGTTTATATGCTCCACACTTGAACAAACAGTATAATTTATACCACTTCTGAGGTGTAGATTAGTGACTCTCTCGTCTTTTCTAAGTTATATACTTTTCATTATGCGCCAACCCACTCTCTTCTAAAACAGTTGGCAGAACTGGCATAAAAATGCAAAATAATTAAAACTTTTTAACTCCAGAGGCTGACAAAATGCTGGATGGATCAACATTGTTATTGTTGTGAATTCCTGTTGTAAGGCTACTTTCACATTTGCGATCCCCTCCGCAGCGTTCTGCGGAGGGGAGCCGCAATGTGACCGCAGCACCGCAAGCCCCTATCTGTATAATGGGAGCGCACGGTGTTGCGCTTGACTGCATATGACAGTGCGCACCCATTCACTGCCATATGTGATCTGTGCGCAGGCGGGTGCCTGCGCACAAATCACCCAGTCTCTTCTGCACCAGAAATGCAACATGTTGCGTTCGTGGTGCGGACAAGACTGGGTGGTTTGTGCGCAGGCGTCCGCATGCGCACGAATCACATGTGGCAGTGAATGGGTGCGCACGGTCATGCGCTGTCAAGCGCAGCACCATGCACTCCAATTATAAAGATAGAGGCTTGCGGTGCTGCGGTCATATGGCGGCTCCCCTCCGCATAACGCTGCGGAGGGGAACACAAATGTGAAGGCACCCTTAGAGAGAGAAACTAAGGGGCTGTCCAGGTTTTGGATGAGTCTGCTGTCTGACTGGTGATTTGAGTCCGTACAGCGCAAGCACCGCACGCTGTCAGGATTCTCCAGTGGTACTGTAAAGTCTAGCCGGTATTTGCATACATGCAATCACATGCCAACTAGACGTACTTGGCTCAGCACGTGTAGTCCAAATATAGCCGGACGTCTGACAGTTTATATACTTGGATTCACGTGGCCTGCTTTGCCCACAACCACTGAGAATCCTAACAACATGCAGTGTGTGCTTGTAAGGCTGGCTTCACATTGCGGGTCACATCCGACCCGAGGCTGTGCGTGTAAACCGGACAGCCCCGGACCGGATTTTGGCCCTATAGTATACTATGGGGCCGGATAGAAGCCGGATGGCAGCTCTCTGCCATCCGGTTTCTATCTATCCAGGAGAATCCAGTATTCTCTCACGGACACAAACGTTGCTTGCAACGTTTTTGTGTCCAAGAGAAGAATATCTCCTCTAATTGCCTATTCCTGGATTCCTCCCAGATCCGGGGCAATCCGGCGCTCCCTAACATTGGAGTCTATTGGTCCGGATTGCATCGGTCTGGGAGGATCCAGGAACCGGACACCTGCGGCTGCACGCCGCAGTTGTTTCAGGACCGCAGCTAGCTCTCTGCCAGCCGCAGTCCTGATTCATCAGTGGCGGCAGCTGCGTGCAGGTGCACACCGGACCGGAGGGCATATTAGCCCTCTGGTTCTGTGTGCTGATCCGATCCGGGGCTGTCAGGTTCACCCTGACAGCCTCGGATCGGATCTGACCCGCAATGTGAAGCCAGCCTAATGGTGGGTTTACACACACCAATCATTGTATCCAATCTCTGAACCAATCTCTGGTTGCAGTGAAATCATGGACAGATTGCTCCATGTTGTACACAGCCACAAAATGGAACTATGTGTCCATGATTTCACTGCAACCAGAGATTGGTTCAGAGATTGGATACAATGATTGGTGTGTGTAAACCCACCATTAGGCTTCCCAAGTCTGCAGTCACTTTCATAGCAAACCTAGACAACCCCTTTTTAAAGGGATTTTCCCACAAACAGTTGATTGTAATCAATAGATCTTCAAATAATTTCCACAAGTGATGTATTAAACAAGAAAAATAGTTATAAAATATAGTTGAGTACAGTAGTTCAATGCAGAATTTGCTAAATATTATGAATTATGTTCATCTAAATATCTTGATTATTGTATCATAATAATGATTAAAGCCCAATGTTCACATTGTAGTACAATAAATGTATCACTTAAACATGAGCCATTTTGACTCCCTCATACATGAGGGAAATTGAGTAGTTGAAGGTTTGGCTTACTGTCTACACAGCACTGCTGGTCTGTACTGTATAATGGATGTGTCTGACTGTACCCTAGGGACATTGTCTGATTATACCACGTCTCCTGGGCCGGAATCGAAGTTAAAAAAAACTACGAAGACAGGACAGCACGGGGATTAGGCTGGCTTCATACTGCAGGATTTTCACTGATCAGTGTCCATCCAGTTTGTTTGCCAAAACCCGGAGTGTCTCCAAAACTCAGAACAGGTGTCAATCTTTCACTTATAGTTTTTCTCTGCAATTTCCTTTCCTGGTTCCTCTCCTGGTTTTGGCACCCAAACACTGATGGACACTGATCAGGGAAAAACTGCAGTGTGAAGCCAGCCTTAGGGTGGCTTCAGACACTTGCATTTGTGTCCGCTGCGTCTTGCGGCGGGCCAACGCAAGCTGAGCTCAAGCACCGCCCATCCCTATGTTTATCATGGGCACGCACGGTAATGGGGATGGGCGGTGCTTGCGTTCGCCCACCGCAAGACGCTGCGGAGATGTCCAAGTCTGAAGCCACCCTTTTATACATTCTTTTTGTGAGGTAAAACCTTTTCCTGTCTGCTTTTATAAAAGTGTCTTTCTCAAAAAAAGATTTTGTGATCCTGTGCCATAAAATATTCCTATATGTTCTTCCTGGCCCAGCACAGGAACATTTTTTTTTTTTTTTTCTTAAACAAACATCCAATTGTGGAAATTATTATTGTTCCAAGATCTGTTGACTTAAAAATCAACTTTAAAATTAAAGGAAAACACCTTTTAAGCTCTGCCACAACAGACTGGATGCTCTGACTATAATCTAATAATTACGCACTTATATAGCACCAGGTCTGGGGAACTAGCTATTCTCCTCATGGAGAGAAATCTGCCTGCCGACATAAGGAGACAGATAAGCTGATAAGGAGACTTAGGGCATGTGCACACTGGCCGGCGGGTTGGTCGGCGGGCTGGGCGGACCCGCCAGGAAGCTCCGGAGCCGTCCACCGGCATCCTGGTGGGTATGTGCGGCGGGTGCCAGGCGGGTGGCCAGCGGGTTAGCGCCGGCGGTGTTGCGGCGGCTGGAAGCAGTACATGATTCTGCTTGCAGCCGCTGCAGAACCGGCCGGTTTATAGAACATGCTCATTCGTTGCTAACCCGCTGAGGTTAGTTGAATCTATGATGAGCAGATCACATCAGTGCTCTGTGGTCATGGCCAGGAGCTTCACAAATCTCCTGAGCCAGGTTCTTTGGCGTGGTGTCATCTATACAGTGTTCTGGTGATGTCTCACCAGTGCCGCTAATAATAACCTGAGCCTGGGATACTGGAAGGTAAGGGCAGCTTCACACCACGGTTTTGCTGACCTGGGGCTGTCCGGTGTGAACCAGACAGCCCCGGATCAGATTTCGGCCCCATAGTATTCCTATGGGCCCGGATGGCAGTTATTTGCCATCCGGTTTCCATCCGTTCGGGAGGATGTGGGAGAATTCAGATTTATTTTCTCTCCCAGACACAACGCAGCTTGCAGCGTTTGTGTCCAGGGCAAAACTTTGCACAAATCAGATCCGACATATCTGTCCGGCTCCCGGACACCCGGTGCTGAGGCTCAGTACCGACCAGTGCTGAACTTCAGCACCATTGAGAGCTCGCCGCTGAGATTTGAGGATTTTGAAATTTCAGGAGAGACAGCTCCTGAACCCTGCGATGTGCTTATTCTGGCAGAAAACAGGGCCGGAGGGCAAATATGCGTATTTGCCCTCCGGTTCTGTTCTATTCGGGCCCATACCCCATATTTTAAAATGCATAGATTGCATTTAACATTTTCCAGCCACCTGTGGGTGACTCCCAAATCTGTTCGGCTATACAGCTGAACTCGTGAATATAATCCTTCACCAAGATTTTCTTTTTTTTCTGAAATTCTGTAGCCATACCTGCAAGTCAATAGAAACTGATTGAATGAAAAGTGTATGTGGGCCTATTTGGGATCTATGCCTCCTTTTTTTTTTTTTTTTTTTTCTTCCTTGATTTTGCTCATAGGGTGGCTTCACACTGGCGTTTGTGTCTGCATGCTGATGGCATGCAGACACAAACGCTGTCAAAACCAGTGTCTTATGATGTGTCCGCAGCGGATAATGTCCGCCTGCGGACACATCACTAGGGAGCCCGGCAGCCAATCGGCGTTGTCCGGGGGCGGGCCGGAG
The DNA here is from genome assembly GCA_033576535.1 of Allobates femoralis. Classification (NCBI taxonomy): domain Eukaryota; kingdom Metazoa; phylum Chordata; class Amphibia; order Anura; family Aromobatidae; genus Allobates; species Allobates femoralis. The sequence goes on from JARQOC010000007.1 coordinate 39,550,006, forward strand.
GAGGAGTTCAGCGCCGGAGATCTCCTCCTCCCGGCCGCCGGTAAGCTCCGGGACATGTCGGCGGGGAGTACAGCTGATCTGACAGCTGTTTGAATCTTCCCGCGCCGACACCGAGAGGAGATGTCGGCGCGGGAAGATTCAAACAGCTGTCACATCAGCTGTACTCCCCGCCGACAGGTCCCAGTGCTTACCGGCGGCGGGGAGGAGGAGGACAGCAGTGGCTCAGCTGATCTCCCGGTGGCCGTCGGTGAGCTCCTGTGACATCACCGGCGGCCACCGGGAGATTTTTCAATGGGTCCGCAGCGTTCTCCCGCGCTGTCAAGCGCTGAACACTGCGGACCCATTGAAGACAATGCATGTTTTGTGCGCTTGGGGACGCTTGCCGATTTTCCAAGCTCCCTGAGCGCACAAAAAATGCAACATGCTGCGTCCCGGGCGCGGATGCTGGACACCGGAAGGAGCAGATATCGTCCGCATCCGCACCCGAACGCAGCAAACGCGGGCACTATGCGTTCCTATGTTAAACATAGGAACCGCAGTGCGCATGCGTTTGACTGCGTATGGGAACGCAGCATACGCTGCTTTCCCATACGCAAATGTGAAGGCACCCTTAGTGAAGCTTGATGATGCATGTTAAAGGGTATATCTGGGATGTTGCAAAAAAAACAAACTATGCAGCTACAATACGTGTACTAAAAGCGCAAAAAAAGCAGTGTGTGAATGTAGCAAAGGCTCAGATGCGTTTTTCAGGTTCCAGTAGGGGAAAAAAATGACAAGTGAGGGCAAGTTTTCATGAAATCGCATCAACTTTGCTTGAGCAGTTTTAGACTCCTGTGAGCTCAAACGGTAATAATACAGACATATTAGAAAAAAAAGTCTATACACAAAACCTGGAATGTGGAAAAAAATATGTTCTACTCCCATTCATGTCTAGTGTGACCTGATCTACTGCCTAATGAACATTAAGCCTCGTCTTCTAAATATGAGGGAAAACAAGAATGTTCCATGTATTATGTAATTTAAATTTGAAAATGTTGCTGTTATTTAACCAAACCGAATCCAGCAGCAAAAAAAGCACATTTAGTTCCTATGATCATGTAGCTGGAAGAAAGCCAGTCTCCTAATCCAGCCTGAAATAGTCTTTGTTTTGCCATGTCTGTTACACCCTGCACAGGACAAGCAGAGTTGTCTGTTGCCTCCCTGCACACTCCTGTAATATGCATAGAAGGGTATAAAGGCCACTTTACACACACCAATTTATCTGTCCAACTTCTGAACAACTTACTGGTTGCAGTGAAATCATGGACACATTGTTCCATTTTGTGGCTGTGTACAATGGAGCAATGTGTCCATGATTTCACTGCAACCAGTAAGTTGTTCAGAAGTTGGACAGATAAGTTGGTGTGTGTAAAGTGGCCATAAGCCGTACATGCATTTTTAGTTGCTGTTTAAAAGATGTACTGTAGCTATACTCTGCTGTAGTCAGTTCTTCTTGTAGAATAGTTCCCCAAGGGAATTCAGCCTTTCACAAACCCCCACCTGACCGTGCGGTTAGCCAATATTTCCACCATGAGGATTTGGTGAATTGTTGACGTAGCAGTTCGTTACGTCTTGGGCTGGTTTCCCACTGCAGTTTTTTTTCCCTGATCAGGTTTGTGCCAAAAGCAGGAGTGTCTCCAAAACTCAGCACAGGTATCAGTCTTTCAATTAGTTTTTCTCTGCAAGTTCTCTCTTGGTTCGGCTGCTTTCACATTGGAAATTTTTTTAAATTTACCTTAAGGATCCGTGGCTGTCTGTTGTAAAATGGCCAGCCATGGATCCCATCTGGGCCCTCATGTATGCCCATAGGCATCGAATTTGCCCTTAAAATGGCATCCAAAGTGTGTGTGTGTGTGTGTGTGTGGTGTGTGTGTGTGTGTGTGTTTTCTGCTCCAATTTTGGGCACAGCGGACCGAATCGGATCCGACATGATCCGCGTCCATTAACATGGGGCCTATGGAGTGCGGGTCCAAGAAAACGGCTATAGTTTCTCGGACCTGATTTTAGTGTACCGAGCATGCTGAGTACACTAAAACTGCTCCTAACCGTCTAATTTAACTTCCGCAATGTGTATACATACATTGCGGAAGTGAAATTAAGTGAAAGCAAGGGTTAAAAATGAAAAACGTGTTCTCACCTTTCCAGCGATTTTCCCTGACTCCTCTATCAAGCTCCCGATGGTTATAGGACCTGGTGTTGCATGGCAACCTGATCAGCTGATCGGGTCACATGACCAATGACCCTGATTGGGTAACCCCTCCTTGCCAGGTCCTGTAATCATCGGGAGCTTGATGGAGGCATTGGGGGATCGCTGGAAAGGTGAATACAAACTTTATTTTTAACCCTTGCTTTTACTTTATATACATTGCAGAAGTGAAAGTACCCCGCTTGCCTCTTGTCAGCTGTTTCTGTGTCCGGACCTGTGAAAATCACGGCCCCGGACACAAATAGCACCAGGAAGCACACTTCCGATGCGATCCTTTCCTGTTCGTGGGGTCCTGCAAAAAGTAGGATCCCACGGACAGGAAAAAATTGCAATGTGAAAGCACCCTTCCTCTCCTGGTTTTGGCACACAAACCTGATTGAACATCAACAGGGAACAAACTGCAGTGTGAAACCACCCTTAGCTAAATTACCTGCATTTGATGCTGCAGGTTTTTTTTTTTGTGGCTGGGGGGAATGGTTTATGGCAAGTGTTAAAGAGGACCTGTCACCAAACCAGGCATGGTGATCTAATTACAGCACTGGATGCAGCATGTCTGCTGCATCCAGGCAAGGGGTCCCCCAGCACTTGAGCAGCCCTGTACCTCGAGATAATACACATAGAAAACGTACATTCTGCAGCCTGAAAGGAGGTGGCTTGTGGCTGTGTTTTTTTTTTTTTTTTTTTTTTTTTTTTTTCCCCCTTTCTTTGCGGGGCTAAACGGCAAGGTCTCAGAGGGGGGTGGGTTGGGGGGGGAAACTCTGTTTAATGCTGCAGAAGAGGGAGAGAATGATTGGCAACGGTGGGCGGATTAAACATGCAGGGGGTGTGTATCTGCCGTTCGGCTCCAGCCACAAGCCACCTCCTTTCCGGCTGCAGGATGTAAGTTTTCTAATGGGGCCGTCACACGCGTCGATATCGCATGCACGATCACTGCTGCACGTGACGTTGCAGCGATATTGATGCGTGTGACAGGGCACATCAACCAGCGATAAATCGCTGGTTGATGATCGCCAGGCTTTAGAACCTGTTCTAAAACCTGATGGTCGCCCTGGTGGACACGCAGCATCGCTGCGTGTGACACCGGGAGATGCGATCAGCCAGCTCCCAGCGCCTCTCAGGAAGCACTGGGAGCTGGTATCCAGGGTAAACTGCGGGTAACTAGGCAGCGCGCACTGCCTAGTTACCCGTAGTTTACCCTGGATACCAGCCTGCAGACATCATGGAAACGATCTAGAAATCAGTTCCGTGATGTCGCTGGTAAAATGGTCGCTGGTGAGTCTGCCTGTGACAGCTCACCAGCGATCATTTGTCAATGTCGTCAGCGATCAGATTGCTGACGACATTGATGCGCTGACTGCCCCATTAGTGTATTATCTCAGGGTACAGGGCTGCTCAAGTGCTGGGGGACCCCTTACCTGAATGCTGCAGACATGCTGCATCCAGAGCTGTAATTAGATCACCATGTCTGGTTTGGTGACAGGTCCTTTTTAAGTAAATCTTAGTTTTTCATACTACGTTTTAAGAGAATGTCACCAGATCTTTCCCATTTAAAGCGTGTCCACCACCAGTGAGCCCTTGTATACAGCATTCTAGAATTTGTATACAAGTCTATAAATAAATACTGTAGCTTTTATACACTCCTATAGGGTGGTCCAGTCCAATGGGTGCCTCCTCTCTGCTTGCTGTTGCTGTCCTTTTTCTCTGCTTTGTGCGAAAGATGCATCCTACATCATCCACACACACTGTCCTCCATGAGGGCAGAGCAAAGTACTGTAGTGTACAGGTGTGGGGAAAGGTGAAAGAATGCATGCCCTCTACAGTACTTTGGTCTGCCCTCGAAAGGACCGAGAAGTGCGCAGGAGCGCAATATGGGGGATGACAAAGTGGATGATGCAAGATGCGTCCTCCGCGAAGGAGGACTGTGATCGCAAGCAGAGGGGAGGTGCCAAATTAAAACCAGTGACACCCATTGGACTGGACCACCCTGTAGCTGAAGTATAGTAAAAAAAGAAAAACTGAACAGCACAAATACTTTACGGCTTTTGGTGCAAACAGTTCTGAAACAGAGTCCAGCTATATGATGAATCCAGAAAAAACAAGTCAGGCAGCACTCAAATTATAGTAGAGAAAAGGCATTAATGAGCCTATAAAAGTTGCACTTTTACAGGCTCATTAAGGCTGCCTTCACATTTGCGGACCCCTCTGCAGCGTTCTGCGGAGGGGATCCGCAATGTGACCGCAGCACCGCAAGCCCCTAGCTTTATAATGGGAGCGCACGGTACTGTGCTTGACTGTGCATGACCGTGCGCACCCATTCACTCCAATATGTGATCTGTGCGCAGCCAGACGCCTGCACACATCACCCAGTCTTGTCCGCACCAGAAATGCACCATGTTGCGTTCGTGGTGCGGACGAGACTGGGTGATTTGTGCGCAGGCGTCCGGCTGCGCACAGATCACATATTGGAGTGAATGGGTGCACACGGTCAAGCGCAGCACCGTGCGCTCCCATGATAAAGATAGAGGCTTGCGGTGCTGCGGTCACATTGCTGATCCCCTCCGCAGAACGCTGCGGAGGGGTCCGCAAATGTGAAGGCAGCCTAAAGCCTTTTTTCTACTTTAATCTGAGTGCTGCCTGACTTTTTTTTTTTTTTTTTCTTTCTTTCAGTATACTAAAAGCTTTTTTTTTTTTTTTTTTTTTTTTACATTATACAGATCGGCCTGGGAACTTGTGTACGGTATCCTAATATGCTGTATATAAGGCTACGTTCACATGTGGCGTAATTCCTGCGTATTTGTGCAGTGGCGCTCGCACATATGGCGCAAAAACGTGCAACTGCGCTTTTTTCGACACTCCTTTTCTGAGCCCATTTTATAATGTGGCTTATGGGAAAAGCGTGCTGAAAAAGGCGCAAAAAGTTACATGTCTGTTCTTTTTGTGGACACACTTTTGCAGTGAAAGTGTATCTGCAAAAAGAACCACATACGGGTGTGTGAACGCATTTCAGCAACTGCCATAGCTTTTTGCTGGAATGCATTTCCAGATTTGTTTCACTACATTTATGCAAGCATAAAAATGCATGAATACACGGGAATTGCGCTATGTGTGAATGTAGCCTAAGTGCTTACTGGTGTGGCCACAACTTGTATGGGAAAAACCTGGTGACAGGATCATTTTAACGTCATGTGCGGATTACATGTCTTTTTTAGTACATTTCTGCAGCGGAAATGCAATTCTATAGGGAGAATTTACACACACCTTGACTGTACCCTGAAGAGACTGTGCGTGTGAATTCTTAAAAAATGCACCACAGGTCTGTTTACACAGCAAAAGTATCTTATCCGCAGTCAGACTCTGCATTAATGGCTGCTTCCCTCCATAACTGCTAATACTGATGCTCAGGAGATTTGTATTGGTGCAGGGCAGTTGGTTCCTGATGTATTTGTATCTTGTCATGAAAATATGAATATTGCTCATCACTCTAAGGGCCCTTTCACACTTGCAGTTTTGTCCTGATTTGGAAGATCAGGAAAAAACCTGATTCTTACAGGATTTATTTTTTTTGCCCATTCTGTTTAATGATTTCAGGAGAAAACATGAAGCAACAAGATTCTACCTGATAAAATTAGTGAATGGGCAAAATACTGTAATGGGGCTGTCCACAGCGTCAATATCGCGTGCACGATCACTGCTGCACGTGACATTGAGCATGTCACACGCGTCAATATCGCTGCAATCAACTAGCGATAAATCACTGGTTGATGGTCGCCAGGTTTTAGAACCTGTTCTAAAACCTGACGACGGTCGCCCGGTGCACACGCAGCATCGCTGCGTGTGACACCGGGAGACGCGATCAGCCAGCTCCCAGCGCCTCTCAGGAAGTTCTGGGAGCTGGTATCCAGGGTAAACTGCGGGTAACTAGGCAGCGCGCACTGCCTAGTTACCCGCAGTTTACCCTGGATACCAGCCTGCAGACATCGTGGAAACGATATAGAAATCATTTCCACGATGTCACTGGTAAAATGGTCGCTGGTGAGTCTGCCTTTGTGACAGCTCACCAGCGATCATCCGTCAATGATCAGATCACTGACGACATTGACGCGTGTGACGGCACCATAAAAATCGGGTTTTTCCTGATCTTCCAAATCGGGAAAAAAAAAACAGAAGTGTGAAAGGCCCCTAAGGCTGATTTCTGTCCGATTAAAAATAGGACAGCATCGGATCCGACTTGGCCCCTATGTTCTCCAATGGGGATCGGATCGGATGTGCACCTAATGGCATCCGATTTGCATCCAATCTGATTCTGTCCGTATTATTTTTTATTTTTTTTTTATTTTTTTGAGCCAAAATTGGAAACTGCTCTGATTTTGGTATCAGATTCAAAGATCGGATCACATTTTTGATCCGATTAAAATAATATGGGAGTCTATGGGGGATCGGATGGAAAAGATCCCACTCCCCTTCCTCCCCCGACAGATCTAAGTTTGTCACCGCATGGCTAGGTCTGGCAATTTCTTACTTTATTCCTTTTATTTTAATAAATGTGCATATATGTAAATTGTCTCTCATAATATCTTGCATATCTTTTTTATAAACGCTGCCACCTTTGGGAGTAAGGCTGCCTTCAGATTTGCAGATGCCTCTGCAGCGTTTTGCGGAGGCATCTGCATGCACACCGCAGCCCCTATGTTTATAATGGAGCGCACGGCGGTCTGTAGATGCTTGCAGACCGCCGTGCGCTCCCATTGTCCGCCATATGTGATCTGTGCGCAGGCGGATGCCTGCGTACAAATCACACACTCCCGCCTGCACCAGGGACGCGACATGTTGCGTCCCTGGTGCAGGCGAGAGTGTGTGATTTGTGTGCAGGCATCCGCCTGCGCACAGATCACATATGGCGGGCAATGGGGGCGCACGGCGGTCTGCAAGCATCTACAGACCGCCGTGCGCTCCATTATAAACATGGGGGCTGCGGTCTGCATGCAGATGCCTCTGCAAAACGCTGCGGAGGCATCTGCAATTCTGAAGGCAGCCTAAAATATAATTTACTAGTTTTGTTCTTGTTCTATGATGATCTGACACTCAACCCAGCTTTTACACGTTGCCAGAGCAGGTGACCGATCCACATTAAAGAAATCGGTGGTGGCAGCATAAAGTTTTGTATTTGTGGTATTGTGGGCCAGAGGGTGACTGGATCGAGGTGTATACATACGTTCCTGGCAGGAACTGGTGGTATATATACATCCTGTCACATCAGGTGTCGCATTATACAACATAAATTAGGTCAGCTGGGCTCCTTTCTTAGGCTACTTTCACATAACGATTTTTAGGGAGCCGATGCTGTCCGATATAAATCGGACAGCATCGGCTCCCTTCTGATGCCTGAAATCGGGTGCCAAATAGGCACCCGATTCCAGCATAAAATCGCTCCCTGCGGGGTGAAAAAAAGAAAAAAAAAGTTATTCTCACCTCTCCACGAGCCCCCGCCGTCTTCCGCCATCTTCTTGGTGGCTCCCGCAGGCTGCCGGTGTCAGCAGAGGGCTCCTCTGCCTTATAGGACCTGCGGTGATGTCAGTCACGTGACCGCAGGTTCACCATGGAAACCCGCGGTCACATGACTGTGACATCACCACAGGTCCTATAAGGCAGAGGAAGCCCTCTGCTGACTCCAGCAGCCTGCGGGAGCCACCGGGAGCCTCCAAGAAGATGGCGGAATACGGCGGGGGTTCGTGGAGAGGTGAGAATAACTTTTTTTTTTTTTTTTTTTTTTTAACCCTTGTGCTCCTAGTTGGGAGCAGTTTTACTGTACTGAGCATGCTCAGTACAGTAAAACAGGGTCCGAGGAGACATCAGATGTTTCCTCGGACCCTTCTCCATAGGGCCCCATGTTATAGGGATCGGACCTAATCGGATGTGCACTAAATGCCATCCGATTTGGTCCGATCCGATTTTTGCACCGATAATAAAATCGGACAGAATCGGATCGGACCAAATCGGATGGCATTTAGTGCACATCCGATTCGGTCTGATGCCCATAGGGCTGCATGGAGGCCAAATTCGGATCAGATGCTGTCCGATTTTGATCGGACAGCATCGGAAATGCAAAATCCGTAATGTGAAAGCAGCCCTATCCTCTGGCAATACAGAATTTGGCCAGCAGGCTAAGGGGGCGCCAGAGAGATGTCACAAACTTCGTCAGGAGCTGCAGATCTCCTATTACTATAAGGATCCTTATGAGATCTACCCCAGCACCTAACTTTTATACACCTTTGACAATTGTATGGCACTTATGAAAAGCACCTGAAGTACATGAACACTCCTTTTAATAAGCACTTGCTATGAATTTAGTCGCACCCATTGGTAACAAGTGTGGGAAATCAATTGTGCAGACATGCAAAATAGACCATAGAAACAATAGGACCCATTAGAGTAACTCTCAAAGTAGCGCTTGTATATGACCTTTACAACTAATAGCTTGGCTGAAATCCAGTAGGCCTTAAAATAACGCACTGCTTAGTCCTGTAAGGGTACCTTTACACGCCGCAACCGTGGGAGACATTTTTGGCAGCAATAATTCTCGCTGGAAGGATCGCCGCCAAATCGCCTCCTTATTGCGGCGTGTAAATAGGGAATTTCAAATATACAATAGTTGCACTCGACATAAACTTATTTCACAATAGAGAAAACTGAAAAATGAAAAAGTAGAGATACTTGGTATTATGGAAATGGCCAAATGATTATCGATTTGGCCATTTCCATAATACCAAGTATCTCTACTTTTTCATTTTTCAGTTTTCTCTATTGTGAAATAAGTCTGTCGAGTGCAACTATTGTATATTTGAAATAGAATTGTGTTTAGTTAGCACCTTCATAGACAGGAATGAGTGCAGCATTATAATGTGTATGTAAATAGGGAATTTGGCGGCGATATGTCGCCATGGTCGCCTGATTTCCGAGCAGTACTCGCAAATCAGGCGACCGTGGCGACATATCGCCACCAAATTCCCTATTTACACGCCGCAATAAGAAGGCGATTGGGTGGAAATGTGTCAGCGATATTTCCACGTCGCAATATCGCTGTCAACCATTCTCGCCGCGGTTGCGGCGTGTAAAGGTACCTTAATATGTAAAAATCCTTTGTCCTGAATTACAGCGGTCTCTACTGTGTTCCAGACTCTTGGAGCAGGTTATTCAGAGCTTCCATAGCGGAGCATCTCCCACAACTCTTAAGATCACTAAACGCAATGCGGAGTATCTGAAGTACCGTAAAGCAGTCTATGGGCAGAACAACTAAACAAATGTAATTCCCCATTTTGTTAGAGCATCGTTCTAATTTTGATCAGAATCATAAAATCATTGTTGTTCTTGTCTCCTGTCTCTACTCAATCCTGCAAATCCGCTGCCTCACATCCTGTCATTAGTTTATTGGCCCCCGCCATCTCCATAAAGGTAGCTGTTTGGTAAATTGGGATGCGATAGAATTTGTAGCATGGAGAATATGGACTTTGTGGTGGACCTGGGTTGTGATTTGTGTAGCACAGGCAGTTTATGCAGTTTAGAGGACACAGGCCTACATCGCCTTTACATCCCTTTGTACTGTAGCTACTTGGTTGGGGTCGGTGTGGGTATGTTAATGTAACAATAGGCTTCAAGCTCTTACCGCTGTTAACTGAAGCGGTTTTAGAAATTATTGCCCAGCTGCCTCCACAGCAAGTTGAGTTCTAGAATACAGAAGACTGAATATGTGCAGCTTTTGCTTAGTGAGCGGTACTGACTTTTGCTAGACAAATCCTTAATGATATACCGTATTTTTCGCTTTATAAGACGCACCTGATTATAAGACTCGCCCCCAAATATATACATACATCTCTATCTTTTTTTGCATTGTATAGTGCTTATTTCATATTTAAAAAAAAAAAAAATGGAAACTTAAAAGGTCATAATATTTTTTTTTCTTTTGTTACAGAGAATATGCATCTGGAGATTAAGGTCGCCCTAAATTTTATTATATCGTACCTATACAATAAGCTTCCAAGACGAAGAGCTGATCTGTTTGGTGAAGAACTGGAGAGGCTTTTAAAAGGCAAATATGAAGGACACTGGTACCCTGAAAAACCACTGAAAGGCTCTGGATATCGCTGTGTTCACATAGGCGAAACAGTGGATCCAGTGGTCGAGCAAGCTGCGCGCCGAAGTGGTCTTGATATAGATGATGTAAGGGCCAATGTACCAGAAGAACTGAGTGTTTGGATTGATCCATATGAAGTGTCTTACCAAATTGGGGAGAAGGGAACAGTAAAAGTGTTGTATTTGGAAGATGTGGAGAGCAGCACAGAGCTGGATAAAGAGATAAAGAGCAGCTTCAATCCTGAGGCTCAAGCATTCATCCCCATCACAAACCAAGAGGCTTCACTGTCAAACTCTCCATCTCCATCCTTTGGTCAGTCTCCAAGTCCAACTTTCATCTCTCGTGCCACTCAACCAATTACCTTTACTACTGCCACATTTGCCGCCACCAAATTTGGCTCCACTAAGATGAAGAAAGGAGGTCAACGCATGGCACGATCACCCACTAATAATCTTGCAAAGCACAAGGGTCTTTCTCTTTCAATGCACTCACTGAACTTCAGTCCAGCCCAGGGACCCCCATCCCAGCTTTCTCCAAACGCCAAGGAGTTTGTCTTCAGTGGCCCACCAGGGCTATTTTTTGAGGGGGATAGCCAGAACCTTCCAAGCCCTGGTCAGTTTGCTTCACCCTTTAGCACTGGGAGTAGCCTGTTTAATGAGAAATCTCCTTTTGTGGATGGATTAAACTTCAGCCTCCCCTATCCTAGCCAGCCATTCCAGCCCGTTGTCCTGGCTAATTGAGGTTGTTAAAGAAAATATTCATTCAAGATTTAAAAGTTGAAAATTTATATTTTCTGAAATAAAATACAAGTAGATATTACTGGGATACAAAGTACTTGGGTTGCATTGCTACTGGACACTTGTGAAGTTCTCACCTTTTTTTACATTAAAGATAAATATATGTGTAAAACATATATAATATAGAGATTATATGGATAACTAGTTTTTTAATTCCTTACAATTGGCTGCAGCAGAATAAACCTCGGTTATGAATTCTCCTCAGTATGCCCAAAAGAGAATGAGAAAATGACTGGTCTGCACAGTCATATCATAAGAACTGTGCCTGTGGCAGGACTGCCATGCTAGGAATATTACAACTTGAGTCTTTTATAGTTTCACCCTCTGCCACCTCTTCTCACATTTTATTTGAGTTCTATGTCATATATGTAATTTTTTTTTTTTTTTTTTAAGTGTAGCTGCCTTTGCTTGTCTAAAACCTCCTCATATTTCCTCATTTATTTTTCCACTCGCAATGGCCATACATTGGAATGCCAGATTTAAGTACTAAACACAATGCATCCTCTCTGCGTACATGTAGTTGGAACCTGCTGCATAATTTTTTTGCAAAAAAGTTCATAGCATGCTGTTCCAGATCTCTTTTGGAAAGCTTGCCCCCCAGAGGTGTGTAAACCTCCCCAGTCCCCCACCCCACACTTTTTTTTTTTTTTTTTTTTTCTCTTCTTCGTCCATATATTATGTATATAGAGGTTGTCCACTACTATCAAATTGATGACCTAGGCTGTGGTCTAACACCTGGCAACCCAACCGATCAGCTGTTGTCGGTACTGGCAGCAGATGGCCGGAGATGCTTATCTCCAGAGCTGCCTCGTATTCTGATGGTGGCCGGGTACTACGCATTCAGCCCCTGTTTAGATCAAACTGAGGAGAATGTGTACTACCTGGCTACACGGTAGATGAGGTAGCTTCAAAAGTGAGCGCGTCCTGCTGTCAGCACAGAGAACAGCTGATAGATGGGGGTCCTGGGTGTCAGACTCTTGCTGATCAGATCTTATGAACAAAGTCATCGATGTGAAAGTAGTGTACAACCTCTTTAAGGTTCTTTGAATGTATGTAATGGCATAATAGCAGTATTGAAGCCTTGATTAGTTTCTTGGTAGTATAAGTGCGGTTGAATAATGTGCTCCTCGGAATTGTGGTTCATTATGGACAAGGTTAAATAGAGCACTTGCACTACAGAAAGAAAATGCCAGTGAAGCCTTGACTCTGCCTTATAAAGGTACAGTGAATCCTCTTTGAAAGATTTCTAAAAGAAAATAAAACACCAAGGTAAATTTCAATTACTATATTCTATGTATATTGGCCCTCTTTATTGAGAACCACCCTTCAAAAAGACTATATTTTTCACTGCAATTTTGAGTGAATGTCAGAGGTTTCACTGTATTCCTAGTACAAATTGATCTCTAACTGGTTCCTGTAACTATAGATTTGTCATCCCTTGCCTCTCCCAGATCCGGAGAAGTCTCCACAAAGCAATGAAGACGCTAAATCGCACTTATGTTTCAAGCTGAATGTGTGTTATGACAAACAGTATTTACAAACAAGCTAATGACTCATTTACACTCTTCTGTAGGATTTGTTCTGGTTTAAAATACCATATTATGTTTTTTTTGTTTTTGTATAGAAGACTTATTTAACACTTTTTCATATAATATTCCTTGTTCAAAATAGGCCAGCTGAGCAAAATGATGGCATTGGGGAAAAGTAATATATAAACAAATTTTATAATATATCTATATTTTTAAGTGTTTATAATTGATTTTATTTATTTTATTTTTTAAGAGTTTTTTGGAATAAAACTAGCAAGAAAAAGTTATCAAATACTATATATTATAAAGTATAAATATTTACACTGTAGTTTGTGGTAACCTATCTATTTAATTTCTAATTGTTCTTGACAGTGTAGATTCACTGTTTTTCTTTCCCTCTCGCAGACTGAGCATCTTTGTTAGAATTTTTTAAATCAAAAACTGGAAGTCCTTTTTTTTTCTTTTTTTTTTTTTTTTTTTTCTTGTCACGTTCACACGTTCCTTTGTATAAAAGCAAATAGCACCGCTGCATCCCTGGCAGTCATTTTTCTTCTCTAGAGAAATTACTTAATTCAGGTCCAGTCTGAGTAAATCTGTTTCTTATAAAGCCCTGTCAATTTTAGTGCTTTAAGGTATTTTAAACAGGAACACTTGCCCCAATTCCCCCTCTGATTTTTTTTATTTATTTTTATATTTTTTTATTATATTCCATGTGTAAGTGCAATACATATGAATCGCCATCATGGCTGATCTCCAGCGCTTCTCCTGTTTTCTTCTTCTGACAGTCTAGATCACACTGAGGTTTGTGTGACCAGAAATCTGAGGCCAGTGTCACGCTGGCGTGTTTAGCATCCAATGTTTTACTGATGTGGGAGAATCTAATGCTATACCTGAATTACACTTGGCTCAAACCCCGCTGCGTGTGTGACGAGTGTCATTCATTGCTTTGCAATCCTCTCGCATGTGAGAATCGGAATCACAGGTGTGAAGATCAGATCACTGATCTAGATCAGTTGGGGTAATAGAGCACAGTGTGGACAGGCGAGAATTGGTCAATTGTTTTTTTTTTGCACTATACTACATACATGTTTGGGAAATTACAAAAAAAAAAAAAAAAAAAAAACTTGTTGTTTTCCCACAAGCTGCACAGACCTTATTGCAATACTTTGCAAATCAGTCGGTGTGTGTAATCCTACCATTATCCTTCAAAAATATAAGTACATATGCCCACTGATCCCTAATTAGGCTGTCATTCCACATATTTAGATCTAGAAAAACTGCGTACTGTAAATGTTTTGGGCCCTAAATTGTACAGCAAAATCAAGAACTTTGTATACACTTGTAAAATCTATCCCTTTCATAAGTGCATGAAGTGTATACAGAAAGGACTGATTGTATCACAATCGCCCTTATCAACATAAAGGGATTCCCACCAGGTATTTGCTACCCCGTCTGAGAGCAGCATGGTGTAGAGAAAGAGACCCTGATAAGTCGCTTAGGCTGCCTTCACACTTGCGTTTGTGTCTGCATGCGTATGGCATGCAGACGCAAACGCCGCACATACTTATGTGAACTCAGCGGAGAATCTCTGCATGTGTTCACATTAGTATGGTGCCCGGGCACCATACTAATCAGCTGTCTCGGGGTGGCTGGGAGGAGGAGATCAGCAGCAGAGATCTCCTCCCGGCCACAGCTGATCTCCCGCCGGTGTCAGCGCGGGAGATTTAAACAGCTGTCAGATCAGCTGTTTCTCCCCGCTGACATCGGCGGGAGATCAGTGGCGGCTCTGGCTGATCTCCCGGTGGCCGGCGCTGATCACCGGCGCCCCTGGGAGAGATTTCAATGTGATCCGCAGTGTTCTCCTGCGCTGTCGTGCGGAGGATACTGCGGATCCATTGAGATCCATGCTTTTTTTTATATTTTTTTGTGGTGCTTGCGGATAAAACAAGCCCTGTGAATGCACAAAAAATGCAACGCTGCGTTTGGAGTGTGGTCGGAGGGCGCATAAATTATGCGCATCCGTACGCAAATGCGGCCCAATACGCAGGCACATGCGTTCTATGTTTAACATGGGAACTGCATGTGCGCAAGCGTTTGGCTGCGTTCAGTGCGCTGCGTGCCAAACGCTAGTGTGAAGGCACACTTACTGAGCTGCTTAAGTCACTTTCATAAAATCTGTTTTATCTGCTTCAGTTCCAGCAGAACTCAAAATTACTGAGTTCTGTATAACCCAGCCCACACCACTGGCACAGAAAAGTGCCAACCAGTGGTTGGAACAGGGTTATATAGAGCTCATGCATTTGCTTGACTCCCTGGCAGCAGATTTGCTAGTCCATTAGTGATAATCTCTTGCTGCTAAAACGCTGATTTTTCTCAGAACTGCACTAGACCCAGGAAGTGGCATATCGCTGGAATCTGAGTATCTGTTCCTAAATTACGCTGCTCTGATTAGGTGGCAAAAATCTGTCAACGGATTACCTTATTAAATTTCATTGAAACGGTTCACTTGTGACCTCATATCCTACACACTAAAACATTTTAACTTATTTTCTTTTCATTGGGCTCGCTAGTATAATGTTGCCGTAGGTGTTAATATTTCAACTTCTACATAAAAAAGACACCTACATGCCTTGTCATTTTGATAACTTTATCTGCAGAACTGCAAGTATTTGATTCTGCTTAAATATTGCCAACTCTTGTGACCATGACCAGTTGGTGCAAACTTGTCAAGTTTAGAAAAACCCCAGTAAAATGCAGAAAAGTCTTTGTAATCCCTTTTATTCTCAATTTAGATTTTGCACGATCTACTATCAACCCATTTATATGGAAGAAACTGCTTCATAATTCAAAGAATGTGAAAAGTGGCACATGGATGAGTAATTCCTTTAGATTTAACCCATAAATCCTCTTAGCAGGGGGGCCCTTCAGCTACTGAAATGTTCCATCAGAACTTGTAATATTCAGGTTGCTACATTGCATTGTCCTCCTTTTTCTTTGTAATACAACACTAGTACTTATGTGTTTCTTTTTTAGTTTTTATTTGCATTTATAAAAAAGAAAAAAATAGGAAACAAAAAAAAAGTTTGCTACGTTTGTAAAATGTGAGAGGAATATATTCTAAATATATATTTCTAATGTACATTAAGCTACACTTCTGTTCAGGTTTTTTTTTTTCTTAAGGAAAACAAAAATCCCAAGGATTGAATTATTTTTTCAAAAAAGTGAAATGCTAAAAAAAAAAAACAAAAAAAAAAAAAACTGCCTCTTCTCAAAGCGGATACAGTGTCTAATCTTGTATAGAAATGCAAATTTAAAGATATAATCTTTATTAAAAATTAATATTGACTTATTAATGTTGAAACTATAACAGGTTTTCTTTTACCTTTTTGGTTTAACGCAGGTCGATGGGTGGGTTGGGGAAAATTTTTAGTTTACTGAAAAAATAAACTTTTTTTTTTTTTCCTTTTTGTGTAATTTGTTTTGGAACATTGTGCAATATTTGATGGCCTAATGGAGTGTTTAATTTTCAGGTGTACAGTTTATATTGTTCCAAAGTTTTTTAAGTTTGTATTAAAAGCATGATATTAATCTGTTTTGTGGGTTTTATTGAATTGCTTTTTGTGGAAATGACTGAAGGGACAGCGCCTTTTTTTTTTTTTTTTCCCTAGTAGAATCTGAATTATATAAGAAAATTACAAAACAAAGCATTATTTATTTATTTATTTATTTTTTTTTGTAAGACTCTCTCATTTTACAAAGGGTTTCCACTGATAGGACAAAAGAAAGGGGGGGGTCATAATACTCTCGAGATGCTTCTACCTACTCAGCTCCTGTAAGCTGATCTCTGAGGCCCATAATAAATACATTTTTATTGTAGCTTTTATCCTTCTGGGCTGAAGACCAGAATCGGACCAATTGAGCATGGCACGTCACTGGCAGGGCTGCCTCTGTGAGTGACATCATTCTGAGGTTGCATGCCCAGTTTGCTCTCCTCTCAGCCCCCACCAATGACGTCCCCTGCTCAGCTGCTCCGAATGCGGTCTCCAAAGCGGAAGGATGAATGCTACAACAACGAAGGTATTTATGACCCTCTTAGGGCACCTTCTCACACACACACACACACACACACAGCAATATTGCTAGGCAATTTCACTGGCAATTTGCTGGTTGCAGTGAAATCATGGACACATTGTTCCATTTGTACACGGCAACAAATGTGTCTATGATTTCACTGCAACCAGCAAATTGCTAGTGAACTTGCCTAGCAATATTGCTGTGTGTGAAGGTACCTTTTTAGAGAAGCTTACAGGTGCAGAGTAGGTAGCAGATAGATATAAATATATTATAATATGAAGTGTTAATTAGGACTATTGATGAGCGAGTGTAATAATTACTATTCTCTAATCACATGGATATGTCAATCAAGAACAATCTGACAAATACTGCTGCCTCCCTTCCGTATATAAAAGGAGTCTGCACCTCACTGAGAACAGCTTGGTATACATTAGAGCGACTGTATACATTTTTCGCAAAAACGTATACAAACGAATACCCTGTTTTTTAAAATTTTTTTTTTTTTTTTTTTTTAAAGCAGCACTTGCTTTTTACTGGTTTTTTTACAACAGAGTATTTTTGCACGTATGTTTGACTGTTTTTTGTGACTCAATCGTACCATCCAAGTTGGCCTTGATTGTTGAAGACTGAGTCTTCAGAGTGTTTAGCTTCAGCCCTTTATTATTATTATTTATTTATATAGCGCCATTGGGTTCCATGGCGCTTTACATGAGGATGAGGGAGACAAGAACAAGTACACTAAATCTAGGCGATCAGGACGTACAGGTACAGGAGGGGCAGGGACCCTGTCCACGAGGGCTCACAGTCTATGAATATCAAACCCTGCTTGTAGGAAGTGTAGCATGGAGGCCACAGTACTCCTGTCATGACCTTGTGAGGAGCACCATCAGTAGTGGATTTTCCATAATCTGTAGTACCCCTCAACATAGCTGGTCTTCAAGCAGCAGCAAGCTTAGTGATTATTTTGTCTTAGAGCCAGTAGAACAGGGGTGAGGAACCTCAGGCCCCAGGGCCAAATGCAGCCCTCGATGACTTTTTTTTTTTTGCGGCCCCCGTGCAGATTCCTGGGGACCACAGTGCTCAGGCTGGAAAACATGTTTTGCCAGCTGTCTGCCCTTTAAATCCAGCTCTCCAGTGATCTCTATGCCTTGGCTTCCCCTGTGAGGTAAATGCCCCTAGGCTCTCCTGCGATGTCTAAGGCTCTAGCAAACCTGGAAAAGCAGTTGAGAAGCAACATGATCAATATCACCCATGCCAAAGAAAAGCAGCTCAAGCCACCACAGTAGAGGTGAGCTGATTGTTTAACCAAATATAGCGGGTAATTTTCAAGTTGCATCTTTTGTGCGGACCCTGAAAGATGGTAGAAATTTCCAAATTGCCCCCGGCAAAAAAAATGGTTCCCCAACCATAGGTGATTAAAGTCCCCTGACTATCTCTATGCTGTCAGATGCAACCTGTCTCATGGTGGGTTTACACACACCAATCATTGTATCCAATATCTGAACCAATCTCTGGTTGCAGTGAAATCATGGACAGATTGCTCCATGTTGTACACAGCCACAAAATGGAACTATGTGTCCATGATTTCACTGCAACCAGAGATCTGTTCAGATATTGGATACAATGATTGGTGGGTTTACACACACCATCAGTCTGTGTACTGAATGTCCCTTTGTTACAGGCGATCTGGTCTGATCGTAAGCTTTCAGAATATTACTCTTGAAAGATGCCACACGAGTTGAAACCAAGTTCTTCAAAGCCAGGATGGGATGACTGCAATTGCTTCCGCCTGTTCGTCCTGAATCTTGCAGAGTACCGTCACACACCGCAATATTGCCTGGTGATATGTGGCGATTTAATGTGCGCGCTCACGGTTTCCATGATCGCCGAAGGTGGCATCACACGCTGCAATATCGCCCTGAAGGTAAGGCGATGTGTCGCTCTGGAAATCGCCTCACCTACAGCCGGAACCAAGCTTGCCTCATTCCATCGCTGCTTCACACACCGCAATCTTAAAGGCAATGTGGGTGTAAATGTTCAGCGTGGTGAGGGAGATAGGGGTGCCAAAGTGGTTTACACCGCGCCCCATACATGCTCATTGGACAACGCAACAGCATTACGATTGGTCAGCCAGCTCTGGTAGGCTGGCTAATACATTATGCAATTGTCTATCGTAATTGCAGTGAATTTGCGGACAGTTGTGTAGCTGAAGATATGTGTGGTGCTGAACAGACAGCTCTTCAAACATGGTGCGCTGTCTACTGACAGCCAGTGGGAACACAGTAGCCAACACCAATCATCCCAGACGGGGCTGGACTACAAAACGCTTGAGACACGCCTACGGGAAATCATAGGCAACGCTCTTTCCATCATTATCGCCCTGTCACATGCCACAACAAGGAAATATCACCTTAAGGATTGCGGCTGATTACTGAACACTGTTCAGGAATCAGGTGACGGCCGAGGGGCGATTTATCGCCGTGAAATTTCCAAATCACATGCCGCAACCATGAGGCAATTTCACGGCGATTGCTCTGGGGCAACATGTCGCCTTTATGACTTCCAGGGGAGATTGTGGCGGGTGACGGTACCCTAAGGATCATCGGAATCGGGGGGGAAAGACCTACACCATCAATCTCTACCATAAGAGGGCTAGACCGTCCAGGGCCCAAGGCTGATCGTGACTCTGAAAGGAGGTGAAGCAGGACTCTTCACGTTAAGATGAGTAGCCATAGCTTCCAAGTTGGGTCTTCCCATAATCTCAATGATTTGATAAAACACTTTGATGTTGAGGCTTCAGTCTGCTGGTAGGACTTGATTGCGGCTGAGTCAATTGGCCATGGTGTTGAAGACCCCTGGTATGTGGACTGCTGTCAGACTGTGAAGACTGCTCTCTGCTATAACAAATATCTTGTGGCACTATGACGCAAGAGAATGACTCGTCGTCCCACCTTATTTGTTGAGGCAGACCCCTGCCGGCAGGTTGTCGGATCGGAATATCACAGCTTGCCAAAACAGCGGCTTCTGGAACTGACAAAGAGCAAGACCTATCACCCTTAGTTCCCTCAGGTTGGACGACATCTAGGCTTTCAACTTCGCCAGGGTCTCTGGACCCAGAGTTCTCCTACATGAGCCCCCCATGCATGTTCTGAGGCGCCTGTTGAGGTGTGTCTTATCAACTGGGTCCCTAGATCCCTTCCTACCTACCGTATTTTCTGGCACAACTTGGATACATTTTATAGGCTATCTGATACCTGCGAGTCTTTTTTATTTTTTCTGATTTAATCACTAAATAGTGCTACTTATATTTATATATCTAAACTGTGTTTAAGTGCACTAACACTGGTAGAAATAGTACTGCATCTATTAATGTATATGTACTTCTTACCCTGTCAGGAGCAGCCTGACCCGCGGCGGGCTCATCGATCTGGCTGCAGAATAAGGCCCTTTCTTGTGAGAACCGGATACAATTTTTCCTACGGATTTCGGACCAAGACCACCGATAGATCACCCTCAAGCGAATACGCTAACCGAGAGTACCCAATAAACCCCTACGTGAGCCTAATTACACTGGAATTCATCAGTAGCCAATTTTATTATGGATTAAACCCCTCACCCCCGATTTTGTTTTTGGACAAAGTCAAGTCTCACAATTTTATCCAGCATTGAAGCTAAATGAAGGCAATATACACCACATCAATCAACATGTTGTTCTCAAATAACAATGTATATTATCATACCCTTAGGAAAACCTGTTATCACTACTCAAAATCAATCCATAAATAATTCAGAGAACCGCAAATGGTCAGCACTGACACAAGAGGTCTAAAACAAATGTTTGAAGGTTTACAACAACATCAACTAATCACTAGGACAAGTACCACTTGTTCACAGGCCTTCTGTTTCAATGTACCTCAGCACATCTGCAGCCACATTACCTCAACTTGTTCCATACCTCTTATGTGATTTTGACAATTTCATTACAGTCCATTCACAGGTTTGGGAGCACTGCAATTCTTGGTTCCTAAACTTTACACAAGTATTTTTCAAGGGATTTTATAATTGGTAGATCAGTGCTCTAGGAGCCATTAAATATGTTTCAATGTTATCACTGACTGTCAAACGTTACGTCTTGTTAATTGTGTTGAGCGCGCCGGCCGCCGCGCTGGAGGCCATCTCCCTCCAGCGGACGGGGCGCCACTTCCCAGTCCAGCATGAAATTTGCTCGGCTGATAGATGGCCCGAACGCAAGTTGTTCACCACTGTTGTAACCCGTTCTGATACACATTGCATTCTCATCCATTGCTGCTATTGAGGTCCATCCCCGCAAACAAAACCATTCCCCAAATACATTACACTTTTCCCACCCTTTTCATATGACCTTCTTTAGCACAACTTCCCAACTTCACCCTTTCCACATTTTCCCTCTACCAATAAATTAACTGCTTTCAACCCGCTATCATGTAACTTTCATAAACTTCTCCTCTTCCACCATAACAGCTCCCTCCCCCACAGTAGTCTAGCCTTTCCAGTAATGCTGCCTAATGAAAGGTTTTGTCCACTGCAGTTGGGCTTTCAGTCCCAAACTGTTATTAAACATTAACCGCGTGACCCTGTGACAACCACTGTCTCCGCACCCATCTTTCCACTGCTGAACTCAGCTATTATCCAGCTCAGTCACTGAAATATACCTCATGCGCATCCCCACTGCAATATCCGGTCACCTCCCTGAATTTCAGAGGGACCAGCCTTCCTGTCCGATTGCCAAAAGCTTCATGAGTTGTAACAGACTTCCATCCCCGCACCCACTACTGCTCAATCGGCCGATGCACCCTCCTTGGCACTCACGCGACAACCTTCCCGCCACTCCGAGGTGTTCAGTGCACTCGCACTGGGCACGACGGGAATTCTCGAAAAGCGAGGCACCACGAACTGTGAAAATCACCACGGGCCCTGCACCTCAGTCTGAATCAGTCTTGTCAAAATTGCCTGCCCAACCACATGGAATGCGACTACCTCGGCGCACACTGGTGCAAAACACCAGCCCCACCAAGCTCGCCCTCTCGGACCTCCACGCAGCTTCAAACGCCTCCTGCTGGTCCCCACACCTGTGCCCATCCGATCCCTGGGGCCCACACGGGTCCAAACCATCCCCCCAGCCAATAGGCCCCCTCCCCACCCACGCCGCTGAGGAGCCACGATCTGCAGGGCAGCTGCCACTGGCCCACTATCCCCCCAGGACAGTACTGAACAAACCCCGAGTGGCATCACGAACGCTTCCGCGGGCCCCCTTACTGCATCCCGTCCCTATCCCTTTCTCCTCCCATATACCGCGATCCAGCTGACCCTTCAACGGCGTAGCCCGCCCTCCTATGGGCCCTTCATCGCCCGAGCTCACTCTCACACCCAGACAGGCTGGGCTCCTCACCTTCTAGCCCCTATCGTTCAGCGGGTCCGCACCCCCAGAAAGGGGCGCTACGGGCCCCGAGGAAAGCGTCAGGCCCCCCAAAACTGGGGTGCTCAGGCAATGGGCCAACGCAGCCCAGCGCACCCTCCCCCCCCACCACCTCATGCCCGGCCTGATTCGGGAAGCTCCACCCTCGGGCCCCCCCCCCCCGGAGATGGCGAGCAGCCTTCATGGGTCCACGTCCCCACGATGAGTGCTCATGGGCGGAAGCCACCCGACTCTCCACTGCTCTCTCTACCCTGAGTGTGGCAGCATTTCTCATGCCCCCTGATTGAGTGTCCCCCGCCTGCCTGAACTGAGTTGGCATTCTATCCCCTACTATTGTCACTCTCATGGGCCCGCTTTTCGCCCCAGCACTCCAAGCTTCTACCAGTCCCACTTTGCTTTGCCCCAGGTCGCTGGGTCCCATCCGGTGCTGCGGCCCCTCTACTGGTCCTGACCCGTGCTGCCGGTACCCCCCTGGTGTGTCCTGGTCTGCCCGGGTCCCCTGTGCTGCCTGGTGCGCCCGTCCCTCACCTGTGCTTCTTCTTCGTCTGCATCCCCGTGGTTCTCTTCTGTCTGCGGCCCTGGTGTGTTCCTGTCTCCGCCCCTGTTGCTGCCTTCTCCGCACCTGCCGTGCTCCTGCCTCCCTGGTGGTCTGGTGTAGGGCCCACACTGAGTGCGCCTGGGTTACGTCAGGGCCCCCCTGTGGTGCTCTTTGTGATTCCAACCCCCATGGTGCGTTCCGGGCTCACGCTTTTCCACCTAAGCCTTTTTGACCACTCCACGTCCGCTGCTATCCCCTGCAGGCTTCTGGGCGCGGGAGCTGGTGAGTTGCAGTTCTTCCTGGGCTCTGGATCTCATGGTTGTCGCACTCTCTGTGTTATGTGCGTCATTACTGATAGTGGTCTACCCAGCCAGACTCGCTGCCAGTGGAGCTGGGTGCCACACTAGTATCTTGGGCTAAGTGCATAGACAGTGAAGCCGCACACACTTCCCGTCAGAGCACGGAGCCTTGGACTGGGCCCCTGTCTCCCCGCCGCCTTAAAAGCTCGGTCTTCTCTCGTCACACCAGGGAGTCGATGAGTACTCGTTTGTCTGTTGTAACTCGTTGCGAGGCCAGATTTTTTCAAACATGTCTCCTGATCACCCTCCGATCCTGCAGGCAGTGCATCTGTTCTGTTCCTCCACACCTGAATTGCATGGTGAAACTTCGGAAAAGGTACCTGTGTCCGATACGCTAGGAATTTGACTAATGTAGTCCCGGAAACGCCCTGACCTGCACCCATGTGTCGGCTCTGTGCGATGTGCGGTAGAATTCGACTTCTGGGCCATAGACGATTGTTAGCAGCACAACTGGTCGCATCATAGTGGAATTTTTCCCCGACGGGCCTGAATCTTACTGAAAAAGCGGCGACACGCATGCTCTCGAATTGAGCAAAATGCGAGGAAATCACATCGCCCTCAGAGTCTGTCAAACCCATTGTCCCTACATCCCACACCATAGGGTTTAAACCTCTAGATCATGGAGCGTTTAGCATACTCACTTACAGTCAATCACGAGTCCATTACTCTGTATGACGTTGGTTTCAGGCTCAGGTGTCAACTCCAAACACTTGCTATAACTGTTTAAGACCTCTTGCACCGCACATGCGTGTCAGCGACAGCGACAGCAGCAACTGTGCACATGAGCTCATCCTTTGGCTCTAAAAGAAGAACCTCATCCGCCTCATTGTACACTAATATAGCAAACCCTTCTTTAAAACTATGGCCACACATACGGACGCAAATGCATAACCCCTTCCAATTACGGGCCCTCACTCACTTTGTGCAAAATGGTGAGAGTGCGAATGTCTCCCTTATCTGTGGTACCATAAAGTATTTAATCTGATAGGGGAGACATGTATGCATGACACTTTCAGATCTGCAAGCCCAATGTTCCGGCGATTCCTTCACCCTCGCAGGGTTCGCCACAGCAGTTGCCTTAATCAAGTTCCCTGGTCTGGAAATGCGGATGGAAGCCAATGATTCTGCATCTGACGGAGGGTTCCAAAGATTCTTGCACCTGGCCCACTACAGTACGCATGGGTCCGCCCCTCTGACTATTTGATTGACTTTTGCCATGAAGTGCAAGGATCGAGGTCTGTTCCCACACGGTTGAGTTGGCCTGTCACGTTTTCTTTACCATATTTGTCTCGAATATTGCAAATTATGCATACCACTTAATACTCAATTTACTATATAGATATTTAAACGACAAACATAACCTTTACATTAAAGAAACTTGTGATTTTTTTCTTATGGACAAAGCATAATTTTGATAAATTTTTAGATGTTAACAGAAAACGAAAACAATTCAACAATCGTCTCTCTGCTAAATATCCACTGTAATGTCCCTCAATCTAGATTTTAATATACCCAGGACTTCAGGTTTTGATTCATCACAGAGCATCATGCTTTCTATTGAGGTTTTTTTGATACCAGTTTTTTGATTTGGCACAAACCCTTACAGCAAACCTTCAACTAACTCGAGACCCTAACACTTCCACCATTGTAACATACCATGCAATAAGCATCTAAATTGTTGAGTGGCAAGAATGAAAAAGTTAAATTAAAAAAACTCTAACGTTTTACTGTAGACCATGTAAAAATTAGACATAACAAAAGTGGAACATTTATGAGTTGTCACCCGATTGAACTTTGTGCGACATGTCTTTGCTACATGTTCCAGACGATAAATTAATGCGCCTTAGGAGCTTTGCTCTTCATAGAATTCAAACTTTTATAAGGCGCCTGAACCAGATGTTGCCACTTTGCTACAAAGCAACCATTGCAAATTGGATCGTGTGTATTTAATCCATCTTTCCCAAAAGAACATCCCGTAAGCAATTGTGACTTCCAAGAAGGCTACAGAAATGATCAGATTTCTGAGATTGACGCCGAATTTCCACTTCTTATGGAAGATTAATAACTCATGCACAAGTAAAAAAATCTTGGTAGATCTATCCTTGAGTTGAGAGCGAATTATTCTACTTTACTATGATGCACCTTGGCCAGAACTACATCCCAGCGACCCATTGCTAGGGCAGTGGGATCATATTCATATTTGAATGAAGACCCGCGTTCATGGAAGTTATGCCCTGCGATGGTACGCACGTTGCTCGGTCCTATCCCACTGAGACTCAACATATATCAATCGACACCTGGCTGTGAGAGCGGTCGCACTGTGAAAGAGCGTATCAACTGATAGCTGAAGGGAAAGATCAACAATGAAGTAACTTGAAAGTCTTCAATCATAGGACATTTATCACTGGCTACTGAGATGACCGATAATGACATATGTACTTATTATAATTATAGTACACTATGGACAGTCCGAAAGGCATGACAATAGCACTTCGAGAATAAAGTTCTTCTAACGTGCCCCCTCTTCTGAAATCTTACCCCCCCATTTTTCCCCCCTTTCCTCCCCCAAACCCCCCAACCCCCTTTTTTCTTTAGTCCCCTTTTTTTAACGGCTATCTACTTGGGGGGCTGATCAATCTTTGAACTTCTCTTAAAATTCCCTACACCCCCGCTTTTGTAAACAATTTTTTTAACTTTTCGTTTTTTTCCGGGAAATAAAAAAAAAAAAGTTAAAAAAAAAAACAGTGACACTTATCAAACTTAAAAAAAAAAAAAAAACAGCGTCCCCCTTTTTAATTGCAAAAATTTATATTTTTTTCCTGGGTCTTACCCTCCAACCCTCCGCGGTTTTCAAAACCTGAACTGCGCCCCTAGAATGTTTTCCAACAAACAAACCCGGGTTTGACCAACCCTTTTTTTTAAAAAAAAAATACCCACCTTTCAGTCTAAAACCCAACAAACCAGCGGGAAAATTACCAAAAAAATGCATTTTCCCACGAAAACTTTTGAGGGTTTTCCAGCCCCCGGGGTTTGGGAAAAGGTTTTTTTTTTAAAGTTGGAAAAAACCCGGGGGGAAAGGCGAAATGGGGGCCCTTTGGGGCCCCTCAACCCTTTTTGGGGGTTTCCGTCAAAGCAAGGGACCCATTTTGAAAATGAAAATTTAAAGTTAGGCCGCCCAAAAAGGGTTTTTTTTAAAAAAAAATTTGACTGGTCAATTTCTTTAAAGCCAATAATTTTCAGGATAAAAAAAAAAAGTTTAAACTAAATTTTTACCTTTTTAAATATATCAACAAAAAGCAAAATCGAAATTCCATATTAAATTTTTACGAAAAAAAAAAGCCTTTCTTAAAAAACCCTTTTTTTTTCCTGAAACAAAGATTTTGAAAAAAAACAAAACCCCCCCCCAAACTTTTCCCAAAGGGCCCCCTCCTTTAAAAGGCCAGGCCCGGGCACAAACCCCAAAACCCCCCTTCCGGGGAACGGGATCCACACCAAAAAACCCCCCAAAAAGTTAAAAACCTTAATCCACAGACCTAACACCCCCCCTTTTACAACCAGCAAAAGGGGAATTTTTTTTAAAAAATCCCTACTTGCACTTTATACTGGCAAAGGACTTCAACCTATTCAGATCAATGATCACTGAAGATGCAGCGATGACACCGGAAGTCATTAGGAGAATAGCTAAGGGAAAATCAACAATGAAGTAACTTGACAAGTGCTTCAAATCAAGGGACATTTCACTGGTAATGAAGACACAAATCGTACATAGTCTGGTCTTTTCTATAGTGACCTATGGAAGTGAAACATGGACAATAAAGAAACAAGACAGAAGAATAAACTTCTTCTAAACGTCGTGCTGGAGAAGAATGTTATCAATACCATGGATGGCAAGAGGAACAAACAAATCAAACCAGACATGTCACTTGAAGCAAAGATCACCAAGCTACAACTTTCCTACTTTGGACACATCAAACAAAGAGAAAAATCACTAGAGAAAGGACAAGAATATTTATACCGTGTTAGCCTGTAGATAGAGAAGGACATTGTGTTAGGAAGAATAGAAGGTACAAGGTGAAGATGAAGACCAGCAACCCATTGGCTTGATATTGTCAAGATAATGGCAGAGAAGCCCCCAGTGGACCTATCTAGGATGCACAAGAGCAATTGTGGTGCCCCGCCAAGCAGGCGTCACAGAGGGGTACTGCACCCATAAAAGAGGTGTAGATACTCCAGCTGCAGGTGGACCCTAGGATGGTAGGTGGTACCCTATTCCAACACTCCCACACTAGTTTACATGGTGGGAGGTTACTCGGGAGGGAATAAAATCACCTCTAGGGGGTTCAAGGAGGGTCTTTTGAGGCTTTTGGGAGCCAGGAGGTCCTTGGAGAGTCTTGGGGCCTTTCAGGGCCTGCCGGCTCTAGGTCCCAAGACTCGGCTGAGGAACTAGGAGGAAGGAAGGGAACTACTCCAGGAGAGAAACTGGTTTGGGAAAAAGGGGCCGTCGGCAGGATCTCCCAGACAGTTTACCGGGTGCCAGAACCCACACGTGTGGGATACTTTAGGACCGCAGAGAATCCGGAGCCCGTGGAGTCTACAATTCTCCAAGGCACCTGAGCAGACTGAAAGAGGGTACTACGCACTGCCAGAGGAACGAGCGGCCAGCCAGCAGAGGGTTTCCCGACGGCAGCAAGGGTGAGAGAAGGAATGAGGTCGGGCTGATTTCAAGTCGTCAGGCTTCACAACTTAACTGGAGAGCAGGAAAGAACGGACCGGGTTAGAGCACGAAGGCACACACTGAGGGTTCCACCATACCACCTAGGATCTGCCTGCAGCCACCCGTTAAGCTACCTGTCCTCATACCATCAGGAGTGCTGAAGTGAAATTTTGTATGCGACCAATGCAAATGACAGTAAAATAACCGGAGAAAAGTGAACCTGTGTCTGCTGCATCTTCTTTTGCATGAACTTGTTCCTTATACAGGAACGCTGCCCCGGAGGTCCAGCCCTGCCTGTAGGGCACTTTACCAACTAGCCACGTTCCCATCTACCTCCGGCGGTCTGTGGCGGTGCTGGTGAAACATCACCAGAAACTACAGGTGGCGTCACGACGAACTGTATATAGCATCCCCTGTAAATAATCCCCCTTTTTCAAAGAATAGCCCCCAGGACACGGGATCAGGCACGGCCACCACTCCCCGTGACAACCGGAGCGTTAATCCCCCTTGGGAGCCTGATACCCGACTACCCAACAGCCTGGGGCTCGACACAATCTTCCTACACAGTATTTATCCATCAAGATGCCCTAGCTCAAGATCGAACTGAAAGCCGGTATATAATAAATAGACATGCAACCAGATTATTTTAGTTTAGTTTTTAATGACCCCTTGAAGAGAACCAACTAGCAGGTTTTAGGGCTATAAAGTAAAGTCAGTTCCCTACAGGCACTGGGATATTGAGTGCAATCATACCTTTACTTCAATGATTACATGTATGATTGTAGAGAAAAATGTTATCAAACATCAGAAACTTGTGCAGCAAAGGGATGGAGTGTGCAGCAAATTAGCATAAGAGGGGCTGTGTTTCTTTGCATTACTCCCCTGTTTGCTGTAAGCCAAACCCTCCCCACTCCCCTCTCCCTACCTCCATCTCCCTGCTTGTGATCATCACATTTAGAAGAAGGCCCTGCACCCTCCAGTCTCTGCGGGTCCCAATTTGTCCCCTAAGTGAAAATAAAAGAGAAAGGGGATGCAATGTGAAGGCACTTCATGATGGGTTGATTAACAATAAAGGGGCCAAGGGGCCTCTCAACTACTAGGATTGTGCATCCCTGCACAATCCCAGTTATGAAGCATTAGTGGGCGCTTGCCACTGGGTCAGGCTTTCCTGGTCTGCTGGTTACCATGTTGCCAGGTCAGATCACGTGAACAGCGCACCCTGGAACTTCATCACCACAGGTCCTCAAGCCTGTTGCCAGGAGATGCCAGGTCTTTTCAGCAGCGTTGTATGGAAGATTTGCAGCCCAGAACTGCTCCTGCCGCTAGACCCTCAGTGAGGGAAGAGAGATATAGAATATTTGTAGTAGCTGTCTTGGTGCAGCGCTGGGGTGAGGGATGAAGTATTGAACAAGGTTTTAGTGCGTTCTACAAACCTTTATTATCCTCTGTACATCCACAACACATTTCAACAGTAATCCCTGTCTTCATCAGGTAGTACCTTGTTTAATACTTCATGCCTCACCCCAGCGCTCCACCAAGATCGCTACCACAAATATCCTATACTAATTCGTCCCTTCTCACAGACTGGGACAGATCCCTGCTATTTTCATCACAGATCAAAGATGACAAAAGTAGGGATCTGTCAATGGAGCATGCTTAGAGTTGTAGTGTCCGTGGCTCAGGATCTGCAGATTCATAGTCACTACAACCTCCAGCATGCTCCTTCACACAGTCTGCAGATCTAGAGACACTACAACTCTCAGCATGCTCCATGACAGTTTGCAGATTCAGAGACACTACAACTCCCAGCAGAATCAGTAGATGGAGGAGACGGAGGGAGGTAGGGGGAGAGTGAAGTGATGAGTTGGAGAGCACAGGTCCTGTCTTGTAGAGTGACAGGGATTGAGTGAGAGGGGAGGGGGAGTGAGAGGGCTTAGCTTAGTGCAAACAGAGGAGTAAAAAAAAAGAAACCCAGCCCCTCTTATGCTAATGTCCTGCACACTCAGTCCCTCTGCTGCACACTTTCCAAAGAATTCTATAACACTTTATTTTTTGATTGACAGCTCAATTGTTGATGCGTTCAGTGACAGCTCAGCCATTCAATCTGAGACTAGGAGGTTTCTGGGTATTCCAGGTGTGCCCTGTTCGGTTTAATTGCCCAGCTATTTAGCTGAGCAGCCAGTCCTAGACCTCTGCCAGTTTAGTCTTCTGCTCAGTTGTGCTAGTTGGCCTATTGTATCTGTGCTCTAGGAATTGATATTTTCTGACTGACCATTGACTTTGACCATTTTTTCCTCTTCTCCCTCTTTTCTGATCTGCTACCCTCCAGGTATTCTGACTCCAGACCATGACCTGACTATGCCTTCTTACTATCTCCTTTATATTGATGTGATCTCATGGAACGTTTGATTACCCTGCCTCACCACTTGCTGTGTAGTGACTAGTGTTACAGCAGTTATAGCTGTTTAGTACATAGTAAGAGATTTTGTTATCTCTGACAGCCAGATTTAACACATGCCAGCGGAGAGGGCGCATCATTCCCTGCTCTGTTCAGCACCCTGGATCACAAGGGGCACCGATAGGTTGTCATGACAGCCAGAGGTCAGCTGATGACCCCTGTGTGTCTGTCAGTAGGATCTTCCTGTGAATGCCGCCTGTGAGTCAGTATTCACAGGAGATCGTAATCTTTGCTATAAAGAGCAGTGTTGATGCACCACTCTGTACAGCACAAGTGACAATCATAGCTGTAAGCCCCTTAAAGGGGAATAATGAGATCAATATAAAGTAAAGAAATGTGCGATCAATCAAAATGTAAAATTCATCTGATACAGCGTACTGAAAGAAATTTAAAATACCAAAAATGATTTTTTTGGCTGCTGCAGAATTGCAATCAGATGCAATAATAAGAGGTGATACAATTTTTGAGTAGGTGAAATGTTTTTATCAGTAAAAATATCAGCTTTTTGTGCAAAAAAGTAATCCATTCCTTAGTCCCAAATCCAAAAATACAAATGTTACGGATCTCTGAAAATGGTGTCAGAAGAAAATATTTTGGGGGG
This sequence comes from Allobates femoralis, assembly GCA_033576535.1. Classification (NCBI taxonomy): domain Eukaryota; kingdom Metazoa; phylum Chordata; class Amphibia; order Anura; family Aromobatidae; genus Allobates; species Allobates femoralis. Next base: position 39,580,904 of record JARQOC010000007.1, read on the forward strand.
GACAAATTTCAGAATTTTTTTTGCCACTTAGGGTATGTGTGTACGTTAAGCATATGGTTACAGACATTTCTGCACCAAATCCACATCTTGTGCAAGAAAACTGCACCAATAGCGCAGTGCGGATTTGTGCCCTGAGTTTTTCTTAATGTTTCTTAATAAAGTCAATGGCTGAAAGGGCTGAAAGATGCCCGCAAAGTCGCACCAATAATTCAAATGCTGCAGCAAAATCTGCACCTTTTCTGCAAGGTAGAAAATAGCAACATGTGCACAACCCTTAACAATTCTCATAGACTTTGCTGGCTTCAGGATAGGCATGCAGATTTGTGAGAAATCTGCACCTAAAAATGCACCGTGTGCACAAGACCTTACAGTAAATAAAAACATACTTTACATGTTTGGGATTTACTTACTCGTTCTCCAACCTAGAGAATCATACTTTCAGGTCAGTTTTACCGTATAGTGAACCTTGTAAATAAAAAAAAACATAGATCAATTGTGGAATTGCACTTTTTATTTTTGCAATTTCAACGCACTTGAAACTTCTTTCTCATCTTCCAGTACACTATACGGTAAAATGAATTATGTCAGTCAAAGGTACAACTTGTCCCACAAAAAAAAGGCCCTCATATGCCTATATTTACAGAAAAATAAAAAAGTTATGGCTCTTGTAAGGCTACTTTCACATTACGATTTTTTCCTGTCCGTGGGGATCCTGTTTTTTGCAGGACCCCACGGACAGGAATGGACTGGATGGGAACAAAAACACACATTATCCGCAGCAAGAAAAAAAAAAACGCACAGTTGGCACAACAATTTTTCTCTTGCAGTGACAGCAGAGCACACCGGACGGCAGAGCACAGACAGCAGAGCCCACTGACAGCAGAACACAGTGACAGCAAAGAACACCGGACAGCAGAGCACAGACAGCAGAGCCCACCGGCGGCAGCAGAGTCCTCCAGTCTACACCTGTGCTCAGTGCAATGCAGCAGCCAGTGCACAGAGCAGGGCTGGTGGGGTGGGATGCAATGCTCTGCAGCCCCTGCCCATCACATGCACACAACTGCAGCAGAATAGCTGAGCACTGGACACAATACATGATCTGCGGAGCAGTGGGCACTAGACATAAACAGCGCAGTCCTGGATACACAGAGCAGCCCCAGGCACACAGAGCAGCCCCGGGCACACAGAGCAGCTCCAGGCACACAGCGCAGCCCCGGGCACACAGCGCAGCCCCGGGCACACAGCGCAGCCCCGGGCACACAGCGCAGCTCCAGGCACACAGAGCTTTCCCGGGCACACAGTGCAGCCCCGGGAACACAGCGCAGCCCCGGGCACACAGAGCAGCTCCAGGCACACAGCGCAGACCCGGGGTCCCCTCCGCTGTGGGCCCCTGGGCACTGTGTTTTTGTTCCTGACATAGGGACCAGGCTCCCTGTGTGCTGGGGGGGCCAGGCTCCCTATGTGCTGGGGGGGGCCAGGCTCCCTGTGTGCTGGGGGGGCCAGGCTCCCTATGTGCTGGGGGGGCCAGGCTCCCTGTGTGCTGGGGGGGCCAGGCTTCCTGTGTGCTGGGGGGGCCAGGCTCCCTATGTGCTCGGGGGGCCAGGCTCCCTATGTGCTGGGGGGGCCAGGTTCCCTATGTGCTGGGGGGGCCAGGCTCCCTGTGTGCTGGGGGGGCCAGGCTCCCTATGTGCTGGGGGGGCCAGGCTCCCTGTGTGCTGGGGGGGCCAGGCTCCCTGTGTGCTGGGGTGGGGCCAGGCTCCCTGTGTGCTGGGGGGCCCGGCTCCCTGTGTGCTGGGGGGGCCAGGCTCCCTGTGCGCTAGGGGGGCCAGGCTCCCTGTGTTCTGGGGGGCCAGGCTCCCTGTGTTCTGGGGGGCCCGGCTCCCTGTGTGCTAGGGGGGCCAGGCTCCCTGTGTGCTAGGGGGGCCAGGCTCCCTGTGTTCTGGGGGGCCCGGCTCCCTGTGTGCTGGGGGGGCCAGGCTCCCTGTTTGCTGGGGGGGCCAGGCTCCCTGTGTTCTGGGGGGCCAGGCTCCCTGTGTTCTGGGGGGCCCGGCTCCCTGTGTGCTGGGGGGGCAGGCTCCCTGTGTTCTGGGGGGCCAGGCTCCCTGTGTTCTGGGGGGCCCGGCTCCCTGTGTGCTGGGGGACCAGGCTCCCTGTGTGCTGGGGGGCCCGGCTCCCTGTGTTCTGGGGGGCCCGGCTCCCTGTGTGCTGGGGGACCCTCTCTCCTCTCACTCCTAACCTGCATGCAGCTAGTATGTGGCAGACGCGATCATCTCTGAGCTGCTGGAGGAGAACTACAGGTCATAGACTTCAGCTGCAGGCTCAGTGCAGAAGGGCATGTGATTCACATGCCCATCTGCATTGAGCCTGGTCCTGACATCTATGATCTGTGGTCCTCCAGCAGCTCAGAGCTCTGCCACATAGCTGCACACAGTGACAGGTTAGGAGTGAGAGGGGAGGGGGCCGTAGCAGCACACAGGGGGGCTCCCGGGGGCCAACTATCAGGGGCACATTAACAGCGCCCACTGTTCCACAGCCATCGGAGGATGCAGGGCAGGAGACGCTGTCCTGCAGCAGATCACCTCCGGGCCCCCCAGACAGCTGACGCCGGCGAGATTCGGGGCTCTATGCTTAAGAATCGGGGCTGCAGCCCCGATTCTTAATGCATAGCGACGTCCCTGGCTGTATAACCCCTGGGGGGTGCTGTATAACCCCTGGGGCTGCTGTATATACTGCTGGGGCTACTGTATATACCACTGGGGCTGCTGTATATACCACTGGGGCTGCTGTATATACTGGTGGGGTCTGTATATACCACTGGGAAGGCTGCTGTATACCACTGGGGTTGCTGTATATACTACTGGAGCCTGTATATGCCACTGGGGAGGCTGCTGTATACTACCATTGGGGGGCCTGTATACCACACTGCTGGGGGCTGTACACCTGTGCTGGGGTCCACCCTCGGCTTATACACGAGTCAATAGGTTTTCCCAGGTTTTGGGGGCAAAAGTAGGGGGGTCGGCTTATACACGGGTCGGCTTATACACGAGTATATACGGTACTTCAAAGGTTCTCTATGGGGTTGAGGTAAGGGGAAGATGGTGGCCACACCATGAGTTTATCTCCTTTTATGCCAATAGCAGCCAATGACACAGAGGTATTCTTTGCAGTATTGTCATGCATGAAGATGATCTTGCTCCTGAAGGCACGTTTTTGCGTTTTGTACCATGGAAGAAAGTTCTGTCAGAAACTCTATATACTTTGCAGAGGTCATGAACCTTAAAAGGGCGTACCAGCTGTTTCCCAATGATTCCGACCCAAAACATGACTCCTCCACCTCCTTGCTGATGTCGCAGCCTTGTTGGGACATGGTGGCCATCCACCAACCATCCACTACTCCATCTATCTGGACCATCCAGGGTTGCTCGGCACTCATCAGTAAACAAGACTGTTTGAAAATTAGTGTTCATGGGGGCGTGGCCTACATGCACACCGGAGCAGCCGCTTAATCTGTAAGCTCCTGCTCACTTAAAACCGGCTAAAAACGGCAAATTTACTAACCTCTCCTCCCCGTGCACACCAGCAGCTTCCAGACGGTCCAGAGCTCATGATGACCCAGGGGAGAGCTCAAAAGCGCGGCTCCCCACCAAGGCTCCCAGACTTCTTCCCCCGGGGTCAGACTACACATGCTGCAGGTAAAATGGCGGCGGCTTCTCCCCCGGGCTCCTCACACTCCTCAGAAGGCTCTGGTGGGGGTGGGGAAGCAGCAGGGACTTACAGCAGTTAGTCCTCCTTCACTAAGGGAGACATGAGGGACTTTTTAGCCTCCATTTGTGCTTCCTTGAAGGAAGACATGCAGACCATGCTGCAGGAGATCAGAGGGGAAGTTTCATCTCTGGGGGAAAGAACAGCCCACCTGGAAAACAAGATGGCTGAATACACTAAGACTATAAACGCCTTAGTGGATGAGAATGAAGCCCTGAAGGAGGATATGGTTGTAGTCCAGGACAAAATGTATGATCTAGAAGACAGATCACAGAGGAATAATGTGCGCATTAGGGGGGTGCCGGAGGAAATCCCTGATAAAGATCTACCTGAATTCATGCTTAAATGCATGCAAGGCGTACTCCCAACTATGCTACCTAGAGATTTCCTAATAGACAGCATACATAGACTTCTTAGGGCCACTTTACACACACCAACTTCTGTGACCAACGTCTGAACAAATCTCTGGTTGCAGTGAAATCATGGACACATTGTTCCATTTTGTGGCTGTGTACAAATAGTACAATGTGTCCATGATTTCACTGCAACCAGAGATCTGTTCAGAAGTTGGTCACAGAAGTTGGTGTGTGTAAAGCGGCCCTTAAATATAAGCATGTGAACCCAGTTGTTCCTAGGGACACCCTGGCACTCATCCATTTTTATACTGCAAAGGAGGCGTTTATGCAAAAGATGAGGAACCCTCCTGAGCTCCCTGCTGAATATGAAGGATTACAAGTATTCCCTGATCTGTCGGCGATCACTCTGGCGAAAAGACAAGAGTATTCCCATGTTTGCAAGGCATTACGTGATGTTCATATCCGTTATAGATGGGGGTTTAATCCTGTTAAACTGATAATATCCTATGAAGTCGTGGGATAGTGTGCCGATCCCCCAAACAGGCTGAGAATATGTTGACGGAATGGAAGATCTCTTTCACCCCCCGCCAAAAGGAGACGGGAAGGAAGATTGCTCAGGACTGGATTCAAACGTGAGGAGGTTGAGCTGATGTCTGGTTGCGGAGCTCTGCCTTGAAGGTGTTTTTGCTTCAGACACCTTAACCCCTGGCAGAAGACTCAGAAACTGCTTTAACTTGTATATGCTTGCAGTCCGGGAGCGACTTTCTTTTTTTTGGATTTGTTGTTGTTCCTTTTTTTCTTTTTTCTTCTAGGCAACAGGTTGCCTGATTAGCCTGGCCTTAGGCCGAGTAGCTGTATGACTGTTTATTTTAAATTTTGCATAGTTTTTTTTATTGTTTTTTGCCGTCCCTTCTTTCCTTTCTTTGGGTGCACGTATGTGTTCATGTTAAACTATGTTACTTGTGGAGGATACTTGTGGAGGATACCTCTACATCTGATGCATACCTGTCAAAACAAAGTTTGGGTCATGGAAATTTATTTGTGATTCATGATGTGCAATTATGGGTATTACTGTTATGTCCCTAAATGTTAAGGGGTTGAACTCCCCTTGTAAGAGATCTACTCTTTGGAAAGAAGTAAAGAAGTCGGGAGTGGAGAGTATCTGTCTGCAGGAGACGCACCTACTAGAAGCTGATAACTTCAGGCTGCACCACCCACAATTTTCTAACATCTATTTCGCTAATAATTCCACTAAAAAAGCTGGAGTATGCATTATTTTTAAAAATACAATAGCTTTTAAATGCATTAGGAGAGTTGCGGATCGTGCGGGCAGATTTTTAATACTCATATGCACACTGAATGGTAAATTACATACAATCACTGTCCTTTATGCTCCTAATCATTCACAACAGAAGTTTGCCCATAACGTATTACATACAGTGGAGGGTCTGGCGCAAGGTGGAAAGATTTTTTGTGGAGCCTTTAACTTACCTATGGATAGGGATCTAGATTGCTCGAGAGGTGGGATCCAGCCGCGGGGGGAGTTGAAAGGGTTAACTAAAGAATTTCACCTACACAATTTTTGGAGGTATTCTCATGCCGCGGAAAAAGATTACACTTTTTACTCTATTCGGCACTGTACGTACACCCGGATCGACCATATTTTGGTGGATGATAGGGTGCTACCTTGATGCATGTCCTCAGATATTGGACTAATCACGTGTTCGGATCATGCTCCAATCACACTTAGATTAGCACTACAACACCATGTGAACCCAACCTATAGATGGCGTTTAAACTCATCCCTTTTACTAAATGAAAAAATAATGAGCGGAATCTCCACCGAGTTAACTCACTATTTCCAGATCAATGATAATGGGGAAGTATCAGATGAAACACTGTGGGCGGCACATAAGGTGGTTTTACGGGGTTACTTAATACAACAGGCCTCCATACTAAAGTGTAATAAGAAATCACAGGACGAATTACTGGCCAAACTTGAACAATTGGAAGCTCTAAATAAGACCTCTCCGTCTCATGCAACAGCAAACGAGTTATATAAGGTACGATTTGAGTTGAGAAAGCTCTTACTTTCTACCTATGTCCGTAATTTAAGTAAGACAAAATTCTGTTATTATGCTTTTGGGGACAGGACGGGGGCACTTCTGGCATGTAGGGTACGCAAATCAGAGGCTAATTCTAGAATAGAAGGTTTGCAAGACCAGAATGGAAACCTAGTTAGGAACCCGATTCACATAGCAGGTACATTTGCTAAATATTATGCACATTTGTATAATTTACACTTGGATCCGCAGACCCGTCAGCCAACCCAAGAAGTAGTAGACGAATATTTGCGATCAGTAAATTTACCAAAGGTGTCCCAAGATCATCTACAAATGTTAAACGCTCCATTTACGGTGGATGAAATTAAAAACATCATCAAAACCAGTAAGCTCCATTCCGCTCCTGGTCCGGACGGATTACCCAATGAATATTAGGGTACCTTTACACGTCGCCACTTGGCGGCAGCAATTGCCCGACATTGGGGATTTTTGTGTCTGTTGCCATGACATTGCTACGAAATGGTGGCGTGTAAATTGGGAAGTTGATTGCGATACCCGCTGTTGATTCGAATACCTGTTGCTGAGCCATGCTCAAAAACCCAAGGCAACACAAAGGCATAATTGCCATGGTAGTGGCGTCTAAACGGGGCACAGGGATGGAATTTGTGTCGCCTAGTGATTTCCCAGGGGTGTGACACAGCCTCATGGATACCGCGCCCCATCAGCGATCATTGGTGGGGGCTACTGTGTTACGATTGGCTGTGCCTTCACAGGCCGCCATCTTGGATGAGCTGTCACTTCAGCACTAGACGCATGAGACACGTCTGAACAATCCAATACATCAGTGCAATTACGCGGCCACCCAATTGCGCTGCCAAATGTATTGTGCTGTTTATGACGATATACTGTGCATATTTTCGTGCTACACAGGAGTGAATAAATTGCTGTACACAACGCAGATGGCTGCCATACCTAACGCCCTGCAATGCAGGGTTTTTTTTGTGACGCTTAAGTGATTTTTTTGCGTCTCACACTGCTTGTACGGTGACTTTGTTGTATTGAATTTTGTTACGAACCGCAAGCGGCCGTTGTGATGTCATGACGCTTCTTTCACTCTGCCTTCAAGGTGCCTGGCCCTCCCCTGCACATAGCCGTAGAGTCATGGCCGCCACACAGCGTGCTGCACCATGGGGTATGGCGGAGCTTTTGGTCCTCATAGACCATTGTGACCGCCACGACTATTGGTGCCACCATCACCACCGTCACCCACGGCTGCGCAAACGCAGCATCCTGAGGCGGATCCAGCGGGCCCTGCTCCACAAACTGGGGGTGGAGAGGACCTGCAAAATTATCCAAAAGAAGATTGCGGATCTAAAACACAAAACCCCAGGCTGCATTGTGGGCATCCGTGCCAGGATTGCCAGGCTGCGTGGTATGTTTGATTGCCAAACACACACCTGCACATGTACATGTACCAAACAACACACAAAAAGTATGTTTATTGGGCAACATACCAAAATGTGTATTTAGCCACCATGTTGATGTGTCAACAATGTGCATTGCCTTGTTGATGACACATAAACATGAAGATGAACAAAACAGTCATGTGGTGCACAAATGTTGACGCCTACACTCATCCTTTACCTTACTAGATTTGCCCAAAAGCTGTGTGCAGAGTGTAAATGTGACAAGGAAAAATCACTGCCATGTTGAACACACACATGACAAACTGCCCCACAGATGTGGCCCCTGACACACGTTACAATGTAGCCACACCATTATGTAACAACTGAACACACACTACTACATGAACAATAGGTGTACGCAGCCATGGTGCAAACACCAGTGTATTCATGGCATTTCTAAAATAAAACACACAAGCACCTACCATGTGTAGGGCGGGTTGGCCACAAACAAACATATCTTTGCACTGCAGTTCGACTCCTGGCACTAGTCATACTGTGTAGAGATGAGCGAGTATGCTTGTCACTACTCGGTAATCACATGAATATCTCGGTACTCGGGGTACTCGGCGAGTACCGAGTAATCTCGCGATACTCTTGCTATGCTCGGGGTCCACCTCCCTGCATGTTGGCGCTCTTTTCAGAGCCAGCCCATATGCAGGGATTGGCTGACAGACACTGTAATGCCACAGCCATGTTGGTTGTGGCATATTAGTGATTGGCTGGCCGCACAGCGTCATCAGGTCTTTATAAGACCTGACCGCGCTGTGCTCGTCACTCTGTGCCATTAGACAGTCAGTGTAGGGAGAGCTGCTGCTGATTGAGGGACAGATTTGTGGCTTTTCAGCTAGTGTAGGCACAGGGCTGCTAGTCTAATTACCACAACAGTCCTTCTGAGGACTAATAGAGCTGTATACAGGCAGGCAGGGAGGCAGGGTATATACCAAACTTCACTGTGCCAGTATACCAGCCTGCATCGCATCTGGGGCTGGTTTCCAGGCTCATCCATCCCAAAAACAGTGCTTTTAGGGATTTATTAAGCTCACTATAGGCAGGAATAGGTTTTGGCTCAAATTAGGGTACACCAAAAGCCTCGTGCTAAAAACCAACTCTTGTCTGCACTAATTTTGCATCTAAGTGTTGCTACTGTCGGTTGCAGCGTAAATTAGGATACACCAAAAGCCTCGTGCTAAAAACCAACTCTTGTATGCACTAATTTAGCATCTAAGTGCTGCTACTGTCGGTTGCAGCGTAAATTAGGATACGCCAAAAGACTCACTATTGTAGTCAGCGTTTGTGTCTGACTAGTCCACATGCAGGGCCTTAATTTCAAAACTTAGGGTCGTGCTAAAAACCAACTCTTGTCTGCACTAATTTAGCAACTAAGTGCTGCTACTGTCAGTTGCAGCATAAATTAGGGTACACCAAAAGCCTCGTGCTAAAAACCAACTCTTGTCTGCACTAATTTAGCATCTAAGTGCTGCTACTGTTGGTTGCAGCGTAAATTAGGATACGCCAAAAGACTCGCTATTGTAGTCAGCGTTTGTGTCTGACTAGTCCACCTGCAGGGCCTTGATTTCAAAACTTAGGGTCGTGCTAAAAACCAACTCTTGTCTGCACTAATTTAGCAACTAAGTGCTGCTACTGTCAGTTGCAGCGTAAATTAGGGTACACCAAAAGCCTCGTGCTAAAAACCAACTCTTGTCTGTACTAATTTAGCATCTAAGTGCTGCTACTGTCGGTTGCAGCGTAAATTAGGATACGCCAAAAGACTCGCTATTGTAGTCAGCGTTTGTGTCTGACTAGTCCACCTGCAGGGCCTTGATTTCAAAACTTAGGGTCGTGCTAAAAACCAACTCTTGTCTGCACTAATTTAGCAACTAAGTGCTGCTACTGTCGGTTGCAGCGTAAATTAGGGTACACCAAAAGCCTCGTGCTAAAAAACAACTCTTGTCTGCACTAATTTAGCTGTATACAGTCAGCATCACATTGAAAATGCGCATGTCCGGTGGCAAGGGACAAAGAACTGGACGTGATGGTGGTGCAGGCAGAGGGCCAGCCAGTGTGCAAGCTCGAATTGCGCCACGGCAAACGCCCACATCATCTCGCTCGACTTTCTTGTCCCAATTTCTAGGTGAACGCAGCAGCACTCCACTATTAAACCAAGACCAGTGTCAACAGGTTGTTAGTTGGATAGCGGGTAATCCTTCCAGTCAGTTTGGCACCACCACAAATACCCTGTCTTCCACACAGTCAAGTCTCAGTAACCGTGAGACTGGACCGCACATTCCACACCCTGATCCTCCTTCCTCCCACCATGCCGAGTGCCCCAACCCGGACATAACTGATCCCACACTTGGACTCTCTGAACAGCTGTTCACTTATCCATTCATAGATTCTGGCCTCTCACCAGCTCCAATTGAAGTGGGTCATGAGGAGATCGTATGTACCGAAGCCCAAATATTTGAGCAGCCACGGTCTCACAAAGGCAACGGTGGGAACGTGTCTCAACAAGAGGTGGATGATGATGAGACACAATTGCCAGAAAGTCAGGAGGAGGACCAGGGTTCGGAAGTGGAAGACAACGTGGTGGATGATCCAGTAACTGACCCAACCTTTCAGGAGGACATGCAGAGTGAGGATAGCAGTGCACAGGAGGAGTTAGGCGTAGCATCACAACACGCCGGAAGAAGCAGGGTGGTGTCCGCAGGCAGAAGGCAGGCAACCGTTCCCCGGAATAACAACACGAGTGATGTTGCCAGTACAACTGCTAGGTCTTCCCGAGTCTGGCTGTTTTTTAAGGTGTCTGTAGATAATTCGAAAAAGGCCATTTGCAACACCTGCCATGCCAGCATCAGCAGGGGTAGCAAAACTAGCAGCCTGACCACCACCAGCATGATCAGGCACATGGCAGCAAAGCACCCAACTTTGTGGGATGTACAACAGAGTACAGGAGCATTGTCTGCGGGTGACACAGCTGCTTCTTCCACTGTTGTGTTTGCAAGCCAATCCCCTGTCCATACTGCAGGCAAAGATGCCTCCTGTCCTTCACCTGTACTTGCACAAGCAGAAGTAGCACCATCATCAGCCACGTCCTTGTCCCAGCGCAGCGTTCAGTTATGCATACCCCAATCTTAGGAACGCAGGTGCAAATACGCTGCCAACGCCCCACATGCCACAGTTCTAAATGCACACATTTCGCGACTGCTTGCGCTGGAAATGTTGCCTTTTAGGCTGGTGGAGACAGAAACATTCTGCAACCTGATGGCGGCGGCTGTCCCACGTTACGCGGTCCCCAGCCGACACTATTTTTCCCGGTGTGCCGTCCCTGCATTACATAAGCGCGTGTCACAAAACATCATACGTGCCCTTAACAACACAGTTTCCAGCAAATTCCACCTAACCACGGACACGTGGACAAGTGCTTTCGGGCAGGGCCAGTACATCTCACTGACGGCACATTGGGTTAATATTCTGGAAGCCGGGACCCAGTCTGACCTTGGGATGGAACACGTCCTTCCGACACGGAGGATTGCAGGCCCTAACTCAGTCAGGGTTTCACCCACAGTGTACAGCTCTGGCACGTCATGATCCTCCTCCTCCTCCACTTCACCCTCCACACCAGTCCCAAGCTGGAAGCACTGCAGCACTGCCTCGGCTAAGCGGCAACAGGCTGTGCTGAAGCTTATATGCATAGGTGACAAATCCCACAACGCTGAAGAGTTGTGGACAGCTCTGAAACAGCAGGCAGATCACTGGCTCACACCGCTGAACCTACAGCGACAATGGCCGGAATCTTGTGGCGGCTCTGAGGCAAGGCGAGCTGACACATGTTCCATGCGTGGCCCATGTGCTTAACCTCGTGGTTCAGCGGTTTATTAAATCCTACCCGGAGCTGTCTGATCTGCTCGTCAAAGTACGCCGCCTGTGTGCCTTTTTCAGAAACTCACCTACTGCTTCTGCCAGCCTTGCCGGCTTTCAGCGGCGTTTGCAGCTTCCGGCTCACAGACTGGTGTGTGATGTCCCCACACTTGGAATTCCACACTGCACATGTTGGTCAGGATGTGTGAGCAGAAGAGGGCAGTTGTTGAGTACCAGCATCAACTAGGCCGTCGGTATACGGTTCAAACTCCACACATAAGACCTCAGGAGTGGACATGGATGTTCGACATATGTACCGTCCTCCAAAACTTTGAGGACTCCACCAAGATGGTGAGTGGCGATAACGCCATCATTAGCGTCACCATCCCGCTTCTCTGTCTTCTAAAACGCTCTCTGCTCAAAATCAAAGGCGATGCATTGCAGGCAGAGCAGGATGAGTTGCAGCAAGAAACTGTACTGGTTGATTACACACAGCCCAGCCTCATCTCATCTCAACGTGCATTGGAGGACTATGACGTGGAGGAGGAGGAGGTTAAGAAATGGAGCTACTTTAATTCGGACAACCGTCAGACCGTCGGTGGAGCGTGGATGGCCAGAGGATAGGGGAGAGGAGGAGAAGGAGGTCAGCTTGGCCAGTCATGTAGTTGGTGAGGACCCAGAAGTCTTGACTGTTAACAGTCTGGCACACATGGCTGACTTTATGTTACTCTGCCTGTGTCGTGACCCTCGTGTTATCAAGATCTTGATGGACACTCATTACTGGTTGGTGACACTTTTAGACCCACGCTACAAAGAGAACTTTATTTCTCTTATTGCCGAAGCGTAGAAGTCTACAAAAATGCTGCAGTACCAGAAGACCATAGTGGCGGAAATATTTAAAAAATTCCGTTCTGAAAACGCTAGCGGCAGACGTCACGATTCAGTGGACAACCAAGGCGTCCAGCAGAGAGAGGCACAAGTCCAATCCAGCAGAGGTAGGGGAACACTCTCAAAGATCTGGGACACTTTTCTCAGCACCTCCCATACCACAGGCCCTGAGGTGCGGGGTAGTGTCACAAGGAATGCAAAGATGCTGAGGGAGTACCTTGCCGATCGTACTAAAGTGCTCCTAGACTCCTCTGTGCCTTATAATTATTGGGTATCCAAGCTGGACACGTGGCAGGAATTGGCTCTCTACGCCTTGGAAGTCCTGGCCTGCCCTGCCGCTAGCGTTTTGTCAGAGCGTGTTTTTAGTGCCGCAGGTGGAATCATTACAGATAAACGCACCCGCCTGTCAACTGAAAATGCTGACAGGCTGACTTTGATCAAGATAAACAAGGGTTGGATTGGGCCTGACTTCACCACACCACCACCAAATGATAGCGGAATTTAAATTTTGTGCTGGTAGATTCCCATGTGTCGAGCCCACTGGGACAGGGGTACTCGGTACCGGACCGGGTCTGTTACTGGGGAAGTCACGGGTGGTCCTGGTCCGGACCGTGTCCCGGGCCCTGGCAATAGTAAGGGATATTTACAGGGGATGTCAGTCGTGACGCCACCCACTGTGTGCGGCCAGCGATGGGGCCGCCGCTGCTGCAGAACCTCCGGGGATGATGTAATGGCAGCGTAGATGGAATAGTTCCCGTGGGCAGAACTGTGTTCCCCGGGGCAGTGATGGTTAAAGTCTATTGTGTAGTGTGCAGGCTTGGTGCTGAGTGCAATTCACTTACTGTCCAGATGCTGCAGGAATCCTCCTTCAGTGTTGGAGCTTGCACGCTGTGGCTCTGCAGGTGGGGAGCTGTTGCAAACCTGTATGGAGGGAGTAAGATCCAAGCAGAGACACTCAAGGGAGACGTATTCAGGGTTTTCCGTGTTTACTTCTCAAGTTCTCAAGTTCAAGTTACAGTTCAGTACAGTTCTTACAGTTCAGTTCAGTACATGGGCACACTTTCCCTCTCTGGGTTCCCTTTGCTCTCTACAGCCAGGTCTCTCTCTCTGTGACCCCTCACTCTGTCGCTGTGTCCTTCCCAGGCTGTTACTGCGTTCTCTGCTTGTTCACTTGGTTGTGTGTGTCTCCGGACAGTATGGCGGTGACTCGGGCCCCTCTGGGTCCTCCTGGTTGTCACTGAGCTGCCTGTCCTTTGGGGTAGGGACCCTAACGTGTAGCTGTGGTCCCCCATCGGTTGTCTGGGGATGCCGGGTGAAACTATGGTCCCCTCTAGAGCCGACACTCTACTCAGCCTAGCCTCCAGCAGTCCTCCCGTGTGAGGCTCTACCAGGCTCTCTCTACTGTGTCTTCCAGTGTCATAGGAGGGCTACTCCGCCTGCAGTCTGTCATCTCTGCTGTAATTCTAGGGCCCGGGTATCACCGTCCCTCTCTTCCCTCACACTCCTGGGGTGCTGGCTCCGGATAGGCTTTCTCTCTGCGGCTCACACTGGCTCTGTTCAGATTCTGCGCTCCATACACCCCACTTGTCCAGGACGTGTGATCTCAGTCTTTTCATCTCAGCCTACCTCGGCCTACTGCTGTCTCTCGGCCTGTGCCATGCTCCTCAGCCTGCTGCTGGTCTGTGTCTTTGCTGCTCGGCACCCTGGGCCTACTGACTCCTTCCTTCTCCCCCTTCACTATTTCTATTGTCTGTCACCTGACTACGTGTGTGCCCACCCACTGCTCTAAACCCACCACGCCCTCATGCACGCCTCTATCCAGTGGCATATTGGTGCCTCCCAATTTGTGGCTTCCCTGCTTAGGGCAATACTTAAAAAGACCCACTTGCTTAAAATGGGCACATCATTTAAAGAGGCCCTCATGCACGTCTCTATCCAGGGGCATTGAAGTGCCTTCCAATTTTTGGCTTCCCTGCCTAGGGAAATGCTGCAAAACACATACTTCCTTACAATGGGCACATTATTTAAAGAGGCCCTCATGCACGTCTCTAACAGGGGCATCACAGTGCCACTCAATTTTTGTCTTCCTGCCTAAGGCATTACTACAAAAGACCCACTTCCTTATAATGGGCACATTATTTAAAGAGGCCTTCATTTACGTCTCTTCCCAGGGGCATGGGAGTGCCACACAATTTTAAAAAAAAAAATCTTTCATATAATCTTACAAAACTAGCATACACCAACTCTGTCTCACAAGTGGGTATGAGCCCTTAATATTTTTTCCATGAAAATCCGTTTTGGTTTCATTTTGTAACATTTTCTTGACAGTCCGTAAAAGTGGCGCAATTGTCTGACAACATTGTTGACATCAGTGACCTTGGGGTCTGAAATACTTCAAGGGGTCTTCCCCATGCTGTTCCCATATCATTTCAGCACTGTTCTGATACTTTTGTGACATTTTTAGGGTTTTTCCATGCTGCCGGGGGTCATGTCAGAAAAATACTCGGGTCTCCCATAGGATAACATTGGGCTCGGTGCTCGGGCCGAGTACACAAGTATCTTGGGATGCTCGGCCCGAGCTTCGAGCACCCGAGCATTTTAGTACTAGCTCATCTCTAGTTGTAATCTTTAACTTAACAGACTTGACCCTAAAACATTATAGGGCAAGAGTGCTTGACTAAAAATACAGCTGAATGTCAGCCAAACAATTGACTAAAGCCACCAAGCACTATAGATAGGTGTCCGATCGCTCAGCCAGCAGAGAGCTTGCTTGTCTCTCCCATACACTGGAGCACTCATTCTTCCTAGTGTCCCTGTACACTGTATGGAAGTTGCTGTTAGACCCCTTTCACATCAGTGGTTTGCTGATGTTTCCGGCTGATCCGGCAGATGGCGCCGGATCTGCGGCCTAACAGCCGACTTGCTGCACCAAACCGGCAAGCCCCATGCCTTGTCTATGGGGCTTGCGGTCCGGTGCGGAAAGTGTGGTTCTGTCAGATCCAGCATTTGCTGAGGCAAAAAACTCACTGCTAATCACGTTTTTTTGTGGCCGCAACTGCCGGATTTGCCGGATTGCGGCAAAACCGCAATTGCCGCAAGCCTCATGCAGAATGAATGGGGGCTTGCCGCAAGCTGAAAGTGCCTAGGGCGGCAGGAACTCCAAATACGGCCCTGAGCAAGACTCGTAGCTAAAGGTTATTCTCAAAAATATGGAGAAGACTATGATGAAACATTTGCACCAGTTGTCAAACATACTACAATAAGAACTTTGCAGTTGCAGCAATGAAACAAATGAAACTGAAACATCTGGATGTAAAGACAGCATTTTTGAATAGACGTTTAACAGAAGTTATTTACATGGAACAACCTCCAAGATTCAAAGATGAAAGTAACCCAAACATGGTTTGCAAATTACAGAAAAGTATATATGGTTTAAAACAAACAGCTAAAGTGTGGAATGATAAAATCACGGAAGTGCTCAAAAATGAAAAATTTCAAACAAGCAAAGCTGATCCTTTCCTGTACACAAAAAAAACTAATGGACAGCTGGATCTATGTACTCATATATGTTGATGGCATTTTAGTTTGTTTTGAAAAAGAAAGGGATAAAGAGGACATACTAAAAATCCTAAATCAACATTTTGAGATCAAAGACTTGGGAAATGTGAAACAGTACCTAGGAATACAGATAGAAAGAGAAGATGGAAATTTCCTACTTAATCAAAATCACATGATTCAAGACATAACCGAAACATTTGGATTGAAGGATGCAAATCCAGCAAAATCTCCAATGGAACTAATTATCTTAAAGAGATGAATAGTGAGAAAAACATGTTACCAAATAATGAAGAGTACAGAATGGTAATAGGAAAATTATTGTATCCAGCGACTGTTACAAGGCCAGACATCGCAGCAGCAGTAGGAATTCTGAGTAGAAAAGTGTCCAAGCCAAATAAAGCGTATTGGAATGTCGTGAAGAGAGTCATACGTTATTTGAAAGGAACTAGCAATGTTAAACTGAATCTGCCTACAAGTGATAAATGCATTTTAACTGGGTACGTTGATGCAGATTGGGCTGGAGATTCAACTGACAGAAAATCTACCAGTGGCTATCTTTTCTTTCTCTCAGGCGGAACAATTAGTTGGACTAGTGAAAAACAATGCCGTCAACAGAAGCAGAATACGTTGCAGCAGCACATGTGAGTCAAGAAGTTCTATGGTTAAGACAATTGCTAACAGACCTAGGACAACCACAGTTGGAACCAACAAAATTAAATGAGGACAATCAAGGATGTCTTGTTCTTGCTCAGATGGAAAGAGTTAACCCAAGAACCAAGCACATTGGTGTGAAGTATCATTTCTTGAGGGATCATCAGGAACAAGGAATCCTGAAATTAGAATATTTTCCAACTGAAGATATGACAGCAGACATTATCACAAAGGCATTGAATGCTGAAAAACATCAGAGTCTAATGAACAAATTGGGTTTGACTGAATAAGTCCTCACTGTTGAGAAAGGGTGTTGGTATATGCAACAGTTGTGGACTTTGTGTGAAGGAGGACTTTATGCTGAGCTGACAATAGATGGTGATGTTATGTAAAGTTTTCCTTGCTTACTGTATTGTTAAAGAAAAGGTCTCTCTTGTACTTTCAGTTTCTCACTTCTTCCGGGTGCAGTACTGAGTGACTGTTCATTTTTCCTTTACCTCATGATCTGAGAAGTAAAAGCTTGTTATCCATGTAATCTGCTCTGTGAAGTTTCAACCGCAACTGTAGGCATCCAGAATCTGTGCAACAAATAGTTCCCCTATTCCTGCATGCCCAGGGCCATGGAGCCAGGTCACAGCCACCGTGACCTCCCAAGTCACTACCAGCCTGGTTTCCGAGTATCCCACGGCCCTGCTGGGCATCGCAGAGGCGGGTGAAGATAAGGTCCAGCGGTGGCCATCTTTGTGAGTGGCTGCGGAGGACAAAAGAAGGTAGTCAGTGGTAAAAGTTTAAAGGCAGTTGAAGTGGAAGTGTCAATGGGGATGTTAAAGTCACCCGTGATGTTAGTGGGGATGTCAGCAGAAAGGAAATTAAGTAGCCAGGTGGTGATGTGGTCAAGAAGGGTGGAGATGGCTAGCTCTGGGGGGCGGTAGATGACAGCCAGCTGGAGGTTGGAGGGGGAGTAGATGCGGACAGAGTCCACCTCAAAGGGGGGAAGAGTAGCAGAGGGTGGTACTAGTGGAATGATAAAATTACCGTATATACTCGTGTATAAGCCGAGTTTTTCAGCCCAAAATTTGGGCTGCAAAGTCCCCCCCTCGGCTTATACACGGGTCATATACGGTGGTGGGGGCTGTGTCCAGGGCTGTGGAGGCTGGAGGAGGCGGGGGGAGGCTGCTGTATGAGCGGCCCCGTCACGTGGGGCCGCTCATTATATATGCACTGCTTCCCTCTGTCAATCAGCGGCAGGGGGAAGCAGTTTATATATGCCCCCCAAAAGCTGGCACTGTCCCCCCTTGTAAGGGCCCCCCCCCGCTGCTTATACATTACCATCCCGGTGTTCTGCTCCTCGGTGCTGCTTCTTCATCCTCCCGTCGGCTTGCTGCATCCGGGATCTCCGGCTGTCGCAGCGATATGACGTCATCGCGCGACGGCCGGAGATCCCGGATGCAGCCAGCGAGGACGGGAGGATGAAGAAGCAGCACCGAGGAGCGGCGCCGATCAGAACACCGGGATGGTAATGTATAAGCAGCAGGGGGGGGCCCTTACAAGGGGGGACAGTGCCAGCTTTTGGGGGCTGTTGGTACCCCCAGGGGGCTGTTGGTACCCCCAGGGGGCTGTTGGTACCCCCAGGGAGCTGCTGGGTACCCCCTGGGGGCTGTTGGTACCCCCAGGGGGCTGCTGGGTACCCCCTGGGGGCTGCTATATGTACCCCTGGGGGCCTGCTGTATACCACTGGGGCTGCTGTATACTACCACTGGGGCTGCTGGGGCTCCTGTATACTACCACTGGAGCTGCTGGGGCTCCTGTATACTACCACTGGGGCTGCTGGGGCTCCTGTATACTACCACTGGGGCTGCTGGGGCTCCTGTATACTACCACTGGGGCTGCTGGGGCTCCTGTATACTACCACTGGGGCTGCTGGGGAATCTGTATACTACCACTGGGGCTGCTGGGGAATCTGTATACTACCACTGGGGCTGATGGGGAATCTGTATACTACCACTGGGGCTGCTGGGGAATCTGTATACTACCACTGGGGCTGCTGGGGAATCTGTATACTACCACTGGGGCTGCTGGGGAATCTGTATACTACCACTGGGGCTGCTGTATACTACCACTGGGGAGGCCTGTATACCACACTGCTGGGGGCTGTATACCTGTGCTGGGGTCCACCCTCGGCTTATACACGAATCAATAGGTTTTTCCAGATTTTTGGGGCAAAAGTAGGAGGGTCGGCTTATACACGGGTCGGCTTATACACGAGTATATACGGTATGTCTTGCCCTGAAAATATTACATGTCTATTCTGGAAAACAAAACTTCCCGTCTTGTGTTGTGACTCTCTTCCCTTATCTGCAGTCTGAAGATGGGTGGGACCATCAGAGCAGAGAACTACAATAAAATGATTGAGCTCTGTGCATTGCCATTTTAAAAGTAACAGGACCATTTCTTTCTAATTGGCAAAGCACAGGTTCAAAATATAATAATGATAATTGTACTGGAAAAATTGCAGAATTCCACTGCAGTAAACAAACACCAGGATTCAATTAAGAATAATATAATCTGGACATTGCAAGAAAGAAAACCATGAAATCAGAGATGCTGATGCATCAAACATGCAAGAAGATGATAGGAGTGGTTGTTTGTGATGATGAGGTTAAAATCAAGAAGTCCAGAAAATGTTGGAAGTTGGAACACATGGTTTACTGTCTACACGATTTGGAGTTGGACCAACGTCTTCATCAGGAGAACCACAGTGATGTAATAAAAAATTACACTTAAAGAGGTTTTCCACTACTAATTTGACCCTCCTCTCATTCGTCCTAGCCCTAACACTTTCCCAATATACTTCTGCTACCTACTCTGTAAGGCTGGCTTCACATTTGCGTATGGGAAGGCAGCGTTTTGCTGCGTTCCCATACGCAGTTAAACGCATGTGCACTGCGTTCCTATGTTTAACATAGGAACGCATGGTGCCTGCGTTTGCTGCGTTCGGGTGCGGATGCGGACGATATCTGCTGCTTCCGGTGTCCAGCATCCGCACCCGGGACGCAGCATGTTGGGTTTTTTTGTGCGTTTGGGGAGCTTGGACAATCAGCAAGCGTCCCCAAGCGTACAAAAAAAGCATTGTCTTCAATGGGTCCGCAGTGTCCTCTGCATGACACAGCAGGAGAACGCTGCGGACCCATTGAAAAATCTCCCGGTGGCCGCCGGTGATGTCACAGGAGCTCACCGACGGCCACCGGGAGATCAGCTGACCCTCTGCTGTCCTCCTTCTCCCCGCCGCCTGTAATCTCATAGCGATGTCGGCGGGGAGAACAGCTGATCTGAAAGCTGTTTGAATCTTCCCGCGCCGACATCTCCTCACAGTGTCAGCGCGGGAAGATTCAAACAGCTCTCAGATCAGCTGTTCTCCCCGCCGACAGTCCCGGAGCTTACCGGCGGCCGGGGGGCGGAGATCTCCGGCGCTGATCTCCGCCTCCGGCCCGCCCCCGGACAGCGCCGATTGGCTGCCGGGCTCCATAGTGATGTGTCCGCAGGCGGACATTATCCGCTGCGGACACATCAAAGTGTCCCTGCTTCTGACAGCGTTTGTGTCTGCATGCCATCAGCATGCAGACACAAACGCTAATGTGAAGCCAGCCTATGCTTTTCTCTAACAAGCTCGTAAATACATTTTATAGTTGTACTAGCTTTGATCCTTCCGTCTGCAGACTGGAATGGGACTAACTGAGCAGGGCACATCACTGGTGGGGGCAGGTCTGCCTCTCTGTGAGTGACAGCAGTCTGGGCACGGATGCCCAGATTACACTTCACTCTCTTCTCAGCCCCCACCAGTGATGTGCCCTGCTCAGTTAGTCCGATCTCCAGACCAGAAGGATCAAAGTTAGTACAACAATAAAGGTATTTACAAGCCACTTAGAGATCAGCTTACAAGTGCAGGGCAGGTAGTAGATGCATGTTGGGAAAGTTTTAGTTAGGAAGAGTTAGAACAAAAGAAAGGGGGTCAAATTAGTAGGGGAAAATGTCTTAAAGTCTGCCATTTTCCTATTTCATCACTGTGGTTTCCTGATGAAGAAGTTTGTCCAACTTTAAAACGTGTAGACAGTAAACCACTTGTTCAACTTTCCTACGTATTCCAAAAAGGGCTCCAACTGGAGTAAAATGCCTCTAAGTGGTACCTGTGACTAAACGCTTGTTTGATGTCAATGGAGTTTAAAAATGAGAAAAACAAATGTGCTGAAATGAAAGTGTCTCCTTTCCATTACTTCACTCTCAGAACTTTGATTCTGTTACATTGGTAAGTTTCTGTGCATGAACTGCTGTTTTTTTAGATCTAACCAGATCATGCCTGTCACGTCAAAGCCATACGGCAATTTAAAATTGGTAAAGATTTGTTTCTGCTTATACTTTCAGATGTAAAATTCCTGACCTACCAACATTACCCAATTACTTTAGCTTAGCTAATGGACAGAAGATTTCACATGGGTTCTTAAGAATTGTAGAGTGCAGTATTAGCAACAAAATAACAATAGCAACTTGCCCAATAACAGAGGTTGTAAAACCAGTCTCCTGCCTTCATGACAGATTGTTTTGTTATACCTTTGGAATGTTGAATTTGCTTTACTTAGTATAATGAAGTCTCACCCCAAAAGCTCACAATACATTATTTCTTACACATATTGAATTCCAAGCAGTTTCTTTATTTTTAAAGTGAGTCCATCATTGGGCCTGCTCCTGGGTAGCACTGTTTGATGCAATCCTAGAGTTCATGTTTAAGTTTTTAGTCCCTTCCAAACTGGTAAAGTTTAGTTAGTTCACAGAAAAGGACATCATTTCAAAATAACTCACAGAACATGTCTATAAGGTAAGACACTAAATGCACTGGCAGGATGCAGCAGGCCCCAATGATAAAGGCAGGGGCAACACAGGTGCCAAATACCGATGTGACAACTTCTCTCAGCCTACCATATCATGGAGGGGACGATTGCTGGTATTATTTATGCACACAGATGAGGTTTGCAAAGGGTGTCAGTCACACATATAAATGTGATGTAAAGTGTCTGGATTCAGCCTATTGATCATGCCCATACTATTAGATCAAGCGGGCTGCCCAGCACTATATAAATGCACCACACAGGACAAGACACCCCATTGCATCTGTATTTTGCACCAGCTTTAAAGGGATCCTGTCACCCCCAAAACACCTCTAAAGCTATTAAAAGCTGTCCCTAGAGCATAGTAACACTTACTCTACACTCCTTTTAGCTCCTAAATGCACCAAGTGAAAATGAAGATAAATGTTATTACAGTACCTCATTAGGGATGATAATGAGTGACTATGCTATTCATAGTCACCCTGGCAGGCTCTCCCACTTCATGTTATCACGCCTCCATAGGCGTGATCTTCAGATCAGATTAAAATGCGCGCCTCCCCGCCGCTCTGTGGTGTCTCTGCCGGCCTGTAGTGGGGCTGGGTGACGCGAATCGCGTCATTCCCGGCGCCGAGTGATGGTATGTACACCCGCGCCGCTCTGTTAGCTTCAAAACGCGCACTGCGCATGCACATGCGCAGTGCGGGTCTTGAAGCTAACAGCGGCGCGGGTGTACATACGTCACCCGGCGCTGGAAATTACGCGATTCGCGTCATAGAGCCGCACAATGCAGTGGTCCAGCTGCCATAGGACAGAGCGGGGAGGCGCGCATTTGAATCTGATTTGAAGATCATGCCTATTGAGGCGTGATATCATGAAGAGGGAGAGCCTGCCAGGGTGACTATGAATACCATAGTCACTAATTATCATCCCTAATGAGATAGTGTAATAACATTTATCTTCATTTTCACTAGCTGCATTTAGGAGCTAAAAGTAGTGTAGGGTAAGTGTTACTATGCTCTAGGGACAGCTTTTAATAGCTTTAGAGGTGTTTTGGGGGTGACAGGATCCCTTTAATGATTCGGGCTCTGATTTATTTATTTTTTTACTATACTGTTGATTTCAAGTGTATAGCTTAAGTACTTTTTTCTGTGACACATACTGATGTGTGCTATTTTGCACCACAGTATTTTTTATATTTAGATGGGAAAAATCATAACTTAATGTAACTAAGATGATATGGTGGTATGGTGTTGGGTACAGTTGTGCGCTAAATGTGTTTTCCCACAAAGTTCATTTTAAAGTTGATTTTAATCAATAGATCTTGAACCAATAATTTCCACAATTGGATGTTTAAAAAAATGTTCTTGTCCTGAGATAGTCTTCTATGGCCAGGGTCACATTTGCGGTTGGACCCTGGCCTGCCGGATTCCGGTTTCAACTTAGCAATTTTTCCATCACCGCATAGCGTTTCCGCTATGCGGTGCTGGAAAACGCTGCCCTTAGTTACCCGGTGTTTACCTGCACGACCTGTCACACAGGTAGCGGCTCGGAGTGCGCTTTACAGCGCCGCACAGGAAACCGTTGCAGACACGGTTTCCTGTGCGGCGCTGTAAAACGCCCTCCGAGCCGCTACCTGTGTGACAGGTCGTGCAGGTAAACACCGGGTAACTAAGGGCCGCGTTTTCCAGCACCGCATAGCGGAAACGCTATGCGGTGATGGAAAAATTGCTAAGTTGAAACCGGAATCCGGCAGGCCAGGGTCCAACCGCAAATGTGACCCTGGCCTATATGTGTCCCTGCTATGTCCTGTGTAATGGATGTGTCTGACCGTACAGGGAGATGGCCTGGTCATACTACATCTCCTGGGTAGCGGAGGAAGTAAAAGAATATACAAACATTACAGCATGGGATCCCATTTGATACTTTCTGTGAGGTAATACATGTCCCTGCCTGTTTAAATTGAGAGTAATTGAAATAATTTGCGTTCCCATGCTGTAATGTATGTATACTCTTGCGTCCTCCCCGGCCCAAGAGATGTGACATGATCAGACCATGTCCTGTACAGTCACGCACATCCATTACACAGTACATCGCAGGGACACATATATAAGATTATCTCAGTACAAGAGCTGTGGTATGATCAGACCATGTCCCTGTATGGTCAGACACAGCCATTACACTGTTCATAGCAGGGTCACATATATAAGATTATCTCAGCACAGCAGGAGATGTAGTATGATCAGACCATGTCCTTGTATGGTTACACACATCCATTACACAGTACATAGCAGGGACACATATATAAGATTATCTCAGCACAGCAGGAGATGTAGTATGATCAGACCATGTCCTTGTATGGTTACACTCATCCATTACACAGTACATAGCAGGGACACATACATAAGATTATCTCAGCACAGCAGGAGATGTGGTATGATCAGACCATGTCCCTGTATGGTCAGTCACATCCATTACACAGTACATAGCAGGGGCACATATATAAGATTATCTCAGCACAGGAGATGTGGTATGATCAGACCATGTCCCTGTATGGTCAGTCACATCCATTACACAGTACATAGCAGGGGCACATATATAAGATTATCTCAGCACAGGAGATGTGGTATGATCAGACCATGTCCTTGTATGGTTACACACATCCATTACACAGTACACAGCAGGGACACATATATAAGATTATCTCAGTCCAGGAGATGTGGTATGATCAGACCATGTCCCTGTATGGTCAGACACATCCATTACACAGTAAATAGCAGGGACACATACATAAGATTATCTCAGCACAGGAGATGTGGTATGATCAGACCATGTCCCTGAATGGTTACAAATTAGTTAAACAATGATAGGCTCACTGTGTCCACGGGTGCACCAGAAAAAGACAGTCATATAAAGATAAGATTGATCTGGGCACACCTTAAATTCTCATGAAAAATGCAGACCACACAAAGTGTTAGAGGTTACGTTTTCTTATTTTCTTTATTGCCACACAATGTCCAGACACCAAATACAACCAAAGTTTCGGCCTCTACACAGGCCTTTTTCAAGGTTTCTGATTATACAAAAAATAACAGACAGTATGTATTAACACCATACAGAATATAAAACAATTGTTATCATGATTAGGACTAGTGCCCGTGCTAAATTCATGGTGAACTGTGGCGTGTGGCAATGTGAAAATGATTAAGGTATTAAAATGAAGTGCTTATTGGTCATGGGAGTGCTGATAGAGTGGGAAGGAACACTCAATTAAATACTTAAATGGGGTATGTGGAGGGACTGCCGTATGAAATAGGTTGGGGGACTGAGTACCAAGTGATAAGGAAGGATAGTGAAGATTAAAGTCAATAGGATGTGAAGCAGAACAAGAATAGTGGAGGTCAAAAGGAAAAATCAATGAATTACCAGTGTTGGAACTGGTGGGGGTTCACAAGAGAACCCTAAAGGAAAAACAAATTCACTTCAAAGATGAAGGCACACCTAAGGATTCCTAGGACAAAGTAAATTGAAATATAAACAAGGAATCTATATAAGTAATGAGACTGGTGGAAGAGTCACCACAAGCTAGTGAGGAGATAAATCGTAGCAAACGTAGCAAGAACAATCCTACCGGTAGGTCTAACCAAAGGAGTGTCAAACAGAAATAAGAAAGGAACAGAAGGTTTTTAATAGTCACCTAGACAGGAACTATACCTATATATTGAGAATACATGAAAGCACAAAAGGGAGAAGATAATAATTCCAAAGGAAGTAGAAATCATATAGGCTCATCTAGGGACAGAAATACCTGCTGTTTATATCCAAACAAATGGAAAAACACCAGAGATAGGCACTAGTAAATCTGTAAATAAGAGCTATTATAATAATATATATGATAAATCTTACAGTTACCCACTATGTCAAAGATCAGTAAAACAATGTGTCCTAGTGTTAAGTGGGAAATGCCCCATAATATAAGAGGTTATTAGAGGGAGATTAGCAAACAGCAGCTGGGAAGCCCTCAATATGTGACTATGTTACCTTGAGAATGAGGCAAGGCTCAGGGGAAGCACCTAAAGAAAATAAGATTAAGTGTTAAGGCCACGTCACACGCATCAATCTTATGAGCGATATTGTTAGCGATCACGTGCACGCGCGATCGCTAACAATATCGCTCGCATCGCTGGTGAGATGTCACACAGACAGACTCACCAGCGATGTGGAGCAGCGAGATCGCTGGTAACTATGGTACACATCGGGTTACTAGGTTACGTTTACCATAGATACCATCTCCCAGCATAGGCTGTGCCGCTGGGAGATCGTTCATCGTGGTGTCACACACCACGATGAAGCAGAGTGATCAAGCGATTATCGCTTGATATGAGCTCCGGCTCACAAATCTGCAATCAAACAATCAAGCGATTTTACAGTGTAAAATCGCTTGATTACACGCAGCGATGAACAAATGATATCGCTTAACCGATCAAAAAAGCAGATCACTTAAGCAATATCGCTCATAAGATTGATGCGTGTGACGTGGCCTTAAGACTCAGTAGATGTCTTCTGCAGTCAGTCCAAGTCAGACATTGGACCTGTCTGGATCCTGCTCATTTTAGGTACCAATACACATGGTCAGGTTTTAAATACCGTATATACTCGAGTATAAGCCGAGTTTTTCAGCACAATTTTTGTGCTGAAAAGTGCCCCCCTCGGCTTATACTCGAGTCACTCGATATTTGCTGTGGGGGAGGCTGTGACTGGGGACTGGAGGGGGGGGCGCAGTGACCGCGGGCGGTCACGTGGGGCCGCCTCATTAGTGTAATGAATATGCACGGCATCCCCCGGCGGGGGGAGCAGTGCATATTGCACTACACTGGCCCCCCATCAGTGACCTACAGTCCCCCCTCCTTAGTATATGTCCCCCAGGCTGCGACACACATTAAAATAACAAACATTTCATACATCACCTTTCCGGCGACCCCTGGCTGGCAGCGCCGCTCCTCCGGTCCCGGCCTCTTCCTGCTTGTGGCGGTGTCATGTGACCGGGCACAGCAGATGACGTCATCTGCTGCATCGGCCACAAGAATAGAAGCGGCACAAGCAGGAAGAAGCCGGGACCGGAGGAGCGGCGCTGCCAGCCAGGGGTCGCCGGAAAGGTGATGTATGAAATGTTTGTTATTTTAATGTGTGTCGCAGCCTGGGGGACATATACTAAGGAGGGGGACTATAGATCACTGCAGGGGGCCTGTATACTAAGGAGGGGGGGCTGTATACTGCTGCAGGGGGCCTGTATACTAAGGAGGGGGGGCTGTAGATCACTGCAGGGGGCCTGTATACTAAGGAGGGGGGGCTGTAGATCACTGCAGGGGGCCTGTATACTAAGGAGGGGGGTCTGTATACTGATGCAGGGGGCCTGTATACTAAGGAGGGGGCTGTATACTGCTGCAGAGGGCCTGCATACTAAGGAGGGGGGCTGTATACTGCTGCAGGGGGCCTGTATACTAAGGAGGGGGGTCTGTATACTGCTGCAGGGGGCCTGTATACTAAGGAGGGGGGCTGTATACTGCTGCAGGGAGCCTGTATACTAAGGAGGGGGGGCTGTATACTGCTGCAGGGGGCCTGTATACTAAGGAGGGGGGTCTGTATATCACTGCAGGGGGCCTGTATACTAAGGAGGGGGGGCTGGATATCTCTGATGGGGGCCAGAATACTGCTGCTGGGGCCCTGTATACCACTGCTGGGGCCCTGTATACCACTGCTGGGGCCCTATATATCACTGCTGGGGGCCTGTATATTACTGCTGGGGCCCTATATACCACTGCTGGGGCCCTGTATACCACTGCTGGGGCCCTATATACCACTGCTGGGGGCCTGTATATTACTGCTGGGGCCCTATATACCACTGCTGGGGCCCTGTATACCACTGCTGGGGCCCTGTATACCACTGCTGGGGCCCTGTATACCACTGCTGGGGGCCTGTATATTACTGCTGGGGCCCTATATACCACTGCTGGGGCCCTGTATACCACTTCTGGGGGCCTGTATACCACAGCTGGGGCCCTATATACCACTGCTGGGGCCTTGTATACCACTGCTGGGGCCCTATATACCACTGCTGGGGGCCTGCATATTACTGCTGGGGCCCTATATACCACTGCTGGGGCCCTATATACCACTGTTGGGGCCCTGTATACCACTGCTGGGGCCTGTATATATCACTGGGGAGGCTGCTGTATACTACCACTGGGGAGGCTGCTGTATACTACCACTGGGGAGGCCTGTATACCACACTGCTGGGGGCTGTATACCTGTGCTGGGGTCCACCCTCAGCTTATACACGAGTCAATAGGTTTTCCCAGGTTTTGGGGGCAAAAGTAGGGGGTCAGCTTATACAGGGTCGGCTTATACACGAGTATATACGGTACATGAGATAAGGACTGCTCTGATACAGGTTACCTGAAGTTGGTAGAGCAGATTAGTATACATTTTTTTGCAAAAAACATATCAACTAAATACCCTGTATTTTACTTTTTCAGCAGCACTTGTTTTTTACAGTTTTTTTTTTACAAAGAGTATTTTACACGTTTGTTTGACTGTTTTTTGTGATTCACATCCATTAACAGTACATTAGCAGGGTCACATATATAAGATTATCTCAGCACAGCAGGAGATGTGGTATGATCAGACCATTTCCTGTATGGTTACACACATCCATTACACAGTACATAGCAGGGACACATACATAAGATTATCTCAGCACAGGAGATGTGATATGATCAGACCATAGATTTCCTTGGACGAAGTGCCTCACTGTCCGCACTGCTGCTCCAGAAACGAAGGAACCAGGACACGGGGATGTCTGGATCGACTTATGCTTTTATTGTCTTACACGTTTCGGAGCCACAAACCGAGCTCCTTCCTCAGGGATGTCAGACACATCCATTACACAGTACACAGCAGGACACATATATAAAGATTATCTTTCATGCACAGAGATGTGGTATGATCAGACCATGTCCCTGTATGGTCAGACACATACATAACACAGTACATAGCAGGGACACATATATAGATTATTCAGCACAGAGATGTGGTATGATCAGACCATGTCCCTGTATGGTCAGACACATACATAACACAGTACATGCAGGACACATATATAAGATTATTCAGCACAGGAGATGTGTATGATCAGACCATGTCCCTGTATGGTCAGACACATACATAACACAGTACATAGCAGGGACACATATATAAGATTATCTCAGCACAGGAGATGTGGTATGATCAGACCATGTCCCTGTATGGTCAGACACATACATAACACAGTACATAGCAGGGACACATATATAAGATTATCTCAGCACAGTAGATGTGGTATGATCAGACCATGTCCCTGTACGGTCAGACACATCCATTACACAGTACACAGCAGGGACACATATATAAGATTATCTCAGCACAGGAGATGTGGTATGATCAGACCATGTCCCTGTACGGTCAGACACATCCATTACACAGTACACAGCAGGGACACATATATAAGATTATCTCAGTACATGAACATTTTATATAACATCCAATTGTGGAAATTATTATTATTCCAAGATCTTTTGACTAAAATTAACTTTAAAATGAAGTTTATGGTAAAACTCCTTTCAGTTAATTTACTATTGACTCAAGAGCTGTGGTTTACGCTTAATCTTGTAAAACATTTAATGTGATAATTCATAGAGGATAGGTGATCAGAAGCAAATGCACTAACTTCCTGAATGTGTTAATGAGATACAAATTATGTATTAAATTGTGGATTATGGGGCTTGAATCCACTTGTCCTCGGCTAACTTGCATCTTCTGAGCCACTGACCCTTTAATACTTATGGCATTCTGAGAATTGTACTGAGGTAATACATGTCTGTGGCCGCCTGTCACTGCCCATCACCTGCTGGGTGTTAGGACAATCCATGTATGTGCTGTCCTCCTGGGGAAATATGTAGAAATGTCCCTTTGGCGTCATCAGTAGTGTGTCCCCCTCACGCTTGATTATGTAAGACCTGTTAAATATAGATCAGTACTGAGCAAAAGCAGATGGCGTAGGGGGTTGGGTAACCCCTTTCAGGAGATGGAAATGTTAAGGAAGAGTGAAAGGTTTAATCCTTGGCTCCAGCTGTCCCTTTCATCCCCTCCCCTTAATTATCCTACAGCTTCCAATACTTTGAGACACAACAGGAGGTTAATATGAAGGATGACACTAAAAATACCCTGGATGTCCTGTGAGTAGCTAACGGCGTCAATAAAGGATATGAATATTAATACAACTTTAAACCACCTATTTCTCCTTTATATGGGGAAGATCGAAACAGCTGACATTGTTGTGACAAAACTGTAATAATGGGACATGACAAGCTCAATTATTAATATAGGCATTGGCTAGACAAACGCAATGTGTCTAACAGATGGGAAACACATTCAGTGACATGTCCATATTGAAACAATACTAGATTGCATCGTAATGTGTTGTATGCGATTTTAGTTTCCTAGTTAAATTCTGAACAAAAAAAATGTCTTGTTTGCTGCATTAATATCGGATTAAAAGGAATCAGTCAGAAGGTTTTTGCTACTTCATCTGAGAGCAGCATGATGTAGGCAAAAAGACTCTGAATCCAACGATGTATCACATACTGTAGATTACTGGGTGCAGCGGTTCATCAAAGCATTTAGTTTTAGAAAAGAGTCAGTAAAAATAAAATAATGGTGTTTCATGACGCGGTCTATCGTTCCGGTAATGTTACCAGCGCTGTGGGACAAACCTCCAGGGTGATGGTGGAACAGCTGGATGGTTACGCTCCCCATAGGTGGAGTAGGATCCCCAGGGCAGTAGTGGGAGTTATGGTTGCGAATAGTCTATGAAGGGTGTGGAATCAGGGGCCACAATAACAGTCACACACACAGGGTTGTTGCTTGTGTAACTTTACTGATGATGTGAGCAAGGTGAAGTCCAGGGTACAGTCCGGGTGGTCTGGGAGCATTTCGGGATCTCCACATCCGATGAGTTATGAGGCCTGCCTTGTACGCTGTGTGTGTGCTTTAGTCCTGGGCTGTCTGAAGCTAGGCCCTGACCCTCTCCTGTGTCCTCACTTGTATGGCAGGCCGTGAGAGACCTGCTGCTGGGGACCGCAAGATCCACTGAAGTCCCTGGCTCTGGTGGGCGGCTTTGCCTCAAGTGCTGCGCCAGGAGACTTGAAGCCTCCCTGGTCTCCGGTCTTTACTGCTGGGCTGACTGGACTTGTGCAATCTTGGAGTCCGGTGTCCGAACTGTTGACATAGCTCTTCTGGGGCGAACCGGCACGGCTTCTCTCCCCCTTGCTACTTGCACTTGCACTTGAGGCAAAGCCACCGACCAGAGCCAGGGACCTCAGTGGATCTTGCGGTCCCCAGCAGCAGGTCTCTCATGGCCTGCCATACAAGTGAGGACACAGGAGAGGGTCAGGGCCTAGCTTCAGACAGCCCAGGACTAAAGCACACACACAGCGTACAAGGGAGGCCTCATAACTCATCAGGTGTGGAGATCCAGAAATGCTCCCAGACCACCCGGACTGTACCCTGGACTTCACCTTGCTCACATCATCAGTAAAGTTACACAAACAACAACCCTGTGTGTGTGACTGTTATTGTGGCCCCTGATTCCACACCCTTCATAGACTCCGATCCTTACTCTTAGATCCTTCACACTGGCTAGGCTTCCACTCTGGCAAGGGCCTAGTGTGGCACCGTTCACCAGGTGTCTTACTCAGTACTGCTCCATACTTACCTGCCTAACTCTGCCCCTGGGCCTGAATTTATAGGGGACCTTGAATGAAGTCAGCAAGTAGAGCTTTCCTTTCAGGTCTGGGGTGGAAGGTGTTGTATGAAAGTTTACCTGATGTGGAAATCCTTCCCTGCTCCAGGTGTTCCTGTGGCAATCGAACCGTGGAGTGGGGTGCCACATACTCCCCTAGTAAAATTCAGTACTCCTGGACTGAAAAACACAATTTTTAAACATTAATAACATTAAAATTGTACAAAGTCTCAAAAGTCAAAAATTTACAAAAAACAATAAAACAGGAAAAAAAGGAAAAATGCAGTCCCTATGGCACTAGTCCATCCGCTGAAGGCTGGTAAAGAAGTTTTTGTCATAACCAGTCCCATGGCTAATGGTCCATGTTTAAAGTAAAACTTCAAAAGTTCAAAAGAGGTGCCAAAGTTCATGCAATTAGTCCTGCAGGCACAATAAGCTTAACGGTTACGGGTTCCTTGGTTGCAAGTAATATACACAAAACATATTCACATTTTACCTATGGGCGTCTCGGCTTAGGAGTCCTGGGTTCAACCTCCCACGTCCAGGAACTTGCCTTCCTAACTTAATGTTCCTGAGGATGAGTCTAGTTCCTCCACACTTCTGTATACTAGTATTTACTGCCTATTTACACAAGAGCACATATTTACACATTTTCCTTAGTACACTTTATTATCTATACCTCAGTGGTGGCTGACCAAAGTTACTATGGGTTGATCTGCGTAGCACTGGTGTCTCAACTGGTTGTGTACTAGTGTCTACTGCTGGTGTCTCACTAGTGTCTGTACCATGAGTAGGCGTATGTCTTACGGGTAGGCTTGGCAGTCATCTGCAAGTTCTTAGTCTTACTATAGGACTGGAAGGTTCACCAATTGCAGGATTCTCTGGTTCTGCTACAACATGTGGTCCTTCTGGGATTTGAACAGGTTCTTCTGGTCTTCTTGGAACTTCTACTGGCTGTGGGAAAGTGATCAATAGTACTATTATGGCTCCATTGCACTGAGGCCAACTTTCAGGAATATCTCCAAGTACAGTGTGTATCACCTTCTCTTTCTTTTCCTCTGTTGGTTGAGATGTACATGGGACGACATCTTTCGGCTTCAACTGTTCTGGGCATTTCTTAAGATGATCTCTAGAAACTGCTGTTGGTGTTTCTCCTTTGTCTGTGCTGATCAAGCAGACTTTCTTGTTATCAAAGTTAGAGGGTAATATGGTATAAAGTTCTGCTTCCCACTGGTCATCAAGTTTATTTGTTCTTTTTCTCTTTAGAACCATATCTCTAGGTATTAAGGGAACAGCTGGTGCATTCTTGTTGTCTTTCTCTTGCTTCCATCTCTAATTTGATTTAGACTTCTCTCTATGCACTCTTGTACCTTCTTGTACTGTTCTTGGCGTTCAGTATTCCAATCAGCATTAGGTAAGCTGGTTTCAGGAATGACAATTCCCATTTCAAGATCAATTGGTAATTGCTCTCGTCAAGTATGCTGGCGTGCAATTGGTGGAACTTATAGGTATGTTATTGTACATGTCCACTAAGTCAGGTAATTTTACCAGCAGT
Source organism: Allobates femoralis (assembly GCA_033576535.1). Taxonomy (NCBI): domain Eukaryota; kingdom Metazoa; phylum Chordata; class Amphibia; order Anura; family Aromobatidae; genus Allobates; species Allobates femoralis. The sequence goes on from JARQOC010000007.1 coordinate 39,613,776, forward strand.
CTCTCAAAAAAAAAGAAAAAGCAATTAGCGGCTCCTCAAGTGGGGAGTTGAGCGCTTCTGGTATTTCTGGATTTTTCATCGGCTTTCAGCAGAGCGTGAAGCGGGGCCTATCTTCCTGCCCTTTCAGCAGTTACGCCCCCTTTCTTCGTGTGACGCATTAATGGCGGCCCAATTTAACAGTTCAGCACAGTCAATACACGGCACACAGTATCCGGTTTAACCAGGCACGGGATCCTGTTCGTGATGCCAGAAGCTGACCCACCCCAGGGCCTTGGGAAACCCAGTCCCAGGCATTGTTTCACGGGGAATATCACGGGGCCTGTGCCCAGTCCAGTGGCCCTGGTGGTCGCTGAAAAGAGTCAGTAAAAATAAAATAAAGATGTTTTGTGACGCCACCTACGGTTCTGGTTATGATGTGTTATGGAGAACTTGGCTCACCAGTAGTGTGGTAAACAAAAAATTGTCCAAATAATTATAAGAGTAGTTGGCACACACTCAATGGAAAAAAAGAAGGAAATATCTTTACAGCAAAAAAAATTATTTTATTCTCTTGCTTTTTCGTATCAATGAAACATGTTATTCCCAACGTTTCAACTGTTTAGTCTTCTTCAGGGGAATTTTATATATTTTTCTACAAATTATGAAACAACAAAAGACAGAATCAGGTACATAGGTATTGCAACAATAGTGCTCAAAGTTGCACACAACAATAATGCGTATAACAAAAAATACTAACATACCTAGGATAATAATCTCCTGGGTTCTCTAAGTACATTTAGCTACAAGGAATTGTATAGCCCACGGTCTTTCTGCCTTAGGACTTTCGGTCTGTGATAGCCAGTTTTAATAAATACCTCACTAGGTAAAACAGACACACAAATGACTGAAGTTGTTTGCATTACAGAGATAATACTTAATCACACCCCTATATATAGAATTGGGTGCAATAACTGTGTACAAATGTATTATACTGTGTTTGGGGCGATTAAATGGGCAAACCATAAATGTAAGTGCTAACCCAGCACCATAAGCTTGGTAAACAAACCTAGTGGGTAGTAAACAATAAACCAGAGAAAAAAAAGGAGAAATTAATGATAGAAGGCTGTAGAAAGAAATAAGAATCTTTATTTGCAAAATCTCAACGCGTTTCGTGAGGGTCGCCTCACTTCATCAGGAGATACAAGCATACATGATAAGACCCTATGTGCGCCATTTCTCCCTCTTTCGCAGTGTATTCCTGATACATCGTATGATCGACTTATGTTTACTGATGTGGTCTTGGATATGCTGGGTGGTCTCCCCAACATATCCGAGACCGCATGGGCATTTTTTAAGATACACCACAAAGCTTGAATCACACGTATGAAAACCTTCGATCCCATACCTCTTCCCTGTTCTGGGATGAAAAAAGGAATCCCCCTTGATAACATGTGAACATTGAAAGCAATGGAGACATAGCTAGGTCCCCCTCCTAACTGTGGACAGGGTTTGTTGTCTCAGGCGTGATTTAGATGAACCCACATCTGCCCTAACTAGGTCGTCCCTCAAGTTGCGAGCCCTTTTGTTACAAAATAGGGGAGGTGTTTTGAACTCCTGAATATCTGGGTAAGTTGTGAACAGTAGAGGCCAGTGTTGTAAGACTTTATCTCAAACTGCACTGAAGTAGGGGTGATATGTTGTTACATAAGTGAGTCTGGACGAAGACAGAATTTTTTCTTTATTAGCTAAGTGTGTTGTTTACCTAAATTGTCTGGATATCCTCTCTGTTTAAATTTGGAAGACATTTCTTCATGTCTGGTTTCACATAAAATGGGGTCTGACACGATACACCTAACTCTCCAATGTTGGGCGTTAGGTATAGCTTTCTTGACGTGATTTGGATGACAACTGGAAAAAGGAAGTAAATTATTGCGGTCGGTGGGCTTAGTATAAAGATCCGTTCTAAGTCCACTGACAGATTCATAGATAATCATCGCGTCTAGAAAATTGATCTTAGTGTCATCATGATGTAAAGTAAACGTGAGACCTGAGATTCTGGTGTTTAAGAAGTCAAAAATGTTAGTAAGATCGTTTAGACCGCCCTTCCAGATTACAAATATGTAACAACATATCACCCCTACTTCAGTGCAGTTCGAGATAAAGTCTTAGAACACTGGCCTCTACTGTCCACAGCTTACCCAGATATTCAGGAAATCAAAACACCTCCCCTATTTTGTAACAAAAGGGCTCGCAACTTGAGGGACCACCTAGTTAAGGCAGATGTGGGTTCACCTAAATCACGCCTGAGACAACAAACCCTGTCCACAGTTAGGAGGGGGACCTACCCATGTCCCCATTGCTTTCAATGTTCACATGTTACCAAGGGGGATTTCTTTTTTCATCCCAGAACAGGAAAGAGGTATGGGATCGAAGGTTTTCATACGTGTGATTCAAGTTTTGTGGTGTATCTTATAAAATGTCCATGCGGTCTCGGATATGTTGGGGAGATCACACAGCATATCCGAGACCGCATCAGTAAACATAAGTCGACCATACAATGTAAGAACACAATGCTACCAATCCCTGCTTACTTTATAGAGGGGTCATAACATCAGTCAACTACGTTTTCAAGTTTTGGAACACGTACCCCAACCAAGGAGAGGCGGCAACAGGGTTAAGACACTCAAGAAACTTGAATCCTATTGGATATGCACACTGCAGACTCTAGAACCTCTTCGACTAAATAGGGAATACAAGATTATGTACTAAGTATTCCCATGTACAGCATACAAAAGTAGAATATGAGTGACCTGACCAGTTGCCCACTCACCTGGTTTAGTACTATTGCCTTGCGAATAATTGTATTTTTTATTCATTAGCTAAAATACACAAGCGGTATAATCACAATTACTTGTTTACCAGGTTGCATTATAATGTGAATATGAACAGGGTCGGACTGGGGTGTCTGGGGCCCACCAGGGAAATTGACTCCAGGGGCCCACTCACCCGCTATATGCAAATACCTGTTAGCCGTTATACCCATTCTAGCGGTTACTCCTGCACATCACTCTGCGCTCACCATTACTGCGATGTACCATTACTGTAGTGTACATTAACGGGATACTTTGGTGAAAACAAGTTACCAACAATCGTGAGGTTCGGCAGGTGATCGCTTAGTTATTGGTGGAATCCGACCAATCAAAACCACATCGTCGGAAGAATGTGGCACTTTTACCCCTTTTATTAACTGCAGCGGCCGGTAATGATGTGACCGCGGCTCCATTCATTATCATTGGAGCTCCCAGAAAAAGGCAAACACAGCGCTCACAGCCACTGAGGGAGTGAAGGGATCATGGGCGAGCTGTACATCACCTCCAGTCTAATGGGGACAAAACAAACCTATGACTAAGGACTGTCTTTAAGGACATTGATGTAAATGTGCTTTTTAATACTTTTCTAATATAATGAATTTTTAAGGATCTAGATCTCAGGACTCTATGCTGGATATTTTTCTATTTTTTGGACACATAATGGGGATAAAAGCTGAACATTCAGCAGTCGCACCCCCACCAACTAATACCTTATCACATCCTTAGGCCATGTGCACACACTGAGTATTTGGTGAGTCTTTTACCTCGGTATTTGTAAGACAAAACCAGGAGTGGAGCAATCAGAGGTAATATGTTCTGCATTTCTCACCATCTCCTGCTTCTGTCTTATAAATACTGAAGTGAAAATCTCACCAAATACTCACTGTGTAAACGTGGCCTTAGACCAGATAATTACTTGCTTTCTCTGGAGAACCTCTGTAAGTGCATTTTGCTGCTGCTGTGTCACAGGACAGGAAGGGGTTAAGCAACCAAGTTTTTAATATCTACTGGAAATAAAGAATTTTCCCCTTATTGATATCAGAACAAAACTAATAATCAACCACAATCCACTATACCAAGACCAGTAATACCACATATAAAGGAGACATACCACCACACTGTGATCAGAGCACATATTACTACTAAACTGTGATCAAATACTACCACGTGCAAGGTATAAATACTGCCACACCATGATAAGACCACATATAACCGACATATTGTAATTGAATAATTCCACATTCAAGGGACAAATACACAACGCCATGACCAGAGCACATAATGCCACTACATAGTGACCAATAAAATCCAGTCAACCCATAGAAGCATCACCCAGCTCAAAATGGTTTGCCGTCATCTGCTCCTTCCCCTCTCCTCTTACCTGATAAACCACAAGTTTGGTGCCAGACCCACTACTACATGTCAATACTCTGTGGTGCCCAGCTGTTTCTTCTTCAGTGTGAAAAGTGACCAATAATACTACAATAATGAAGATTAAAAAAAGCTCTGTATATTTGGTCAGTGTAAATACAGTGATTATCAGTGACATTATATACAGAAACTCTGTATATAGTGTCAGTGTACAGGTGATGCAGAGAACACCAGTGACATTATATACAGGAACTCTGTATAGAGTGTCAGTGTACAGGTGATGCAGAGAACACCAGTGACATTATATACAGGAACTCTGTATAGAGTGTCAGTGTACAGGTGATGCAGAGAACACCAGTGACAATATACACAGGAGCTCTGTATATAGTGCCAGTGTACAGGTGATGCAGAGATCCCCAGTGACATTACACACAGGAGCTCAGTATATAGTGTCAGTGTACAGGTGATGCAGAGATCCCCAGTGACATTATACACAGGAGCTCAGTATATAGCGTCAGTGTACAGGTGATGCAGAGATCCCCAGTGACATTATACACAGGAGCTCTGTATATAGTGTATAGTGTGCGTGGATAGGTAATACACCTACTCACCAGAGATGTATCTTGGTGAAGTCATTCATCTTCAGGTTGCTTCTTCCCCTGTCGCAGACAAATATCACGTCTTCTAGCCAGGACTCATCTCTGCAGAAAATAACACAGTTATCTACTGTATAAAACTGATCACTTCCATAGCACATTCCACATTTTCCCAAGATTTTTACACTACATCAAACGACCAAAAAAGCGACATCGTGCCGCCTCGCACAGTAACAAGGCCTCCCTTTGGTTCACCTCATGGAAAAGTAAATTATATTACAGCAGTAATAATGTCGCCTGATTGGCCCCTACAGTAAATATGTCCCCACTTCCCACCGTAAACCAATAATGTAAGTTCCTCATTCTGGCCCCCATATAGTAATAACGTCTTGGGCCCCCATGTTCGCCCATTCTAGGTCTCCCGCTCTCCTCCTCCTCTGTCCCCGTTCTCCTGTGTCCCCTGCTCTCCTCCTCCTCTGTCCCCTGCTCTCCTTCTCCTGTCCCCCGCTCTCCTCCTGTGTCCCCCACTCTCCTCCTACTCTGTCCCCAGTTCTCCTGTGATCCCCACTCTCTTCCTCCTGTGTCCCCGCTCTCCTGTCTCCCACACTCTCCTCCTCTGTCTCCCTGCATCCCTCGTTTTGCTCCTCCTCTATCCCCCGTCCTCCTGTGTCCCCCGCTCTCCTTCTCCTCTGTCCCCTTTTTCTGTCTCCCCCGCTTTCCTCCTCCTTTGTCCCCCGGCGCTTTCCTCCTCTCACCTCTCTACTTCTCTTCTGTGAGTATTCAGCAACAGTGTGTCCTCACTTTCTGGATGAGCGGCCAGGAATAGACACACAGCGGGAGACTAAGGAAGCTGCCGCCAGACTCTCCGGACCTCCAGAAGCTCACGGCTCCGTCCTGAGATGCAGCATGTGACGCAGCAGCCGCGGGGGTTTCAAAGCTGCCGCGCCACTGCGCCTTCCTGTCCTAAGGCAGCAGGAATCAACCGCCTGGGGACCGGCTGGCAGAGTGCTATGCAGAGACATGGATGTGCGTCCTAGGATGCACATCCATGTAAAGCAGTCGCAGGGGTCGGCGGACGCCGGGCCCCTGTACTTCCGGGCCTGGTCGCACTTGCGACCTCTGCGACCGTGGGTGGTACGCCACTGTATGTATGGTCCTCCTCCTGGAATATGCCTTTATCCTGGTATGTATGGTCCTCCATTATAGTAAAATGTAGCCTCACAGTCCTCCATATATAATATAATGCAGCCTCACAGCCCTCCATAAAGTATAATGCAGCGTCCCAGCCCTCCATATAGTATAAAGCTGCATCACAGCTCTTTATATAATTTAATGCAGCCTCACAGCCCTTCACATAATATAATGCAGCGTCACAGCCCTTCATATAGTATAATGCAATAATGCAGCCTCATAACCCTCCATATAGCATATATCCTCCCAACACACATACACACACACACACTCAGGGACACATATGCACACACAGGGACACGAACACGCACACAGGGACAAAGACGCGCACACAGGGACACGGACCGCACACACCGGGACACACAAACACCGGGACACACACACACAGGGACACACACACAGGGACACACACACACAGTGACACACACAGGGACACTACTCACCGGTCCACCCTACCGGCGCCTCTCTCAGCCTGCAGAAGCTCGGAGGAGCCAGGACAGCAACACCGTACACTAACGGCATCTGAGGCAAGGAGATGACTGCGGTGCCGCTGTGTTGGCCAATCACATGCCACGAGCCGCCTGGGCAGACAATCACAGACCAGTAGCTGAGGTCGTGCGCCGACTGGCCTTTGATTGGCCAGGACAGTAGCGGGGGCAGCGAGAGAACGGTGCTGCCGGACTTTATACATCTGGCGGCTGGGGACATGGATGTGCGTCCTCAGGGATACACATCCATGTAAAGCGGATGCCGCCAGGGGTCGGCGGGCCCCTGTACCTTCAGGCCTGGTCGCAGCTGTGACCGTGGATGTTACGCCACTGGGGAGGGTGCACACAGTATGGGGGGTACAGTATATGGGGTGGGCATGCACAGTATGGGGGCACAAAGTATATGGGGAGGGCACAGTATGGGGGGCACACAGTATAGTGGGAGGGGGCACACAATTTAGGGGGGTACAGTATATGGAGATAGAACACAGTATATGGGGCAGGGGCACAGAACACTGTCTCTGACCTGTTACAGGATCTGTAAGTTCCTCCTGGTGATCAGCATGCAGCGGTTGGCCAGCCCCCAGCACCCACACCTGCTCCACCGTGCACACCACCAGCCGCTTCAGCTTGGTACCGCCATCCCCCCCACCAGGTGCTTCAGCGGCAGACATTAGCTTCTGCCTGTCTGTGCACCTCCAACATCCGGCACTCACTGCCGCCCCCGGGAGCCGGGCTGTACTTGCCCAGCAGCGCTCAGCACTACAGGAGGAGGCGCGGACACTGCCCTGCTCTCGGCTGGAGATAACAAGCAGCTGCCGCTGCTGCCTCACAGTGTGAGGGCCAGAGTGTAAGTGTAAGGAGCACAATGCCCGGACTGATCTAACAGATAGACCTAACCTGGTCTAATCTTCATAGGTCTAGATGCAATACATGAGGCTGCTGAGCATCACATCCCAAGCATCACACACACACATCACTCTCACACCACACGCATGACTCACACACCCCACGTATCACATACATCACATGCATCACTCACACACCACACAAATTACATGCATCTTTCTAACTGATGCATCACTCACACACACCCCACACATCACTCACACACCCCAAGCATCACACACACACACAACTCACACACATTACACACATCTCTCTAACTGACACATGACACACACCACACGCATCACTCACGCCACATGCATGACTCACACCCACCATGCATCACTCTAACACATTACACACACCCCATGCATCACTCACACACCACACACATCACATGCACTCTAACTGACGCATCACTCACACACCACACGCATCAATCACACACACCCCATGCATCATACACATCACACACACCCCACACATCACAAGCATCACTCACACACCCCATGCATCACACGCATCACTCACACACACACCACATGCATCAGTCATACACATTACATGCATCACTCTAACTGACGCATCACTCACACACACCACGCATCACACGCATCACTATAACACACGCATCGCACACCACACGCATCACTCACACACATTACACGCTTCTCTCTAACTGACGCATGACTCACACACCACATGCATCACTCATGCCACATGCATGACTCACAGCCCCATGCATCACTCTAACACATGACACACACCCCATACATCACATGCATCACTCACACACCATGCACATCACATGCACTCTAACTGACGCATCACTCACACACCACATGCATCACTCTCAAGCCACATGCATGACTCACACACACCCCATGTATCACTCACACACATTACACACATCACTCTAACTGATGCATCACTCACACACCTCATGCATTACTCTCATGCCACATGCATGACTCACACACACCCCACACATCACTCACACATACCCCATGCATCACACACATCACTCACACAGATACACACACGACTCCCACACCCCACGCATCACACATCACATGCATCGCTCACACACCACACACACTCTGACGCATCACTCACACACCACACGCATCACCTCAGGCCATATGCATCACTCACATGCATTACTCACACACATGCATTATTCTCACACACCACACACATGACTCACACTCACATCACTGTTACTCATGCATCCCACACACACACATACCATCATACACACATGACACATACATACAAGATATATGTATGAATACATATATACTCACTCTCTTCATATTTCCAGGGCATCAAATGGCAGTACAGTAGTGGGGGAGAAGTTGGGATCATCAGCAGAGGCTTGTACACGCAGGAGGCATCCTTCTCCTTCTCCCCCCTCCTCCTGTGCCAGCTGGGCAGCTAGTGAGATTATAGGAGGGAGGGGGCTCCAGTGGCTGCACTTCTCTCCCCTTTCCTCAGGGCAGACTGCCTTGTGTTTCTCCCCCTCCCGCACAGACTTGGCCCCGCCCACCTCCTGCTACTGAATGACGTCCCCCTTCCCTCACTGATGCTGGGCACTCACTGCAGCCAGTGCAGAATAATGGAGGGAATCCTTGGCCACAGCTGGGGTGAGGGAGAGCAGAGTGCGGGAGGAACACAGAGCCGTGCAGGGCAGGAGGAACACAGAGCCGTGCAGGGCAGGAGGAACACAGAGCCGTGCAGCACAGGAGGAACACAGAGCCGTGCAGGGCAGGAGGAACACAGAGCCGTGAAGGGCAGGAGGAACACAGAGCCGTGCAGGGCAGGAGGAACACAGAGCCGTGCAGCACAGGAGGAACACAGAGCCGTGCAGCACAGGAGGAACACAGAGCCGTGAAGGGCAGGAGGAACACAGAGCCGTGCAGGGCAGGAGGAACACAGAGCCGTGAAGGGCAGGAGGAACACAGAGCCGTGCAGGGCAGGAGGAACACAGAGCCGTGCAGCACAGGAGGAACACAGAGCCGTGCAGGGCAGGAGGAACACAGAGCCGTGAAGGGCAGGAGGAACACAGAGCCGTGCAGGGCAGGAGGAACACAGAGCCGTGCAGCACAGGAGGAACACAGAGCCGTGCAGGGCAGGAGGAACACAGAGCCGTGCAGGGCAGGAGGAACACAGAGCCGTGCAGCACAGGAGGAACACAGAGCCGTGCAGGGCAGGAGGAACACAGAGCCGTGCAGGGCAGGAGGAACACAGAGCCGTGCAGCACAGGAGGAACACAGAGCCGTGCAGGGCAGGAGGAACACAGAGCCGTGCAGGGCAGGAGGAAACACAGAGCCGTACAGGGCAGGAGGAACACAGAGCCGTGCAGGGCAGGAGGAACACAGAGCCGTGCAGCACAGGAGGAACACAGAGCCGTGCAGGGCAGGAGGAACACAGAGCCGTGAAGGGCAGGAGGAACACAGAGCCGTGCAGGGCAGGAGGAACACAGAGCCGTGCAGGGCAGGGCAGGAGGAACACAGAGCCGTGCAGGGCAGGAGGAACACAGAGCCGTGCAGCACAGGAGGAACACAGAGCCGTGCAGGGCAGGAGGAACACAGAGCCGTGAAGGGCAGGAGGAACACAGAGCCGTGCAGGGCAGGAGGAACACAGAGCCGTGCAGCACAGGAGGAACACAGAGCCGTGCAGGGCAGGAGGAACACAGAGCCGTGCAGGGCAGGAGGAACACAGAGCCGTGCAGGGCAGGAGGAACACAGAGCCGTGCAGGGCAGGGCAGTGCCAGCAATCCCCGCATTTGTGCACCAGAGTCACAAAACTTTATTCAATAAAAAAAAGACACATTTACTACACATTGAGCACAGCACTAATGGGCCGCCCCGAACAGTGCCTAGCACTGTGACACACGGAGCTAAACTGTATAGGGGGCGTGGCCGGCAGCTACTCTCTGCTGTGCGGGAAATGTAACCTCCCGGCCGGGACAGCGGGAGAACAACTGAAAATTGTCACGCTGGATCCGGACACTTGGGAGGTATGGATGTACGTCCTTGGAGACGCACACATCCATGTGAAGCGGGGGCCCGGCGCTGGTATTAGCGATCAGTATGCTACCGCTGCTCCAGGGGGACCCGTTCGGGGGCGGGGCTAAGGGGGCGGGGCCACAATGCCTGGGGGCCCACCATCACTTTTAAACCGGTTACCCGGCAGCCCAGACCGAGCCTGAATATGAAGTAGTAACATAATTTTCTTTTTTCTCTCTCTAAGGCTGGGGTCACAGTTGGCATGAGTTTTTTTAGTGATTTAACAAAACTCATGCGTTTTTGGAAATGCACCAAAAACGCATTGTACAGTCACAAATGCGTTTTTGCTATTAGGGCATGCGTTTTTTTTAACATGGGGGCCTATGGGTGCGTTTTTTATATGCGTTTTTGAAAACGCAGGTCTCCAAAAACGCTTGTGAAAAATGCAACTGTGACCCCAGCCTTACAGAGAATCTATGAGAATTAGAAAAACTTTACTCATCTGCCTGTCTATGCCTGCTCTAACACTCTACCTGATTAACATAAGTGCTTAGAAGCACTATTTTGCCCTCAGAAAGTGCTAATTAAGCGCTAGGTAAGCTTATACTATTACAAACCACTTATTAGCGCTCCCTAAGTATCCTGTATAGCTCTCACCACCGTAAGTAGCGCCCATTCACAGTCCAGGATTCTGAGCATGCGCGGAGTACAAACATGTGACCGCAGCGCTAATAACTAGCGGCTTGCGGTCCACATGAGTTCAACAGGTCTTATGCGCTACCGCGTATGAGCCCTTCTTAATCACATGACTGCTGACTTCCGGTCGACGTCACACGACCGGAAGTAGCGGCAGACAGCGGAAACCCGCTGATACACGGTGGTATGGCCATTTATAAGGACCAACTGCACCACTAATCCTGCTCCCTAACACAGCGGCCGGACACACAGGTAATCCTGCTAGTGAGGCAGTTTACCCTATTTTGGTATCTATACTTATCTCTGATTCATTTATATTGTAACCTAGCCTATTATTCTTATTTTATGCCCATAAGGCTTACACAAAGAGGAGCAGCAATACTTGAAACAGTAACCGTAAGGTATGCTGCATAGCATTTAAACAGATTGCAATAAGATGATGTACCTAACATGATCTTGTTCTCACTCACTATTCTTAGGGATAAGGAACCCACTTAGCCCGTTGCTATAGATAGTCATATCGAGACGTAAGGACACCGATAAACATAAAGCTAAGTATAATTACCTTGCACCTCCATGTTCTGATGGTGTGTCTGCATTTTCTTTGACAGAGCTATCATATCCCTCCCAGGAGTAGGAACTAATAAGCACATAGGGACATAATTTCCCTAGCACATTATTAAACGTACCTTCACCACAGGTAATAACACCTATTCTCTTCTTATTTCTTTCTAATCTACAGCCCTTCTATCATTACTTTTTCCCTTTTTTTTCTCTGGTTTATTGTTTACTACCTGTGGCGCCCTGCTCCCACAGGTAACCACAAGCTTCCCTAGTGCACAGCTGGATTTCCACAGGGGGTACCACTTACAAACAACATCTTCCACCCCGGCACAGTAGGGGGAGCTCTACTCGCTGACCTTAGGCGAGATCCTCTATAAATACTGGTGCTGGGGGAGGAGTTAGATAGAGTGTGCAGATGCTAGGAGAGCTGCGAACACGTCCTGGTGCTCGGTGTCATGCTAGACCCGAACCAGTAACCCAGAGTAGTCCTTCTGCCATCCAGCCAGGCCCAGGTGTGGGACCGAAAGGTGTGGAGAACAGTGGAGGTTCACCCAATTAATTTCCGGACTTCGGGGGTCCGCACCTGTAGCAGTGATTCAAGCCAGCAGAAAACCCCGATACACCGTGGACACTTCAGTCACCCGGTCCCCCTGTGTACTCAATATCCAGGGAGCCAGACACCGTAGTGAGGAGAGGGCAGCGGTGATCAACGAGGGAAACCCGCAGGCTGCGCAGGAGGAGAGAGAGAAGTGAGGAGGCCAGCCAGGTTATACACGGGCATGGCTTCAACAAATGGGAGAGAGAACTTAAGGAGGCCTTATACCCACTCCCTGTGGAAGTTCAACTGTGCTTCTGGTCACCCGACAGTGCTCTGGATGATTTACCTGCAATTTCCACCAGTAAAAAGGTAAAGAGACACTCATCGATGTGTGTGCATTATTCCTCCCTGCTCCCGTGCTTTACAGAGACTGCTTCACTATCCTTTACCGTGGCCCAAGACTCTACTCTGAACTGCCCACTACAACGCTGCCCCGGAGGCCCAGCTTCACCTGTAGGAAGCTATACCACCCTTGCCGCAATACCATCGTCCTCCAGAGGACTGTGGCGGCGCTGGTGATCCCTCACCAGGTACTACAGGTGGCGTCATGAATTATTCTAATAGAAACTGTATTTTTAAGAGGTTGCCGACCTCAGGGCCACGGCCTGGGTGCAGCCACCTGTGATAGCGTCCCCCCTGACACCGTGCCCGAGCTCTGAGTACCCCGGCCTGGGCAGGTCATAAGACATTATTCTGGCATCACAAACAGGATCCCATGCCCAGTACAACCGGGCACTGTGTGCCGTGATTTGAACTGTGTTGAGTGACTGTTGAAATTAAGCCACCATTACCGTGCTACAGAGTGGGAAAGAAAGGGGCGTGTCAAACTCTAGAGCGGGAAACCAAAACCCGCCTCCCGCTCTGCCGAGTTCACCGAAGCGCCGCGGCCTAATCCGGAAACTCCTGAACTTATTAAGTGTTTAACAGCCGGCTGTAATTCACTGGGGAAGGGGGGCCCGAAAATGTCTGCCTCATCAATGATAGTACTTTCACTAATCCCGTGAATTACCCCGGAGCGACCATGGCTGCATCCAGTAGCACCGCCATGCCGATCTCACTCCCGTACATCCAGGGTGCCAAGTGGTTGCCCCAGTATGATGGCCGCCCCGATACGTTAGCGGTCTTTACAAGAAAAATCACTAGCGTCCTGGACATTGTATGAGATGACTGATCAGCAGCGCCTGCTGTTGTAATCGGACGGTTAGCTGGTGCAGCAGAGAAGGGAAGTGAGTCCTGGTCCACTGCTGAACGGGGATCAGTGGCTATAATATTTGATAAGTTAAGAGCTACTTTTGAAGAGTGAAACAAGGCTGATACTGTATAAAGATGTTCTTTCATCATTGCTACCAGAGGCCGGGGGATGATATCAGAACCTATGCCTGGCGCCTGGAAGAAGCGCTGCGCGCCCTTAAACACGTCAGCCCTGCCAGTGTACCAAACGATGATAAACTGTTAATTGAATAATTCACCAGGGGACTATTATCCTCCGAGGACAATAAAACAGTGCACTGGTGGTCTCTAATTAACCCGGAAGCCAACTTTAACACTTTAAAGAACATGGCCATAAAGGTTTTGCGGCCAGTGGAGACCCCTGAAGCCGCCATCTGGCGGTGGTGCAGTGGTGAGGTGCAGGCTACCCCAACACCGGTACCCGTGCCTGTGACTGAGAACAACGTGCAGTCTATTCAACCTGACAGATATGGCTCTTTGTGTGCTGAGATGCGTCAGATGAGTAAGAACTTAAATAAAGTTTTGGAAGCCCTGCAGCTGCAACAAGGGCCAAAACCCGCACCAAAGCCACAGCAAAAGCCTCAACCGCTGATCCAGTTTGCTGACAGTGTGGAAGATGTCCCGTGGATGAGAGCAAGACGAGCTACAGCGTACAGAGGAAGAACCATCGACCGCTACAGCTCCACCGGAGACTCCATCTGTCGTTGTTGCAACAGAACCTGCCACATCGCTAGAAGCTGTCCTTTAAACACGCAGTCCCTGGGGGCCGGGGCCAAACCTCAGGACTAACTCAACAGGGCCCAGCCGCCTGGTACAAGACCTTCATCGGACAGAGACCGTTCCTGTCCATTGTACTGGATGGCATCCCGACACCTGCTCTCCTGGATACCGGGTCACAGGTGACCACCATCCCCTATATCCTTTATAAAAAGTACTGGTCTGGTGCAGAACTTAAACCACCAGCCTTAAACTTTACCCTCAACACGTCCAACGGTGAACCAATTACCGTGATGGGGGTTAGGGAAGTGCAAATAAAGGTTGGGAGGGTGGGATTGCAAAACCAAGGGGTCTTAGTAGTAGCAGAAGCAAGCAATGCTGGAGACCCTTACATATTCCATGGTACTAATGTTGTTAGCAATTGCTTGGGTGAAGTGTTGTCTTTGCTTTAACAGATTGCAGATACTGCCAAACCTGGTCAGAAGAAGGTTCTTCAGCATGAGATAAGAGCCCTCCTGCACCATCAACAGGTAAACCTTACAGGTGGTGAAATTGGTACAGCCCGGGTGACAGACCCGTTTCCTATTGTAATCCCGCTAATGAGTGAAATGATGAAATGATGATTTGGTGTCGAGCAGCTATGGGTCTAAGAGGGCAGGACTACCAGGCATTAGTGGAGCCCATCAGCACAGAACATAGAACACAGACCTACACTCTTGACAGCCAATGGGGTGGTCGAAGTACACAATGGCAGAGTACCAGTTTGCATCTTAAACTGTGGCAATGAAGAGGTAAAATTACCAAGGTATACCATCGTTGCTAAATTGTACACAGTAAATAACAATGAGATGCAAGCAGTGGGACCCTTACCCCAAGCTAACGGGGCAGAACCTGATGATACAACAGGGCCACTGGAAGACTGGTGCCAACAGCTCCATGTAGGAACTGATGCCACTCCTGTGTACGAAAACAAGGTGTGTACCTGGTAGTCAGAGAATTTGAGCAAGTGTTTAGTAAGCATCCACTTGATTTTCGTAGGTTAAAAGGGGTGCAACATCATATCCCCACAGAAACACATCCACCCATCAAGGAGCCCCATTGGTCCTAGTCAGAAAGAAAGATGGCAGCATGAGAATGTGTGTATCTACAGGCAAATAAATCGCATAACACACAAATATGCTTACTCGATTACCTCGCATTGAGGAATCCTTAGCTGCATTGAAGTCTGCCAATTACTTCTCTACCTTAGATCTCACCAGTGGGTATTGGCAGGTGTCTGTTGCAGAGGAAGACCACGAGAAGACGGCGCTTACAACACCCATGGGCCTGTGTGAATTTAACAGCATGCAATTCAGACTATGTAATGCACCCGGAACGTTCCAGATTTTGATGGAGAGTTGTCTGGGGCATAAGAACTTCGAGACGGTACTGCTTTACCTGAATGACGTGATCATGTATTCTAACACATACGAAGCGCACATCGCTCATCTAGGGGAGGTGTTTGAAGCTCTGTCCAAATATGGGATGAAGCTGAAGCCATCCAAATGCCACCTGTTAATGCTGAGAGTTCAGTACCTGGGACACATAGTCAGTGCTGAAGTAGTGGCCCAATGATCCAGACAAAGTAACAGTCATTAAGGAATGGCCGGAACCCAAGACCTTGAAGCAGGTATGTCAATTGCTGGGGTTGGTGGGCTATTATCGGATGTTTATAAAGGAGTACACGAAGAAGTCAGCTCCACTGCAAAACCTCTTAGTAGGCCAACCCAAGAAGGGCTAGTCTATAAATCCTCCCTTGGAGTGGGGCAAGGAGCAAGAAGAGTCATTCCTGATGATGAAAGAAGGCCTAACAGGGGAAGAGGTCCTCTCTTACCCAGACTTCCATTCCTTTTATATACAGACGCCAGCAACGTGTGGTTAGGAGTGGTGTTCTCTCAAAAGCAAGAAGGCAAAGAAAGAGTGATTGCCTACGCGAGTAGAAAGCTTCACCCCACGGAACAAAACCCAGAAAACTACAGTTCTTTCAAGCTGGAGTTCCTGACGTTGGTATGGGCTGCTACCGAGATGTTTAAACATTACCTGGCATCCAGCAAGTTCACTGCCTATACGGATAACAATCCGCTGACCCACCTGGAGACTGCAAAGTTGGGAGCCATTGAGCAGAGATGGATGGCCCAATTATAAAACTACCAATTCACAATCAAGTACCGGGCTGGGCATAAGAACAGCAATGCATATGCCCTATCCAGGATTCCTCACCTGTCAGACATAGGAGTGAATGAAGACGAGTTGGAAGAAGTGGAGCTACCCACATTCCATCAGTTAAGGGTAACACAGTGCCAACAAGCCCATGAAGATCCTCCTGAGAGGGTAGTGAACCCATTACCACACTTTGGTTGGAAGGAAGTGAAAGACAGTGACCCGGCTATCAGTTTGGTGAAAGGATTGATCACACAGGAGTCAGCAAAGCTGCCATTGAACCCTGCACCAGAAGCTAAACACCTGTGGAACGATAGAAGTAAGCTGTTCATCTACCAGGAAAAGCTGTGTAGAAGGCACATCAACCCATGAACCCATGAAATGGTATGGCCGATCGTAGTACCAAAAACAGAGATCCAGATGGTATTGAATGCCTATCATAATCAAACCAGTCATTTCGGGTGGAAGAAACTGGAGATGTGACTCAAGGACAGGTTCTTTTGGGTCGGAATGCGTGGATCCATAGAGAGGTGGTGTAAGGACTGTGGACCCTGTAATCTAACAAGAAAAGACCTACAGAACCAGAGAGCACCACTAGAGTCTATAGTGACAAAACAACCACTTGAAATCGTAGCCTTGGACTACGTGAAACTGACTGCAAGCAGATCAGGCTACACATACGCGTTATCAATTGTGGACCATTACTCCAGGTTCCTGATGGTCGCACCCGTAAAAGATCTAATGGCTGCAACAGCTGCAAGAACATTCCAGAATGTCTTTAGCAGGCCACTAGGATACCCAGTGCAAATTCTGACTGACAGAGGTGGAGCTTTTGAAGCAGAAATCTTCCAAGAATTTTGCCATATGTATGGTTGTAAGAAGACATGAACTACACCATATCATCCCCAAACCAATGGACTATGCGAGAAATTTAATAACATAGTCATAGACATGCTGAAAATATTACCTCTGGAAGAAAGAAGTCAGTGGCCGGAGAAACTACCAGATTTAGTTGACATGTACAACCACATTCCAGTGAGTTCTACAAACTGTACACCCGATTATCTAATGAGAGCTCGTACAGGAAGATTACCCGTAGACCTGGAACTCGGAGTTGCAGAATCCAAAGCAGATGCTTCCCAGTCCAGCTGGAACGCTAACCGACTAGAACAGTACAGACAGGTTCAAGCTTGCATTGAAGACAACCTTGAAAAGGCTGGAGAAAAACAGGAAAGGGACTTCAACAAGAGTGCACCAGCAGAACCCATCTTACCTGGAAGTATTGTTTTGAAAAGGAAGAGGAAGAAGCATAAGTTGGATGATCAGTGGGTACAAGAACCCTATGTACTATTAGAATCTGACTTCAAACAACAATAAAGTGTTTCTTATCAGTAAAAATGGAGGAAAGACCACATAAACAGTGTCAAGAGACCATCTGAAAAAGTGTCCAACATAGTGGGAAAATCAGAACTTCTCAAACCAGTATGAAGAAGAATCTAACCTGAGGAAGATCTAACTCCATGTGAAAAGCCAAAGGAAAAGATGATATTCACTATCTTAGGAGATTTTCCTGAAGATTGGCCTCAACAAGATGGAGCAATTTTAGTGCGCTTACTCAACTTTTACCAGCCCCAAGAAGTGCAAAGAAATCAGGAAGAAATACCTGTTGCAAGAGAATCTGAGGATGCTGCAATCGGTGCACCTGCTAGCCCTGTAGTGAGACTAAGGCCACGCAGACTTTTACCTGAATTACCTTCATCACGCCCTGCTTTACCTACATCACCTGAGACTCTGACACCTGTAGAGCGCAGATCTACTAGAAGCACACAAGGTCAACCCTCGTCTAGGTATGGAGAGTGGGCACAATAACATGTGATGTAGTACACAATGAATGGTAACCTGTAAATAGCAGCACTTGTAAACATGTAAATAGTAGTGTACAGAAGGGTGGAGGAACTGGGCCCAGTCCCATGCACATTAAGTTAGGAACAGAAAGTGCCCGGGTTGGAGGGGTACCAGGTCTCCTAAGCCAAGACACCCATAGGAAAATGTTATGGTTCAAAATTGTGTGTTTTATTGCAAAAATATGGACTTTGAAAGACTCTTCCCTTTTCTTACCCGAAGCATACAGAGACTTTACTGTATAGACTCTTTAGACCAATCTTTCCCTGGAACTTTTCCCCACTTTGTACATTTTAAAGAACCATAGTCACAGGACTGGTTGTAACAACAAGCTTTCTTTCTTTTTCTTTTTAAAAGCCTGTGGTGGATGGATTAGCACTGTACAGACTTTACCTGTTTTACCATTTATCAGTGGTTTTTGTCAATTTTTCATTTTTGAGACTCTGTAAATAGTTTACCTGTTATTATTGTTGAAAATGTTATTATTTGTTGAAAACAAAATGTCTCAGTCCAGGAGTACTGACGTTAACTAGGGGGGAATGTGGCGCCCTGCTCCGACAGGTAACAATAAGCTTCCCTAGTGCACAGCTGGATTTCCACGGGGGTTACCACTTACAAACAGCATCTTCCACCCAGGCACAGTGGGGGAGCTCTACTCACTGACCTTTTGCGAGATCCCCTATAAATACTGGTGCTGGGGAGGAGTTAGGTAGAGTGTGCAGACGCTAGGAGAGCTGCAAACACGTCCTGGTGCTCGGTGTCGTGCTAGGCCTGAACCATTGACCCGGAGTAGCTCTTCTGCATCCAGCCAGGCCCAGGAGTGGGACCGAAAGGCGAGGAGAACAGGGGACAGTAGGAGTAGAGGAGCCAGTGAAGGTTCACCCAATTAACTACCGGACTTCGGGTGTCCGCATCTGTAGCAGTGATTTAAGTCAGTAGAAAACCCTGATAAACCGTGGAGACTTCAGTTACCTGGTCCCCCTGCGTACTCAATATCCAGGGAGCCAGACACTGTAGTGAGGAGAGGGCAGTGGTGATCAATGAGGGTAACCCGCAGACCGCGCAGGAGGAGAGAGAGAGAAGTGAGGAGGCCAGCCAGGTTATACACGGGCAGGGCTTCAACAAATGGGAGAGAGAACTTAAGGAGGCCTTATACCCACTCCCTGTGGAAGTTCAACTGTGCTTCTGGTCACCCGACAGTGCTCCGGCGATTTACCTGCAATTTCCACCAGTAAAAAGGTAAAGAGACACTCATCGATGTGTGTGCGTTATTCCTCCCTGCTCCCGTACTCTGCAGAGACTGCTTCACTATCCTTTACCATGGCACAAGCCTGTACTCTTAACTGTCCACTACAACGCTGCCCCGGAGGCCCAGCTTTACCTGTAGAAGCTATACCACCCTTGCTGCAACACCATCATAACTCCAGGGCACTGTGGCGGCGCTGGTGATCCCTCACCAGGTACTACAGGTAGCATCATGAATTATCCTAATAGACACTGTATTTTTAAGACCCCATGGCCACGGACTCGGCGTCGCCCCTGACACCGTGCCCGAGTTCTGACTACCCGGCCTGGGCGGGTCACTATCCCTTAGATTTGTTTACCAAGCTTATGGTGCTGGTGTCAAGCCCCAGGCCCGGGGGTACATGGGTATCAGGCTCGGAGGGTTCACGGGGATGTCACAATTGGCATCCCTGAGCCCGTGGCCTGGGTGAAACTTCAATAGCGGGGATAAGAGTTATTGTCATGTGACAATCCTGTAGTACCTGGTGATGGGTCACCAGTGCCTCCAAAGTCCTCCGGAGGGCGATGGTATCACGGCAAGGATGGCAAAGCTACCTACAGGTGGAACGAGTCCTCCGGGGTAGCATTCCTGTAAGCAAACAGGGTGAATTCTGCTGCACAAAGACACAGAGGCAAAGTCACTCTCCCGGGTACTTTACTGTAAACAGTCATCAGCATACAAGTCCACAGTTCAGCAAAAGTTGTTAAAGAAACAGGTAGCTCTACGGGTGGCTGCAAGTGGATGCCGGGTGGTATGGTGGTACCCGTAGGTGTATCTTAGTTGACCAACCGTGTCCTTTCTTCCCTGCCTAGGATGAGTCTATACCCAATGGCTCCTTGAAGGTAGACTTGGGGCTCCCCTCCCTCTAAGTGAAGAAGCAGGCAGACTGCTCCACCTGGCAGGGTGCCGCAGCCGGTGAACAGACCGCAGCAGCCGGTTGACGACTTCAGAGAAGGACTCTGGCCGTTTCCTCGAGTCCGGCATTCCCGTGGTGGACTGGGGAATTCCGTGGAGTATGGTCGCTCCACACTGGGGTTTCCCCTTTCTCTCTTCAGCCCAGACTCACGTGTCATGTACCCTTTGTCAGGATCCCCTCAGGATCCCCTTTCATCTTCCCTCAGGATCAGCTTGGAGCTTCCTGTTAGACCTTCCACCTCTCTCCACACTCCTCCTCGACTCTTCTCCAACTCCAACTACTCTTCACTGTCCCAAGAGGTGCTAGATCTCTTCCGGGTAACCTCCCACCACTAGTCTAGTGTGGGAGTGCAGAATTGGGTCCCACCCACCAGCCAGCATCCACTTGCAGTTGGGGAAAATTACACCACTTTACGAGTGCAATACCCCACTTGACACCTAACCATGTGGGGCACCACACTGGGTTAGCACCTACATTTACGGTTTGCCCGTTTAATCACCCCAAATATGGTATAATACATTTTTATACAGTTATTGCACCCAACTCTATATAGAGGGGTGTGATTAAGTATTGTCTCTGTAATGCAAACAACTTCAGTCATATGTATGTCTGTTTTACCTAGTGAGGTATTTATTTAAACCGGCTATCACAGACCGAAAGTCTCAAGGCATAAAGATCGTGGACTATACAATTCCTTGTTGCTAAATGTACTTAGAGAACTCAGGAGATTAGTATCCTAGGTATGCTAGTATTTTCTGTTATACGCATTATTGTTGTATGCAACTTTGAGCACTATTGGTGCAATACCTATGTACCTGATTCTGTCTTTTGTTGTTTCATAATTTGTAGAAAAATATATAAAATTCCCTGAAGAAGACTAAAACAGTTGAAACGTTGGGAATAACATGTTTCATTGATACGAAAAAGCAAGAGAATTAAATAGTTTTTTTGCTCTAAAGATATCTCCTTCTTTTTTTCCATTGAGTGTGTGCCAACTATTCTTATAATTATCTTGTAATGATGCCGGCGCTGTGGGACAAACCTCAGGGGTGATGGTGGAACAGCTGGATTGTTACGCGCCCGCGGGATCCCCAGGGCAGTAGTGGAAGTTATGGTTGTGAACAGTCCATGAAGGGTGTGGGATCAGGGGCCACATTAACAGTCACACACACAGGGTTGTTGTTTCTGTACCTTTACTGATGATGTGAGCAGGGTGAAGTCCAGGGTACAGTCCGGGTGGTCTGGGAGCAGTTTGGGATCTCCACATGCCATGAGTTATGAGGCCTCCCTTGTACACTGTGTGTGTGCTTTATTCCTGGGCTGTCTGGAGCTAGGCCCTGACCCTGTCCTGTGTCCTCACTTATATGGCAGGCCGTGAGAGACCTGGTGCTGGGCACTGCAAGATCCGCTGCGGTCCCTTGCTCTGCTGGGTGGCTTTGCCTCAAGTGCTGTGCCAGGAGACTTGAGCCTCCCTGGTCTCCGGTCTTTACTGCTGGGCTGACTGGACTCATGCAGTCTCGGACTCTAGTGTCCGGGCTGTCGACATAGCCCTTCTGGGGCGAACCGGCACGGCTTCGCTCCCCTTGCTAACTCGCCTCGCCTCCGATCCTCACTCTTGGGTCCCTCACACTGGCTAGGCTTCCCCTCTGGCATGGGCCTAGCGCGGCACCGTTCACCAGGTGTCTTCCACAGTACTGCTCTGTACGGAACTGCCTAACTCCACCACTATAAATTGGATGTTAGAAAGTACAAAAATATACATTAATAAATCCCCACAAGAGTCGCATCCACTGTTGATTCCATTTCCTCTAAAGAGCAGTAAAGTCTTCAATTTTCATACTGGATAACATTTCATCCAATAGAAGATATGAGGATATGTGTCAATATAGAACAACCAACAATCAAAAAAGACTCTATAAGAAAAAGTGAATAGTGAATTAAAAACACATAAAGGGATTCTGTCACTTCCAAAATGCCTCCTAAGCTACCAAAACATGTCCCAGCAGCATATTATCACTAATCTCACACTCCTTTTGTCTCCTAAAAGCATCCTGTGAAAGTGCATAAAAACGTTTTAATACTTACTCATTAGTGATTATAATTAGCAGGGCTATATTCTTTAGCCATTAGGGCATGTTGTTTTGCAGCCTAAATGATCCAGCCCTCTCTGTGCAGCTTCTGCTGTGATGTGGAGCTGAAGGCAGGACTAATGATTTGCATTCTGTGAGTGACAGAGAGGGGGGAGGGCAAAACCTGCACAAGCAAAGCAAACAGACAGAGAGAGGGTGGATCATTCAGGCTGCAAAACAACACGCCCTAAGGGCTAAAGAATATAGCCCCTGCTAATTAGAATCACTAATGAGTAAGTATTAAAACGTTTTTATGCACTTTCACAGGATGCTTTTAGGAGACAAAAGGAGTGTGAGATTAGTGATAACATGCTGCAGGGACATGTTTTGGTAGCTTAGGAGGTGTTCTGGAAGTGACAGGATCCCTTTAAAATTGGTGATACTCTAATCGGCATTTAGATTGTAATTAGCTATGGTTAGGGATGAGCGAGTATGCTTGTCACTACTCGGTACTCGCACGAATATCTCGGTACTCGGGGTACTCGGCGAGTACCGAGTAATCTTGCGATACTCTTGCTATGCTCGGGGCCCACCTCCCTGCATGTTGGCGCTCTTTTCAGAGCCAGCCCGCATGCAGGGATTGGCTGACAGTCACTGTAATGCCACAGCCATGTTGGTTGTGGCATTACAGTGATTGGCTGGCCGCACAGCGTCATCAGGTCTTTATAAGACCTGACCGCGCTGTGCTAGTCACTGTGCTCCATAGACAGTCCGTATAGGGAGAGCTGCTGCTGATTGAGGGAGAGATTTGTGGCCTTTCAGCTAGTATAGGCGCAGGGCTGCCAGTCTAATTACCACAACAGTCCTTCTGAGGACTAATAGAGCTGTATACAGGCAGGCAGGGAGGCAGGGTATATAGCAAACTTCGTTGTGCCAGTATACCAGCCTGCATCACATCTGGGGCTGGTGTACAGGCTGCAAATCTCATCCATTCATCCCAAAACAGTGCTTGCTATTCTCATAAGCGTTTGTGTCTGACTAATCCACCTGCAGGGCCTTAATCTCAAATGTCAGTGTCTAGCTTAGGCGGCCGTCACACGCATCAATATCGCTAGCGATATTGTTAGCGATCACGTGCACGCGCGATCGCTAACAATATCGCTCACATCGCTGGTGAGCTGTCACACAGGCAGACTCACCAGCGATGTGGACCAGCGAGATCGCTGGTAACTATGGTACACATCGGGTTACTAGGCGCCGCGCGGCGCTTAGTAACCCGACGTTTACCATAGATACCATCTCCCAGCATAGGCTCTACCACTGGGAGATCGTTCATCGTGGTGTCACACACCACGATGAGGCAGATTGATCAAGCGTTTATCACTTGATATGAGCTCCTGCTCACCAATCTGCGATGTAACGATCAAGCGATTTTACATTGTAAAATCGCTTGATTGCACGCAGCGATGCACAAACGATATCGCTTAAGCGATCAAAAAGCAGACCGCTTAAGCGATATCGTGCATTAAATTGAAGCGTGTGACGGCCGCCTAAAAAACAACTCTTGTCTGCACTCATTTAGCATCTTAGTGCAGCTACTGCAGGTTTCAGCGTAAATTAGGATACACCAAAAGACTCGCTTTTGTAGTCAGCATTTGTGTCTGACTAGTCCACCTGCAGGGCCTTAATCTCAAATCTCAGGGTCGTGCTAAAAACCAACTCTTGTCTGCACTCATTTAGCATCTTAGTACAGCTACTGTAGGTAGCAGCGTAAATTAGGAGACGCCAAAAGACTCGCTATTGTAGTTAGTGTTTGTGTCTGACTAGTCCACCTGCAGGGCCTTAATCTCAAATCTCAGGGTCGTGCTAAAAACCAACTCTTGTCTGCACTCATTTAGCATCTTAGTGCAGCTACTGTTGGTTGCAGTGTAAATTAGGATACGCCAAAAGACTCGCTATTGTAGTCTGCGTTTGTGTCTGACTAGTCCACCTGCAGGGCCTTAATCTCAAATCTCAGTGTCGTGTCGAGGATCTATGCGTGTTTGATATCCCCCCCGGACCTGCCGGTTCCCCAATTTATGCTTAAGTGGGAAGCTGATCTAGGTCTGGAGCTGTCAATGGACCAGAGATCTGATATATTTACTTTAGCTCACTCCACATCAATATGCTCGAGACTGCAGGAAGCGAATTATAAAATATTGACAAGATGGTATAGAGTTCCTGCCCAATTACACAGGGTTTTTCCTTCTACTGATCCGGGTTGTTGGAGGTGTGGCGAGGCAGACGGTACCCTACTCCACATATTTTGGGAGTGTAAGAAGCTTAGGCCGTTTTGGTCTGAAGTGACAAAGATCGTTAGGATTGTCACAGAGTCTACAGCTGACCTGGGCCGGCCCTTTTCTTGTTACATCACTGTCAGATGCCCCTTCGTAAATATAAGCGTTCATTGTTGAGATTTTTAGTTATGGCGGCTAGATCGTGTGTTCCAATGCTCTGGA
This sequence comes from Allobates femoralis, assembly GCA_033576535.1. Lineage (NCBI taxonomy): Eukaryota > Metazoa > Chordata > Amphibia > Anura > Aromobatidae > Allobates > Allobates femoralis. The sequence continues at coordinate 39,638,844 of JARQOC010000007.1, forward strand.
AGACGGAGAGATGCCCCTCCGTGTCAATGTGGTTGGAGAGGGTGAACGACCTCATGCACCTAGAGGACTTGACCTCCTCAATCCATGACACGTATGTAGCTTTCCGTACTACGTGGTTTTCCTGGATGATGTTTCAACAATCTGATTTATATAAGACTTATAGAGACTGTTAGAAAACCCTTCCTTGGCGGACTCGCCAATTAATTTGGCTGGTCTAGTGGGGTCGCACCTTTTCACCTACGTAGAGGCTTTGCGTTTCCACATAATCTGACACCATCCGTTTCCCCTTCCCTTCCCATCCTCCCCCTCCTCCCCCCTCCACCCCTCATGACTACTCTCTTACTGTTCTTTTTCCTCTCTCTTTGATTTTCCTCTCTCCTTTTTACTTGGTCAACTGTCAATATATGATGTTGCAGCAATGACTTCTACTGTGAAGATTGAATATTGATGTAAGGTCTTGAATGGAACCTTATGTTGTAGATCCTAACACTTTAAGGCAGTGTCTACTCTGTAGACGCATAAAAATATATAGTATTTGCTGAGTTTGGGCCTAACTGGTTTGGCACCATATCTACGTGATATTTGTTTGGATATACTGACTGAGAAGTAATGTGTGTTTTCTTCCATGTTATGAAGATTCAAAACTTTTCTAAAATAAAGAATTATAAAAAAAAAAAAAAAATCTCAGTGTCGTGCTAAAAACCAACTCTTGTCTGCATTCATCTAACATTTGTGTGCGGCAGGAGTAGGTTGCAGAGCAAATTAGGATACGCCAAAAGACTCGCTATTGTAATCAGCGTTTGTGTCTGACTAGTCCACCTGCAGGGCCTTAATCTCAAATCTCAGGGTCGTGCTAAAAACCAAATCTTGGACACCTTCATTTAGCTGTATACAGTCAGCACAACATTGAAAATGCGCAAGGTCGGTGGCAATGGACAAGGAACTGGACGTGATGGTGGTGCAGCCAGAGGCCGAGCCCTTGTGCAAGCTCGAATTGCGCCACGACAAACGCCCACATCATCTTACTCGACTTTCCTGTCCCAAAATCTAGGTAACCGCAGCAGTACTCCACTATTAAACCAAGACCAGTGTCAACAGGTTGTTAGATGGATAGCAGATAATGCTTCCAGTCAGTTTGGCACCACCACAAATACCCTGTCTTCCACACGGTCAAGTGTCAGTAGCCGTGAGACTGGACCGCCCATTCCACTCCTTGATACTCCTTCCTCCCACCATGCCGAGTGCCTGGCCCGGGACATACCTGATCCCACACTTGGACACTCTGAAGAGCTGTTCACTTATCCATTCGTAGATTCTGGCTTCTCGCCAGCTCCAGTTGAAGTGGGTCATGAGGAGATCGTATGTACCCATGCCCAAATATTTGAGCAGCCAAGGCCTCACAAAGGCAACAGTGGGAACGGGTCTCAACAAGAGGTGGATGATGATGAGACACAATTGCCAGAAAGTCAGGAGGAGGACCAGGGTGCGGAAGTGGAAGACGACGTGGTGGATAATCCAGTAACTGACCCAACCTGGTAGGAGGACATGCAGAGCGAGGAGAGCAGTGCACAGGGGGAGTAAGGCGTAGCATCACAACAGGCCGGAAGAAGTAGGGTGGTGTCCGCAGGCAGAAGGCAGGCAACCGTTCCCCGGAATAACAACACGAGTGAAGTTGCCAGTACAACTGTTAGGTCTTCCCGACTCTGGCTGATTTTTAAGGTGTCTGCAGATAATTTGAAAAAGGCCATTTGGAACACCTGCCATGCCAGCATCAGCAGGGGTAGCAAAACTAGCAGCCTGACCACCACCAGCATGATCAGGCACATGGCAGCAAAGCACCCAACTTTGTGGGATGTACAGCAGAGTCCAGGAGCATTGTCTGCGGGTGACACCGTTGCGTCTTCCACTGTTGTGCGTGCAAGCCAATCCCCTGTCCATACTGCAGGTAAAGATGCCTCCTGTCCTTCACCTGTACTTGCCGAAGCAGAACTAGCACCATCATCAGCCACGTCCTTGTCCCAGCGCAGCGTTCAGTTATCCATACACCAATCTTTGGAATGCAGGCGCAAATACGCTGCCAAGCCCCACATGCCACAGTTCAAATGCACACATTTCGCGACTGCTTGCGCTGAAAATGTTGCCTTTTAGGCTGGTGGAGACGGAAGCATTCCGCAACCTGTTGGTGGCTGCTGTCCCACGTTACTTGGTCCCCAGGCGCCACTATTTTTCCCGGTGTGCTGTCCCCGCATTACATAAGCACGTGTCACAAAACATCATACGTGCCCTTAACAACGCAGTTTCAGGCAAAGTCCACCTAACCACGGACACGTGGACAAGTGCTTGCGGGCAGGGCCGGTACATCTCACTGACGGCACACTGGGTTAATATTCTGGAAGCCGGGACACAGTCTGAGTTTGGGACGGAACATGTCCTTCCGACACCAAGGATTGCAGGCCCTAACTCAGTCAGGGTTTCACCCACAGTGTACAGCTCTGGCACGTCATGCTCCTCAGCCTCCTCCTCTTCCTCCACTTACCCTCTACACCAGTCCCGAGCCGGAAGCACTGCAGCACTGCCTCGTCTAAGCGGCAACAAGCTGTGCTGAAGCTAATATGCATAGGTGACAAACCCCACAACGCTGAAGAGTTGTGGACAGCTCTGAAACAGCAGGCAGATCACTGGCTCACACCACTGAACCTACAGCCAGGCATGGTCGTGTGTGACAATGGCCGGAACCTTGTGGCAGCTCTGAGGCGAGGCGAGCTGACACATGTTCCATGCGTGGCCATGTACTCAACCTCGTGGTTCAGCAGTTTATTAAATTCTACCCGGAGCTGTCTGATCTGCTTATCAAAGTACGCCTGTGTGCCCATTTTAGAAAGTCACCTACTGCTTCTGCCAGCTTGCCGGCTTTCAGCGGTGTTTGCAGCTTCCGGCTCACAGACTGGTGTGTGATGTCCCCACGCGTTGGAATTCCACACTACACATGTTGGTCAGGATTTGTGAGCAGAAGAGGGCAGTTGTTGAGTACCAGCATCAACTAGGCCGTCGGTATATGGTTCAAACTCCACACATAAGACCTCAGGAGTGGATATGGATGTCCGACATATGTACCGTCCTCCAAAACTTTAAGGACCCCACCAAGATGGTGAGCGGCGATGACGCCATCATTAGTGTCACCATCCGGCTTCTCTGTCTTCTAAAACGCTCTCTGCTCAAAATCAAAGACAATTCATTGCAGGCGGAGCATGATGACTTGCAGCAAGAAACCGTACTGGGTGATTACACACAGCCCAGCCTCATCTCATCCCAACATGCATTGGAAGACTATGACGAGGAGGAGGATGAAGAAATAGAGCTACTTTCATTCGGAATTGACGGTAATACATGCACAACCGTCAGACCGTCGGTTCAGCGTGGATGGCCAGAGGACAGGGGAGAGGAGAAAGAGGAGGAGGAAGAGGTCAGCATGGCCAGTCATGCTGTTGGTGAGGACCCTGAAGTCTTGCCTGTTAACAGTCTGGCGCACATGGCTGACTTTATGTTACTCTGCCTGTGTCGTGACCCTCGTGTTATCAAGATCTTGACGGACACTCATTACTGGTTGGTGACACTTTTAGACCCACGCTACAAAGAGAACTTTATTTCTCTTATTCCCGAGGCGGAGAGGTCTACAAAATTGCTGCAGTACCAGAAGGCCATAGTCGCGGAATTAGTCAAAAATTCCCTTCTGAAAACACTGGCGGCAGAGGTCACTATTCAGTGGACAACTAAGGCGTCCGGCCAAGAGAGGCACAAGTCCAATCCAGCAGAGGTAGGGGAACACTCTCAAAGATCTGGGACACTTTTCTCAGCACCTCCTGTACCACAGGCCCTGAGGTGCGGGGTAGTGTCACAAGGACTGCAAAGTTTGCCAAGATGCTGAGGGAGTACCTTGCTGATCGTACAAAAGTGCTCCTAGACTCCTCTGTGCCTTATAATTATCCAAGCTGGACACATGGCAGGAATTGGCTCTCTACGCCTTGGAAGTCCTGGCCTGCTCTACCGCTAGCGTTTTGTCAGAGCGTGTCTTTAGTGCCGCAGGTGGAATCATTACAGATAAACGCACCAGCCTGTCAACTGAAAATGCTGACAAGCTGACTTTGATCAAGATGAACAAGGGTTGGATTGGGCCTGACTTCACCACACCACCACATGATAGCGGAATTTAAATTTTGTGCCGGTAGATTGCCATGCACCTCCGCACACCCACACATTGGTACACACTTCATGACTTTGGCTAGTTGCTGTACTGCTTCTCCTTCTCCTCATCCGCCACCATTATATGATCAGTGTGACCGTGGTTCATGATGCCACAAAACCATAATTTTTTTACATCATATTTATGATGATGATGACCCTAACCATTCAAAAGTTAGGCATTAGTTTCATGTATACCCTCCAGGGGTAAATGTTTTAGTCCATGCTTGCAGAATGGGCATTACAAGTACAGGAGACTAGCTCCACTGGGTCGGGGTACTCGGTACAGGACCGGGTCGCTGCTGGGGGATGTCACGGAGGTCCTGGTCCGGACCGTGTCCCGAGCCCGTACAAGTAAAAGGGAAATATTTACAAGGGATTAGAGTTTGTCATGATGCCACCTACAGCTTGTGGTCAGTAATGGGACCAACGCTGCTGTAGAATCTCCGGGGATGATGTTAAAGCAGCTGTAGATGGAATAGCTCTCCGCGGGTAGAGCTGGGTTCCCCGGGGCAGTGATGTTAAAGTGAATGGTGTAGGCTTGTAGTAGGTGCAGTTCACTTACTTTCCTGCTGCTGCAGCCTTCTCCCAGCCTGTGTGTGGAGCTGACAGGCTGTGGCTCTCCAGGTGGGATCTCTCTGCGGTCCTGCTTTAAGGAATCATTCACGGGCAAGGGAGCAAACTTATTATACAGTTCTATCTGCAGATAATCATGCAAGGGAGTCAGAAACAGGGTTCACCGTGTTTACTTTGCAGTTCTTTCAGTACAACAGTTCAGTAACAGTTCTTACACGGGTTCAGACTTTCCCCTCCGGGTTCCTTACTACTCCCTGCAGCCAAGTTGTTCCTCTCTGTGACCCCTCACTCTTTCTCTCGTCCTTTCCAGGCTTTATTCTCTTTCTCTGTGTGTGTGTCTCCGGACAGTATAGCGGTAGCTCGGACCCCTGTGGGTCCTCGTGGTCGCCACTGAGCTGCCTGTCCTTTGGGTGGGAACTCCAACCTGGAGTTGGAGCTCCCCGTCGGTGAATCTGGGGAAACCGGGTAAATCGTCGGTCCCCTTCAGAGCCGACACTCTGCTTCTTGCCTAGCCTCCAATAGTCCTTTACTTACAAGGCTCTATCAGGCTCCCTTCTGACCTGTGTGACTCTGGTTTCATATGGAAGGCTACTCCGCCGGCAGTTGATTGTTTCAGCCGTGTTCCTAGGACCCAGTGCTGCTGGTCCTCTCTTCCCTCACACTCCTGGGGTGCTGGCCATGGACGTACTTTCTCACCCTGGTTTCATTGGCACTGTGGATTCTGCACTCCATTAACCCCACTCCTCCAGGACGTGTGCTTCTGTTCTTTACTGCTCAGCCTACATCGGCCTACTGACTCCTTCCTCCTCCCCTTCCTCTATATCTACCATCTGTCACCTGACCTGCTTGCTGTCCCACCCACTGTTCTCTAAACCCACCACCCCTTGTCCGCCTAGAGTCCCGGCCTCCAGGTTGGGTGCTGCCCCCTAGTGGTGTGTGGGATGTCCGTGAGGGTGTTTGTGGTGCCAACTGTTTTCCTTCCTACCTGGCTGTAGTTCCCTATGTGGCCTCCTGGTTGCAGGGGCGCCACATTGGCACATTATTTAAAGAGGCCCTCATTCACATCTCTATCCAGAGGCATTGAAGTACCACACAATTTTTGGCTTCCCTGCCTAGGGCAATCCAACAAAAGACCCACTTGCTTAAAATGGGCACATTATTTAAAGAGGCACTCATGCACGTCTCTTCCCAGGGGCATTGAAGTGCCTCCCAACTTTTGGCAGCCCTGCCTAGGACAATATTACAAATGACCCACTTGCTTAAAATGGGCACATTATTTAAAAAGGCTCTCATGCATGTCTCTATCCAGGGGCATCTTGGTGCCTCCCAAACTTTGGCTTCCCTGCCTAGGGTAATACTACAAAAGACCCACTTGCTTAAAATGGACACATTATTTAAAGAGGCACTCATGCACGTCTCTATCCAGGGGCATTGAAGTGCCACACAATTTTTGGCTTGCCTGCCTAGGGCAATCCTACAAAAGACCCACTTGCTTAAAATGGGCACATTATTTAAAAGGCTCTCATGCACGTCTCTATCCATGGGCATCTTGGTGCCTCCCAACTTTTGGCTGCCCTGCCTAGGACAATATTACAAATGACCCACTTGCTTAAAATGGGCACATTATTTAAAAAGGCTCTCATGCACGTCTCTATCCAGGGGCATTGAAGTGCAACACAATTTTTGGCTTCCCTGTCTAGGGCAATCCTACAAAAGACCCAGTTGCTTAAAATGGGCACATTATTTAAAAAGGCTCTCATGCACGTCTTTATCCAGGGGCATTGAAGTGCCACACAATTTTTGGCTTCCCTACCTAGGGCAATCCTACAAAAGACCCACTTGCTTAAAATGGGCACATTAGTTAAAAAGGCTCTCATGCACGTCTCTATACAGAGGCATATTGGTGCCTCCCAATTTTTGGCTTCCCTGCCTAGGGCAATCCTACAAAAGACCCACTTGCTTAAAATGGGCACATTATTTAAAAAGGCTCTCATGCACGTCTCTATCCAGGGGCATTGAAGTGCTACACAATTTTTGGCTCCCCTGCCTATGGCGATCCTACAAAAGACACACTTGCTTACAATGGGCACATTTTTTTAAAGGCCCTCATGCACGCCTCTATGCAGTGGCATATTGGTGCCTCCCAACTTTTGGCTTCCCTGCCTAGGGCAATACTACAAAAGACCCACCTGCTTAAAATGGGCACATTATTTAAAAAGGCCTTCATGTATGTCTCTTCCAAAGGGCATGGGAGTGCCTCCCAATTTTTGGCTGCCCTGCCTAGGGCAATACTACAAAAGACCCACTTCCTGATAAGATAAGATAAGATAAGATAAGATAAACTTTATTGATCCCGGAGGAAATTACAGTATTACAGCAGCAGAACAAAGATCAAGAACATTACACACTTTACAAAATAAGTCTATATGGACTGCAGATGCGGGTAGACTGGTACAAGTACCTCACCTATTCCCCCCATACTCTTAGAACTTCACTTAGTCTTGGGATGCTTTACACTTATATGTGGAGACCCGGGGGTCAGTGGGTGCTCTCGTCCGCAGGCCCAGCCGCCTTTACAAAGACAGCGTGGACCAGGGCTCATCCCCAACTGAACGCCCGAGCTCCTTAACCGTGGGTGGAACACTACTCAGACAACACAGGGTGAGGGAATCACAATATCAAGGCTTTATTGGATCCCCAAACAGTTAACAGCATATAACGCATAACCAAGCACAACACATAAATGTAACAGGCAACAGAGTCTCACCCTTCCGCTGGCTCACCAGGGTTTAAAATGCAGCACGGCAAAGTCTGTAGCCAGGTGACTGTATCGTCCCAACCTGGATTGCTTCCTCATCCTTATGTAGTCTTTGTCATCACAGCCGAATCCGATAATCCGATACTGAAGTCCTTGTGGTTCCTTAGTGTGGTTCCTTAGTCCGTGTTCTGATCCCCTTGGTCGGCACCGAAATGCCTAGGCCTGGGGTTATGGCTCGCTAACCGGATCCGAAGACCCTAGATTAGCTGCCTGTATCCAATCCAGTGACCTCTAGCCGGGACCGAAAATCCCTAGACTGAGGCCACTAGACAGAATCTAACTCCAAACTTCAATCTCCAATCTTCAATCTGCTGGTCAAAGTGAACAGTCCTCCTTATATACCCTCAGCCCTCATTGTAGGATATTGGGGACGTCATGATTGGTGCAATAAAATAGTCTTTTCATTGGCTGAACTCCAATCCTCATTTAACATAGTTTAGTACTATTGCAATCCAAATGCTGATTGATATAGCAACTAGCAGTGATACAATGGAAGGGTAATATTAGACATTGAGTCTGCAAACCATGACATTAACACAATAGTGGCTGGGCCTCAATCCACATTCACAGGGTAATAGACAATGGACGATTAGCATAATTAAGTTCTCTGGCCTTCAATGACAAACAGGTTAGATAATTACATTACCAAGCTAAACTTTAACCACAGAAATCTATGACAATACTGTAAGAAATTCTCTTTGACCATTACAAGTTTACAAACCAAAATGCAATATGATATGTCTGGATGAATAAGAAATCCTCTTACAGTATATATTAAAGGGTCCATTTCGTCACATTATACATTTGTTAAACATCCCCACAGCTGTCGGAACAAACGATTTTCTGTATCTTTCCTTTTTACACATTAGTTGGATTAGACGCTTGCTGAATGTGCTCTTCTGCTTCGCAAACAGTTCAGAGAGCGGGTGTGTATTGTTGCTCATTATAGCCTTGCATTTCTTATTAATTCTATCCTCTAATACCTCCTCAAAAGTCCTAAGTTGTAGACCCACCGCCGCACTAGCCTTCTTGATAAGTTTATTCAGCTTATTAGCGTCAGCTGTGCGCACACTACTACCCCAGCATATTATTGCAGCAAATATTGCACTCGCCACAATAGATTGGTAGAACATTTCAAGCATTTTGCTACACACATTAAACGACCTTAACTTCCTTAGGAAGTAAAGTCTACTCATCCCTTTCTTGCAAACCTTCTCCATATGGCACCTCCAATCAAGCTTGCTGTCCAGGTGAACCCCCAAATATTTGAAATTCTCCACCATCTCCACATCCTGACCATCAATAGTGATAGGTAAGCAATCCTTCATGCACCTTCCATAACTCAACACCAACTCCCTGGTTTTCTTTACGTTGAGTTCTAAATGGTTAGCCTGGCACCAGTCAACAAAGTCCAAAACCACCCTTCTGTATTCCTCCTCCCCCCGGCCTCTCTCAATACCTCCGACTATCACTGAGTCATCAGAGTACTGATAATATAATGAGCACATTATTTAAAAAGGCTCTCATGCACGTCTCTATCCAGGGGCATCTTGGTGCCTCCCAACCTTTGGCTTCCCTGTCTAGGGCAATACTACAAAAGACCCACTTGCTTAAAATGGACACATTATTTAAAGAGGCCCTCATGCACGTCTCTATCCAGGGGCATCACAGTGCCACACAATTTTTGGCTTCCCTGTTTAGGGCATTACTACAAAAGACCCACTTCCTTATAATGGGCACATTATTTAAAGAGGCCTTCATTTACGTCTCTTCCCAGGAGCATGGGAGTGCCACACAATTTTTGGCTTCCCTGTTTAGGGCATTACTGCAAAAGACCCACTTCCTTATAATGGGCACATTATTTAAAGAGGCCTTCATTTACGTCTCTTCCCAGGGGCATGGGAGTGCCACACAATTTAAAAAAAAAAAATCTTTCATATAATCCAAAAAACTAACATACACCAACTCTGTCTCACAAGTGGGTATGAACCCTTAATATTTTTTCCATGAAAATCCGTTTTGGTTTCATTTTGTAACATTTTCTTGACAGTCCGTAAAAGTGGTGTAATAGTCTGACAACATTGTTGACATAAGTGACCTTGGGGTCTGAAGTGCTTCCTGGGGTCTTCCCCATGCTGTTCCCATATCATTTCAGCACTGTTCTGATACTTTTGTGACATTTTTAGGGTTTTTCTATGCTGCCGGGGTCATGTCAGAAAAATACTCGGGTCTCTCATAAAATAACATTGGGCTCGGTGCTCGGGCCGAGTACACGAATATCTTAGGATGCTCGGCCCGAGCTTCGAGCACCAGAGCATTTTAGTACTTGCTCATCTCTAGCTATGATTCATTCATAGGAACGGCACGAAGCTCAATTTCTCATTCAAGCCCCTTGGCACAATTGTGTCCAGCCTAACCATCCATTTATATTCCAGCTGTTGTAGCTTTTTCATATAATCCCCTCCCCTTGAGCCCAGATTTAATATATCAATCCCCACTACTCTTAATCCCCTTGGAGAACAATTGTGGAACTGGCGAAAATGGCGGGGTAAGGTCTTCAGAGGGGGTCTTTTATTTCCCAGCCTTGTGCTGCCTCAATATCGTGAACATGTTCTCATACCCAAATACGAAGCTCCCGTGTGGTCAGTGCAATGTAGATCAGACCACACGGTCACGTCGCGTGGTAGATTACATTTGAGGTTGTACAGCGAATATATTTTCGGATCACATACTCCCTTTTTCCACTGGAATTTCTGAAGACCCTAGCCCTAGCCATATTTCTACAGCCCAAACAACCTCCGCAGGGATAAAATCCAATGGTGGGTTTGGCTCCTTCAATGATGAGTTGGTTTTTAGAAATGTAATGGCTGTGGACAACTTAATCTCTCAAATTCAAGCCCCGTCTAGCTGTCATCATTGGACGGGCTGGAAGTACCTCACTCAAACATTTTTCTTTCCTCAAAATGTCCCAATGCTTGGTCAAAATTCGTTTTATACCTCCCCACTGGTCATTATAGTTCGATATAAATCTCACTATTTTCGCCTCTTCTTTTTCTATTTTAGTCTTAGGAGTCAGAAGGTTCTCTTTTGGGGTGTTTAAAGCCCTCAGATAACCCTTCTTTACATTCCTTCTGCTATATCCCCTAGCTAAAATTTTTTCCCTCAAATCACTCGACTGCTCCTGAAAATATTCCTTGGTCAAGCAGACCCTTCTAGCTCGTAAGAATTGACCAATAGGTATTGCTGAAATTGTTGAGTGAGTGTGGGCTGATAAGGCGTGAAGTAATGAGTTGACCGAGGTCTTTTTTCGAAACATATTGGTTTGGCGTGAACCGTTTGGATGGACCACCAGCTTAATGTCCAGGAACTCTGCCTCAGATTGATGTTGTGTAAAGGTCAATTTAATATTAAGGGAATTGGCATTTAGATATGTCCTGAATTCACACAACTCCTCCTCTGTTCCTGTCCAGAATATTAGTATATCATCTATATATCTTAACCACCACTGCACGTGGGGCGCGACACACGCCCCCTCCCTGCCAAAAATATCCCTCTCCCAATACCCGAGAAAGAGATTAGCGTAGGAGGGGGCGCATGCCGTGCCCATCGCAGTGCCACGTTTTTGGAGGTAGAATCGGTCTTTAAATAGTAAGAAGTTGTGCCTCAGGACATAATCCAAGAGCTCCAGGATCAATTTTACCAATGGCCCATCCAGACAACTCATCCCCAAGTAATAGTCAACAGCTCAAAGTCCATTCTCATGTTCAATACACCAGTATAGGGATTCCACATCAGCTGTGATCAAGATTGATCCAGGGTCCACAAAGACCCCATCAATCTGCCTCAGGACGTCCGTAGTATCCCTGACATAGGAGGGAAGAGTTTCCCCCAGCGGGTGCAGGTTTTTATGGAAAGAAAACTTTAAATCTGTGTATTTTAAATGCAATATAATCCCTTGGTCCATTTTTGATACTCTCTGGGACAAAAACCCTCTTCTTTGGTTTTTGAAATGTATACATTGTAGTTGGAGGGGCCCCTTTACAAGGCTTACTGCCAATTTATACATAGGTAGGGTAAAATTTTAATTAATCTCATCTGAAAGCAGCATGATGTAAAGCAGGGGTGGGGAACTCCAGGCGTCGAGGGCCGCTAACACATCATGTTTCAGGATTTCCGTAGCATTGCGCAGGGATTTAAATTATCACCTGTGCAAGAGATTCAAGTATAACCTGTGCAATGCTATGGAAATCCTGAAATCATGACCCATTGGCCTGGAGTTCCCCACCCCTGATGAACAGGCAGAGGCTCCAATTCCAGCAATATGTGCCTTAATTTACTGAGTTCTGCAGATCTAGCAGTTAGGTGGCTTCACACTGCAGTTTTTTCACTGAACAGTGTCCATCCAGTTTGTGTGCCAAGACCAGGAGAGGAACCAGGATAGGAACTTTCAGAGAAAAGACTATAATTGAAAGATTGACACCTGTTCTGAGTTTTGTAGACACTCCTGCTTTTGGCACACAAACTGGATAGACACTGATCAGTGAAAAAACTACAGTGTGAAGCCAGCCCAGCCCACAACACTGCCAGCTTTCTGTGCAAAGACAGAAAGTTCCCCATCAGTAATGGGTGGGTAGAGGAACAACCTGGCAGCAGCTTACTTTTACTAGTTTTCTTGTAATTATCTCCTGCTGAAAAATTGAGATTTAAAAAAAAAAAACTACAGTAAGGAGTTCAGTAAGTGACACAGCACTGTTCTCAGGGTTTCTGCTCCTACATTATGCTGGTTTCAAATGACTAGCAACAACCTGGTGACAGATTTGTTGTAACTTTGTGCAATCCTAAATGGCTGTCATATATTAGTAAGGACAGGTTTTCACCACCTACAATGAGCTGGTCTAAATTGTACTTAAAGATGACCTGTCACCCCCTCCTGGATTGTATCTAAATGCAGCACTGAATGCAGCATGTATGCTGCATTCAGGCAAAGGATCCCCCATTTGTCTGGCTGCTCTGTACCCCGAGATATAGCTTTAGGAAAACTCACTGCTTTGGAGTCAACACAACTGCGTTACCATTGGTCAGCCTTGTCTGGACGTCTGCCCACTACATGACGCATTTGCCCTTTCTACTATCTCGCTACTGCACGCTCGTGTCATGTGTTGTGGCTTCCAAAAGGCACTTTGGTGTCGCCAAAGTGCCACACAGGACGGCTCGTCTGTTTCTTTGTGGATTATGTCGAGCCCCAGGCCCTGGGGTACTCGGGTATCAGGCTCAGAGGGGGTTCACGGGGATGTCACGGGTGGCGGTGCCTGAGCCCGTGGCCTGGGTGACACTTCAATAGAGGGGTTATGTATAGGGGATTACAGTTTGTTGTCACGTGATGCCACATGTAGTACCTGGTGATGGGTCACCAGCGCTGCCACATTCCTCCGGAGGGCGATGGTATTGTGGCAAGGATGACAAAGCTCCCTACAGGTGGAGCTGGTCCTCCGGGGCAGCGTTCCTGTAAGCAAACAGGTTGAATTCTGTAGCACAAAGACACAGAGGCAAAGTCACTCTCCCGGATACTTTACCAGTCATCAGCATACAAGTCCACAGTTCAGCAAAAGTTGTTAAAGAAACAGGTAGTGTGGTGCCCTGCTCATTAGGTAGCCACAGCCTTCCCTACTGCACAGCTGGGTTTCCACAGCAGGTACCTACTACATGCAACACCTTCCACCCCGGCACAGTAGGGGGAGCTAGCCTCACTGACTTTAGGTGAGATCCCCTATAAATACTGCCGCTGGGGGAGGAATTAGTTAGTTAGAGTGTGCAGACGCTAGGAGAGCTGCGAAGACGTCCTGGTGATCGGTGCCGCGGTTAGGCCCGAACGAGTGACTCGGAGTGGCCCTTCTGCCGTGAGCCAAGCCTAGCAGTGGGGACAGAAGGCACGGAGCTTAGCCAAGGTAGTAGAGGAACTAGTGGAAGTTCACCCAAGATGTACCGGACTTCGGAGATCCGCACCTGGAGGATTACTCTAGGACTGCAGAAAACCCTGGCACACCGTGGAGACTTCAGTCACCCGGTCCCCCTGCGTACCCAGAAAGAGTGATCCAGACACCGTAGTGAAAGGCCAAACATCGGTGATCATAGAGGGTAACCCGTGGACCGCGCAGGAGGAGAGAGAGTGGACCAGCGAAAGTGAGGAGGCCAGTCGTGTTGCATACAAACAGGGCTTCAGCAACAGCAGGGAACCTGAGGAGGCCTTATACCCACTTGCTGTGGAGACTCACAGTGCACCTGGTCACCCGACAGTGCTCTGGACATCTTTATCTGTGCATACCATCAGTTAAAGGTAAAAGAGACTTCTTCAAAGTGTGTGCGTTATTCCTCTCCGTCCCCAGCCTCCCTATAGACTGCCGTACTGCTTCTTACCCTGGCAGCAAGTCTCACTCCAAGCTGCCCCTTTACTACTTGCTGCCCCGGCGGACCAGCTCCACCTGTAGGGAGCTTTGCCATCCTTGCTGCGATACTATCGCCCTCCGGAGGACTGTGGCGGTGCTGGTGAAGTGTCACCCAGGCCACGGGCTCAGCGCTGCCCGTGAAAACCCCTCCGAGCCTGATACCCGAGTACCCCAGGGCCTCGACATATATTTCTGGCACTCACGAACAGGATCTCGTGCCCGGTATTACCGGGTACTGTGTGTCTGTGTGTCATAACTCCAACTGTATTGAGTGACTGTTAAAACTACGCCATCATTAGTGCGCCGAAGAGCGGGAAGAAAGGCAGCATGTTGGCCTATAGGGCGCAAAACTGAAAGCCGCCCCTCGCTCAGCCGAGCATTCCGGAGCACCGCGGCCTAGTCCGGAAATTCCCGAACTGATTAATATTTGAACACTGGCTGTAATTCACTAGGGGGGCCTCCAGCATGTCGGCTTCCTCCAGCTACGACGACAGTACGTTCGCTGACCCTAGGGATTACTCCGAAGCACCAATGGCTGCCTCCAGTAGTACTGCTAGTGCCACCGGCGCGCCGGGCACAGTCGCCCCGATCATGCGATCTCACTACCATACATTCCGGGGGCTAAGTGGATGCCCCAGTATGATGATCGCCCTGATATGTTGGATGTTTTTAGGAGAAAAATCACTAGTGTCCTGGACCTGTATGAGATGACCGGTCAGCAGCGCGCTGCTGTGGTACTCGGACAGTTAACTGGCACTGCAGAGAAAGAGAGTGAGTCCTGGTCTGCTGCTGAACAGAGATCAGCGGCCACTATATTTGACAAATTGAGAGCTACTTTTGAGGAGTGCAATGAGGCTTATATACGCATGCACTTTCATCACTGCTACCAGAGGCCAGGAGATGATATCAGCCCTTAAGCATGTTAGCCCTGCCACTGGACCTGATGAAAATAAGCTCTTGATTGAACAATTTACGCGGGGGCTGCTATCCCCCGAGGACAATAAAACTGTGCGTTGGTGGTCATTGAGCAACCCAGAAGCTGACTTTAACACCCTGAAGGAAATGGCCATAAAAGGGTTGCAGCCAATAGAGACCCATGGAGCTGCCATCAAATGGTGGTGCAGTGGTGAGGCGCAGACTACCCCGAAACAATTACCTGTGTCTGCAGTCACGCACAATGTACAATCTGCTCAGCCTGACAAATATGACTCGCTGCGTGCTGAGATGCGTGCTGAAATGCGCCAAATGAGCAAAAACATAACCAAGGTGATGGAAGCTCTACAGCTGCAGCAGAGTCAACAGCCAGCACCAATACCCCAGCCCCGACCTTAACCGCTGATTCAACTTGTTGACAGTCTGGAGGATGTACCCTGGATGAGAGCGAAGCAAGCCACAGCGTACCGAGGGTGAACCACCGACCGCTACAGCTCCACTGGGGAGCCCATCTGTCGTCACTGTAACTGAACCGGGCACATCGCCAGGAGCTGTCCTTTAAACGGGCAGACCCTGGGGGCCGGGGCCAAACCTCAGGAGTAACTCAACAGGGCCCAGAGACCTGGTACAAGACCTTCATCAGACAGAGGTCGTTCCTGTCAATTGTACTAGATGGCATCCCGACACCTGCTCTGCTGGACACCGGGTCACAGGTGACCACTATCCCCTATATCCTTTATAAGAAATACTGGGCTGATGCAGAATTGAAACAGCCTGCCATAGACTTTACCCTCAATGCATCTAATGGTGAACCGATTACTGTAATGGGGGTTAGAGAAGTACCAATAAAGGTGGGAAGGGTGGAATGGCAAAACCAAGGGTTCTAGTAGTAGCGGAAGCAAGTAATGCAAAATGACCCATATATAATACTTCCAGGACACAGTACCTCGAGGTCCGCGCTGCCACTTCAGAAAAGGAACAAAAGAAGCCAGTACAAGGGAATGTCTGGATCAACGATTCTTTATTATCCTACGTGTTTCAGAGTTATCTCCCAACTCCTTCATCAGAGAATGTCCCTGATGAAGAAGTTGGGAAATAACTCTGAAACGCGTAGGATAATAAAGAAGAATCATTGATCCAGACATTCCCTTGTACTGGCTTCTTTTGTTCCTTTTCTGAAGTGGCAGCGCGGACCTCGAGGTACTGTGTCCTGGGAGCTGATTAAACCACAGGGATCTGTGGAAAGTACTGTCCTGCAGCAGCTACTTGTATTTGAGCGATCATTACCAGTTGTGGGTTTTCACAACTACATCAGGTGAGCAGCCTCTTTGTATAAATATTTATTGCCTTTTCTAAAGAAGGTATCACCCTATGTGCGCATTCTTGAATTTATAGACATATATAATACTTGGTACAAATGTTGTTAGCAATTGCATGGAAGAAGTTTTGTCTTTGAATCAACAGATTGCAGATACTGCCAAACCTAGTCAGAGGAAGGTCCTTCATCGTGAAATAAGAGCCCTCCTGCACCATCAACAGGTAACAATTACAGGTGGCGAAATTGGTACTGCACGGGTGACAGACCCATTTCCTATTGTGATTCCCCCAATGATTTAAATGATGATTTGGTGTCGAGCAGCTATAGGTCTGAGAGGGCAGGACTACCAGGCATTAGAGGAGCCCATCATCACAGAGCACAGACATACACTTTTAACAGCCAGTGGGGTGGTTGATGTATGTCTGGGACAACAAGGTGCATGGGGTACTCAGGTTTCGAGCGGCCAGTTACAGGGGATGTCACGGTTGGTCCGTGCCCTGAGCCTGTGCCCTTGGGTGACAATAAAAAGGGTGTATTTCTAGGGATAGGGAATGTCAGTCGTGACGCCACCTGTTGATTCCGGTGAAGGCACCGGCGCTGCTTGGGCCTCCGGGGTGATGGGCGGCAGCAAGATGGAGTAGCTTCCTACAGGAGAAGCGGAGTCCCCGTGGCTAAGGGCTGTGATTTTGGAATAGGGCAGCACAGTAGTTTCTGTACAGGGTAGGAGTAGGGGAGCGCAGTTGGTGCGGTGAAAGATGAGTGGAAGGAAGGATACGCACACATTAAAGTCTTTTGGTACCTTTACTGCTGACTGGTTATAGGTACACACGTCCAGAGTGATGGAAAACACCTGGGGATCTCCACAGCGAGTAGGGTTGTAGGCCTCCTTATTTAGCTTTTTTGTCCTAAGTCTGGCAAGCATGCAACCTAGCCGGACCGTTACTTTTCTTTCTCTCTACACCCGGGTTGCTGCACTGAGGACTCTCTCTTGGGCCACCGCCGTCTCTCTACATGGTCCCTGGCTCTCAACTGTTGGTGCTGCGGGTGTCCAGGAAGCTAAGCCTCCTCGGGATGCTGGTTTCTCTGCTGGGTCTATCTACTTTGTCCCTGCAGACCTGGGCTCCAGTAACCGATACTTTGGTGGGGTGAGTCGGTATGACTGCTCTGCCCCCAGTAAAGTGTTTCGATCCCTACTCTGTGGGTCCTCCACTGACTTTGGTGTGTACTGGTTCGGGCCTAGCCGGTACCAGTTCAGCTCACTAGTCTCTGAGCTCCTGGAGCTCTTCTAGCGTCTGCAAACACTCTTTCTGACTCCGCCCTCAGGACCTATATTTATAGGGGTAAATGGCTTAAGGCAACCAGTTGGGCCCCCCTACAGGCCTGGGGTGGATGGAAGGTGTTGGGTGAGAGGGGTTTACTCGCTGTGAGAAATCCTTCAGCGTCCCAGGGAAGCCTGTGGCCACCTGGTACAGAGTGCCACATTCCCCCCTAGTTAACCTCAGTACTCCTGGACTGAGCAAATCTTTTTGCTCATAAATATAAACAATAATAACAACAACTATATACAAAGTCTCAGAATTCAAAATGTACAAAAATCACTAAAAATTTTACAAAAATGAGGAAAATATGAAAAGCAGTCCTTATGGCGCTAGTCCATCCGCCGCAAGCTGTGAAAGTAAGAAAAGTAGTTTTTAGCCACCACCAGTCCTGTGGCTGTAGTCCAGGGTTAACAAACGGGTAAAATCCAGGGAAAAGGGTAAAGTCCAGCAGTAAAGTCTCTGATGGCTTTGAACACATAAAGGGTTAACACAGTTTACATTTTATACAGTTTCCCTATAGGTGTCTCTGCTTAGGAGGCCAGGTCTTACCTTCTCTCTACCCCAAGCACTTTCTGTTCCCAACTTAATGTGCATGGGGCTGTGCCCAGTTCCTCCACCCTTCTATACACTACTATTTACTTGTTTATTTAAACTGAGTCACTAATTACTGTGATACTATTAAATTTTACACCCACTCTCCATATCTAGATGGGGCCTGTCCTTGGGTACTGCAACATGACCTACGTGGACTAGGTGTTTCTTGTGTACTAAATTCTCTTTGAGGTGGTAAGGTAGGTAACTGTCTGCGAAGCGTTGGTCTTACTCTAAGACTAGCAGGTTCACCGATTGTAGGAATCTCTGGTTTGAGTACAACAGGCTGTACTTCTTGTACTTGAACGGGTTCTACTGGTCTTCTTGGTTCTGGTATTAGTTCTGGTTCTTCTACAGGTTGAACTGGAAGTTGATTTTCTACTGGTTGATAGAATGAGAGCACTGGCACTATGACTGCTCCATTGTATTGAGGCCAGTCTTCTGGGAAATCTCCTAGTTCAGTATGAATTACTCAATCTCTTGTCTCTGTAACTGTTGTTAATGGATAAGTTACATCTGGTGATTTCAATTGATCAGGGCATTTCTTGAGATGATCTCTTGATACTGTTGAGGTTGTTATACCTTCATCTTGGCTAATTACGCATCCCTCCTTCTGTTATTCCAAAGTTAGAAGGCATGGAGCATGTAATAAACAATGAACGCTCTCCTCTGCAGTGAAGGAAAGCCGATTGGTTATTGAGCAGCATAGTAGCCTCCGGCTCCAGCATTTTTTAGGCAGTGACACATACAGCTGAATACACCAGTTTTTGACCAGCTGTTTCTGTTCAGCACTGTGCAGGCTGCAAGTAGGGGTCGTGCACATAGACATAGCATATGTGCATGCTGTAGACATAGCATATGCGCCGTTGTCATTGTTACAGGTCTAGTCATAAAGAGAACATTAGAAAAGGTCTCGTTACTGTGCGTTGTTACTATTCATATATTTGTACATTAGATCATCTCAAAGATGTCATTTTTTGTTTCATAACCTTTCTTGCTATTCCAGTCCATCCATTCCCTTAACGGGGTAGTCCTGTAAAAACAAGTAATCGCCTATTTAAAAGACAACTTGCTGATTGGTGGGGGCCCTCCACTGGGACCCCAACTAATCGGCACACCAGGGAACTTTTATCCCTATTACAAAATGGTGCATCAAGTCAAACTTTTGACTGCTACTCTATTCTCTATGCTGTCAGAAAAGCAGAGTGCAGTGTCCGGCAGCCCCATTGGGAATGAATGGAGCTGCAGCTCGAGCATGTACACTGTTGCTCTATTCTACTGGGGCAAAAGTTCACGCTTCTGCCAAACGGTGCTGGTCCCAGCAGTTAGACACCATCAACTATCACCTGTCATGTGATAGGAAAATTAAAACATATCGTTTTTAAAACACCCTAACCAATTATCATTGCATTTCATTGACACGAAGATTGCATCTTAAGATGCTACAACCTAAGAGATTCACATTCATGAATGTTTATCCTAGCATTATTGCAGGACTAATCCTGTACTTGACTGGAACAACAGGTTCCTGAACTTCTTAGGGTTAGGATTTAATGAATTTTCTTTTCTAATGTTAATTCCATAAATTACTGCATGTAACCTCCTCAGACCTCTTTCAGGCTATATCTACACCATCTTCTATGTGTAATATATAGTGGATAAAAAAAAATCTACACACCCCTGTTAAAATGCCAGAAAAAGAATCATACCAAAAATGATTTTAGAACACGCCCATTGAGAAGAACTAAAATCTTGTTTAGGTGAAAAAAGAAAAAAAAAAAGTTCTGTAGTTGCTTAAATATGCACAACCTTATACAACGTACTAGTTTAAGTACCCTTTAAAGCACAACTCCAGCGGGAATTTTTTTTTTCAAGCATTTGAGTTGTTCTTTAACTGTGAGGGTACCGTTACACGTCGCAACATTGCATGCAATTTCACTTGCAATTTGCTGGTTGCAGTGAAATCATGGACACATTGTTCTATTTGTACACGGCAACAAAGTAGAACATTGTGTCCATGATTTCACTGCAACCAGCAAATTGCAAGTGAAATTGCATACAATGTTGCTACGTGTAATGGTACCCTAAGTGTCTAGTCCCTGGCGGAAACCATGGGGTGCTCAGAACCAGGCCTTCTCGTCGTCTGGGGTTGTGGGATGTCATGGTGGCGTGACTCAGTCCGTGATCCCCTCGTCGGGCGAGCAGTTAAAAAGGAAAATTGGAAAAATGGATATAAATAAAATAAAAGAGTGTTGTGACGCCACCGTGGAATGAGACCGTTATAGCCACTGCTGCAGTCAAGACCTCTGGGAATGATGGGAGTAGCAGCGAGGATGGTTCAGCTCCCCACGGGAAGAGCAGGTCCCCAGGGCAACCGTATAGTCTATGGATAGGACTCATTGGGAGTGCAGGGTTCAGTGTATGGAAGAACTGACCGTCACAGGGGTAATAGTCTCCTTTACCTTTACTAAAGTTAGAAGCAGGTTCATCCAGGGCACAATTCTCAAGTGGTGTTAAGAGACCTGGAGCCTGGAAGCAAGTTGGGGCTTTCACCACCTGACAAGTTCTGAGGCCTCCCTACTGCATTGTTCACTGCGGACCCTGGCTGCTTGAAGCTGTGCTGTGACCTTCTCCTCTCTTTCTGTCCTGGCCATGTGACAGGTGGCTTGAGCCCTTTCTGTGCTACTCTCCTTCACTGCGTCTCCTGAGCTCTTTGGTGTGGCTGTGTCTCCTGGCCTTTCTGGTGGGCGAGCAACTTGGAATCACCCCGCCTCCGGTGTTGGTTGCTGGGCATAAACTCACTGGCAACCTTGGACTCCTGTGTCTGTATTAGGTGTTGAGGCGAGCTGGCACCGCTCAACTCCTCACACTTTTTTCTCCACTTCCTTCAGACCCTCACCTATGGGTCACTCACACTGGCTCCCTATTATGCCAGGAGAACCCCCTTTTTCAACTGAACCCAAGGTCACGGAAGCCGGGTATCGGCCCCTGTGACTCACCAGAGACATTATCGCCAGGTTCAGAGTACCCCACGGCCCTGGGGTCCCTCAGAACCACATCCCCAATTTTAAGTGAATGCTCACACATATATAACCAGATTATTTTTTTATCCCCCATCAAATTTATGGTCTCTATTCACCCCCTCCCCACACAATTCTCATTACAATACCCATTGCAAATTTACCAAAGACACAGAAGAGTCTACAGCAGCACCAAAAGGCCTATTATGATTATTAGAATTCTGTCATAGCTTCAGACTTGCATATTAGAAAGATATACCTCAAATGTCTATGGGCATAGCAAATCAAATATGAATTTCTAAAAAGCTGAGCCATGAGTCACTTATACTGTCACCTCATAATTAATTTTTTACAATTGATAATGTACATCTAAATGTAGCCATACTGTCACTGCATAAATTGTTTATACAATTGATAGGTATTATTTTAATGTATTTATTAGGTATAATTTCGTCATTATAATCTCTCACTAATTAAGGTTATCACTATTTATAGAATATCTATCATATATAATTTATTACTATATAAATAGATATGAATTGCTCACTGTATACAGTGGTGTGAAAAGTGTTTGCCTCCTTCCTGATGTCTTATTCTTTTGCAGGTTTATCACACTTCAATGTTTCAGATCACCAAAAAAATGAAAATATTAGACAACGATAACACAACTAATTACATAATGCAGTCAATAAAGGTCTTTATTATTAAGGGAAAAAGAAATCCAAACCTACAGGGCCCTATGTGAAAATGTGATTGCCCCCTAAACCCAAAACTGATTGGGCTGACCTTAGCAGTAACAACTGCAATAAAACATTTGCAATAACTGGCATGGAGTCTTTTACAACACTCTGGAGTAATTTTGGACACTCATATTTGCAGAATTATTGTAATTAAGCCACACTGGAAAGATTCCAAGCATGAATCGCCTTTTTAAGGTCAATTGGATTAAGGTCGGGACTTTGGCTAGGCTATTCTAAAACCTTAATTTTGTTTTTTTTTAAGCTATTCAGAGGTGCACTTCAGCTTGAGGTCACAAACAGATGGCTGGACAGTCTCCTTTTTGGTAGACAGCAAAGTTCATGGTTCAGTTTACCACAGCAGGTCTTCCAGGCCTGAAGCAGCAAAATAGCTCCAGATTATTACACTACCACCACCATATTTTACTGTTGGTATGATGTTCCTTTCCTGAGAAGCTGTGTTACTTCTATGCTAGATGAAATGAGACTTACACCTTCAAAAAAGTTAATCTTAGTTCTCGTCAGTTTCCCTAGAGTATTCTCCCAAAAGTCTTGGGGATCATCAAGATGTTTTCTTGCAAAACTGAGATGAGCCTTTGTGTTCTTTTTGCTCAGCAATCTTTTTTGTCTTGGAACTCTGTCATGCAGGCCATTTTTGTTCAGTTTCTTTTTTATGGTGGAGTCATGAATACTGGCCTTAATTGAGGCAAGTGAAACCTATAGATCTCTGGATGTTGCTGTGCTGTTTTTTTGTGATCTCTTGGATAAGTTGTCGCTGTTAACTTGGGGTAATTTTAGTCGGTCCGCCACTCCTGGCAAAGTTTTCCACAATTAAATGTTTTCACCATTTGTGGATAATGGCTCTCATTGTGGTTTACTGGAGTTCCAAAGTTTTAGAAATGACTTTATCACCTTTTCCAGACTGATAGATCTTAATTACTTTGTTTCTGAATTTCCTTAGATCGCAGCATGATGTCTAGCTTTTGACTGATCTTTTGGTCAACTTCACTTTGTCAGGCAGGTCCTATTTCAGTGATTTCTTGATTGAGCAGAGGTGTGGCAGTAATTGCACCTGGGTGTGGCTAGGGAAATTGAATTTAGCTTCCCGAAGATGTGATAAACCACGGAATTTATATTTTAATGGGGGGCCAATCACTCATTCACACAGGGCCCTGTAGGTTTAGATTTCTTTTTCCCTTAATAAAGACTTTCTTTTATAAACTGTATTTTGTGTTTACTTGTGTTATCTTTGTCTAATATTTACATTTGTTTGGTGATCTGAGACATTTACCGTAAGTGTGACAACCATGCAAAAGCATGAAAAATTAGGAAGGGGACATACACTTTCAAACCACTGTATATTTAATAGTTCCCTATGGGTAATTTATTATTAATTTATATAGCATTATTCACAAAAGTATCAGGATGTCCTTTTATCATTTTTGACAGCTAGGATATCAGTGACCTACGTGTGTGTGCATATCTGGCTCCCTGGTTCCCCTGTTCTGTGCGGGCTGTCTTGTTTATGATCGTGCATGCGGTAAGGCGCCTACCACTCTTGACATACACATTGAGGCATGACGAGTGGGTGGGGTGTTCCAGGTTCCAGGAACACGGTGCACATGCACAGAATGGAGGACTGTCTTTGGCCTACATCTGATCACATGATCGGATCAGCCAGATATATAATTTAGAGCATGGATATCCTTAGCTATGCCCCCAGAGGAAGCAATATTTGTGAGACTCACATAGGAGACCAAGTACTAGCGCAATCCTGTAATTTAGTTATGGGTAATTTACATCTTTTATAGGTACTTGTATTTTGACATCGATACAATTATGCAATTGATTTTCTTAGTATGCCTGCATATGTATTTTCATAGCGATTATATTTGTATGCAGTTAACTTTTTCTCTGCTGGAACACCTGTACTTGCACAATTATATTGTGCGCACTGTAAAAGTGTGTGATACTGAATAGCGCACTTCATGGGTTCTTGCAATTGAACACTTATGTATGTACAGTACATAGTTAACTCCTTGTTTGTGGGATTGCTTGAATCTGCACTCATAGGTTATGTTCACACGGGGCGTTTTTACTGCGTTTTGGGGGTCAGGTTTTGCCTCGGTGTTAAACTAATCTATGCTAATCTAATCCTGCATTTTTGGTTCCCAGAAAAACCTATGTGATTCAGGGATTAGCTGTCCACACACATTAGTTTTTGTTGTCTGCAGAAAGTGTAAACACCACAGGTTTTGCTGCAATTTTAAAAGAATGAGCACGTCAATTCTTTTCTGCTTTTTTGGCATGGTTCTAAGGCCAAAATGCAGAAAAAGGCAGCCACCAAAAACACGTAAAAAAAGACAGAAAAACGGGAGAAACACACAGCAGAAAACGTAAGTTTTCTCCTGCCAAGAAATCTGGATTTGGAGAAACCTAGGCACACCCCCTATAGTTCTGCTGTGTTTTTGCAGCAGCAAAACCTTACATGGTGAACATACCCTTATACTGACAACATTGTCATTATGTGTTAGATCTAATAGAGGTACAGTGCGTTGTGAAAGTATTTGGCCCCCTTGAACTTTTCAACCTTTTGCCACATTTCAGGCTTCAAACAAAGATGCTGGATATAGCCCCCATCCTGGTACATTACCCCCATTCTGGATATGGTGCCCATTCTGGTATATAGCCCCTTGTCCTGGATATAGCCCCCACCCATCCTAGTACATCCCTCCCATAATGGTATATAGCCTCTTATGATGGATATACAGTGCCTTGCGAAAGTATTTGGCCCCCTTGAACTTTTCAACCTATTGCCACATTTCAGGCTTCAAACAAAGATATAAATTCTAATTTTTTTGTGAAGAATCAACAAGTGGGACACAATCGTGAAGTGGAACAAAATTTATTGGATATTTTAAACTTTTTTAACAAATAAAAAACTAAAAAAAGCGGGGCATGCAATATTATTGGGCCCCTTTACTTTCAGTGCAGCAAACTCACTCCAGAAGTTCAGTGAGGATCTCTGAATGATCCAATGTGATTCTAAATGACTGATAATGATAAATAGAATCCACCTGTGTGTAATGAAGTCTCTGTATCAATGCACCTGCTCTGTGATAGTCTCAGGGTTCTGTTTCAAGTGCAGAGAGCATCATGAAGACCAAGGAACACACCAGGCAGGTCTGAGATATTGTTGTAGCGAAGTTTAAAGCCGGAGTTGGATACAAAAAGATTTTCCAAGTTTTAAACATCTCAAGGAGCACTGTGCAAGCGATCATATTGAAATGGAAGGAGTATCAGACCACTGCAAATCTACCAAGACCCAGCCGTCCCTCTAAACTTTCATCTCGAACAAGGAGAAGACTGATCAGAGATGCAGCCAAAAGACACATGATCACTCTGGATGAACTGCAGAGATCTGGGAGAGTCTGTCCATAGGACAACAATCAGTCGTACACTGCACAAATCTGGCCTTCATGGAAGAGTGGCAAGAAGAAAGCCATTTCTCAAAGATATGCATAAAAAGTCTGGTTTGAAGTTTGCCACAAGCCACCTGGGACACACCAAACATGTGGAATAAGGTGCTCTGGTCAGATGAAACCAAAATTTAACTTTTTGGCCACAATGTAAAAAGATATGTTTGGCATCAAAGCAACACAGCTCATCACCCTCAAAACACCATCCCCACTGTCAAACATGGTGGTGGCAGCATCATGGTTTGGGCCTGCTTTTCATCAGCAGAGACGGGGAAGATGGTTAAAATTGATGAGAAGATGGACGGAGCCAAATACAGGACCATTCTGGAAGAAAACCTGCTGGAGTCTGCAAAAGACCTGGGACTGGGAAGGAGATTTATCTTCCAACAAGACAATGATCCCAAACATAAAGCAAAATCTACAATAGAATGGTTCAAAAATAAACATATCCAGGTGTTAGAATGGCCAAGTCAGGTCCAGACCTGAATTCAATCGAGAATCTGTGGAAAGAGCTGAAAACTGCTGTTCACAAACGCTCTCCATCCAACCTCACTGAGCTCCAGCTGTTCTGCAAGGAAGAATAGGCAAGAATATCAGTCTCTCGATGTGCAAAACTGATAGAGACATACCCCAAGCGACTTGCAGCTGTAATCACAGCAAAATGAGGCACTACAAAGTATTAAAGGGAACCAACCACCCCAAATGACCCCCCCGGACTGTTAATAAGGGTCCCTACACCCAGCACCAGGGCTGCCACTAGGAATTTCGGGGCCCCTTACTGGCAAAGTTTTGGGGCCCCCTGAGACTCCACCCAATCTCCGCCTTCACCCAGGCTCCACCTCCACCCAAGCTCCGCCTCCACCCCTCGAACCTTTCATAATTTCACCGCCCACTATTGGAAAAACTCCCCTTCTGCACTACGTCCTCCCCAGTCACACATTAATCTCTTTCTATATATTGTTCTTTATGTGAGCAGAGGGATGTGAACAATAAATGCCACATGAGGCAGAATAACACTGGTGCTGTTATTTATTACTTTGTACAGGGGGTGGGGAACCTTTTTCCTGCCGGGGAAAGGAACATTTTGAAATTTCTACCGTCATTTAGGGGCTGCACATCACCATGACAATTACCGGGCTACATTTAATTAATTAGCTCACCTAATTTGATGGCTGCAGCTGCTTCTCAGTGACCTGCGATGTTCGGTGATATCTGATCTTCCAGGCTTGTGTTGGTCTGGAGCGCAGTCGATTCTGTGACAATAAGTTTTGTAAATCAAATACATCACATAGGAGACTGCTATATATACATCATACAGGAGACACTGAGGGCATATACAGCACTGTAGAGGGCTAGGAGCACATAGACTGGGGGTGAGCTGAGCTCTGCAGGAGCCACAGGGATGTATTGTCTCTCCCCGGGCCCCCACCCATTAAGGGGGTGAGCTGAGCTCTGGAGGCAGGGGCCACAAGCTTCCAGAAAATGGCAGCTTTTTCCTCTGTGGCTCCCAGTCTCCCACTCACCAGCACCAGGCAGATTCTTCCTCTGAGGCTGCCAGTCTTCGGCACCAGGCACCCGGCAGCTTCTTCCTCTGCGGCTGCCGGTCTTTGGCACCAGGTACCCGGCAGCTTAGTCCTCTGAAGCTCCCAGTCTCTGGCACCCGGCAGCACCACCAGGCACCCGGCAGCACCAGGGGCCTGGCAGCACCAGGCACAACCAGGGGCCCGGCACCATCAGGCACCACGAGGCTCGGCACCTTGGGGGCCCGGCAGCACCAGGCACCACCAGGGGTCCAGCAGCACCAGGCACCACCAGGGGGGCCCGGCGCCACCAGGGGGGCCAGGCACCACCAGGGGGGCCAGGCACCACCAGGGTCCAGCAGCACCAGGCACCACCAATCATCCAGAGGGCCCAGCAGCACCAGGCACCACCATGGGCCAGGCAGCACCAGGCACCACCATGGGCCAGGCAGCACCAGGCACCACCATGGGCCAGGCAGCACCAGGAGTCCAGCACCATCAGGCACCCTGGGGGCCCAGCAGCACCAGGCACCTTGGGGGCCTGGCAGCACCAGGCACCCTTGGGGCCCAGAAGCACCAGGCACCCTGGGGGTCCTGGCAGCACCAGGCACCCTTGGGGCCCAGAAGCACCAGGCACCCTGGGGGTCCGGAAGCACCAGCAGGGGGGCCCAGCACCACCAGGGGGGCCCGTCACAACCAGGGGGACCCAGCACCACCAGGGGGGCCCACCAGCACCACCAGGGGGCCCACCAGCACCACCAGGGGGCCCACCAGCACCACCAGGAGAGCCCACCAGCACCACCAGGAGAGCCCACCAGCACCACCAGGAGAGCCCACCAGCACCACCAGGGGGCCCAGCACCAGCAGGGAGACCCAGCACCAGCAGGCACCACCAGGGGGGCCCACCAGCACCACCAGGGGGGCCCACCAGCACCACCAGGGGGCCCAGCACCAGCAGGGAGACCCAGCACCAGCAGGCACCACCAGGGGGCCCACCAGCACCACCAGGGGGGCCCACCAGCACCACCAGGGGGCCCAGCACCAGCAGGGAGACTCAGCACCAGCAGGCACCCTGGGGGCCCGGCAACACCAGGGGGGCCCACCAGCACCACCAGGGGGCCCAGCACCAGCAGGGAGACCCAGCACCAGCAGGCACCCTGGGGGCCCAGCAGCACCAGGGGGTCCAGCACAACCAGGGGGGCCCGAACCACCACCAGGGGGCCCAGCACCAGCAGGGGGACCCAACACCACCAGGCACCCTGGGGGCCCGGCAGCACCAGGGGGGCCCAGCACCACAAGGGGGCCCAGCACCACAAGGGGGGCCCAGCACAGGCAGGGAGGGCCCAGCACAGGCAGGGGGAGCTCATTACCAGCAGGGGGCCCAGCACAGGCAAGGGGGCCCATTACCAGAAGGGGGGACCAGCACCGGCAAGGGGGGCCCAGCACGGGCAGGGGGGGCCCAGCACAGGCAAGGGGGGCCCAGCACAGGCTGGGGGGGCCCAGCACAGGCTGGGGGGGGGGGCCATTACCGGCAGGGGGGCACAGCAGAGACAGGGGGGGCACAGCAGAGGCAGGGGGGCCCAACAGAGACAGGGGGGGGCCCAGCAGAGACAGGGGGGGCCCAGCAGAGACAGGGGGGGCCCAGCACAGGCTGGGGGGGCCATTACCGGCAGGGGGGCACAGCAGAGACAGGGGGGGCCCAGCAGAGACAGGGGGGTGGCCCAGCAGAGACAGGGGGGTGGCCCAGCAGAGACAGGGGGGGGGCCCAGCAGAGACAGGGGGGGGGGCCAGGAGAGACAGGGGGGGGGGGGCAGGAGAGACAGGGGGGGCCCAGCAGAGACAGGGGGGGCCCAACAGAGACAGGGGGGCCCAGCACAGGCAGGGGGGGCCAGTACCGACACCCCCTCCTCCTCCTCCAGACTCACCACGGTGCAGGCAGCACTGGGGCGGTCTCTCCTCTGCAGCGCCCTGAGCGCCGGCTCCCGGTGCGCACACAGGAAGCAGTCTCAGGGCGATGACGTCATCACCCTGAGACTGATCTCCTGCGCACGCGTTGGCAGGAGCCAGAAGGGCACAGCGGCGGCAGCAGGCAGAGCAGGGAGATCGCTCTCCCTGCTTTGCAGCTGCAAGAGGCACAGCATCGCAAATCATATCGGCAGTGCTGCCGATATGATTAGCAATATTAACGGACCGGGGGGCCCAGGGGGGTACAAGGGCGGGGCTTGGGGGCGTGGGCCAGTCCGCCCATGGGCGGTGTCATGGTCCCTCTCTCTTCTCCAGCGGGGCTTCTCCCCATGCGGCTCCGCCTCCAGTCCTTTCCAGTGCACTTCCTGGTCGGGAAGTGAGTGGGCAGTCCGCGGTGGGCACACAGGTACAGCCTGGTACTAGTCAGTGAGGGGAGCGTCAGCGCTCATGTCACGCATGTCAGGGGGCCACCTTGCTCCAAATGGCCACGCCCACCACCGGCATGGCCGGGCCCCCCCTGCCCCTGTCCTATAGCCACGCCCCCTGCAGTCAGGCCCCAGGCCCCTTACTGCAGTAAGGGCTGTAACCCCCTAATGGCGGCCCTGCCCAGCACATACATTTGCTGCAAGCTTTTTTGCTAAAAAAACTGTTTTTTATAACTGAAGATATAGCTTTATAAAGTTTATAACATAAGGACGACTGGGCGTAACTTAGCCTGTTATCCGGCCGAGTTGTAGCTGCCAGTCATCCTCCTCTCTCCCATCGCAGCAGTGAAGTCCAGCCCTTTCTTCTTAGTCACAGGCTGGTGCACGGGATCTCATGCCCGTGCACACGTCATCAGCTAGAACCGGGTCACGAGCACACGCTCTGACTTCCTGCGCTCAGCTGTGGAAGTCAGAGCGTGTGCTCGTGACCCGGCTCTAGCTGATGACGTGTGCACGGGCATGAGATCCCGTGCACCAGCCTGTGACTAAGAAGAAAGGGCTGGACTTCACTGCTGCGATGGGAGAGAGGAGGATGACTGGCAGCTACAACTCGGCCGGATAACAGGCTAAGTTACGCCCAGTCGTCCTTATGTTATAAACTTTATAAAGCTATATCTTCAGTTATAAAAAACAGTTTTTTTAGCAAAAAAAGCTTGCAGCAAATGTATGTGCTGGGTGTAGGGACCCTTATTAACAGTCCGGGGGGGTCATTTGGGGTGGTTGGTTCCCTTTAACTCCAGGGGACCGAATAATATTGCACGCGTCAATTTTCAGTTTTTTATTTGTTAAAAAAGTTTAAAATATCCAATAAATTTGGTTCCACTTCACGATTGTGTCCCACTTGTTGTTGATTCTTCACAAAAAAATTAGAATTTATATCTTTATGTTTGAAACCTGAAATGTGGCAAAAGGTTGAAAAGTTCAAGGGGGCGAATACTTTCACAAGGCACTGTATATATCACCCCTAACACCTGTATTACTTTATTGGGATTTAATTTATTAAATCTACAGATTTATAAACTCCTTTTTTGTCTGAAAGCAGGATTATGTTATATATGATTATCATTCCTTTTTGAACAAAAATTGTGTTTTAATCATTACAATTAAAAAATGTGTTACTTTTACAGAGCTATATGGACTCTTGTCTCTCATTTAGAAGTTATGATTATTAGGCAAATGTTAATTATATATTGAGGAAAAAAAATGTCAATTGAAAGATATCAGGTTCTCTTTAACATATAGCAACAACTTTTCATTCATGACACTAAGGCAGGCAGCTCATGTCACATCCTCCTCTGAACAGTAACATCCTTGATTATGTGTCTCTGCTCCCTGTCTTTCTATTTTAGACACATTTCTTTGTACGTCATCGATATATGAGGCACTAGGTCATGTTCTCTAGATACAGCTGCTGCAACTGAGCACCGGCCATGAAATAGAGCTGGGTCGCACAGGAGAACCTTTCTAAGGTTACAGGGCTGCTTAACTCCTCTTCTACCAAAACAAATTTAAACTACGAAAAAAACAAAAACAGAAAATAAGTCCATTGTTCTTGCGCTTCTAAGTAGTTTGTGACAATATATGGTGACAAAACTTATAAATGGGTTGGCAACTGAAACAAAGAAGGAAAATTAAAAATAATTCACATATGGGGGTCAAATGCCAATTCACAACAAAAACCTACACAGATTGACCCTTGAATAAAAAAAAAAAATCATTTTTAAATTAAAAAGGTATCCATACAATTACCATAATATTATTTTATGCCCCAAGAGGAAGCATAAAAGCGAAACGATCGTTGGGCTGTGATCCAAGGTAATATACATCTCTCTACCTTATGTTTGAATAGATACCGTATTTAATTCCTTTCTTGCTTCTGTGCCAATTGGCCTAATTGGATATGTGGGGTTTGTTTTAAACTTAACTTTATGTTTTACCTTTTGGATATTTTACACATAATTCCCTGAGGAGGGAGGATTTGAGAAACAGAATATAGGTAGACGCTGTCTATTTAAGTTTTTGTCATTTTTTTTTTATTTTTGTTGTCTACTGTATTGTATTTTTTTATATCACTTCCTTTTTAAAATGTTATTGTAATTGTATATACATCTTTTTAATCTAAATAAGTGTGATTTGTAATATATGAGGGTCAAACTTTGTAGGTTTTGTTGACATTGTATGGTGACATTAACTCCATAATGACGGCCTTATGTCTATAGACGTCGGAAAAAAGGATACTTATGCCTAGCCGATGTCTGTAGACGTAAGACAGGAATAAGCCCTGGTGTGCTGCCCAGTGACCAAAAATCTCCGGGGTTTCAGCTACTAGGGGTAGCTGAGACCCTAGAGATTATGGATTGGCTTCTTTTTTACTGGCACCAGTAATGTGATGACCGGTAAGCACCGTTTACCAGTCATCACATTAGAAGAAATAACATTGCTGGTAAAAAACGCTTTCACTTTAATCTGACATGAAAACACATGTCAGATCATAGTGAATTATTAACCCCTTAGCCCTCCAAGACCCCCAATACTGGAGATCACCCCCTCACCGCCATCCCTCCCCTGGAGCATCTCAAAATGGCGGCGCATGTAAAAACTCACGCCTCCCCTGCAGCTCCATGCGATCTGACATGTCACAAGTCAGATCGCATGGGTAACACATCTCCCTGTGCCCCCAACACTTTCTGCAGCCTCTGACCCCCTCCGCTCCTCCAGCCCCCATCTCCAGCTCCTCCAGCCGCCTCCTCGCTCCTCCAGCCCCGCTCCTCCAACCCCCTCCTCCGCTCCTCCAGCTTCCCTCCTTCGTTCCTCCAGCCCCGCTCCTCCACTACCCACAGCCCCCTATCTCCAGCTCCTCCAGCCCCCTCCTCTGCTCCTCCAGCCCCCTCCTCCACTCCCCACAGCCCCACTCCTCCACTCCCCACAGCCCCACTCTTCCACTCCCCACAGCCCCACCCCTTCCTCACCCCAAAGCCCCACTCCTCCTCTCCCCACAGCCCCCTCCTCCGCTCCCCCAACCCCTCTCTCTTACCTGCCTCCGTTCCTGCTCCTCGATCCTGGGGTCCTGCTCCTCGATCCTGGCACCAGTGGTCTGTCTCCTGTGCACGCCGCTTTGTGCATGCACTCTCGGGAATGATAGGTCATAAACTCTGTCATTCCCCTGGGGTCACACAGGAGTTAACTGGTCTTCATGGTGATCTGCTTTAGAGATCATGAAGATCAGTTAACCCCTGTGTGACCCCTGGATTGTGATGGAACCTGACCCTTAGTGCAACGCATGGACGTTTTGTTTTTTTTTTCACAAAAATTTTCTTTTTTCATTTTTACGGATTAATTATGAAGCACCTGGGGGTTCAAAGTGCTCACTATGAATCTAGATAAGTTCCTTGGGGGGTCTAGTTTCCAAAATGGGGTCACTTGTGGGGGCGCTCCAATGTTTAGGCACACAGGGTTTTCCATCCGCGACATGGTGTCCCTTAGTGCTACACATGGACCTATGTAATACCGGGATACTGCTACGTGTGTTGCTAGTTAACACAGGTGTGCCTGTCAGGTTGTCTGATCCCGTAGTGTCAGCTATTTTTGAAATGGGTGCGCTATTGTCTGGTGCTAATGGTTCTGGTGGAGCATTAAGAACACTGACTCACCAGGGGACTGACAGGCCTTGCTCGATCCAGGACGGCTCTTCTGACTCCCAGTCTTCAACTTGCAGAGTCCTGATGGGTGGCGTGTCGCTGGCATAGGGAAGGTCAACACAGGGATCACAATAGCTCTGTTGATCTGGGTCCAATCCTTGGGGAAGTCGTCCAGTACGGTGTGGATCATGTCTTCTTTGGCTGCCTCTGGTACAGGTGTTAGGCAAGACAGGTTCAGGGCCCCTCAGCTGCTCGGGGCACTGTTTTAAGTGATCTCTGGAGACAGTGGCTGAAGTTTTTCCCCATTCCAGGCTAATGAGGCAAACCTTCTGAGGGTCCAGGTGAGATGCAATCACAGTGTAGGGCTCAATCTCCCACTGGTCATCTAGTTTATGAACCCATAGTTTCCGCTTCAGGACTTGCTCTCCAGGTTCCCAGCTTCCACTTTTATTGCACACCCTCTCCTGCTTCTCCCGAGCCTGAGTCAGATTCTTCTCCACAACTCTTGTATCTGGAGATACCTTTGCTGGAGCTCGGTATTGTAGTCCATCTCCAGGTTACTGTCAGGGGTCAGCACCCCATCTCTAGGTCAATAGGCACCTTGCTCGGTCTAACTCTCATCAAGTAGGCGGGACTGAAGTTAGTGGAGTTTACTTGGATGTTATTGTACATGTCCACTAAATCGGGCAGCTTCTCCAGCCACATGTTCCTCTCTTCTAGCAGAAATGTCTTCAGCAAATCCATTACGATCTGATTTCTTTTTTCGCACAGACCATTGGTCTGTGGATAGGACATAGTCCTGTTCGTCTTACACCTATAGAGGTTGCAGAACTCCTGTAACACTTCCGCTTCTAAGGCCGGGCCTTGATCAGTCAGTACCGGGTAGCCATGGGGTCTACAGAAGTGCCTCTGGAAGGTTTGTATGGCAGTCGTTGCCGTCAAGTCTTTCACAGACACCTTCCATCAGGAATCGGGAATATTGGTCCACTATCGTGACGGCATAAACATGGCCGGACCAGCCTGGGGTCAACTTCACATGATCCAGGGCTGCTAACTCAAGCGCTGTTTGGTGACGATAGGTTGTAATGGGGCCCTCTGACTGGCACAGTCCATTCTACAGAGGCTAAAAGGGCGCAGTCTCTACACCAGGCCTTGATGGTAGGCCTCATGCCAATCCAAAAGAATCTTCCATGCAGCAGAGTTTCCAACTTCTTCCACCCGAAGTGTCCAGCCCCTCATGGTAGGCTCCAGAACCTTCCGTGCATCCCTCCTCGAGATTATATCTGCCATAGGAGTTCATGAGACCCTGGGGTTGATGTGCCGCCTACACATTCACCGGCGTAGAGGAACAGTCTACCCTTGTCCTTCCACAGTTGCAAGTCTTTGACTGAGGCATCTGGGCTTGGGGTGTGGACTGGCTCTTTGTGGTAAGTCCTTGACTAGACTTACAGCTGGATCGCTATCCTGCATTTCTGCCCAGTTGTGGTGGGGCAATGGGTCGATGGTGATCTCTTGCTCTCTGGACCACTGACGTTTTACCTCGTGGAGCACTGGGACGCAGCTTTGCGTGAAAGGCCGGCAGCTCTATCTCCTCTAACTCTTCCAGATCTTCTCCATCATCCTAGAGATGGGGCATTCTGGACAGATCATTGGCATTAGCATTCTTGCGCCCAGCCCAGTACTTGATGATGAAGTTATAATTGGAAAGTCTGGCCATCCAACGCTGTTCCTAGGGCACCCAACTTAGCGATGTCCAGATGAGTCGGGGGGTTGTTGTCGTGTAGATTGTGAATTTCGCAACTGCCAGGTAGTGCTTGAAATCTCTCAGTCACGGCCCACACTACAGCTAGGAACTCAAGCTTGAAAGAACTGTTGTTATCGGGATTCCTCTCGGTAGGCCGGAGCTTCCTGCTGTCATAGGCGATCACTCTTTCCTTGCCCTTCTGCGACAACACGGCCCTTATTCCCATATTGCTAGCATCGGTGTATAAGATGAACATCTGGCCGTAGTCCGAGTAGGCCATGATCTCCTCCCCGGTCAATGCTCTCTTCAGCTGTTGGAACGAACTTTCCTCTCTGGTTCCCCACTTCACGGCAGGGCTCGGACCCTTGGCCTTCTGGGCCTGACCTAATAGGAGATTCTGCAGGGGTGCGGCCATCTGGGTAAAGCCATTGATGAACTGGCAGTAGTAGCCTACTAGGTCCCAGGAACTACCACACTTCTTTAAGAGTGTTGGGTTTTGGCTAGCTCTGGATAGCGGTGACCTTGTCGGGATCTGGAGCCACATCCTGCACACTTACTATATGGCCTAGGTACTGTACCTTGGGTTTGAGGAGACGGCACTTCAACGTTTTATCCTCAAGCCAATTTGGACAGTTCATCGAAGACTCCAGCTAGATGTTTCAGGCGGTCCTCATATGTCCTCGAATACATGAGAACGTCGTCAAGGTACAGCAAAGTTCATATGACCCAGGCAGCATTCATTCAGCCTCTGAAACGTCCCCGATGCACTGCAGAGCCCGAATGGCATGCAGTTGAATTTTCTCGGTCTGCCTCTGCTACGGGCACCTGCCAGTACCCGCTGGTGAGATCAAGAGTGGAGAAATAGTTTGCTGTCCTCAAGGTGGCTAGTGACTCCTCTATCCAGGGTAAGGGATACACATCTTTGTGTGTAATGCGGTTAATTTGTCTGTAATCTACACACACATTATCATGGTCCCATCTTTTTTCTTTACCAGGACTAGTGGGGCTGCCCAGGGGCTACAACTATTTCTAATTACCCCGCAACATCTCCTTTGCGCACTGGTAGTAGGCTGGTGGTATAGGCCGGTACCTTTCCCATTGGTATGCAATGTTGTACCCCTTTTGTTTGCCCAAAGTCTAGTGGGTCCTTGCTGAAGATGTGTTTGTACTCTGACTACCTGGTACACTCCACGCCTGTGGTGTAAAGGCATAGAGCTGGTGCCGACCTGCACATTCCGAGGTAGCTTGGCTCTTCCTCCCCACAATTTAAAAGGCGTACAGGCACCCTTCCTTTGTGGACAACCACTACCCCTCTGGCTGTCAGGCAGTGGTCGGCTATCTGTACACACAGGTTCTACCAATACCTGGTAATCTTGCCCCCTGAGGCCTGCCCTACACCATGTTAACATTTCACTCCGCGGAGGTATCACAATGGAGATAGGGTCACTTACTCTCACGCTACCGATCTCACCTCAAACAGCTCCACCTGTTGCCTCTGCACCAGTACCCGGATTTCCCCCTGTAGGGTCCTCTGCTGTCCGGAATTGCATTCTCAGCAGCCTGCTGCAAAAACACAATAACTTCAGACAAGCATTTTTCAATACATTTGTCCCTATTGTTACCACAGGCGTAGCTGCCCTGAGATCAACATCTACTTTATCAAACCTACACCATGCAGCTCCTCGCGCCCCACCTTCATTGTTACTTCTTTAAACCCCACTTGTGGTACGCTCCCCCATTACTCGCAACTATAGAAAAATTGTCAACTGGGCGGTAAGCAATATCAGAATCCACCCAGTAATGTTGGTAATGGATATTAGGTATTGATGTTACTTGTGACCCGGTGTCCAGCAGAGTATTCATGGGAATCCTGTCCAGCACGATAGGCATGATGGTTCGTCCCACCATATACTGACGGCACTAGTTCGGCGGGTCGGGTAAGTCTACTCCTGGAGGGCAGATTTCTTGTTTAAAGGACAGGACCGAGCCAGGTGTCCTGCCTCACTGCAGCGGCGACAGATGGGTTTTCCCGTAGCATCATAGCAGTCAGTAGCTCGGCCTTGGCTGGTGGGACTCTTCCTTAGGCACATCCGGGCTGGAAGCTATGCTTATTTTTCTCGATGATCCAGCTGCTTGCAGGTCCTTCACAGTCTTCTCCAGGTCTGCCATCCCTTAGGTGAACTGCTGCAGTTGTAACCGTATGCCCTCAGGGGTAAGAGGCTCTGAAGTCTTGCACACAGGCCCCTGCAGAAGTCGGAGAGGAGGGCATCACACCTGTAGGATAGGTTATGGGCAGTTGCTGTGAGGGTGCAGGGCTACAGTCTAGTTTTTCCTTTAACAATTGGAGGGCTGGATAATTGAAACCTGCAAAGTCCTCATCGGGATGCTGCATCGACAGGGACCACAGCAGGACCCGGTTGGCGGAGTCCCGCAGGCCCTCAATAAATTGATATTCAGCAGTTTGTTTTCATTCGGCACTCTCGGGGTCGGCCTTCTTCATGGCCCTCAATGCCTCCTGTAGAGTCAAAGCATAACTGCGCACACTGTCCTTCACCCCTTGTTGACATCCAAACAACCGAACCTTCAGCTCGGGGGCCATCCGTGTCTCAAAAGCCCCTTTCAGCTTAGCGTAGATCTGTTTGACAGTCATTTTGTCGTTATCGACCAAACTTTCACCTCCCGCCGGGCTTCACCCCTAATGTCCCATTATCATAGTTACGCGCTGTGATTCCGTCATGGGATACAGTCCGAATACACTTTTCATTAGTTCGCAGAAGTCACTGTGTGTTGGTGGCTCCGGAATATTGTGGGAGGTATGGCAAAGTGAACAGCATGAAGGGGAGCGTTTGGAGGTGCCGCGTTCTCCGGCCCCCCAGCGGCATCGACAAGTCTCTCTGCATTGGGGGCAGATATAGTTCTCCTCCTTGGTGAACCACAGCCCTTTCCGGCTTTCAATTAATATAAGTCTCTCGTTCCCGGCGGGGCCTTATTGCGAGGGCCTTCCGGCGCAGGGTTTCCGGTGTCGCTTTAGCTGACGTCCGAGCGTAAGGCTTCGGCCTACGTTCGCGTTCTTTCTGGGGCTCCACCCCTCACCTTCCCGAGCTCCGCGCGAGGCAGCAAAAAAGAAGACCAAAATGTCGATCGTTCACAGTTTAACACAGTCTTAGACACACGAGACCCGTTTCTACCGGATCGGTGATCCTGTTCATGACTCCAAAAATGTGTCACCCGCCAGGGCCGTGGGGTACTCGGGACGAGTCCCCTTCAGTCTTTGTGGTCTGGGGATGTCACAGTGGTGGCCGCAGACCGGTTCCGTGGCCCTGGGCGACATCAATAAAAGGGGAAAAATTTAAAAAATGAAAAAGGTAAAGAGTTTGTCAAGGATGTGACGCCACCCGTGGTTTTGTGGCCAATGTGAGCCACCGCTGCTTCTCAAGGTCTTGGGGGATGATGGCGATGGGCAGCAAGGTGTTAAGCCCTACACGGGCAGGGCTGGTTATCCCCTGGGCCGATATATAGTCTAAATGTGATGGTAGGATGGGGTTGCAGGAGTCAGAGTATGAAGAAGTAAACAGACACGGGAAGAACAGTCCGTTTTACCTTCAATAATGTTATTGCTGGTGTAGGCGAGTACTGCCCAAGTCGTTGATCGGGAACCAGAGCTTGAAGGAGAGTTGGGGGCTATCCACAACAGGCAAGTTCTGAGGCCTACCTATGGTGTTGGTTCAGGCAGGCCCTGGCTGCATAGATCTGTGCTTTATCCTTCTCTTGTCAGTGTAGCCATATGACAGGCGGCACGAGCCCTTCTCCAGTCTGGATCTCCCTCTAACTACTCCTTCTGGGCTGTGTGGTGCAGCTGTTTCTCCTGGCTTTAGTGTGAACAGGAAATCCGAAATTGCCCGCTCTCCAGGTTTGGTTGCTAGGTATAGAATCCCTGACTGCTTTGGTCTCCAGTGACCGTACTTCACTAGGCCCTGGGGTGAACAGGCGCTGGCTCCACTCCCCAGACCAAGTTCTCTACTTCCTCAGACCCTCACCACGGGTCTAACACACGATCAATCAGTCTCCTAGGACGGGTCTAGCGTAGTTATCATCCCTAGGGTGTCTTCGACAGTCCTCCATGGAGCTGAACTAACTGGCCCCTCCCCCAGGCCAGAATTTATAAGGGACCTGCCCTGAACCCGGGCTTTAAAGCTCCCCCTTCTGGCCTGGAGACAGGATGTTGGTGTGCGTGTGCTTACCTGGTGGATGCCTTGCTTCACCTCCAAGCTTATATTGTGGCTACTGGATCCCAGGGCGCCACACATATACAAACAGTCATAAGTAACAGTTATAAAAATTACAATGTTTAAAGCAAACATAATGACGACCCTGCTCATAAGAGCTTACAGTCTACAATGAGGAGGGGGTGTTTATTTACAGTGATGGTCCAGCCATTTTGAAGAGATGGGGGATAGATGGGCAGCACGGTGGCTCAAGTGGGGCAGCACGGTGGCTCAAGTGGTTAGCACTGTAGCCTTTGCAGCACTGGAATCTTGAGGTCCTGGGTTCAATTCCCACCAAGGACACTTAGGACAACATCTGCAAGGAGTTTGTATGTTCTCCCTGTGCTTGCGTGGGTTTCCTCCGGGCACTCCGTTTTCCTCCCACATTGTAAAGACATACTGATAGGATGTTTAGATTGTGAGCTCCAAGAGAGACAGCATTACTCATGTATGTAAAGTGCTATGGAATTAATAGCACTATATAAATGAATAAATATTATTATTATTATTATATTATAGATAAAAGCTGCATGAGCTGTCACCATCCAATGTTTGTAATGGTTATAAGATTTGTGGCGTTTGATAGAAAGGTATGTTCACAGAAATAGT
The DNA here is from genome assembly GCA_033576535.1 of Allobates femoralis. NCBI lineage: Eukaryota > Metazoa > Chordata > Amphibia > Anura > Aromobatidae > Allobates > Allobates femoralis. The sequence goes on from JARQOC010000007.1 coordinate 39,678,543, forward strand.
GAATGGGCTAATATATATATATATATATATATATATATATATAGGACTTCGATTAGGTAGCATGATAGGCGCCCTAAAAAGATGTATTTTCAGGGAGCGCTAGTGATGAGCAAGTGTACTTGTTACCAGCGATCCCGATAACGATATGACCTGGTAGGGATTGCTGGTACGTCACTTTGGGGTCGCTGGTGAGATGTCAAACAGTCAGATCTCACCAGCGACTTCAGCAACGATCCAGAATGATACAGGGGTTGTTGGGAATTGTCACTCTCGGGCGTAGTATTGAGATCGTTGGTCGTTGTCCCTTTCAAACACAGCGATGAAAGCGTTCCAGCGGGAGTGCAATGACCAAAAAATGACCCATAGCACTTTGTAACAAACAGCGATCTCACAGCAGGGGCCTGATCGCTGCTAAGTGTCACACGTAGCGAGATCGTTAGCGAGATCATTGTAACATCACAGGTTTTGGGACGTAACAGCGATCTCGCTAACAATATCGTTATGTGTGACGGGGGCTTAAGGTCAGAGAAACTTAATCCTGTTAGAATGCCAATTGTATTATGATGTGGATTGTTGACTCTATGTAAATGCTCCATTGTTTAATGTCATGGATTGCAGACTATATGTATCCTGCTAGGTGCCATGTCAATCAGTATGTGGCTCTCCCTTGACAGGACTGCAATACCAGTAGAAATGTTTTAGGCTTGAGATTCAGCCAATGAGAAGACAGTTTTATTCCACCAATCTGAAGCCCCCAATATCCTGCAGTGAGGGCTGAGGGTATATAAGGAGAACTCTTGATTAACCAGGGAGTTTGGAGATTCTGTCTAGTGCCCTCAGTCTAGGGATTTCGGTCCCGACTAGAGGTGCACTGGATTGGATACAGGCAGCTAATCTAGGATCTTCGGGTCCGATTGGCAAGCCATATCCCAGGCTAGGCATTTCAGTGCTGACAAAGGGGATCAGAACCTGGATTATAAGACTACAAGTACTTCAGCATCGAATGATCGTATTCGGCTGGGATGACAAAGACTGCATAAGGAAGCAACCTAGGTTGGGACGATCCAGTCACCTGGCTACAGACTTTGCTGTGCTATATTCTAATCCCTGATGAGCGAGTGGAAGGGTGAGACTCTGTTGCCTGTTACATTTTGTGTTTTGTTGGTTGTGTGTTATATGCTGTTAACTGTTTCGGGATCTAATAAAGCCTTAATATTGTGATTCCCTCACCTTGTGTTGTCTGAGTAGTGATTCACCCACGGTTAAGGAGCTCGGGCGTTCAGTTTGGGGATGAGCCCTGGTCCACGTTGCCTTACTAAAGGTGGCTGGGCCAGCGGACGAGACCACTCACTGACTTGCTATTCGGATGAATACATGAGAATTACAAAGTACTCATTACGAGTATAGTGATTATGAATATTTTGCTACTCTCTCATCAGTAGGGAGCGCCTAAAACTGTGTAGAGCATTGGTGCAGCTCTGGAGAAGTCTTGGAGTTGGGAGTGGGAGGTTCGGATTAGTGCAGATGTAAGTCGCTTGCTGAGCATAGAGAACAGGTACAGTGATAAACAGAGATGAGGGTAGAGATGTAGGGAGGTGCTGCACTGTGAAGAGCTTCGATGGATAGGAACAAGCAATTTAATATGGATCCTATAATGTATGGGCAGCCAATGCAATAACTGGCACAGAGCGTAAGTGTTCGAGTAATGATTAGACAGATAGGCGATTTTGTCGCTGCATTAAGGAGAGACTGAAGAAGGCAACGTCTAGTGAGGGGGAGACCATTTAATAGAGAATTACAATAATCAAGGAGAGAGTGGACCAGGGCCACAGTGAGGGATTTTTTTTGTATCCACGGTGAGAAAGGGGCGGACTCTAGAAATGTTCTTCAGTGTATATAGGAGGTGAAAGAAAGATAGGATGTCAAAATAACACCTAGATAGCGAGCCTGCTGCCTAAGCGTTTTCGTGGTGCAGCACCCTGAGAGGGAGAGGTCAGATTTATGGAGGTTAGTGGAGGGCAGGAGCAGAAGTAGTTCAGTTTTGAAAAGGTTGAGTTTAGAATAGAGCGCGGACATGATGTCGGAAACTGCGGACAGTCAATGATGTTCTGTAGTACAGCGGGGTATGATCAGGAGATGAAATGTATATTTGTGTTTGATCAGGATAATGGTAATTCACTAAGGAAGTGGAGAAACTCCAGTGCTACATTTAAGAGCTCCTCAAAGTCATAATGGCTTTCCAACAAGCTTTTAATATGACTAAGGGATTTGTGCCAGATCAGAACCCCAACTACAGCCGCTGTGTTTCGGGGTACCTGCCCCTCATCAGTGTAGTGTGTGGGATATTCTGATGTGGCTGTGTGAGTGGGCTAAGACAAGGTCTGGGAACTTGCTATCAACCTTATGGAGACAGCGAAGTAGGTCAGGAGATTGTAGCCACTTCCCTCCTCTCAGATATATGCAAATTTGCACTTCACTAAGGGAAGTGGAGAAACTCCAGTGCTACATTTAAGCAGCTCCTCAAAGTCATAATGGCTTTCCAACAAGCTTTTAATATGACTAAGGATTTGTGCCAGATCAGAACCCCAAACTACAGACACTGCGTTTCGGGGTACCTGCCCCTCATCAGTGTAGTGTGTGGGATATTCTGATCTGGCTGTGTGAGTGGGCTAAGACAAGGTCTGGGAACTTGCTATCAACCGTATGGAGACAGTGAAGTAGGTGAGGAGATTGTAGCCACTTCCCTCCTCTCAGATATATGCAAATTTGCACTTCACTAAGCTACAATCTCCTCACCTACTTCGCTGTCTCCATAAGGTTGATAGCAAGTTCCCAGACCTTGTCTTAGCCCACTCACCCAGCCAGATCAGAATATCCCACACACTACACTGATGAGGGGCAGGTACCCCGAAACGCAGCGTCTGTAGTTTGGGGTTCTGATCTGGCGCAAATTCCTTAGTCACATTAAAAGCTTGTTGAAAGCGATTATGACTTTGAGGAGCTGCTTAAATGTAGCACTGGAGTTTCTCCACTTCCTTAGTGAAGTGCAAATTTGCATATATCTGAGAAGAGGGAAGTGGCTACAATCTTCTCACCTACTTCACTGTCTCCATAAGGTTGATAGCAAGTTCCCAGACCAGGATAAAGGTGGTACTGGAAGCCGAATTTGCTGATGGTCTGTCCAATTGAGACCGTGTAGAGAGATGATAAGAGGGCTAAGAACTGACCCTAGTAGTGAGAGGAAGAGGAGAGGAAAGTATCATAAACAAGAAATATTAAGAGGTTTAAAAAAAAATCTCCCTAAAGATAGTTTCAGATTCAGTTAAGTGTTCCTCATGTAGGGGGCAGTATAACATTCTGCAATCACATCAATTATTGTTGGGCAGAATTTCTCCTGAGTGATTCTGGCATGTTGAGGTGTGTGACTGAACATGTACTATACAAATTCCTCCTAGTGGAGGAAGAGTGAAGTGCATGACTATGGAGAGGAGAGAGACCCCTGGTAAAGGACATGTATTATTTGTTATTTTTAAAAAATGAAAGGTCAATATTCTAAACAATATAATATTATCTGTATTCATTTTTTTAACAATTATTTCTTCATGCACTTTGGCTGCTATTTGTATTTGTTGCTGTGTGTCAGAGACTTACACAACACAAATACAGCAGTCACAGGCCATAGGAGACAGAGGTCATTTTCTGTCATGCATCGTACACAGCTGTGGGGGGAACAAGTTGCTTTTTTATTGTAGTCAAGCACTATATACTGAGTTGCAATTTCCTTCAGGCACTAAGGTACGGGCAAGCAAGGCAGCAGCAACGAGAACACATTGGCAGTAGAGATGAGCGAACCTTTTGACGTTTGGGTACGGCTCTCTTCACCAAACAGGTATATGTTCACCAACTTGGGAACCCCATTCAAATCAATGGAGGCAAAATCAAGGGCTTAGAAAACACATTCAAAGGGGTCCAAAAGCTGCCAAACACAGCTCAAACCATTTTACACTGGAGACCAGCTCTTTCGGCACAGACATTAGCTTGCTAGACTACTAGTCACCAAGCTTCAGTGCTGCGGTCACCCTGCTTCCGATCCAGCTCATGAACCTCAGACATACTGATTGCTCCCCCCTTGTTTGGTTACAGTCAGACTTAGTACTACCAACCCTCTCTGCTGATATCTATGATTGTTTGTCAATATGGCTACCAAACTGGCGGCAGATTTCTGTAAAAACTAAATAAATAATTGTAAAAATGGGTGTGTGCTTAGCCTTATTTTGATTGCCAGCCAAGGTAAGCCAGGTTGTTGGAGGCTGAAAGTGTTGTGAGGCCAAGCTTTTTGCGTCCCCCATGCTAACAATTGCAGCTTGTAGTCGCCCCAAACTTGATGCCTCTATAGGCCCAGTTACACACACAGATAATTGTGCAGAGATAGTTTGCAGATCTCTGGTTGCAGTGAAATCATGGACTCATTGTTATATTTGTACACGGCCACAAAATGGAACAATGTGTCCAGGATTTCACTGCAACCAGAGATCTGCAAACTATCTCTGCACAATTATCTGTGTCTGTAACTGGGCCTTATGAGAGACACCAAAACTGGCAGTTGCCACATTCTTCCAGTTGCCCTGGTGTCGGTGGCAGATTGTGTATTATAGTGTTAATGTCAGCTGGCAGCAAGCTCTGAAGTCAGTAATGCAGAGGCATCAATCAGATACCCGATATTGCCAACCAAGTCTGTAAGTACACAAATAACCACACCAATAAATACTTTATTTGAAAATTAAAACCCAAGACATTCCTCTCTCTACTTTTTTTTTTAAATTAAAATACATCTATAATATAATTGTCTAGCGGCCACTTCCGTCTGCGGCCGAAAATCGCGCACCAGCGCTCATTGGTCACCGGCAGCCACGGCGGCCAATGAGCGCAGCGTATGCAAAAGAGCCACGCGGCGCACAAATTCAAAATTTGCGCACCGCGTGGGTCTCCTCTAAGCCTCCCCCGCTCCTCCTGCCCTGCCCGCGCTCCTTCCCCCGCCGCTCCTCCTGGCCTACCCGCGGTCCCCCGCGTTCCCCCGCTCCTTAGGGCTACTTCTTTAGTGATGTCAATGAGGGGAGGAAGAATCCTGTTCCTCCTCCCCTGTGTGACATCTGTCACAACCCCATTTGATTTAACAGTGCATTATACACTGCGAAATCAAATGTAAAATTCAGCCAAATGTATTAAAAATAATAAAGATTGTTATACTTACCCTCCACCGAGTGCTCGGTAGCCGGGAGCCGGGAGCAGGAGCAGGCAGTGTCCTGCTAGGACCTTGCATGATGTCAGAATGAATTGGCGTTCAGCGCTGTGATTGGCCCGCTCTCGATCATTAGATATGCGCATCACATATCACATGACCGCGAGCGCGCCAGTCACAGTGCTGAACGCCGATGTCATTCTGACATCATGCAAGGTCCTAGCAGGACACTGCCTGCTATTGCTCCCGACTCCCGAGCACCCGGCGGAGGGTAAGTATAACAATCTTTATTATTTTTAATACATTTGTCTTTATTTTACATTTGATTCCGCAGTGTATAATGCACTGCGAAATCAAATGGGGTTGAGCAGCTCACACAAGGGATCACAAAAGAGACAGCTCACACAAGGGTTCACAAAAGAGACAGCACACACAAGGAATCACAAAAGAGACAGCTCACACAAGGAATCATAAAAGAGACAGCTTCACACAAGGGATCACAAAAGAGACAGCTCACACAAGGATCACAAAAAGACAGCACACACAAGGAATCACAAAAAGAGACAGCCACACAAGGATCACAAAGAGACAGCACACAAGGGATCACAAAAAACACACAAGGGTCAAAAGAGACAGCACAAAGGGCCAAAAGAGACAGAACAGCATAAGGAAGCAAGGGGACAGCACACACAAGGAAAGAATGAGACGCACACACAAGGAAAGAAAGAGACAGCACACACGAGGTGAAAGAAACAGCAAACACAAGAGATCACAAAAGAGACAGCACAGCACAAGGGGCAAAAGACACAGCATAGCACAAGGAGCAAAAGAGACAGCACACACAGGGTGAAAGAGACAGCACACACAAGGGGGAAAGAGACAGCACACACGGGACAAAAGAGACAGCACACACAAGAGGGGAGAGACACAGCACGCACAAGGGAGGAAAGACACAGCACGTACAAGTGAGGAAAGACACAGCACGTACAATAGACAAAAGAGAAAGCGCACATAAGGAAGGAAAGAGACAGTGTACACAAGGGGCGAAAGAGACAGCGCACAGAAGGGAGGAAAGATATAGTGCAAACAAGGGGCGAAAGAGACAGTATCCAAGGGGAAAAGAGACAGCACGCAAGGGTAAAAAAAGACAGGGTACAAGGGGGAAAAGAGACAGGGTGCAAGGGGGAAAAGAGACAGGGCGCAAGGGGGAAAAGAGACAGGCGCAAGGGGAAAAGAGAGAACGCATACAGGGGAGAGCGCACAGGAGGAAGACAGCTCAAAGAAGAGAGCACATGAAGGAAGAAGACAGCACAGTGGGGTGACAGGTCAAAAGAGAGAGTACAGAGGGAAGAAGACAGTGCAGGGGACAAAGACAACGCACACGGGGCAGACGGCTACTGCCCCCAGCACCACAAAGCCTGCCCCCATCGTGATACTACTGTCCTCCCGATGCGATAGCATCGGTCCCACAACTACAGTCATATGAAAAAGTTTGGGCACCCCTCTTAATCTTACTCATTTTTATTTGTTTAAAATTGGGTTTTTGCAACAGCTATTTCAGTGTGATATATGTAATAACTGATGGACACAGTAATATTTCAGGATTGAAATGAGGTTTATTGTACTAACCGAAAATGTGAAATATGCATTATTTCAAAATTTGACAGGTGCAAAAGTATGGGCACCTCAACAGAAAAGTGACATTAATATTTAGTAGATCCACCTTTTGCAAAAATAACAGCCTCTAGTCGCTTCCTGTAGCTGTTAATGAGTTCCTGGATCCTGGATGAAGGTATTTTTGACCATTCCTCTTTACAAAACATTTCCAGTTCAGTTAAGTCTGATGGTCGCCGAGCATGGACAGCCCGCTTCAAAACATCTCACAGATGTTCAATGATATTCAGGTCTGGGGACTGGGATGGCCACTGCAGAACATTGTAATTGTTCCTCTGCATGAATGCCTGAGTAGATTTGGAGCGGTGTTTTGGATCATTGTCTTGCTGAAAGATCCATCCCCGGCGTAACTTCAACTTTAACACTGGTTCTTGAACATTATGCTCAAGAATCTGCTGATACTGAGTGAAATCCATGCAACCCTCAACTTTAACAAGATTCCCGATGCCGTCATTACCACACAGCCCCAAAGCATGATGGACCCGCCCCCAAATTTGAGAGGGGCGTGCATAATTACAAGGCAGCAGCAGACAGGCACGCCTATTTGCGGCTTGCTCAGAAACAGAGAACTCACACAGGACAAAGTAATATAACTTTTTCTCTACTTTACAAAAGTGATTTTTTTCTCCAAAAGGGATGGCTAGAAATGATAAGAGGGGGTGCAGGGACAGGTATAAAGATACGGGGGAGTCAGTTTCTGGGTTTAGGATCACTTTAAAATATTGAGCTGGAATGTGAGAGGACTGGCAGACAGGGGTAAGAGGGCAGCTACTTTGCGCTATGCCATGACTTCTAAACCCTCCATCATATGTCTCATGGAAACTCATCTGACCAAAGGAAACACTGAGGTCCTGGCTAGAACATGGCTCCAGAGGACATATCATGCTACATACTCTACATATGCGAGAGGGGTGTCGATATTGGTGCATACTCTGGTACCGTTTGAGGAGGTGGAGGTTAAATTGGACAAAGAAGGGCAGTATGTCTTCTTGGTGTGTAAGGTGTATGGGAGGCTGCTTTGTGTGGTGGCGGTTTACTTCCCGCCGCCGTACAACAGAGCAAAACTGCAGGAAATCATAGACCTGACCAGGCGCTGGGCTGGAGTTCCTATTCTCTTCATTGGAGACTTTAATAACGTCATGAATGTACGGTGGGACAGATGTGGCAGGACCCATAGTGGACACACGGGGGACGAGGAGACACAATTTGCTAGATTTATGGGAGAAATGGGATTGGTGGACCTGTGGAGAGTGAGGAATGTTGGGGTGAAGAGGTACTCTTGCTACTCCTCCTTGCACAGTTCTATGTCTTGAATAGATCTGGCTATAGGGAACACGCTGCTGGACTCTAGAGTTGTTGGGGTTGCGTACTTGCCCTGGGTCATCTCTGATCGTGGCCTTTTGCTGGTGGAGTTGCAGATGGGAGCGGGTGGAATGCGATCAGGTGGGGAATGGAAGGTACATCCCGTATGGTTGGATAAGATAGACATGCCCAAAATAGCTAAGGAGATGGAAGAATGTGGGTAGTGCGGGGGCAGGAATGGTGTGGGACACTGCCAAGGCGTTCTTGCGTGGGTTATTGATAAGGGAAATATCAAGATGTAAGACCCGAAGTAGAGAGGCAGAAGCTGGAGCATTGGATACTCTGAGAAGAGCAGAGGAGGAGTTGATGGTGGGGCCCACCGCCGAGGCACAGCAGAAAATGAGGAAAGCTCAAGAGGAGGTGGACAGCTTGTTTTTGGCTAAGGCGGAGATGAAGCGAGAATTTCCAAAGACAACCTTTTTTGAGGAAGGGGAGAGGGTAGGACACCTGCTGTCCACTATAGTGGCGGCTCAGAGAACATCGAGCTATGTATATGGGCTATATCGTCCGGACGGTCCTCTGACAAACGGACTCGGAGGGGATCCTGCAGATATTTGAGGAGTACTACCGCGACTTATACACATCCAAACTTGGGGTACCTAGTGACGCCATTGACAGTTTTCTGCTTAGTGCTGACCTGCCCAGGCTGAGTGCCCTGGACCGGGATAGTTTAGAGGGACCACTGACGTTGGAGGAACTAGAGGAAGCCATGGCATCTATGACTAATAACAAGGCTCCTGGGGTGGATTGGTTGCCGGTAGAAGTATATAAGCTTCTGGGGGAGGTAATGCTACCCAGACTGCGGGAGGTTCTACTGACGGCTAAGGAGGAGGGACAATTGCCCCAGTCTATGAGGGAGGCCACCATAGTGGTTTTACCCAAAGAAAACAAGAATGTCACGAAGCCGGACTCGTACAGACCCATATCTCTACTGTTGACTGATGTCAAGTTGTTGGCCAAGGTATTGTCAGGCCGGCTGACTCGGGTGATTACTGGTGTGGTGTATCCGGACCAGACTGGGTTCATGCCGGACAGATTGACTGCCATTAACTTACGTCGGCTGTTTCTGAATATTCAGATGGCTGCTGATAATTCTGGCCACAGAGTGGTGGTGTCCCTTGATGCGCACAAGGCCTTCGACAGTGTGGAGTGGGAGTATCTCTGGCGGGTCATGCATCATATGGGTTTTGGTCTGGCATTCACAACATGGGTGCGGTTGCTGTACTCTTGCCCGCTGGCCCGGATTAGGGTGAACGGAGGTAGGACGGATAGATTCAGTCTGACGAGGGGGTACAGACAGGGCTGCCCTTTCTCCCCGTTACTGTTTGCCCTGGCCATTGAGCTGTTGGCGGCGGTATTGAGACAAACTAATTTGATTACTGGATTTAGATATGGTTTGGTGGAGGAGAGGGTAGCCCTGTATGCTGACGACATTCTACTATTCTTACACGACTCGAAGGACTCTCTGACTAATGCCATAGACATAGTGAATAGCTTGGGACGTCTGTCTGGTCTCCGGATTAACTGGGGTAAGTCACATCTGATGGAGGTGGATAATGTGGAGGTTCAAGGTGTGGAGGAGGTGGCCCATACGCTTTTAAAAAGAGTGAAAGTGTTTAAATACCTAGGTATTCAGATTGCAGCACCGATTAAGGAATTTCTGGATCTTAATGTGCGGCCGATCATTGGGCTTCTGAAAGCTAAGACGGACACGTGGAGTAGGCTGCCCCTATCGGCGGTGGGTTGCACCAATCTGATTAAGATGGTGTTAATGCCAAAGTTACTTTATGTTTTACACAACTCCCCTGTGTGGATTCCACAGGCAATGTTCCATCGTATTACGGCAATTTTTAGGGATCTGGTTTGGGGAGGCAAACAACCGAGAATTAAACTGGAAACTTTGCAGCGGCCCAAGGAGGAGGGAGGTCTTGCCATGCCCAACCCTTGGATTTATTTCGTAGCTGCTCAGGCCCAACATCTGAGGGGATGGGTGGACGGGGCGAGAGAAAGGCTCGCTTCAGGCTATTCTGGAAAATTACATTAATAGACACCCGTTGGTGCAGGGGTTAAAGATGGGTCTGTTTGGGAGGGCCGGTAGGAGGTGTTCGACGCTTGACCTGGTGCACAGACTGTGGACGAAGGTGAAAGCTCTCAGGGGGGGTCAACGGGGCGACGGTGTATACCCCAATCTGGAATAATATGCATCTTGGGGAATTCTATAAAATGGGAGAATTGAGGGAATGGACTTGCAGAGGGATAGTATGCTTACATCAGGTGATCGACCGACATGGCCTCAAACCATTTGAATCCTTGAAGTCAGAATTCAGTCTGACGGATAGGCTTTCAGTATGCACAGGTTAAACATGCATATCATAAACAGAGTAAAGTAAGGAATTTGTGCATACTGACCGATATTGTACTGGACTACATTTGCATGTCTGGAAGATCGAAGGGGGTGATTTCCTCGATCTATGCTGACCTATTGCATACGTTCCTTCTGAAACATCCTGTGAAAGCGAAGGTGAGGTGGGAAAGGGATGTAGGAGTTCTGTCTGAGGATAAATGGAACACAATTTTGGAGTACATCCCCAAATTATCGTTAAGTGAACCAGGTAGAATGTCCCAGCTCTTGCTTGTTCACAGGGCATACCGGTCCCCAGTCTTTCTGCACAGGATTGGGCTGCGGTCAGACTCGGAATGTCCGAGATGTAGGCTAGAAGGTGCGGGTATCCTGCACATGATCTGGGAGTGTCCACGCCTCTCATCCTTCTGGATTGTAATCCTCACCCTAATAGAAGGGAAATATCACTGTGTGATTCCGCGAGACCCGGTGGTCTGCATACTTGGGTATGTGGAGGAAATAGAAGTAGACTCTATGGGGAAGATAGCCATAGCTCGCCTCCTGTACATAGCCAGCAAACTCATTGCCAAATATTGGATCTTGGAGGAAACACCATCTAGGCGGGAGTTTCTTAGACAAGTCTCTTATGTGATTAAACTGGAAGAAAAAATATACTTTAAGAGGAAAAATGCTAAATACCTGGACCGCCTCTGGGCACCGTGGAAATAATTGTGCTGTCTCTGGCAGATGCCAGTCTAATAACTGATAAGCACGGTATAACGGTACAGCTTGATACTAGTGAGAACACGGTCAACGCTAAATGTATGGGAGCGTGTTAGTATTTGGAATAGATTGATTGTTGTCTAGCCTGGGTAAGGGTAAAAAGGGGGGGGTTGTTGTTTTGTGGGAAGTGGGACAGTTTTTGGGAGGTTTATACAAGGGGAAAAAATTGACATTGTGAAGGATTGTATTATGCTTTGTTATTCCTTGCTGATTCTAATAAAATTTATCTGATTTAAAAAAAAAAAAAAAAAAAGTTTTTAGAACGTCCATTTCGTCATCGCTATGACGCGGTCACGTGATGTCGGCCCCGCGTCACTTCCGCCCGTCATATCGCTGGGTGTACTAAGCACACAGGCTGCCTTCAGCATGCCAATGTCTGCATGCTCTGAAGGTGGCCTGTGCGCTTATTAGCACACCCAGCGATACGACGGGCGGAAGTGACGCGTGGCCGGCATGACGTGACCGTGTCATAGCGATGATGAAATGGGCAGGTACCGTGTTTCCCCGAAAGTAGGGCGCCCCGAAAGTAAGGCATGCTTTGGGGGGCGCCCTACTTTCTAATATAAGCCACCCCCCCGAATGTAAGGCGTACCTGTCCGGATCACATCACCGGATCTGTGGCACTGCGGCACCGCTCCCCGTGCCCCCGCTGTCCCCACTGTCAGTCCCGGCCAATACGCTTTGCCCTGGAGCTCCGGCGCTCTCTCCTTCTCTCCACTCCGCCCACGAGCCCTGCGCCAATCACAGCGCAGGAATCGGCCAGCTGACGTCAGTCCTGGGCTGTGATTGGCCCAGGGCTCCTGCGCTGTGATTGGCCCTGGGCTCCGGCACTGTGATTGGCCCTGGGCTCCGGCGCTGTGATTGGCCCAGGGCTCCGGCGCTGTGATTGGCCCAGGGCTCCGGCGCTGTGATTGGCCCAGGGCAGGAGCCAATCACAGCCTAGGACTGACGTCAGCTGGCCCGTGTGCACCACCAAAGCAGCAGAGGAAAGAAAAGAAAGAGGTAAGGTAAGAAAGTGAAAGTGTGTGTGTGTGTGTGTGAGATGTGTGTGTGTGTGTGTGTGAGATGTGTGTTTTGTGTGTGAGATGTGTGTGTGTGTGTGGATGTGTGTGTGTGTGTGTGATGTGTGTGTGTGTGTGTGAGATGTGTGTGTGGTGAGATGTGTGTGTGTGTGTGTGTGTGTGTGAGATGTGTGTGTGTGTGGATGTGTGTGTGTGTGTGAGATGTGTGTGTGTGAGATGTGGCAGGCTGTCATTTTGTCATTTGTCTTTTTTTTTTTTGCTAATATAAGACACCCCCCGAAAGTAAGACATGTCGGTCTTTTTGGACCCAAAACAAATATAAGACGGTGTCTTACTTTCGGGGAAACACGATAGTTTGAATCATGCTCGAGCTCCGGAAAGAAGAATGCCGCCCATCAGGGAGTAATTTCAGAAGGGAGGCAGGGGGAGCACGGCGCGGGAGACCCTGCCTTCTCGTCAAAGACCCCTGTAGGAACGCCCATCCGACATGGATTCAGTACGTTTACAAAACACTTTACACTGTGCGCAGAATTATTAGGCAAATGAGTATTTTGATCACATGATACTTTTTATACATGTTGTCCTACTCCAAGCTGTATAGGCTTGAGAGCCAACTACCAATTAAGTAAATCAGGTGATGTGCATCTCTGTAATGAGGAGGGCGTGGTGTAATGACATAAACACCCTATATAAGGTGTGCTTAATTATTAGGCAAATGCCTTTCCTTAGGCAAAATGGGTTGGAAGAGAGATTTGACAGGATCTGAAAAGTCCAAAATTGTGAGATGTCTTGCAGAGGGATGCAGCAGTCTTGAAGTTGCCAAGCCTTTGAAGCATGATCACTGAATAATTAAGCGTTTCATGGCAAATAGCCAACAGGGATGAAAGAAGCGTGTTGGGCAAAAAAGGCGCAAAATTACTGCCCATGAATTGAGAAAAATCAAGCGTGAAGCTGCCAAGAGCCATTTGTCACCAGTTTTGCCATATTTCAGAGCTGCAACATTACTGTAGTATCAAAAAGCACAAGGTGTGCCATACTCAAGGACATGGCCAAGGTAAAAAAAAGGCTGAATAATGACCACCTTTGAACAAGAAACATAAGATAAAACGTTAAGACTGGGTCAAGAAATATCTTAAGACTGATTTTTCAAAGGTTTTATGGACTGATGAAATGAGAGTGACTCTTGATGGGCCAGAGCCTGGATCAGTAAAGGGCAGAGAGCTCCAATCCGACTCAGACGCCACCAAGGTGGAGGTGGGGTACTTGTATGGGCTGGTATCATCAAAGGTGAACTTGTGGGACCTTTTCGGGTTGAGGATGGAGTGAAGCTCAACTCCTGGACCTACTGCCAGTTTCTGGAAGACAACTTCTTCAAGCAGTGGTACAAGAAGAAGTCTGTATCGTTCAAGAAAAACATGATTTTCATGCAGGACAATGCTCCATCACATGCATCCAACTACTCCAGTGTGGCTGGCCAGTACAGGTCTAAAAGATGAAAAAATAATGACATGGCCCCCTTGTTTACCTGATCTGAACCCCATAGAGAACCTGTGGTCCCTTCTAAAATGTGAGATCTACAGGGAGGGAAAACAGTACACCTCTGGGAACAGTGTCTGGGAGGCTGTGGTGGCTGCTGCACGCAATGTTGATCACAAACAGATCAAGAAACTGATAGAATCTATGGATGGAGGCTGTTGAGTGTCATCATAAAGAAAGGTGGCTATATTGGTCACTAACGTTTTTGTGTTTTGTTTTTGCATGTCAGAAATGTGTTTTTCTACATTTTGTGCAGTTATATTGGTTTACCTGGTGAAAATAGACAAGTGAGATGGGAATATATTTGGTTTTTATTAAGGTACCTTATAATTCTGCACAGTAATAGTTACCTGCACTAACACATATCCTCCTAAGATAGCCAAATCTAAAAAAAACACTCCAACTTTCAAAAATATTAAGCTTTGATATTTATGAGTCTTTTGGGTTGATTGAGAACATAGTTGTTGATCAATAATAAAAATAATCCTCTAAAATACAACTTGCCTAATAAGTCTGCACACAGTGTATTGCACTTATAGATCCCTATAAAAGGTCAGACAGGAATGGTTGATAAAGTTGTAAAGTTGAGGCTGCAGGGACAGGTATACATAGGTTAGGAGGGCTAGATTAGGTGACAGGTTCCCTTTAAAGTGGCCCAGGCCAGAATATACCCCAGGTACATTATGGCCTAAACCAAACTATGTGCCGGGGTATAAACTGCCCTAGGCCAGATTATACTCCTCCAGACCAGAATAAACCCCTGCTACTGTACCATTGAGTGATATACTCAAGAATTACTTAATTTTTCAACATTTTATTGTGGGCTCAGCTTTGTCTGGAAAGTGAGAAAACTAAGTGTCTTAAATCTTAAAACTGTAAACACACAGACTTTTATTACTTCAACCAGAAAAACTTGACTGTTCATAAGATAAGTCATAACGTTCTGAAACTTCTAAAAGGTACATTTACATGGTGCGATTATTGGCTCCAGAGAGCGCTTTCAGCCTATAATCTTATACATGGCTGTTAATAGGGCACTACAATATAAACATTCAAAGGTAAACACTGATAACATTAAATTGATCATGCCTATCTAGCTATATATTTACCTCATGGCATCAGTTATCCACTTCTATCCTGATGTCCTCCTAGTACGCCCTGGCGCCAGCCATATATGCACACCAAAGTGATGGGTGTGCAAATATGGCTCCCACTGGCGGTTGTGGCTTATTGGGCACTACCAGCAGCGGTGCCCGCAGCACCCGAATACAACAACACCCGAAACAGACGCCAGGATCCTGCCGCCGCACATGCTGCCTGCAGCCTGCCACACACAATGCCGAATGAGGAACTGCACCTGCGTGTACTTGGTGCACGCAGGCACAATTACTGAGACCTCTGCCAAATTTGGACACCTAAGTGTCCAAAGATGGCTGCAGCCTCAGTAACTGCACTTGCGCATGCTGGGTGCACGCTGGTGCAGTTACTCATGTCCCTGACATCTATGTACACCTCGGTATGCAAAGATGGTGACCGCTTGACCTGGTCATGCCGCTGCCATCTTTGTACACCACAGGGGGGAGAGAGACAGCACAAAGCAAGGAGAGTTCACAAGGGGGGCAAAGAGAGAGCACAGGGGGGCACAGAGTGTCTAGGGGGAGTGCACAGAGGGAAGACAGCTCGAAGAAGATAGCACAGAGAAGAGAAGATGTGGAGCCACTGGGACGGGGTACTCAGTTCCGGACCGGGGTATCACGGGGGCTATCACGGCGGTCCTTGATCCAAACCGTGTCATGAGCCCACAAGTAAAAGGGGTTATTTACATAGATTGTCGTGACACTACCCACGGATTGTGGTCAGTGAGGGGACCCCCGCTGATGCTTACTTCTGCCAGGAGGATGGATGGTGCTGCAGCTAGATGGATGAGCCCGCCGTGGGTCGGGCAGCTCCTGACAGGATGTAAAAATGTATAGAACAGTTGAACGTGCAGGGAATCACACACGGGAGACTTGAGCAGGGATCACCGGGTTTTACTTGCAAGTTCTTCAGTACGGTACACAGCACAGTTGCTTTACACAGATAACTCCGGAAAATCACTTAACCCTCTGCAGCCAGGTTTCCCTTCTGAGACCCTTCTCTCTCCTGATACCTTTGAGGCTTTTCTCTAACTTCTCTTCTCCCCGTGTGCAGTATGGTGGCAACTGGCTTCCCCCTGATGTGTGAGTAGCAAGCCTTGGTCCTATGTGTTGCTGAACCTCCCGCACCTGTGTTGGGAGATCAGACATGGAATCTGAACTCCCCGTCGGTGTCTCTGTGATCCGGCATATAGCTTTGGTCACCTCAGAGCCAACTCTCTGGTCCCATCCTAGCATTGGGTGTCCCTATATTGCAGGGGATCACCGGGCTCTTTCCTACCCGTGTAACTCCGGTGTACGTCAGGGGATACCTTCTCCCAGTCACGTTCGGTCACCGTTGCCGGTTTCCTTGGACCAAGCTGCACTGGTCCGGTCTTTCCCCTTCCCTTAGGTTACAGGCTGTGGAGCGGGCTTTCTCTCCTGGGGACTGTGCCTCGCAGGATTCTGTGCCTCCAGGGAGCCCAAAACCTTCAGGGAGGTCACTTTCTACTCGGTCTTTTCTACTCTTGTCTTTACTTCTCGGCACCCTCTGGCCTACTAACTAACTCCTCCTAGTTTTCCCTTATGTACCCGGTCCGTCACGTTGACTACGTCCCACCCACTTGTGACTGGCCCTACCAACCCTTGACCGCCTAGAGTCCCGGGCTCCGGCTTGGGTCTTGTGTCGGTGGGTGTATGTATGATGGTGGTTTGTGCAAAACCTGTCCCCACCTGCCTGGCTGCAGTTCCTACCTGTGCCCACCCTGGTCGCAGGGGCGCCACAAAGACAGCACAGGGGTGAGAGACCACATACAGGGGAGAGAGCACACAGCAGGGGGAAGACAGCTTAAGGGAGAGAGCACAGAGGGGAGAAGACAACACAGGGGGTAGAACACATACGGGGGGAGAACAAACAGGGGGCCACAGCCCAAAGGAGACAGCCGACAGGGGGGAGAGCGCATGGGGGAGAGAGAGAGCATATAGGTGGAAGACAGATCAAAGAAGAGAGCACAGAGGGGAGAAGACGCAAACGGGGGGGTGTGAGACAGTCGTCGGGCCCATCAGGACAGGTCCCGTCCGTATCACTGCCCTCCTGATGTGAAAGCATCAGGACCACATCTAGTTTTAAAGTGCATGTTCTGTTGTTGACTGCAAATTGAAGCTTGCAGGATATTAACCATGCACTGATAGGACAGCGCCATCTAATGTCAGTTAAATGTAACCTCTCCAAATCATACTGAGTTTTTGGTGTGGATTTGCTGCAAAATCCATACTGTAGATCATCAGGGGTCGGGAACCTTTTTCTGCCAGGGGCCATTTGGAAATTTCTACCATCTTTTGGGGCCGCACAAAATGATCAACTTAAAATTACCGGGCTATATTTGGTTAAACAATCAACTCACCCCTACTGTGGTGGCTTCTCTTTGGCATGGCAGTGATAATAGGCGATATTGCTCACGTTGATTCTCTGCTTTTCCAGGTTTGCTAGGGCTATAAAGTAGACATCACAAGAGAGGCTGGGAGCATATATGTCACTAGAGAGACTGAGGCTGGGGGATAGAAATCACTGAGGAGCTGGATTTCACAAGCAGGTAGTTGGTGAAACGTGTCTGCCAGCCTGAACACTCCAGTCCCAATGATTCTGCCCGAGGGCCGCAGAAAAGGTCATCAAGGGCCGCATGGGGCCTGAGGTTCCCCATCACTGCTTTAGATCTGCTACTGTATACCTTAGCATGTTTATGTACATCATAAAAGTAGCATACAATAGCACCTAATATATACAGTATATGGTTTGTGAATGTGCATCTATATACAGTACAGACAAAAAGTTTAGACACACCTTCTCATTCAAAGAGTTTTCTTTATCTTCATGACTATGAAAATTGTAGATTCACACTGAAGGCATCAAAACTATGAATGAACACATTTGGAATTATATTCTTAACAAAAAAGTGTGAAGCAACTGAAAATATGTCTTATATTCCAGGTTCTTCAAAGTAGTCACCTTTTGCTTTGATTACTGCTTTGCCCACTCTTGGCATTCTCTTGTGTTGTGCAGAAATCTGGTGGATACACAGCTGATAGTCCTACTGAGTAGACTGATAAAATTTGAATTATGGCAAGAAAAAAGCAGCTAAGTAAAGAAAAACGAGTGGCGATCATTACTTTAAGAAATGTCCAAAAAAACGGTAAAACTTTGAAAGTATCCCCAAGTGCAGTTGCAAAAAACATCAAGCGCTACAAAGAAACTGGCTCACACGATGAGCGCCCCAGGAAAGGAAGACCAAAAGTCATCTCTGCTGTGGAGGATAAGTTCACCTGAGTCACCAGCCTCAGAAATCGCAGGTTAATAGCAGCTCAGATTAGAGACCAGGTCAATGCTACACAGAGTTCTAGCAGTAGACACATCTCTACAACAACTGTTAAGAGGAGACTTTGTGCAGCAGGCCTTCATGGTAAAATAGCTGCTAGGAAACCACTGCTAATGACAGGCAACAAGCAGAAGAGACTTGTTTGGGCTAAAGAACACAAGGAATGGACATTAGACCAATGGAAATCTGTGCTCTGGTCCGATGAGTCCAAATTTGAGATCTTTGGTTCCAACCACCATGTTTTTGTGCGACGCAGAAAAGGTGAACTGATGGACTCTACATGCCTGATTCCCACTGTGATGCATGGAGGAGGAGGTGTGATGGTGTGGGGGTGCTTTGCTGGTGACACTGTTGGGGATTTATTCAAAATTGAAGGCATACTGAACCAGCATGGCTACCACAGCATCTTGCAGTGGCATGCTATTCCATCTGGTTTGCGTTCAGTTGGACGATCATTCATTTTTCAACAGGACAATGACCCCAAACACACCTCCAGGCTCCAGAAGGAGAGTGATGGGGCGCTACGCCAGATGACCTGGCCTCCACAGTCACCAGACCTGAACCTAATCGAGATGGTTTGGGGTGAGCTGGACCGCAGAGTGAAGGCAAAAGGGCCAACAAGTGCTAAGCATCTCTGGGAACTCCTTCAAGACTGTTGCAAGACCATTTCCAGTGACTACCTCTTGAAGCTCATCAAGAGAATGCCAAGAGTGTGCAAAGCAGTAATCAAAGCAAAAGGTGGCTACTTTGAAGAACCTAGAATATAAGACATATTTTCAGTTGTTTCATAATTTTTTGATAAGTATATAATTCCACGTGTTAATTCAAAGTTTTGATGCCTTCAGTGTGAATCTACAATTTTCATAGTCATGAAAATAAAGAAAACTCTTTGAATGAGAAGGTGTGTCCAAACATTTGGTCTGTACTGTATACTGTTGCATTACAGCAGCAAAAATACACCAATATTCTGCCTTGGAGGGGGTATAGATATATGATAATATTTATTCATTTATATAGCGCTATTAATTCCATAGCTCTTTACTAGTGATGAGCGAACATGCTCGCCACTACTCGGTACTCGCACGAGTATCACTGTACTCGGGCTACTCGGCGAGCACCGAGTAATCTCGCAATACTCGTGCTGTGCTCGTGGTCGTCATCTTTGCATGTTGGCGCTCTTTTGAGAGCCAGCCCACGTGCAGTGATTGGCTGGCAGACCACTGCAATGCCACATCCCTGTTAGTTGTGGCATTGCAGTGATTGGCCGGCCTGCACAGCGTGACCGAGCCTTTATAAGACCCGGCCGCGCTGTGCTCTGCACACAGGCATCCAGACAGTGAGTTGATAGGGGAGTGTCTTCTCGCTTGGAGATTGCGTTCAAGAGTAGCTCTGGACATTACAGTACCAGATGTGTACTTACTAGCTTGATCGTTAGCTAGGACTAAAATTCCATTCTGGACCATTAGAGTCAAGACTGGTGTACGACTCTGATACAGTTAGGGACCAAAGATCCTCATCTCTGTGACCATTAAGTCACCAGACTGGTGTACTACTACCTTGATACAGGTTAGGACTAAAATCCATCTCTGTGACCATTAGATCACCAGACTGGTGTACGTACTACCTTGATACAGGTTAGGGACTAAAATCCATCTCTGTGACCATTAGAGTCACCAGACTGGTGACGTATCCTTGATACAGGTTAGGGACTAAAATCCAATCTGTGACCATTGATCACCAGACGGGTGACGTATACCTTGATACAGGTTAGGGACTAAAATCCTCATCTCTGGACCATTAGATCACCAGACTGTGTACGTAGTACCTTGATACAGGTTAGGACTAAATCTATCTGGACCAGTCCAACTGTGTACCATTAGAGTCACCAGACTGGTGTACGTACTACCTTGATACAGGTTAGGGACTAAAATCCTAATCTCTGTGACCATTAGAGTCACCAGACTGGTGTACGTACTACCTTGATACAGGTTAGGGACTAAAATCCTAACTCTGTGACCATTAGATCACCAGACTGGTGTACGTACTACCTTGATACAGGTTAGGGACTAAAATCCTAATCTCCTGTGACCATTGCAGTCACCAGACTGGTGTACTATACCTTGATACAGGTTAGGGCTAAAATCCTAATCTCCTGTGATCTGAACAGTCACCAGACTGGTGTACGTCATACCTTGATACAGGTTAGGGACTAAAATCCTAATCTCCTGTGATCTGAACAGTCACCAGACTGGTGTACGTCATACCTTGATACAGGTTAGGGACTAAAATCCTAATCTCCTGTGATCTGAACAGTCACCAGACTGGTGTACGTATACCTTGATACAGGTTAGGGACTAAAATCCTAATCTCCTGTGATCTGACAGTCACCAGACTGGTGTACGTATACCTTGATACAGGTTAGGGACTAAAATCCTAATCTGTGACCTTAGCAGTCACCAGACTGGTGTACTTAATACCTTGATACAGGTTAGGGCCTAAAATCCTAATCTCCTGTGACCATTGCAGTCACCAGACTGGTGTACTTCATACCTTGATACAGGTTAGGGCCTAAAATCCTAATCTCCTGTGATCTGAACAGTCACCAGACTTCGTCATCTTGATACGGTTAGGGCTAATCCAAATCTCCTGTGATTGAACAGTCACCAGACTGGTGTACGTCATACCTTGATACAGGTTAGGGACTAAAATCCTAATCTCCTGTGATCTGAACAGTCACCAGACTGGTGTACTTCATACCTTGATACAGGTTAGGGACTAAAATCCTAATCTCCTGTGATCTGAACAGTCACCAGACTGGTGTACGTCACACCTTGATACAGGTTAGGGACTAAAATCCTAATCTCCTGTGATCTGAGCAGTCACCAGACTGGTGTACTCATACCTTGATACAGGTTAGGGCCTAAAATCCTAATCTCCTGTGATCTGAGCAGTCACCAGACTGGTGTACGTATACCTTGATACAGGTTAGGGACTAAAATCCTACTCTCCTGTGACCATTACAGTCACCAGACTGGTGTACTTATACCTTAATACAGGTTAGGCTAAAATCCTAATCTCCTGTGACCATTACAGTCACCAGACTGGTGTCGCTGTATACAATGTAAAATGCGCAAGGGCGTTGGCAAGGAACAAGGAAGTGAACGTGATGGTGGTGCAGGCAGAGGCCGAGGTCGTGTGCAAGCACTAATTTCGTAACAAGAAAGGGGCACATCTACTCACTCACACGTCCTGTCCCAAATTCTTGAGGCCCGCTGCAGTACACCGCTCTTGAACCAACACCAGTGTCAACAGGTTGTTACTTGGATAGCGGATAATGCTTCAAGTCAGATTGGCACCTCCACAAACACCCTGTCTTCCACACGGTCAAGTGTCAGTAGCTGTGATACTGAACCGCACATTTCCCAACCTGATCCTCCTTCCTACCACCAGGCCGAGTACACGTCCACGGACATTACTGATCTCACACTTGGACACTCGGAAGTCCAGAAGTGTGTACCCATGGGTGAGTGGAGGTACATGGCAAATTCCCATAACAAAATTTAAATTCAGTTGTCATTTGTTGGTGGTGTGTTGAAGTCTGGCCCAATCCAACCCATGTTCATCTTGATCAGAGTCAGCCTGTCAGCATTTTCAGTTGACACGCTGGTGCGTTTATCAGTAATGATTCCACCTGCGGCTCTGAAAACACACTCTGACAAAACGCTAGCGGCAGGGCAGGCCAGGACTTCCAAGCCGTAGAGAGCCAATTCATGGCACGTGTCCAGCTTGGAGACACAATAATTGTAAGGCAAAGAGGAATCTAGCAGTACAGTTGTTTGATCTGCAAGGTACTCCTTCAGCATCTGGCCAAACTTAGCATTTCTTGTGACACTACCCCGCACCTCAGGGGCTGTGGTACATGAGGGGCTGAGAAAACTGTCCCGCATCGTAAAGACTGTTCCCTTACCTCTGGCGGATTGGACTAGTGCCCCTCTCGGCCATACGCCTTGGTTGTCCACCGATTTCTGACCTATGCCGGTAGCGTTTTGTGAGGGGAATGATTTGCCTACTTCCGTGACTATGGCCTTCTGGAAATGCTGCATTTTGGCTGACCTCTCCGCCTCAGGAATGAGAGACATAAAGTTCTCCTTGTAGCGTGGGTCTAACAGTGTTGCCAACCAGTACTGATTGTCGGCCAAGATGTTGTGAACGCCGAGGGTCACGAGCCAGGCAGCTTACCATAAAGTCAGCCATGTGCGCCAGACTCTCAACAGCCATCACTTCAGTATCCAGACCAACACGATGACTGAACATGCTGTACTCCTCCTCCTCCTCATCTCCACTGTCCTCTGGCCAGCCACGCTGAATCGAGGGTATGAGTGGTGTGCATGTCATATCCTCAATTTGGCCAGAGAGTTGCTCCATGTCTTCATCCTCCTCCTCCTCGTCATAGTCCTCCACTGCACGTTGTGATGAGATGAGGCTGGGCTGTGTGTTTTCACCCACACCTACTACTGTTTATTGCTCCAAGTCATCTCGCTCGGCCTGCAATGCATCCTCTTTGTTTTTCAGCAGAGACCGTTTTAGAAGGCAGAGTAGTGGTATGGTGACGCTAATAATGGCGTCATCGCCGCTCACCATCTTGGTGGAGTCCTCAAAGTTTTGGAGGACGGTACATAGGTCCGACATCCATCTCCACTCCTCAGGTGTTATGTGTGGAGTTTGACCCATTTCCCGACGGCTTAGGTGATGGAGGTAGTCCACAACTGCCCTCTTCTGCTCACATATCCTGACCAACATGTGCAGAGTTGAATTCCAACGCGTGGGAACATCACACACCAGTCTGTGGGCCGGAAGACGCAAACGGCGCTGAAAGCCGGCAAGGCCGGCTGAAGCAGCAGGTGACTTGCGAAAATGTGCAGACAGACGGCGAACTTTTACCAGCTGTTCAGACAGCTCTGGGTATGACTTTAAAAACCTCTGAACCACCAGGTTGAGCACATGGCCCACGCATGGAACATGCGTCAGCTGGCCTCGCCTCAAAGCTGTCACCAGGTTCCGGACATTGTCACACACGACCTTTCCTGGCTTTAGGTTCAGAGGTGTGAGCCAGTGATCTGCCTGCTGTTTCAGAGCTGTCCACACCTCTTCTGCATTGTGGGGTTTGTCACCTATGCAGACTAGCTTCAGCACAGCCTGTTGCCGCTTCGCGGAGGCAGTGCTGCAGTGCTTCCAGCTTGGGACTGGTGTGGAGGGTACAGTGGATGAGGATGATGATGAGGAGGAGGAGGATGAAGAGCATGACATTCCGGAGCTGTAGAGTGTCGGTCAAACCCTGACAGAGGTAGGGCCTGCTATCCTTGCTGTGGGAAGGACGTGTTCCGTCCCTCGCTCAGACTGTGTCCCAGCCTCCACAATATTAACCCAGTGTTTTTCAAGGAGATGTAGCCGTTGCCCACAAGCACTTCTCCAAGTGTCTGTGGTTTGGTGGACTTTGACTGAAACAGCGTTGTTCAGGGCACGTGTGATGCTGTTGGACACGTGGTTATGCAATGCGGGGACAGCACATCTGGAGAAATAGTGGCGGCTGGGGACCGAGTAACGTGGGACAGCAGCCGCCATCAGGTCGCGGAATGCTTCCGTCTCCACCAGCCGGAAAGGCAACATTTCTACCGCAATGAGTCGCGAAATGTGATAATTCAGGACTATGGCATGTGGGGCGTTGGCAGCGTATTTGCGCCTGCGTTCAAAGGTTTGCTGAATGGATAATTGAACGCTGCGCTGGGACAAGGACGTGCTTGATGGTGGGGTTATTTGTGCGTGGGCAACTTCAGGTGCAGGGTCGGAGGCTTGTTCGCGGCCAGCATGTGCAGGGGATTGGCTCGCACTCACAACACGCGAAGACGTAGCAGTGACATCAGCAAGCACCGCTCCTCGACTCTGTTGTACTTCCCACAAAGTCGGGTGCTTGGCTGACATGTGCCTCATCATGCTCGTGGTGGTCAGGCTGCTAGTTTTCGTACCCCTGCTGCTGCTGGCATGGCAGGTGTTGCAAATGGCCTTTTTAGAGTCATCTGGAGCAAACTTAAAAAACTGCCAGACTCGGGAACACCTAACATTTGCACAGGCACCTTGTGTCGTGTTGTTGTTCCGGGGAACGGTTGCCTGCCTTCTGCCTGCGGACCTGACCCTGCTTCGTACTGCCTGTTGGGATGCTAAGCCTCCCTCCCCCTGTGCACTGCTGTCCTCGCTCTGCATATCCTCCTGCCAGGTTGGGTCAGCTACTGGATCATCCACCACGTCGTCTTCCTCTTCCTTGGCTAATCGCTGGACTGCTCCTCCTTCTCCTCATGTGCCACCATGATGACCGTTACAATAGTTAGGCTGTTGTTTCAGGTATACCCCCAGTGGTAAATTTTTACGCCCATTCTTTTTGAATGGCCATTACAACGACAGGATACCCGCTCCTTTTCAATGGGAAAAATGTTTTGAGGCCCTCATGCACGTCTCTATCCAGGGACAATGTGGAGCCTCCCAATTTTTGGCTGCCCTGGCCAAAGGGCTATACTACAATACACCCACTTGAGGTTTACAGGCCCTCCTGCACGTCTCTTCCGGACATGAGCCTTCATTTTGTGCTGCAAGGCAATACATACACTGGGTAAGCCTACTCATTGATCAGTCATGTTGACTCCATTTTTGGCTGCCTGGCCAAAGGGCTATACTACAATACACCCACTTGAGTTTACAGGCCTC
Organism: Allobates femoralis; assembly: GCA_033576535.1. Classification (NCBI taxonomy): domain Eukaryota; kingdom Metazoa; phylum Chordata; class Amphibia; order Anura; family Aromobatidae; genus Allobates; species Allobates femoralis. The sequence goes on from JARQOC010000007.1 coordinate 39,703,742, forward strand.
CTGCACGTCTCTATCCTGGACAATGTGGAGCATCCAATTTTGCTGCCTGCCAAAGGGCTATACTACAATACACCACTTGAGGTTTACAGCCCTACTACATGTCTGTATGCATGGGTCATTGTTGAACCTCCCAATTTTTGGCTGCCCTGCCAAAGGGCTATACTACAATACACCCACTTGAGGGTTACAGGCCCTACTACATGTCTGTATGCATGGGTCATTGTTGAACCTCCCAATTTTTGGCTGCCCTGGCCAAAGGGCTATACTACAATACACCCACTTGAGGTTTACAGGCCCTCCTGCACGTCTCTATCCTGGGACAATGTGGAGCCTCCCAATTTTTGGCTGCCCTGCCAAAGGGCTATACTACAATACACCCACTTGAGGTTTACAGGCCCTACTAATGTCTGTATGCATGGGTCATTGTTGAACCTCCCAATTTTTGGCTGCCCTGCCAAAGGGCTATACTACAATACACCCACTTGAGGGTTACAGGCCCTACTACATGTCTGTATGCATGGGTCATTGTTGAACCTCCCAATTTTTGGCTACCCTGGCCAAAGGGCTATACTACAATACACCCACTTGAGGTTTACAGGCCCTCCTGCCGTCTCTATCCTGGGACAATGTGGAGCCTCCCAATTTTTGGCTGCCCTGCCAAAGGGCTATACTACAATACACCCACTTGAGGTTTACAGGCCCTCATGCACGTCTCTATCCAGGGGCATTGGTGAACCCCAAATTTTGGACTGCCCTGGCAAAGGAAAATACTACAATAGACCCAGTTCCTCAAAATGGGCACATTATTTCAAGACAGGGCTTCATGTACGTCTCTTCTCAGGGACATCGGAGTGCCGCACAATGTTTTCACGTAAAATCTTTCATGTAATCACAAAAAGTAACATACACCAGCTGTATCTCACTATTGGGTATGTGCCCTTAACATTTCCACCCTAAATATTCATTTTGGTATCATTTTGGAAGGTTTTCTGGTGACCTCGTAAAATTGGCGTGAAACTCGGACAAGATTGTTCACAGCTGTGACTTTTGAGTGAGAAATGCTTCCAAGGGTCTTCCCCATGGTGTTGCCATGTCATTTCAGCACTCTTCTGAGACTTTTGTGACATTTTTAGGGTTTTCCATGCTGCCGGCAGTCATTTCATAAAAATACTCGTGTCTCCCATAGGATAACATTGGGCTCGGTACTCGGGCCGAGTACACGAGTATCTTGGGATGCTCGGCCCGAGCTTCGAGCAACCGAGCATTTTAGTACTCGCTCATCACTACTCTTTACATACATTTGCAAGACTGTCCCCATAGGGACTCACTTTCTAAACATCCAATCAATATGTCTTTTAAATGTGGGAGAGAAAACCCACGCAAACACGGGGAAAACATACAAACTCCCTGTAGATGTTGTCCTTGGTGGGAACTGAACCCAGGCTAACCACTAAGCCACCATGCTGCCTAGGCCAAACTATACCATGGAGTATCAATTGGCCTAGGTCATAATATACTCGGGGTATAATCTGGCCTAGACCAGTTTATACCCAGGGTATAGTTCAGACTAGGCCAGCGATGCTCAACCTTTTGAGCTCGGTGTGTCAAAATTTGCCGAAAAAACAAGCGTAACTCATGTGGTGTGTCACTTCAAGAATAAAACATAATTTTCTGATATTTGTAGCTGTAATAACAAAAAGAATCCTGGATATGGCCCCCATTCTGGTATATAGTTCCTTATGCTGGATATATCCCCCATCCTGGTACATTACCCCCATCCTGGATATGGTGCCCATTCTGGTACATAGCCCCTTGTCCTGGATATAGCCCCCACCCATCCTAGTACATCCCTCCCATAATGGTATATAGCCTCTTATGATGGATATACAGTGTCTTGCTAAAGTATTTGGCCCCCTTGAACTTTTCAACCTTTTGCCACATTTCAGGCTTCAAACAAAGATATAAATTCAGATTTTTTTGTGAAGAATCAACAAGTGGGACACAGTCGTGAAGAGGAACGAAATTTATTGGATATTTTAAACTTTTTTAACAAATAAAAAACTGAAAAGTGGGGTGTGCAATATTATTCGGCCCCCTTGAGTTAATACTTTGTAGCGCCACCTTTTTCTGCAATTAAAGCTGCAAGTCACTTGGGGTATGTCTCTATCAGTTTTGCACATCGACAGACTGAAATTCTTGCCTATTCTTCCTTGCAAAACAGCTGGAGCTCAGTGAGGTTGGATCGAGAGCGTTTGTGAACAGCAGTTTTCAGCTCTTTCCACAGACTCTCGATTGGATTCAGGTCTGGACTGTGACTTGGCCATTCTAACACCTGGATACGTTTATTTTTGAACCATTCCATTGTAGATTTTGCTTTATGTTTGGGATCATTGTCTTGATGGAAGATACATCTTCGTCCCAGTCTCAGGTCTTTTGCAGACTCCAACAGGTTTTCTTTCAAAATGGTCCTGTATTTGACTCCATCCATCTTCCTACAAACAAGACTTTTTATTGATATCTTTGAGAAATGGTTTTCTTCTTGACACTCTCCCATAAAGGCCAGATTTGTGCAGTGTACGACTGATTGTTGTCCTATGGACAGACTCTCCCACCTCAGCTGTAGATCTCTGCAGTTCATCTAGAGTGATCATGGGCCTTTTGGCTGCATCTCTGATCAGTCTTCTCCTTGTTAGAGATGAAAGTTTAGAGGGATGGCCGGGTCTTGGTAGATGAGCAGTGGTCTGATAATCCTTCCATTTCAATATGATCGCTTGCACAGTGCTCCTTGAGATGTTTAAAACTTGGGAAATCTTTTTGTATCCAAATCCGGCTTTAAACTTCCCCACAACAGTATCTCGGACCTGCCTGGTGTGTTCCTTGGTCTTCATGATGCTCTCTGCACTTGAAACAGAACCCTGAGACTATCACAGAGCAGGTGCATTTATACAGAGACTTGATTACACACAGGTGGATTCTATTTATCATTACCAGTCATTTAGGAGAACATTGGATCATTCAGAAATCCTCACTGAACTTCTGGAGTGAGTTTGCTGCACTGAAAGTAAAGGGGCCAAATAATATTGCACGCCCCACTTTTCAGTGTTTAATTTGTTAAAAAAGTTTAAAATAACCAAATAATTTTGTTCCACTTCACGATTGTGTCCCACTTGTTGTTGATTCTTCAGAAAAAAATAATAATTTATATCTTTATGTTTGAAGCCTGAAATGTGGCAAAAGGTTGAAAAGTTCAAGGGGCCAAATACATTCGCAAGGCACTGTAGCCCCATACTGATTTATAGAATTCAAATAGAATATGCGGTTCTAAGGTAGAGCGCAGGTATGAGACGGGATACTTTAATCTTTATTCTCCGTAACTTTATTCATAAAAAGCTCCAGAGCACAACATGTTTCGACGTACAAGACGTCTTCCTCAAGCGGATCCACTTGATCTATTAATCTAATTCCATTGTGGAAAGCGGTGACAGAGCTGCAGGAGGGATAGGGTTAATGGATCAACCTGGTGTTTCCTGACCTAACCCTGGAGAGAGAGTGTGGACAGCACGAGGCCACGAGCAGAGGCGATTGAGGATACAGGAGCACTACAGATCCAAGGCTGGCAGCCTGAGCCACAAAACTATGCTCACAATCTGGTTGTGCGGATCGGGCACAACCTTTAAAGGTTAGTTCGCTTATAATACGACCGCTTTAAAGACAGGAGAGGTTCACAGGTGGCGCAACACTCATCCCTGGTACCCCCCCATCCTGGCTATGGCTCCCATTCTGGTATATAGCCCCTTATCCTGGATATAACACTGACACTGGAATATAGCAACCATCCCCATCCTGGTACATTACCCCACATCCTGGATACAGCTCCCATACTGGGATATAGGACCCCCCCTTTCCTGGCACATTACTCCCCTATGCTGGATATGGCCCCCATTCTGGCATATATCCCCTTATACTGGATATAGCACTCACACTGGGATATAGCAACCATCCCCATCCTGGTACATTACCCCCACATCCTGGATATGGCCCCCATTCTGGTATATAATCCCTTATGCTGGATATAGCCCCCATCCTGGTACATTATCCCCCATCCTGGATACGGCCTCCATTGTCGTGTATAGCCAATTATCTTAGACAGTCTCCATGCTGAGATAGCACCCCCCCATCCTGGATATGGACCCCAACCTGGTATATAGCCCCTTATCCTGGATATGGCCCCCATCCTGGGATATAGTACCCCCCCATCCTTGTTATTGCCCGATCCTAGTGCACACACAAAAATAATTAACAATATAACTCCCCTATCCCTCGTTACTCTTCATGCTCAAAGTGTCAGCAGCCCACCACTACTACAATAAAACTAAGTTTATGGAAAAAAAAAATATGGCCAGGCATGCTGCATGATCCGTACTCTGATCTGTGGTGGTCCCAGCTGGCATACAGAATAGCTGACCTACTGACTGAGCTGCATTCCGGTGGAATCTCTTCAAAAATTTGGAAATAGCATTGGATTCTGACCTTGCCGCATATCAGGCCCAATGTGGGGAGCGCGGTCGTACCCCAGCTCACATATCTCCTCTACAGGCTGCTCCTGTTCTGGTGAAGCACTCTCGGCCCTTAGGGTGTTGAGGAAGATCACATCCGTCAAAGCAGGCATCGCTTGGAGTGAATCTATCACGTCTCCAAACTGTGGACTGCAGGCACACGGTGATGGTGGGGTTACACGTCCCGATATCGCAGCGATATCGTAGGCAACGCCGCGGGAGCGCGCATTTTTTGAGCGATTTTCCCGATATCGCATCGGCGGTTTACACGCTGCGATATCGGGAAACAACGTCCCTCCGATGTGTACGCCCACCAACCCAGTAACGACCATTTAACATGGGAGTTAATGGGTGAGGTGCGAGTACAGATCGGAGTTGGGCTGTCACACGCTGCGATGCTGGTACAACGGCCTTGCGATATCGGGGAGTTGAATAGCTTTGCTATTCAACTCCGATATCGTTTTGGCATCATTCCAGCATCGCGTTGTACGCTCAAACCGTACAACGCGCACACGATATCGGCTCCAACTCGTGACCCACGTGACTTTTTGTCGGAGTTGGGTCGGAGTTGGACGCCGATATCGCGGCGTGTAAACCCACCATAACACAGTGTTGCTGCATTGTAAAGCAATCACAAGATGGTGCCGACCTCCGCACTGAAGCGTCATTCCCTTGCCTAGGCACTTGCCTCTTCCAGAGCCAGGATCCAATTGCTTACAGCATATTATTGTTTGCCCAATCTTGCTGCCTAGCTCCTCATGAACCCCTTCATGGCGTGGACTGTAGAAGGCACCTGGATTACAAATCCCATTCCCCATGCCACAGGTAACACCTGGGCTTGCGGTTGAGTGGAGTGATTATTGATGCCTGACATATTTGGAGGAGATATAAGAAAAAGAAAATAGTTTTTTCAGCTCACCCCCAATTCATCTGGAATGTTGAATAAGGCCAATGAGCAATGCATGGACAGGTCCAAGATGAATGCTATAATAACACACTTGGGCACATGCCAAAGCTCTGTATTCTAAACATATTGAATTAAATGAAATTAAGGATATTGCACATTTTCAAGAGGCAAAATCATTATTATGTTGTTTCTTGACTGTGAACAGACCTATAAGACCATGTATGTTAAGCATACAATGGACATACGCTATTTTTATCTGAATTGCTAGCAGATAAGTATAGCAGAGGTGGCTTTGCATGTTGCTGACCCAATAATCAGGGGCTGGCTGGTAGATCTTGCCCTGGGGGGCAGTCTACTTGTTCCAGCACAAGTAAGGACCGCGGAGCAAGCCGGGTGAAGAGCGGGTGGGGGGGTTTGGGGGTGCTGCCACTCACCAGCCTCAACCACGCTGCCTGCCGCCTGCTTCACAGTTACCGCTGTCATTGCAGCAGTTGCGGCCGCAGAGCACCGCCATGCGGCCCCTATCATTACAGGGGGTAGCCCTAAACTAGGGCAATACCACCGGTCTGGGGGGCAAATGCCTCCCTGTCACCTGGGCCAATCCGCCCTGCCAATAATGATGCAATAATGAAGGTTTACTGTATCCTCAGGTGGTCAAACTAACTTTGCATGGTAAACTATAAAGGTACCTTTACACGCCGCGACGGCAGGCTGGATACATCCCGCTACAGGCTACAAATGTCGCTTGTAGCGCCAATGTAGCCCGTCGTAGCGGCGTCTGAAGACGTGACGCTACAGCCGGCAACAGATACATCTGTTTCCTAGCTCTGCTCGAAAACTGATGGCTACATCGCCGATGGTAGCGAGCTGTATCGGCGTGTAAAGAAGCAACGGAAGGCAACTCTGGACAGCCTGCGATGTAGATGCAATGTAGCTAAGGCGTGACCCTGGCTCCGTGTTACCGCGCCCCATGTGCGATCATTGGTGGAAGCTGCTGCATGACGATTGGTAGTCGCTGCATAGGGAGGCATATTTAAAGGAGCTGACGAGTCACACTACACAATTGCTCGAGCGTGCTGTATTACTCAGCCTCCTGCATTGCCTGCCCAATCAGGATGTTATTGCTTCGTCCTATCAGCGTACGGACGGCTCGTAATCCACAATTGTAGCACGCTTATGTGCTGGCCCTGCTGCACCAGGTCCGCCCATAGTAGCTGGTTATAGCGGTGTGTAAATGAGCTACAGCTGGCTACTTGAGACACCCGGCGATGTAGCTAGCTATAGATGTAGCGTGGCGTAGCGCATCTTGTGGCGGCGTGTAAAGGTGATGCGTTGACCTTTTGTAACCGTTTGAGCGTGCTCGTGCACGTGAAGTAGCGGGATGTATCCAGCCTGCCGTCGCGGCGTGTAAAGGTACCTTAATTGTATGCACTGTTTATATGTATTCACTGTATTTTTATTTTAGTATTCTAAAAAGGTAAAGTCAAAATTACGGACATAGGAAAAACTTTGGGTCGATTCATCAAGACCAGTGATTTTCTCTCTGGTCTTGATAAGCAGGTGTGTAGGAGTCAGATGCTCCTGGATACATTAAGGGTACCTTTACACGCTGCAATTTTTGGTGGGAATCCTGATGGCGATATGTCGCCCTGAAACTATCGCCGTCAAATTGCCTCCCAGTTGCGGCGTGTATTTGGGAAATTTGGTGGCAATAAATCGCCTGTCGCCTGGTTCTAATTACAGAGCACTTCTCCAAAATCAGAGGCAATCATGAAGGCGAGATTCCCGGCTTTTGGCGTGTGAATGGGCGATTGTGATGGAATCTGCGTTGCCTATTGATTTCCCGTAGGCGTACCACAGCATGCTGTAGTCCGCACCCCCTCTGCGATGATTGGTGGTGGCTACTGTGTTCCCATTGGCTGTCAGTTCACAGGGCGCCATATTTGAAGAGCTGTCCGTTCAGCAACACACACATCTACAATGGCGTCATGAATTAGCCAGCCTACCAGAGCAGGCTGACCAATCGTAACCCTGTTGCATTGTCCAATTAGCACGTATGGGGCACTGTGTAAACCACTGTGACACGCCTATCTCCTCGCAGTGCTGACCATGTACGTCCACATTGCCTTTGGGATTGCAGTGTGTTAAGCGGCGAGGGAATTCCACCAGAATGGTTCCGCTGTGGGTGAGGCAATTTCAAGGGCGACACATCGCCTTAGGTTGAGGGCGAATTGCGGCATGTAAAAGCGCGATCAGCGATCTGAGGAGACCATGAAAAATGTGCATGCGCATGTTAGATCGCCTCATATCGCCGCCAAAAATTGCGGCGTGTAAAGGTACCCTAAGATGCACTTTGTCTCTTAACCCCTTCAACCACAATTTTCCATTTTTCCTCCCATTCGTCCAAGAGGTATATTTTTTTATTTTTCTGTAAATGTAGACATATGAGGGCTTGTTTTTTGCGGTATGAGTTGTACTTTTGAATGACACCATTCATTTTACCATATAGTATGGTGAAATTACAAAGAAGAAAAACTGCAATTCCACAATTTTATTTTGTTCACCATATTCACTATAATGTAAAACTGTAAAAAGTTGGTAGATATGAAACAGGTATAGGTTTATTTGAGAAAAAAAATTTGTGTCCCCCCCAAAAAAAAATTTGCACGTTTGTCACAATTTTCCAAAACCTTTGCGCCCAGGCAAAGGAATGACGCTTCAGTGCGGAGGTCGGCACCATCTTGTGATTGCTTTACAATGCAGCAACACTGTGTTACCGTGTGCCTGCAGTCCACAGTTTAGAGACGTGATAGATTGACTCCAAGGGATGCCTGCTTTGGAGGATGTGATCTTCCTCAAAACCTGTAAAGTTTTCTGTTTCATGATCAGGGGTTGAGTGTAACTGCTTATTTCTTGCGTCTTGAGCTGTTGTTCCTAACGATACCAATTTTGGGGCAGATGTGATGTTTTCATCGCCTGTTATTGCTGTCATATATCATATATTTTTGAACATGGGGATACCAAATATGTGGGGGGTTTTAATTTTATTTTCAATGGGGCAAAAGGTTTCAACTTATGTTTCTTTTATTTTTTCATATTTTTAAAAACTTTTTTTTCTGTAACTTGTCTTTACTAGTCCCCTTAAGGGACTTAAAGCTCCCAATATCCGATCGCGTGCGTTGTAAAGAGCCATGCATCAGCATCACTCTGTACAACAGAGACTATTATCTCCTGTGAATGCCGGAGCCCACAGGAAGTACGTTATGATAAAGACAGAAGTCATCAGCTGATCCCTGGCTGTCATGACAATCCATCAGCGCCATGCGATCATGTCATGGAGCTGCCAATGAGAGCAGGATAGATCTTCACTCTGTCCGCCACTGTTTTAGCCTTGTGTCGAGGATAGATGCAGACTCAGCGCGTGTGCCCGCATCGAAGGCAGGGACACAAACAATGACTTTTACATATGGCACTCATCGTTAAGGGGTTGAAGGGTTTGTCCACTACTTAGCCAGCCCCTTCCCAATTGTTCAGACAAATCATACATCCTGAGAAAGTGAGAGGGAAAATACAACTCTCACTTCGGAATGCCAGTTACATTCGAAGAAAGGGATAATTAATTGCCTACTGGTTAGCCGTATAGATCACATGACATAATGTCACATAACCACCGGGAGAGCCACTGCCAACACTGCTAGAACAGAGCACATACATGTGTTATTATTTTACTTGGGGGAAACTGTGATTGAGAAGGGGTTCTCCTAGTAGTGGCAACCATTTAAATGAATTAGGAGGAGTATCTGATGAGTGCCGTGTGCCGTCTTGTGCCACACTTGAAATCTTCTTACTCCAGTCCATCATTGGAATAAGATCTTTGGCGTAAGGAATGACATCTCATCCAAAATTAGACGAGTTATAGTGTCATGTCCCAGAACTACCACCAACCATTTGGGTGAAACTGGGGGAAACTGTTGTGAAAACACCAAAATCTTAAAGCTTTTATGACACTTTTTTCACATAAAAGCTATAATTAAAGGGGACCTGTCACCCCCTTTGGGCATTTCAAACTGTGCCCACCAGCTTACACACAATGTAAAAGGGGTTCTAGTAAACCCTGTATGTGCCCAGACGTGCCTCACATACCTCAGAAAACAACTTATTTTGTCCAGTGCTGGCCTCCTATTGAGATCGGGAGGCTGCTATTTAGTCCTGATGGATGATGCGCTCGCCGCCCCTGCGGGCTGCAAAATCCACCCTGCATCTTTTAAATTTCCCGCCAGTCCTCCGGCTGGCGCTTGAGTGACAGGAGGGATGGAGCTAGCCGGGCAGTTCAGCTGGAGAGCGCTGTCCTCGGTCAGCCTGGATTGATCAGGGCGCTCCGCAGCTGTATGAGACCTCCTCTGCCCTGTCTCCTCATCCCCCTGTGCGGGCATTGCATCGACACCCACAGGCGGGAGGATGCTGACAGGGCATGAGATGTCCGGGAAATTATGCCAATAAGTGGGAGGAGCTACATTCAACTGGATGCACTGCGGCAGAATGGGCGGGGCTAATGCCTGCTCCTGATGCCGGCGCATCCTCACTGTTTACGGGTGCTGCGTGGGGGCAGCCCAATGTGGGCCACCGCACCATGCCTCCTCTCCTACCGCCTATGACCCGACACCTCTACACTGCCCCAGAGCTGCTACAGAGGGCGAGACTGCCGGGTGGACCGCCGGCCTGCCTGAGCCGGGTCAGGACCAGCGGTAAGACATGGAGAGGGACGGGTGGTCAGCGGGGAGCTGTGCAGATGACTGCGGGCCAGCGGTCAGGGAGGAGGACAGAGGCAGTGAGGATGGGAGCATGGGGGCGGTGGTGGTGGAGCATTGGGATAAAATTGGAGGGCAGGCAGCCTGAGAGAGGGAGAGGACAGCACTCCGTGAGAGGGAGGCGGGCACTGATAAAGGAGCATGCAGGGGGCTGGCATCCGGCCGCGGTGCATGCCGGAATAGCGGCACAGTGGCCGGATGCCAGAAACTGGCAATTATTATATTAGATTCCTTTTACCTTGTACAAAACTCCCACTTTACCAGCACCAAAGCAATCCCACACCATCACATTACCTCCACCATGCTTGACAGATGGTGTCAGGCACTCTTTCAGCATCTTTTCAGTTGGTCGGCGTCTCACAAATGTTCTTCTGTGTGATACAAACACCTCAAACTTTGATTAGTCTGTCCATAAAACTTTGTTCCAATCTTCCTCTGTCCAATGTCTGTGTTCTTTTGCCCATATTAATCTTTAGCCAGTCTCAGATATGGCTTTTTCTTTGCCAATCTGCCTTGAAGACCAGGATCCCGGAGTCGCCTCTTCCTATAGATGTTGACAGTGGCGTTTTGCGGTTCTATTTAATGAAGCTGCCAGTTGAAGAGCTGTGAGGCATAAATTTCTCAAACTGGAGACTCTAATGTACTTGCCTTGTTGCTCAGTTGTCAGCGGGCCTCCCACTTCTATTTCTATCTGGTTGAGCCTGTTTGTGCTCTCCTCTGAAGGGAGTAGGACACACCGTTGTAGGAAATTTTCAGTTTCTTGGCAAATTTCTCACATGGAATAGCCTTATTTCTAAGAAGAAGAATAGACTGTTGAGTTTCACATGAAAGTTCTCTTTTTCTGGCCATTTTGAGAGTTTTCATAGAAAAACAAATGTAATGCTCCAGATTCTCATCTAGCTCAGGCCGGTTTCACATTATGGCAAGATCAGGTCTGGGGCTGTCCGGTGTAAACCTGACAGTCCCAGACCCGATTTTAAAACAGAACTAAACTCCAGCACCCATCGTCCGGCTCCAGGATCCGAGTTTATGTTGGATCCGCGCCATAGACCCCCATGTAAAGGGGTGCCGGATCCGGAGGATCAGATTTTGTCCAATTTTTCTTCCCGAACACAAAAATGCTGCAAGCAACGTTTTTGTGTCCGGGAGAAAAATCCAAATTCTCCAGAATCCTCCCAGGCAGATGGGAACCAAATGGCAAATAGCTGCCATCCGCTACGTCTGGCCCCATAGAAGCTGCATTAGCACAAAATCGGATCCGGGGCTGTCAGGTTCACACTGGGCAGCCCCAGACCTGATCTTGCCGTGATGTGAAACCAGCCTCAAAAGGAAGGTCAATTTTAAGCTTCTCTAATCAGCCAAATCAGCTGTGGTAACATCCTTGTACAAAGGTTTTCTAGGGTTTTCTAAACATCCATTAGCCTTTTTACACAGTCATCAAACACAATGCACCATTAAAAACTGGAGTGGTGGTTGTTGGAAATGGGCCTCTATACACCTATGTAGATATTGCATTAAAAACCAGACGTTTGCAGCTAGAATAGTCATTTACCACATTACAATGTATAGAGTGTATTTCTGATTCATTTAATGTTAGCTTCATTGAAAAAAATTGTGCTTTTCTTTCAAAAATAAGGACATTTCTAAATGACTCCAAAGTTTTGAACGGTAGTGTATGTGGGGCATGACTGGGCACATACAGGGGTTACTTAGAACCCCATTTACATAACGTGTAAAAGTTGGTGGGCGTAGTTTAAAATGCCAAAGGGGGGTGACAGGTTCCCTTTAATGGAGTCCAATACAAAACTTTTCCTGACCTGGATTTGCATTGCAAATTTCTGGAAGGGAAATTCAAGTGATATCTGAGCGCCACCTAGTGGGTTTTGAAGGTACTGCTATTTTAAAAGGAAAAGGAAGAGTACTCTAATTTTGTTCCACTCACATCAACACGGGCAGCCTAGTTCGCATGGTCTAAGGCTACATTCAGACACAACATTTTTGCCACATTTTTTGCGGATCAGTTTTCCCTTAAAAATGCATCAATGTCTGTGTTGAACAGAAAAGTCAATGGATTTTCAAGATTTGCTATTCAGACACAGCGTTATTTGTGGATCCGCTTTTGGGGTAAAAAATGGGCTTGCTAAAAGAATTAGCATGTCAATTAGTGTGGAGTTTTTTTCCCTGCATTTCCTCCATAGTCTCCCTTATCAAAAAAACGCTGCAATAACGGATTGCTATTCACACAATCCGCTGTTGCGGTGCTTTTCCAGCCGAAAGCGAAATACTCACAGGATGTTCACACTATACTGATTCAGCTAAGTTAACGGTGCTTTCACACTGGGGTTTTTTCAAAAATGCGTCAGTTACGGAAAAAAAACGCAACTGCCAACATTTACCGCATAACGGCCGCACTTGCGGCAAGCCTCATGCATTATCTATGGGGCTTGCGGTAAGTGTGCGGCAGCCGCGGCAAGTGCAGTTTTGGCGGTTGCGTCAGATGTGGCCGCGAAAAAAAACGCGATCAGTGGTGTTTTTTTTCATGGCCGTATCTGCCGCAATTGCATTTGCCACAGCTGCAGCACACTGACCGCAAGCCCCATACACAATGCATGGGAATTGCCGCAAGTGTGCCGCAAGAGCGGCCGTAATGCGGTAAACGCGGCAGTTGCGTTTTTTTTACCGTAACTGACGCATTTTTGAAAAAAACCAGTGTGAAAGTACCCTTACATAGTAACATCGCATTTAAGGTTGAAGGAAGACCTTCAAGGTACCTTTACACGCCGCCACTATTCCTGGCAACCAGTATCAACCGTACGTGCACGCGCACGTTTTTAACGGTTGCTAACGATCACTGATACCGCATGTACACGCCGCCATTGCGTTGTCAACTGAAGTTATCGTTGTTCCCCGGAAGTTCCCACAGATCCTGCGGATAACTTTCTGTTGAATTCCTTCGCCCCTTAACATGCCGCAATCAGTAGGGGAATGTGGGCGTACATGTTCTGTGGCAACAAAACATAGGCGTGACAGAGTTGTGTATTCCGTGACACTAACACGCTGATTGGACAACGCAATAGCATCATGATTGGCCAGCCTGCGCAGGAAAACTGGCTACTACATGACGCCATTCCAATTGTGGAGTGTGAATGGTCAGCTCTTTAATTATGGCGCCATGTGAAGGGACAGCCAATGGTTACACAGTAGCCCCCACCCCACCAATGATCACTGATGGAGCGCGGTATCCATGAGCTGTGGCACGCCCCGGGGAAATCACTAGCGACGCTGATTCCATCCCTGTCCCCGTTTACACTCCACTACCATGGCAATTCTCCCTTTGTGTTGCCTTGAATTTTTGAACACGGCTCGGAAACAGGTATCCAAAGCAACTACGAGAAACCCGATTACTTTCCCAAATTACACACCGCCACTTCGTAGCAATTTCAACGCAACAGGTACAAAAATCCCCATTGCCAGGCAGTTGCTACCACGCAGTGGCGGCGTGTAAAGTACCTTAACCCCTTTACAACGAATGGCGAGTATACTCGTCATGAAAAGATGTCAGTTCCCGCATCGTGACGAGTATACTCGTCATGGCTTTGAACTGTCACTGCTTCTAAATGAACAGTGACAGCTCAAATCTAAAAGCTGTCAGTGACAGCCAAGGGTTAGGGGAAGAGGTGTGGGCACCCCTGTTAACCCCTTCACCCCCCCTCCCCAATCATACTAATCTGCCGGCGGGCTGCACCGCACCCGCACCCGCCGGCCATGAGCTGATGCTCCAGCTCCCCCTGTGTCCTGTCCCCGCCCCCTGTGTCCAGAGCCCCCTGTGTCCTGTAGCCCCCCCTGTGTCCTGAGCCCCCTGTGTCCTGTCCCCGTCCCCTGTGCAGCCCCCCCCTGTGTCCTGTCCATCCCCGCCCTCCACCCGACATAGTTTGTCTGCCGGCGGGCTTATGCGCCCGCCGGCGAAGCTGCAGGGCCCCCTCCTCCTCCTCCCTGCTGGTCCCCAGCCCTCGGTCCTCGGTCCCCAGCCCCCGATCCCCGGTCCCCAGCCCCGCTCACCTATCCCGGCGGGCTACACGCTCGGTGCACCCGCCCGCACCGTCGGGCATCCTCTGCAGTCCGGTGTGGCTCCTCCTCTTCTCAGGGGCTCCTCCTCCTCATCGCTGGGTAAGTATGAATGAATGAAAGAATGAATGAATGAATGAATGAATGAATGAATGAATGGATGGATGGATGGGTGGGTGGATGGATGGATGGGTGGATGGGTGGATGGATGGATGTGTGCGTGCGTGGATGTGTGTGCGTGGTTGTGTGCATGCGTGGATGTCAGCACGTGGATGTGCATACGTGGATGTGCGTACGTGGATGTGCGTGCGTGGATGTGCGTGCGTGGATGTGCGTGTGTGAATGTGCGTGCGTGGATGTGTGCGTACGTGGTTGTGCGTGGATGTGGATGTACGTGGATGTGTGTGTGGATGTACGTGGATGTCAGCATGCATGCGTGGATGTGTGCATGCGTGGATGTGCATGCGTGGTTGTGTGCATGCGTGGATGTGCGTACGTGGATGTGCGTACGTGGATGTGCGTACGTGGATGTGCGTACGTGGATGTGCGTGCGTGGATGATGGGTGCATAGGTGGATGGATGGGTGCAACAAGGGATCAAGTGTCCTCTTGTTATAGTCTCTGGGATCATAGTCATGGTGCACTGTATAACTGATCATTGTCATACAGTGCACCATAACTCTGACCCCTGAGACTGTAGGAAGAGGACACTTGATCACTTGCTGCAGTCTCTGGATTGACCAGAGGCGATCGAGCGTCGTGGGACCTTCGTTGTGGACTACGTCGGAGGCGATCGAGCGTCGTGGGACCTTCGTTGTGGACTACGTCGGATCTTTATAATAAAGATGGAGTCCAAATTTTGTTTGTGTTTTTTTTTCAAATAAAAAGATTTTTCTATGTGTGTATTTTCTGACTATTTACCAGAGATTCCTAATGGCGGGTCTAACATTGGCCCTATATTATGAATTTCGGGCTTAGTGCCAGCTGCCAATAAAAAGCTGGCATTAACCCCTTTATTACCCAGTTGCCACCGGCACCAGGGCAACTGGAAGAGCATGGGTACAGCGCCAGAAAATGGCGCTTCAATGAATGCGCCATTTTCTGCCAAGTTGTACCTGGCTGGACCAAAAATATGGCGGAGCCCTACGTCTTTTTTTTCTAGAATTAGTTCTAGAAATAAAAAAATGCCTTCGCTGTATTTGTAGCCAGCCATGTACAACTTGGTAGCTGGCTGACTGGAATCCTCAGCGTGGAGAGACTCAAATGTTGTGGGTCCCCCACGCTGCAAATTTCAACTCACAGCCACCCAAGAAAATAGCGCATTCATTAGAGGTGGCATTTTCTGGTGCTGTACCCCAACTCTACCAGTTGCCCTTGTGCTGGTGGCACACGGGTTCTCCATATGTGACATGGTGTCCGCTAACAATTTCAATAGAAAATTAGCTCCAATTGTTAGCGGAAACCATGTCGGGTATGGAGAGCCCCTCCCTGTGTGCCTGAACATTGGAGCTCCCCCACAAGTGACCCCATTTTGGAAACTAGACCCCCGAAGGAACGTATCTAGATGCATAGTGAGCACTTTGAACTCCCAGATGCTTCACAAATTCATCCATAAAAATGAAAAAGCACGTTTTTTTTCACAAAAAGTTTCTTTTTTCATTTTTACGGATCAATTTGTGAAGCACCTGGGGGTTCAAAGTGCTCACTATGCATCTAGATACGTTCCTTGGGTGGTCTAGTTTCCAAAATGTGGTCACTTGTGGGGGAGCTCCAATGTTTAGGCACATAGGGGCTCTTCATATCCTACAAGGTGTCCGCTAACAATTCCAATTGTTAGTGGACACCATGTTGCATATGGAGAGCCCCTGTGTGTCTCCACATTGGAGCTCCCCCACAAGTGACCCCATTTTGGAAACTAGACCCCCAAAGGATTATATCTAGATGCATAGTGAGCACTTTGAACGCCCAGATGCTTCACAAATTGATCCGTAATAATGAAAAAAGAAATTATTTGTGGAAAAAAAGTGCTTTTTTCATTTTTACGGATGAATTTCTGAAGCACCTGGGGATTCAAAGTGCTCACTATGCATGAAGATATGTTCCTTTGGGGTCTAGTTTCCAAAATGGGGTCACTTGTGGGGGAGCTCCAATGTGGAGACACACGGGGACCCTCCAAACGCGACATGGTGTCCGCTAACAAATTGAGCTCATTTTCCATTCAAATTGTTAGCGGACACCATGTCGCGTTTGGAGGGTCCCGGTGTGTCTCCACATTGGAGCTCCCCCACAAGTGACCCCATTTTGGAAACTAGACCCCCTAAGGAACGTATCTAGATGCATAGTGAGCACTTTGAACCCCCATATGCTTCAGAAATTCATCCGTAAAAATGAAAAAGCACTTTTTTTTCCACAAAAATATTATTTTTTCATTATTATGGATCAATTTGTGAAGCATCTGGGGGTTTAAAGTGCTCACTATGCATCTAGATACGTTCCTTTGGGGATCTAGTTTCCAAAATGAGGTCACTTGTGGGGGAGCTCCAATGTGGAGACACACAGGGACCCTCCAAACGCGACATGGTGTCAGCTAACAATTTGAGCTCATTTTCCATTCAAATTGTTAGCAGACACCATGTCGCGTTTGGAGGGCCCCGGTGTGTCTCCACATTGGAGCTCCCCCACAAGTGACCCCATTTCGGAAACTAGACCCCCGAAGGAACATATCTAGATGCATAGTGAGCACTTTGAACCCCCAGATGCTTCACAAATTCATCAATAAAAATGAAAAAGCACTTTTTTTTTCCACACAAATTTTCTTTTTTCATTTTTACAGTTCAATTTGTGAAGCACCTGGGGGTAGAAAGTGCTCACTATGCATCTAGATATGTTCCTTTGGGGGTGTAGTTTCCAAAATGGGGTCACTTGTGGGGGAGCTCCAATGTGGAGACACACGGGGACCCTCCAAACGCGACATGGTGTCCGCTAACAATTTGAATGGAAAATGAGCTCAAATTGTTAGCGGACACCATGTCGCGTTTGGAGGGTCCCTGTGTGTCTCCACATTGGAGCTCCCCCACAAGTGACCCTATTTTGGAAACTAGACCCCCAAAGGAACATATCTAGGTACATAGTGAGCACTTTGAACCCCCAGATGCTTCACAAATTGATCCGTAATAATGAAAAAATAATTTTTTAGTGGAAAAAAAAGTGCTTTTTCATTTTTACGGATGCATTTCTGAAGCATATGGGGGTTCAAAGTGCTCACTATGCATCTAGATACGTTCCTTCGGGGGTCTAGTTTCCAAAATGGGGTCACTTGTGGGGGAGCTCCAATGTGGAGATACACAGGGACCCTCCAAACGCGACATGGTGTCCGCTAACAATTTGAGCTCATTTTCCATTCAAATTGTTAGCGGACACCATGTCGCGTATGGAGGGTCCCTGTGTGTCTCCACATTGGAGCTCTCCCACAAATGACCCCATTTTGGAAACTAGACCCCCTAAGGAAGGTATCTAGATGCATAGTGAGCACTTTGAACCCCCAGATGCTTCACAAATTCATTCATAAAAATTAAAAAAACACTTTTTTTTCACAAAAAAATTCTTTTTGCCTACATTTTTTCAGTTTCACATGGGCAAAGGGATAAAATACATCCCAAAATTTGTTGGGCAATTTCTCCTGAGTACACTGATACCTCATATGTGGTCATAAACCACTGTTTGGGCGCACGGCAGGGCTCAGAAGTGAAGGAGCGCCATTTCACTTTTTGAACGGAAAATTGGCTCTAAAATTCAAATTGCGCTCCCTCCCTTCTGAGCCCTGCCGTGCGCCCAAACAGTGGTTTATGACCACATATGAGGTATCAGTGTACTCAGGAGAAATTGCCCAACAACTTTTAGGATCCATTTTATCCTGTTGCCCATGTGAAAATGAAAAAATTGAGGCTAAAAGAACATTTTTGTTACAAAAATTAAAATGTCCATTTTTTCCTTCAACTTTATTTTAGTTCCTGTGAAGCACCTGAAGGGTTAATAATCTTCTTCAATATAGTTTTGAGTAGCTTGAGGGGTGCAGTTTTTGGAATGGTATCACTTTTGGGTGTTTTCTGTCATGTACACCCCTCAAAGAGACTTCAAATGTGATGTGGTCACTAAAAAATTGGTTTTGTAAATTTTGCTGGAAAAATGAATAATTGCTGATGAACTTTGAACCCTTATAACGTCCTACCAAATTTTTTTTTTTCTTCTAAAATTGTGCTGATGTGAAGTAGACATGTGGGACATGTTATTTATTAACTATTTTGTGGCACATAACTCTCTGGTTTAGCAGAATAAAAATTAAAAATTTGAAAATTGCTAAATTTTCAAAATTTTTGCCAAATTTTTTATTTTTTCACAAATAAACGCAAAAATTATCGACCTAAATTTAATACTAACATGAAGCCCAATATGTCACGAAAAAAACAATCTCAGAATCGCTAGGATCCGTTGAAGCGTTCCAGAGATATTACCTCATAAAGGGAGAGTGGTCAGAATTACAAAAAATGGTCCGGTCATTAAGCTGCAAAGTGACTCGGTCCTTAAGGGGTTAAGCTCCACATTGGGGAAAAAATTCCTTCCTGACTCCACATACGGCACTCAGACTAATTAGCTGGATCAACGCCCTATCAAAGAATCTAGTATATAACTATACACTTGCTGTTACTCTCTGTGAGTGGGTGGTGTGTATACATGTCCCCGTGTGTGGTGAATATCTCATGTTGGGGCCCCACCTTAGTGACTATATGCTGGTATGTGCTGTAAGTCTTTGGCGCTATCATTAAGCCCTTCTCATTCACAACTCTCAACTGGAACTGTCACTTTTCCCCCATTATGTAGATAGGGGCAAAATTGTTTGGTGAATTGGAATGCGCGGGGATAAATTTTCGCCTCACAACATAGCCTACGATGCTGTCTGAGTCCAGACGTGTGACTGTGAAAAATTTTGTAGCTGTAGTTTGACAGCTGTTGATTTTCCTCTAACACTTTTCCATTCACTTTTCCCCCATTATGTAGATAGGGGCAAAATTGTTTGGTGAACTGGAACGCGCAGGGTTAAAATTTCGCCTCACAACATAGCCTATGACGCTCTCGGGTCCAGACGTGTGACTGTGCAAAATTTTGTGGCTGTAGTTGCGACGGTGTAGATGCCAATCCCGGATATACACACACACACATACACACATTCAGCTTTATATATTAGATATACTGTATAGTTAGCAAGCTTCATCAAAGAGTGCTTATTTGTTACCCCAGTAATGGGGAGCTTATCACTAAGGAGAGAATCGCACCATCAGGCAACATATAACAGAACTGTAGATAATCGCGACAACTCAGTATCATGCAAAAGTTCAGTTTATTAATAGGTTAAAACCAGTATAAATCAAGGGTAGGGGACAGAGGAACCTGGGTCCACAACCCACAGGTGGTAGGTAACCACTCTCCTAGAACAAAACACCAGCACAATTTGTACAGAGAAAATAGCATATAGTATACAGCAAAAGTTGCACCTTGGAGATAAAGTGGCTATTAGGTAAAACACTCCATCTTAGATATAAATAATCCAGTAAGGGGAGATAATATACGGTATATGTATTCATAAATTACAATATAATGTAATTACATTTCACAAGTATCAGTGATCCCAAACATACTCATGTCTATACCCATAGCAAAGGATCCCAAAGTCTGGCAAGTAAACAGTAATCTCTGGCATCTGACAACTAAATCGGATGCTCCGGTGTCTCTTACCTAATGGCACATAGGTCTAGGTTAATG
This sequence comes from Allobates femoralis, assembly GCA_033576535.1. Lineage (NCBI taxonomy): Eukaryota > Metazoa > Chordata > Amphibia > Anura > Aromobatidae > Allobates > Allobates femoralis. The sequence goes on from JARQOC010000007.1 coordinate 39,723,894, forward strand.
GTCCCGACCCCAACAGCTGTTTCGGGCGACCTTCATCGGGGGGTCACCGGAATCTGGGGGGAGTACGCTTAAAAAGGCTGGCCAGCCGGGGGGATTGCGATCCGGTGTGCACCATCGCGTGCCCACCGTATCCCGGAAGCTGCGAGGCAGGGAGCGCGCTGCGTCATCGCGTCCGCGGTCATGTGTATATAGTATAGTATAGTATATAGTGATCAGTATACAGGCTCTCCTCCTCCTCATACACCTGTACAATGTATATATATAGTATATACCCTGTTTCCCCAGAAAGTAAGGCATGCTTGGCGGGGCACCCTACCACCTAATATAAGGCACCCCCCGATTATAAGGCGTACCTCCTCAGCATGCCACCAATCTCAAGACCGGGGCATGCATCTGTGTCTCGCTCACCGCTGTCCGGTGCCCACCACTCTGTACTGCTCTTCTGCCGCGCTGCAGTGCTCACATCCCAGGAGTGCAGCCGTGAATCACAGCTCCGGAGCTCTGCGCCGGTCTCCGCCCATGAGCCCTGCGCCAATCACAGCGCATCAATCATAGGCCAGCTGACGTCAGTAGCCTCTGATTGTTCCTGGGCTGTGATTGGCCCAGGGCCCCTGCGCTGTGATTGGCCCAGGGCCCCTTCGCTGTGATTGGCCCAGGGCTCCTGCGCTGTGATTGGCCCAGGGCTCCTGCCTATGATTGGCCCAGGGCTCCTGCACTGTACACCACCAAAGCAACACCGCAGGGAAAGAAAGTGAAAAGAAAGAAGTACGGTAAGAAAGTGAAAGTGTGTGTGTGTGGTGTGTGTACACACATGGGAGGCTGCAGTGGGATACGGTACTGGGATAATGGGAGGCTGCTGCAGTGGGATACCGTACAGTACTGGGATAATCAGAGGCAGCTGCAGTGGGATACGGTACTGCGATGGGAGGCTGCTGCAGTGGGATACAGTACTGGGATAATGGGAGGCTACTGCAGTGGGATACGGTACTGGGATGGGAGGCTGCTTTTCTGTAATTTTTTTTTGGGCAAATATAAGACAACCCCCGAAAATAAGACATGGTGCACTTTTCGGAGCAAAAATTTATATAAGACAGTGTCTTATTTTCGGGGAGACACGGTAGTTATCAGTATACAGGCTCTTTATCATTCCTGTGTCCTCAGATTGTCAGCTCTTGTGATCAGGGCTCTCCTCCTCCTCATACACCTGTACAGTGTGTAAGTGTGTATATATATATATATGACTCACCGTAAGCCCGTGGACTCCGGTTTAGACAGGCTGTAGCTCCTTCCTCCTTGTCACGGGTGAGCCGCGCCTGCCGGTAGTGGGGCCCGGTTGAGTGCAGATCAAAAGTGAAGACGTCTTGTAGGAACAGATTAAAGGGGTTAATTTATTCGTGACGCCACCTATGAGTAGTTTCGGTAATCGTTACCGACGCTGCGGAACCTCCGGGGGATGGACAGCAGCAAGATGGAACGCTCCCCACAGGCTGAGCGGTGATCCCCGGAGGCTGGAGCTGCTTAAGATGTTGTGCGGCAGCTGCGGTTACATTGTAGTGCGGACGGACAGTTCATAAGGAAGCACGGACACAGAAAGTCTCTGCAACAGGTCTTTACTGTAACCAGCAGGCAGTACATGGTATACAGTTCACGGGTAGTGGACCGGGTGGACTCAGCAGTGATGTGTTCCTCAGAGATCCGCAAGTGTTCCTCCATTCTAGCTAAGTGGTTTGCCATTGTCGCCCAGGAATACCAGATCGGGTACGGGGAGGCTGCTTCAATGCCCTATCCAAGATGTACATTGTGGATGTTTTGGGGAGCCTTGGATCCCTCAGTGGGTACACCGCTGGTTAGACGACTGGAAGTTCGCTGGTGGTGGGGTGCTCCTGTGAAGCTGCTCCTCCACGCTTCTGGTTCGCGTAGCAGAGGTGAACTGCTGCCAGCTTCGGTACCAGTGAACCGGCTGTAAGTTTGGGCACGGGGGTATTTTGGAACCCGTGGTTGATGATGCCCGATCCCGGTTGTTGAGGCCTCAGGTGCTGACACCCGACCGGTGACGGCCCGGGGGCTGCACGGGGTGCGGAGCCCCCGCTCCTACTCCAAGTTCTAGACTGCTCAGGTCAAGTTCTAGACTCCTTCTCCTATTGACTAAGTGTCTGTACTTCCTACACACTTCCCTAGCACTCCGCCCACCAGGACCCTGGGTTGGCCCTCTGCTCTAGGTGATGCATGCAGGGATGGATCTCAAAGTTAACCAGATCACTGCTGTGTCAGAGAATATTGCGGGGCGCCACATATATATATAGTGATCAGTATAGAGACTCTTTGTTATTACTGTGTGATCAGATTGTCAGCTCCTGTGGTCAGGGCTCTCCTCCTCATTATACACCTGTACAGTGTATATATAGTATATAGTGAGCAGTATACAGGCTCTCCTCCTCCTCCTCATACACCTGTATAGTGTATCTATATCTATAGTATTTAGTGATCAGTATACAGGCTCTTTATCATTCCTGTGTCCTCAGATTGTCAGCTCCTGTGATCAGGGCTCTCCTCCTCATACACCTGCACAGTGTATATATATAGTATATAGTGATCAGTATAGAGACTCTTTAGCATTCCTGTGTCCTCAGATTGTCAGCTCCCGTGATCAGGGCTCTCCTCCTCCTCATACACCTGTAAAGTGTATATATATATATATAGTATATAGTGATCAGTATAGAGGCTCTTTGTCATTCCTGCGTGATCAGATTGTCAGCTCCTGTGATCAGGGCTCTCCTTCTCATACACCTGTACAGTGTATTTATATAGTATATAGTGATCAGTATAGAGACTCTTTATCATTCCTGTGTCCTCAGATTGTCAGCTCCTGCGATCAGGGCTCTCCTCCTCCTCATACACCTGTACAGTGTATATATAGTATATAGTGAGCAGTATACAGACTCTTTATCATTCCTGTGTGATCAGATTGTCAGCTCCTGTGATCAGGGCTCTCCTCCTCCTCATACACCTGTACAGTGTATACATACTGTATATAGTATATAATGATCAGTACAGAGGCTCTTTGTCATTCCTGTGTGATCAGATTGTCAGCTCCCTGTATACAGCCGCAGCCCCGGGGCTGTATACAGCCGCAGCCCCGGGGCTGTATACAGCCGCAGCCCCGGGGCTGTATACAGCCGCAGCCCCGGAGGTATACAGGCCCCCCATCAAGTTCCAGGGCCCCCCCCCCTTGCGCGGCAGCCTGTAAAGGAAAATCATACTTACCAGTGTCCAGTCGTGCCGTCCGCAGCTGCCGACATGACGATCCCGGGCTCCATTCAGCGTCTTCCGGCTTCCGACTTCCTGTGGTCGCGGGCAATGACGTCATTGCCCGCGACTACAGGAAATGCGGAAGACGCTGAATGGAGCCCGGGATCGTCATGTCGGCAGCTGCGGACGGCACGACTGGACACTGGTAAGTATGATTTTCCTTTACAGGCTGCCGCGCAAGGGGGGGGCCCTGGAACTTGATGGGGGGCCTGTATACCTCCGGGGCTGCTGCGGTATTTTTTTATTTTTTTATATACTCGCGTATAAGCCGAGGGGGGACTTTTCAGCCCAAATTTTGGGCTGAAAAACTCGGCTTATACGCGAGTATATACGGTATATATATATATATATATATATATATATATATATATATTTTGTGAGGTAGCGCCCCAGGGGAACCCGCTTGGCACGGGGAAAATTACAGCAGAGACTACATTTCAACGTAACATAACCATCGGATTTATTAATCTCTGTCATAAACCGCTTTCAACACATAAACCATAACACTGTATTTCCATTTTCACATATAATATGCATATCCTTACATTGCATTATATGACATTCCCATATGACATTACATTACAGGACATTCACATACGTTTTCCCCAGAACTTCAAGGCGTCACCCACCTACCCTTGCAGACCTCAGTCTGGTTCTAAAGACGGCTATCACCGTCTATCACCCTGACAGGGATCATTCCCCATCCTATTGCACACGAGTCATCGCACATGGCCCTTTTTTATGAACCATTATGACTCACGCATGACACAGCATTCATGGCATTTTTACATAAACCCATATGCTACATACTCAGGGCCCACAATAGTACCAGGAACCCTGTCACTCAGTACACACAAGACCACCACGGATCCACCGGGATCTGGGCCACTAACATCTGGATCAACGGGACCATATCATGACTCACTCAGTCAGTCCCAAAGTCGGCTGTGACCGCCTGGCCCTTGAGCCGTACTCGGTCTCTCACACCGCACATCTGACCGCCTGGCCCTAGAGCCGTACTCGGTCTCTCACACCGCACATCTGACCGCCTGGCCCTTGAGCCGTACTCGGTCTCTCACACCGCACATCTGACCGCCTGGCCCTTGAGCCGTCCTCGGTCCTGGACACTTGCTGGCATGCACGCATCTTTGTGCCACCAGCATGGAGCTGGCAGGCTCCCATCACTTTCCCCACCGGGGACGGATCACTTCCAGCACCTCCTCACATGGCAGTGGTCTGGACTTCTGACTCCCATCATCCTCTCCTCACTCAGACACCTGGCAGGTTCTTATCCAGGCTCCTCACTCACAGCTGCAACACAGTGAGTCAATCAGCACATCTTCACTCACACACAGACCTGAGATGTGATTAACCCCCTGTGCACCATTCAGGTTTAGCCCAGCAAAGCACTCATCCCCACAGGTTCAGCCGCTCATTAGGCTCATGAATGTATCGGATCTTCAGCACTCACACTCAGCTGTTCACTCAGCGCATGAAAACCCTTCAGCTGTTAACCCCCTGTACATCAAACAGGTTTCACACAGCACACACAATCAGGAAAACTGGCCCATGTGAACAGAGACCTGCATTGATAACCCGTGTGATGCACCCGGCCAGGGGCCACATCACCACAATATATATATAGTATATAGTGAGCAGTATACAGACTCTTTATCATTCCTGTGTGATCAGATTGTCAGCTCCTGTGATCAGGGCTCTCCTCCTCCTCATACACCTGTACAGTGTATACATACTGTATATAGTATATAGTGATCAGTATAGAGGCTCTTTGTCATTCCTGTGTGATCAGATTGTCAGCTCCTGTGGTCAGGGCTCTCCTCCTCAAACACCTGTACAGTGTATATATATAGTATATAGTGATCAGTATAGAGGCTCTTTGTCATTCCTGTGTGATCAGATTGTCAGTTCCTGTGGTCAGGGCTCTCCTCCTCATACACCTGTACAGTGTATATGTGGTATATAGTGAGCAGTATACAGGCTCTCCTCCTCATACACCAGTATAGTGTATCTATATCTATAGTATTTAGTGATCAGTATACAGGCTATTTATCATTCCTGTGTCCTCAGATTGTCAGCTCCTGTGATCAGGGCTCTCCTCCTCATACACCTGTACAGTGTATATATATAATATATAGTGATCAGTATACAGGGTCTTTATCATTCCTGTGTGATCAGATTGTCAGCTGTATACCTGTACAGTATATATATATAGTATATAGTGATCAGTATAGAGGCTCTTTATCATTCCTGTGTGATCAGATTGTCAGCTCCTGTGATCAGGGCTCTCCTCCTCCTCATACACCTGTACAGTGTATACATACTGTATATAGTATATAGTGATCAGTATAGAGGCTCTTTGTCATTCCTGTGTGATGAGATTGTCAGCTCCTGTGGTCAGGGCTCTCCTCCTCAAACACCTGTACAGTGTATATGTGGTATATAGTGAGCAGTATACAGGCTCTCCTCCTCATACACCTGTATAGTGTTTCTATATCTATAGTATTTAGTGATCAGTATACAGGCTCTTTATCATTCCTGTGTCCTCAGATTGTCAGCTCCTGTGATCATGGCTCTCCTCCTCATACACCTGTACAGTGTATATATATAATAAATAGTGATCAGTATACAGGCTCTTTATCATTCCTGTTTGATCAGATTGTCAGCTCCTGTGATCAGGGCTCTCCTCCTCACACACCTGTACAGTATATATATATAGTATATAGTGATCAGTATAGAGGCTCTTTATCATTCCTGTGTGATCAGATTGTCAGCTCCTGTGATCAGGGCTCTCCCCCTCATAAACCTGTACAGTGTATGTATATAATACATAGTGATCAGTATACAGGCTCTTTATCATTCCTTGTGATCAGATTGTCAGCTCCTGTGATCAGGGCTCTCCTCCTCATACACCTGTACAGTGTATATATATAGTATATAGTGATCAGTATAGAGGCTCTTTGTCATTCCTGTGTGATCAGATTGTCAGCTCCTCTGGTCAGGGCTCTCCTCCTCATACACCTGTACAGTGTATATGTGGTATATAGTGAGCAGTATACAGGCTCTCCTCCTCATACACCTGTACAGTGTATATATAGTATATAGTGATCAGTATAGAGGCTCTTTATCATTCCTGTGTCCTCAGATTGTCAGCTCCTGTGATCAGGGCTCTCCTCCTCATACACCTGTACAGTGTATATATATAATATATAGTGATCAGTATACATGCTCTTTATCATTCCTGTGTGATCAGATTGTCAGCTCCTGTGATCAGGGCTCTCCTCCTCATACACCTGTACAGTATATATATATATAGTATATAGTGATCAGTATAGAGGCTCTTTATCATTCCTGTGTGATCAGATTGTCAGCTCCTGTGATCAGGGCTCTCCTGATACACCTGTACAGTGTATATATATAGTATATAGTGATCAGTATAGAGACTCTTTGTCATTCCTGTGTGATCAGATTGTCAGCTCCTGTGATCAGGGCTCTTCTCATTATACACCTGTACAGTGTATATATCTGTAGACTGTGAGCCCTCGTGGACAGGATTCTCTCCCGTCGTGTATCAGCAAACATTGACTTCATATGCACTGTACCTGTCCTTGTTACCCCCACTTCTTATGTAAAGCGCCATGGAACCAATGGCGCTATAGAAATAAATAATAATAATATATAGTATATAGTGATCAGTATACAGGCTCTTTATCATTCATGTGTCCTCAAATTGTCAGTGTCGGGCCCACTGGGACAGGGGTACTCGGTGCCGGACCAGGTCGGCTGCTGGGGAAGTCACGGGTGGTCCTGGTCCGGACCGTGCCCCTGGCTCGACAATAATAAGGGGGATATTTACAGGGGATTGTCAGTCGTGACGCCACCCACTATATGCGGCCAGTGATGGGGCCGCCGCTGCTGCAGAACCTCCGGGGATGATGGAATAGCAGCGTAGATGGGATAGTTCCAGTGGGTAGAACTGTGTTCCCCGGGGCAGTAAGAGTTAAAGTCTATTGTGGGGTGTGCAGTGCACTTACTATGCAGACGCTGCAGGAATCCTTCCTCTGCGCTGGAGCTGACAAGCTGTGGCTCTGCAGGTGGGGATTTGCTGTAATCCTGTATGGAGGGAATGGCGTTCAAGCAGAGACACAAGGGAAGCAGATTCAGGGTTTTCCGTGTTTACTTTCAAAGCTTTCAGTACAGCTCACAGTTCAGTTACAGTTCTTACAAGTCTCAGTTCAGTTCACGGGCTCACTCTCCCCTCCGGGGTTCCCTTAACCTCTGCAGCCAGGTCTCTCTCTCTGTGACCCCTCACTCTGTCTCTGTGTCCTTTCCGGGCTGTTATAGAGGCTCTTTATCATTCCTGTGTGATCAGATTGTCATCTCCTGTGATCAGGGCTCTCCTCCTCATACACCTGTACAGTGTATATATATAATATATAGTGATCAGTATACAGGCTCTTTATCATTCCTGTGCGATCAGATTGTCAGCTCCTGTGATCAGGGCTCTCCCCCTCCTCATACACCTGTACAGTGTATATATATATAGTATATAGTGATCATTATAGAGACTCTTTGTCATTCCTGTGTGATCAGATTCTCAGCTCCTGTGATCAGGGCTCTCCTGATACACGTGTACAGTGTATATATATAAATATATATATATATATATATATATATATATATATATATAGTATATAGTGATCAGTATACAGGCTCTCCTCCTCATACACCTGTACAGTGTATATATGTATATAGCAGGGGTCTCAAACTCGGCTGGGTTGGTGGGCCGCACATAGAACAACATTTATAGCGGGGGGCCACATCCCTCGTAGGATTAAGTGATCTTTTTAGTAATATCAGAATTTTTTGCTCAATGTAGTAAAGTACAAATCCTGATCCCCTTCTTGTAGTAATGTCCCCATCCTGTAGTAATGTCTTTTTCTACTGATGTCCCCCGTCCTAATCCCCTTTTCTAGTGATGTACCCCATCCTGATCCCCTTTTCTAGTGATGACCCCCATCCTGATCCCTTTTTCTAGTGATGCCCCCCATCCTGATCCCATTTTCTACTGATGCTCTCCATTCTGATCCCCTTTTCTAGTGATGTCCCCCATCCTGATCTCCTTTTGCAGTGATGTCTCCCATCCTGAGCTCCTTTTGCAGTGATGTCCCCCATCCTGATCCCCTTTTCTAGTGATGTCCCCATCCTGATCCCCTTTTCTAGTGATGCCCCCCATCCTGATCCCCTTTAGTAGTGATGTCCCCCATCCTGATCCCCTTTATTATTGATGTCCCGCATCCTGGTCCCCTTTTATAGTGATGTCCCCCATCCTGATCCCCTTTTGTAGTGATGTCCCCCATCCTGATCCCCTTTTGTAGTGATGTCCCCCATCCTGATCCCCTTTTCTAGGTATGTCCCCCATCCTGATCTACTTTTATAGTGATGCCCCCCCCATCCTGTTTTACCTTCTTTTTGCACACTCACATACACTCATTCACACTCTCACACACAAACCCACACACACACACATACTCTCACACACACTAACACATTCTCATACACACTCTCACACACACACACACATACACACATCCTTACTCACATACACTCACACACACACCCTCACACTTTTCTCACTTTAATGATGCATCGCTGCAGTGCAGGGGGCCGCCGCAGTCCTTGCTGTGCTGACTTCTGGCCTCCGCTGTGCTATGACTTCCTCCAGCCGCCGCTCAGGCAAGCTCTGTTGCTCTGCAAGATAAATGCAATCTGCCAGCCAGAGACCCGCAGGTGACGTCATATTCTGCTGTCAGCTGCAGGCCTCTCATTGGCTGGCAGCTTGCATTGATCTTACTGAGTGGCAGAGCTTGTTAGTGCTGCAAACGGAAGTCATCACACAGCAGGGATTGCAGTGTTCCACTGCACTGGGGCGATGCATCATTAAGTTGTCCAAAGTGCCGCGGGCCACATAGTGAAGCCCCAGGGGCCGCATGCGGCCCTCGGGCCGCATGTTTGAGACCCCTGGTATATAGTATATAGTGATCAGTATACAGGCTCTCCTCCTCCTCCTCCTCATACACCTGTACAGTGTATATATAGTATATAGTGATCAGTATACAGGCTCTTTATCATTCCTGTGTGATCAGATTGTCGGGCTTTCTCTCTCCTCCGGCTCACCCTGGCTCGGTACACATTCTGCCTCCTACACCTTCACTCTTCCAGGATGTGCGAGCCCTTCTTCCTGCTCAGCTTAACTCGACCTTCTGCTGTCTCTTGGCCTGTGCCGTGTTCCTCAGCCTGCTGCTGCTCTTGGTCTTTGCTGCTCGGCACCCTCTGGCCTACTGACTCCTTCCTCCTCCCCCATCACTATTTCTACTGTCAAGTCACCTGACTACGTGTGTGCCCAACCCACTCCTCTAAATCCACCACCCCTCGCTTGCCTAGAGTCTCCAATCTCAGGGCTGGATGCTGCCATCTACTGTACGTGGGTTGTGTAGGCTGTGAAGGTGTTGCTGTGCAACTATTGTCCTACCTGCCTGCAGTTCCCTTTGTGGCCTCCTGGACGCAGGGGCGCCACATCAGCTCCTGTGATCAAGGCTCTCCTCCTCATTATACACCTGTACAGTATATATAGTTGTGGCCAAAAGTATTGACACCCCTGCAATTCTGTCAGGTAATACTCAGTTTCTTCCTGAAAATGATTGCAATCACAAATTCGTTGGTATTATTATCTTCATTTAATTTGTCTTCAATGAAAAAACACAAAAGAGAATGAAGCAAAAAGCAAAACATTGATCATTTAACATAAAACTCCAAAAATGGGGCAGACAAAAGTATTGGCACCCTCAGCCTAATACTTGGTTGCACAACCTTTAGCCAAAATAACTGCGATCAACCGCTTCCGGTAACCATCAATGAGTTTCTTACAATGCTCTGCTGGAATTTTAGACCATTCTTCTTTGGCAAACTGCTCCAAGTCCCTGATATTTGAAGGGTGCCTTCTCCAAACTGCCATTTTTAGATCTCTCCACAGGTGTTCTATGGAATTCAGGTCTGGACTCATTGCTGGCCACCTTAGAAGTCTCCAGTGATTTCTCTCAAACCATTTTCTAGTGCTTTTTGAAGTGTGTTTTGGGTCATTGTCCTGCTGGAAGACCCATGACCTCTGAGGGAGACCCAGCTTTCTCACACTGGGCCCTACATTATGCTGCAAAATTTGTTGGTAGTCTTCAGACTTCATAATGCCATTCACACGGTCAAGCAGTCCAGTGCCAGAGGCAGCAAAGCAACCCCAAATCATCAGGGAACCTCCACCATGTTTGGCTGTAGGGACCGCTTGCCATGGAGTGCACGCTTGCCATTCCCGCATGCCGCAGTGTGATGACCTCATCACGGTGTTGCACACTGGGCCGCGGAACAACTAAGTTTTCCAGACGCAATTAAAGGTACAATGCCAGTCCTCCAGCGGCCATGGGACTGCCTTGGGACGGGCAGTGACAGAGTTGTGCATCCACGGGGACACACAACCATGTGGAGCAGGCGCTGAGGTCAGGGGTCGGCGGGCCTGGTCATGACCCTTATGAGCCCAATCGTTACGCCCTGCCTGGAAGGAGCTCATACATCCAGATGTAGTCACTAATATGTACCAGGAAGCAGCCCCCACTGTGTAGTGTCTTCAGTGGTGAACCAGCTAGACTGTATAGCCTGCAGTAAGGACCTGGAAGGGGACCATACATTCTGATGTAGCCACTAGTATAACACCTGGAAGGAGCATGTATTCTCTAGTGTCTTCAGTAGTGAACCAGCTAGACTGTATAGGCTGCAGTCAGGACCTGCAAGGAGTCTGTATTCTCTGTATAGGCTGCAGTCAGGACCTGCAAGGAGCCTGTATTCTCTGTATAGGCTGCAGTCAGGAAATGCAAGGAGCCTGTATTCTCTGTATAGGCTGCAGTCAGGACCTGCAAGGAGCCTGTATTCTCTGTATAGGCTGCAGTCAGGACCTGCAAGGAGCCTGTATTCTCTGTATAGGCTGCAGTCAGGACCTGCAAGGAGCCTGTATTCTCTGTATAGACTGCAGTCAGGACCTACAAGGAGCCTGTATTCTCTGTATAGGCTGCAGTCAGGACCTACAAGGAGCCTGTATTCTCTGTATAGGCTGCAGTCAGGACCTGCGAGGAGTCTGTATTCTCTGTATAGGCTGCAGTCAGGACCTGCAAGGAGCCTGTATTCTCTGTATAGGCTGCAGTCAGGACCTGGAAGGAGCCTGTATTCTCTGTATAGACTGCAGTCAGGACCTGCAAGGAGCCTGTATTCTCTGTATAGGCTGCAGTCAGGACCTGCAAGGAGCCTGTATTCTCTACTGTATGGGCTGCAGTCAGGACCTGGAAGGAGCCTGTATTCTCTGTATAGGCTGCAGTCAGGACCTGGAAGGAGCCTGTATTCTCTGTATGGGCTGCAGTCAGGACCTGGAAGGAGCCTGTATTCTCTAGCATCTTCAGTAGTGAAGCAGCTAGACTGTATGGGCTGCAGTCAGGACCTGGAAGGAGCCTGCATTCTCTGTATAGGCTGCAGTCAGGACCTAAAAGGAGCCTGTATTCTCTACTGTATAGGCTGCAGTCAGAACCTGCAAGGAGCCTGTATTCTCTACTGTATAGGCTGCAGTCAGGACCTGCAAGGAGCCTGTATTCTCTGTATAGGCTGCAGTCAGGACCTGCAAGGAGCCTGTATTCTCTGTATAGGCTGCAGTCAGGACCTGCAAGGAGCCTGTATTCTCTACTGTATGGGCTGCAGTCAGGACCTGGAAGGAGCCTGTATTCTCTGTATAGGCTGCAGTCAGGACCTGGAAGGAGCCTGTATTCTCTGTATAGGCTGCAGTCAGGACCTGCAAGGAGCCTGTATTCTCTACTGTATGGGCTGCAGTCAGGACATGGGTGTACCCAGGATCAAAACTAGGGGGGGGCAAGCCATGGTCGTTGAGGTTGTAAAATTGGACACCGGGGCCCATCAGACTCGTTATGCCACTGGGGAGCCCTATGGGGGCTGTATATGAGATGGGACCCCTATGGGGGGCTCATAGTGTAATATAAATGCAAAAAACTTTATTCTTAATATTATGTCACAATACCGGGATCTGAGGATCTTCTATATCGAGGTCAGGGGCTCTCTGATGCCATGTTGCTGTCTGCCTCGCTGTCGTCCTCTTTTGACACTGCAGTGTGGTGGACAAGAGAGCATTAACTGGTTAATAACAAGAAGTATGGAGTACTAACAGCCATAAATCCTCCCCATACCAGTAGGATTTCTATATGGATGTCAGTATTAGGGTACGGACACACTGGCGTGAAACTCTGATGAGTGCAACACGTGATTTTCTCGCATTGCAATCAATCTCTGAGGGTACCTTTACACACGGCTACATTTGTAGCTTGTCACCAGGTAACTTACTGGTTGCAGTGAAATCATGGATACATGATTCCATTTGTACACAGCAACAAGATAGAACCATGTATCCATGATTTCACTGCAACCAGTAAGTTACCTGGTGACAAGCTACAAATGTAGCCGTGTGCAAAGGTACCCTAATAGCTGATTGGCGAGTTTCGGACGCTTTTTTCTCATCCAGATTCAGGATGAGAAAAAAGTTGCAACATGCTGCGACAGTATATGATTCACATGCTGGTACACTGTGCACATCACAGAGCTGGGGACATGGTGGTACATGGTGCACAGCAGGGAGCTGGGGACATGGTGGTACACGGTGCACAGCACGGAGCTGGGGACATGGTGGTACACGGTGCACAGCACGGAGCTGGGGACATGGTGGTACACGGTGCACAGCACTGAGCTGGGGACATGGTGGTACACTGTCTGTGCACAGCACGGAGCTGGGGACATGGTGGTACACTGTGCACAGCACGGAGCTGGGGACATGGTGGTACACTGTGCACAGCACGGAGCTGGGGACATGGTGGTACACTGTGCACAGGACGGAGCTGGGGACATGGTGGTACATTGTCTGTGCACAGCACAGAGCTGAGGATGTCCCAGATGAGGCACACTAACCACAGACAAGCGGCGGGAGAACATTGAGCCCGCCCAGGAGAACTACAACTTGTCTTCTCCTCTGTCCCCCTGTTCCTGTCCTTCTGCCCCCCTGACCTCTTCTCCTCTGCCCCCCTGGCCTCTTCTCCTCTGCACCCCTGGCCTCTTCTCCTCTGCACCCCTGGCCTTTTCTCCTCTGCCCTCCTGTTCCTGTCCTTCTGCCCCCTGGCCTCTTCTCCTCTGCCCTCCTGGCCTCTTCTCCTCTGCCCCCCTGGCCTCTTCTCCTCTGTCCTGCTGTTCTTGTCCTTCTGCCCCCCTGGCCTCTTCTCCTCTGTCCTCCTGTTCCTGTCCTTCTGCCCCCTTGGCCTCTTCTCCTCTGCCTGCCCCCCTGGCCTCTTCTCCTCTGTCCAGCTGTTCCTGTCCTTCTGCCCCCCTGGCCTCTTCTCCTCTGCCCCCCTGGCCTCTTCTCCTCTGTCCTGCTGTTCCTGTCCTTCTGCCCCCCTGGCCTCTTCTCCTCTGCCCCCTTGGCTTCTTCTCCTCTGCCCCCCTGTTCCCATCCTTCTGCCCCCCTGGCCTCTTCTTCTGTGCCCCCTGGCCTCTTCTCCTATGCCCCCCTGTTCCCATCCTTCTGCCCCCCTGGCCTCTTCTCCTCTGCCCTCCTGGCCTCTTCTCCTCTGCCCCCCTGGCCTCTTCTCCTCTGTCCTGCTGTTCTTGTCCTTCTGCCCCCCTGGCCTCTTCTCCTCTGTCCTCCTGTTCCTGTCCTTCTGCCCCCCTGGCCTCTTCTCCTCTGCCTGCCCCCCTGGCCTCTTCTCCTCTGTCCAGCTGTTCCTGTCCTTCTGCCCCCCTGGCCTCTTCTCCTCTGCCCCCCTGGCCTCTTCTCCTCTGTCCTGCTGTTCCTGTCCTTCTGCCCCCCTGGCCTCTTCTCCTCTGCCCCCTTGGCTTCTTCTCCTCTGCCCCCCTGTTCCCATCCTTCTGCCCCCCTGGCCTCTTCTTCTGTGCCCCCCTGGCCTCTTCTCCTATGCCCCCCTGTTCCCATCCTTCTGCCCCCCTGGCCTCTTCTTCTGTGCCCCCTGGCCTCTTCTCCTCTGCCCCCCTGTTCCCATCCTTCTTCCCCCCTGGCCTCTTCTCCTCTGCCCCCCTGTTCCCATCCTTCTGCCCCCTGGCCTCTTCTTCTGTGCCCCCCTGGCCTCTTCTCCTCTGCCCCCCTGTTCCCATCCTTCTGCCCCCCTGGCCTCTTCTTCTGTGCCCCCCTGGCCTCTTCTCCTCTGCCCCCCTGTTCCCATCCTTCTTCCCCCCTGGCCTCTTCTCCTCTGCCCCCCTGTTCCCATCCTTCTGCCCCCCTGGCCTCTTCTTCTGTGCCCCCCTGGCCTCTTCTCCTCTGCCCCCCTGTTCCCATCCTTCTTCCCCCCTGGCCTCTTCTCCTCTGCCCCCCTGTTCCCATCCTTCTGCCCCCCTGGCCTCTTCTCCTCTGCCCCCCTGTTCCCATCCTTCTGCCCCCCTGGCCTCTTCTTCTGTGCCCCCCTGGCCTCTTCTCCTCTGCCCCCCTGTTCCCATCCTTCTTCCCCCCTGGCCTCTTCTCCTCTGCCCCCCTGTTCCCATCCTTCTGCCCCCCTGGCCTCTTCTCCTCTGCCCCCCTGTTCCCATCCTTCTGCCCCCCTGGCCTCTTCTTCTGTGCCCCCTGGCCTCTTCTCCTCTGCCCCCCTGTTCCCATCCTTCTTCCCCCCTGGCCTCTTCTCCTCTGCCCCCCTGTTCCCATCCTTCTGCCCCCCTGGCCTCTTCTCCTCTGCCCCCCTGTTCCCATCCTTCTGCCCCCTGGCCTCTTCTTCTGTGCCCCCCTGGCCTCTTTTCCTCTGTCCTGCTGTTCCAGTCCTTCTGCCCCCTGGCCTCTTCTTCTGTGCCCCCCTGGCCTCTTCTCCTCTGCCCCCCTGTTCCCATCCTTCTTCCCCTCTGGCCTCTTCTCCTCTGCCCCCTGGCCTCTTTTCCTCTGTCCTGCTGTTCCAGTCCTTCTGCCCCCCTGGCCTCTTCTCTTCGGGACCCTGCTCCTCTGTCCCCTATCCCCTGCACTGTGCTGCACAGTTTCCCTCACCTGGCGCTGGCTCAGGCCAGGTTCCCTCAGAGCAGTGAGCTCCACCACCAGCCGCATCAGGTCCATCCTTCAGGGCCGGCTGATCCTCCATTCTCCGGGTCCATGGGGGGCCCCGGGGCCGGCAGGGTGGAGGAGCCGCCAGCACCGCAGCCGCCTCCACTGTAGCAGGACTTGTCTTGGACTCAGAGCTATCACGCAACAGGAAGCAGCAGAGCTCCCAGCGGCTTCCTGCAGCGTGATCGCTCTCAGCGCCGGGGACCGGGGGAGAGGCAGTGTGTGTCACAGTACATGTGGGCAATGCCAGCGGCGAAACCATCCATCCTAGTACACTAGGTGCGCGCAGCGCGCACACAGTGCTGCGCTCACCCCTTCCTCATGAGGGGGGGCAGCCTCTTGGGGGGGGCAGCTGCCCCCCCCTGCCCCACGCTGGGTACGCCCATGAGTCAGGACCTGGAAGGAGCCTGTATTCTCTGTATAGGCTGCAGTCAGGACCTGGAAGGAGCCTGTATTCTCTGTATGGGCTGCAGTCAGGACCTGGAAGGAGCCTGTATTCTCTGTATGGGCTGCAGTCAGGACCTGGAAGGAGCCTGTATTCTCTGTATAGGCTGCAGTCAGGACCTGCAAGGAGCCTGTATTCTCTGTATAGGCTGCAGTCAGGACCTGGAAGGAGCCTGTATTCTCTGTATGGGCTGCAGTCAGGACCTGGAAGGAGCCTGTATTCTCTGTATGGGCTGCAGTCAGGACCTGGAAGGAGCCTGTATTCTCTAGCATCTTCAGTAGTGAAGCAGCTAGACTGTATGGGCTGCAGTCAGGACCTGGAAGGAGCCTGCATTCTCTGTATAGGCTGCAGTCAGGACCTGGAAGGAGCCTGTATTCTCTACTGTATGGGCTGCAGTCAGGACCTGGAAGGAGCCCATACATTCTGATGTAGCCGCTAATATATACCTGGAAGGAGCCTGTATTCTCTGTATAGGCTGCAGTCAGGACCTGGAAGGAGCCTGTATTCTCTGTATGGGCTGCAGTCAGGACCTGGAAGGAGCCTGTATTCTCTGTATGGGCTGCAGTCAGGACCTGGAAGGAGCCTGTATTCTCTAGCATCTTCAGTAGTGAAGCAGCTAGACTGTATGGGCTGCAGTCAGGACCTGGAAGGAGCCTGCATTCTCTGTATAGGCTGCAGTCAGGACCTGGAAGGAGCCTGTATTCTCTACTGTATGGGCTGCAGTCAGGACCTGGAAGGAGCCCATACATTCTGATGTAGCCGCTAATATATACCTGGAAGGAGCCTGTATTCTCTGTATAGGCTGCAGTCAGGACCTGGAAGGAGCCTGTATTCACTACTGTATGGGCTGCAGTCAGGACCTGGAAGGAGCCTGTATTCTCTACTGTATAGGCTGCAGTCAGGACCTGCGAGGAGCCTGTATTCTCTGTATAGGCTGCAGTCAGGACCTACAAGGAGCCTGTATTCTCTGTATAGGCTGCAGTCAGAACCTGCAAGGAGCCTGTATTCTCTGTATAGGCTGCAGTCAGGACCTGGAAGGAGCCTGTATTCTCTGTATAGGCTGCAGTCAGGACCTGCAAGGAGCCTGTATTCTCTGTATAGACTGCAGTCAGGACCTACAAGGAGCCTGTATTCTCTGTATAGGCTGCAGTCAGGACCTGGAAGGAGCCTGTATTCTCTGTATAGGCTGCAGTCAGGACCTGCAAGGAGCCTGTATTCTCTACTGTATAGGCTGCAGTCAGGACCTGGAAGGAGCCTGTATTCTCTGTATAGGCTGCAGTCAGGACCTGGAAGGAGCCTGTATTGTCTAGACTCAACCCTCAAGGCATGGGAGAACAAGCTGACAATCATGCTGTCGGCCACGCCTCTTCTAGCTGCCAGCCACGCCCCCTCACAGCAGCTCAGGAGGGAGGCAGAGCCCCAATCACAGTGCAGAGAGAGAGTCATGTGACCTCTCCTGTACTGTGTAGACAGGGAGGACCTCACTCAACCAATCCTGGCTCTGCGCGGGCCTCTGAAATTCTCTCTAGATGGATGATGGCTGCCGTGTTCAGCATCAGCATCATCAGCAGCAGATGAGGGGACACAGCTCTGCACAAGGACCCAGGTACAAGGAAAGGGACCAAAGACAAGGCACAGGCTGAGGACAGACAGGGGGGGCTGCTCTGTACACTGCTTTTACAGGACCTGTGATGATGTCACATTGAGGGGAAGAGTCAGTGGTCACATGATCAGCTCCTCAGTGGATGCAGGACTCTGCTGTGCTGGTTGTCATGGTGCTGGGTGAGGTGAAGTTTATGTCAGGAGGGATTTACAGTGTGGATGTAGCAGAGCCGAGTGTGTATGATGTGTATGGAGCGGAGTTCAGAGTGTGTACGTGGTGTACGGAGCGGAGCCGAGTGTGTACGAGGTGTACGGAGCGGAGCCGAGTGTGTACAAGGTGTACAGAGCGGAGTTCAGAGTGTGTATGTGGTGTACGGAGCGGAGCCGAGTGTGTACGAGGTGTACGGAGCGGAGCCGAGTGTGTACGAGGTGTGCGAAGCCGAGTGTGTACGAGGTGTACGGAGCGGAGCTGAGTGTGTGCGTGGTGTACGGAGCGGAGCCGAGTGTGTGCGAGGTGTACGGAGCGGAGCCGAGTGTGTGCGAGGTGTACGGAGCGGAGCTGAGTGTGTGCGAGGTGTACGGAGCGGAGCCGTGCATGTACGAGGTGTACGGAGCGGAGCCGAGTGTGTACAAGGTGTACGGAGCGGAGTTCAGAGTGTGTATGTGGTGTACGGAGCGGAGCCGAGTGTGTACGAGGTGTACGGAGCGGAGCCGAGTGTGTACGAGGTGTGCGAAGCCGAGTGTGTACGAGGTGTACGGAGCGGAGCCGAGTGTGTACGTGGTGTACGGAGCGGAGCCGAGTGTGTACGAGGTGTACGGAGCGGAGCCGAGTGTGTACAAGGTGTACGGAGCGGAGTTCAGAGTGTGTATGTGGTGTACGGAGCGGAGCCGAGTGTGTACGAGGTGTACGGAGCGGAGCCGAGTGTGTACGAGGTGTGCGAAGCCGAGTGTGTACGAGGTGTACGGAGCGGAGCCGAGTGTGTGCGTGGTGTACGGAGCGGAGCCGAGTGGTGTGCGAGGTGTACGGAGCGGAGCCGAGTGTGTGCGAGGTGTACGGAGCGGAGCTGAGTGTGTGCGAGGTGTACGGAGCGGAGCCGTGCATGTACGAGGTGTACGGAGCGGAGCCGAGTGTGTACAAGGTGTACGGAGCGGAGTTCAGAGTGTGTATGTGGTGTACGGAGCGGAGCCGAGTGTGTACGAGGTGTACGGAGCGGAGCCGAGTGTGTACGAGGTGTGCGAAGCCGAGTGTGTACGAGGTGTACGGAGCGGAGCCGAGTGTGTGCGTGGTGTACGGAGCGGAGCCGAGCGTGTGCGAGGTGTACGGAGCGGAGCCGTGCGTGTGCGAGGTGTACGGAGCGGAGCCGTGCGTGTGCGAGGTGTACGGAGCGGAGCCGAGTGTGTGCGAGGTGTACGGAGCGGAGCCGAGTGTGTGCGAGGTGTACGGAGCGGAGCCGCGTGTGTGCGAGGTGTACGGAGCGGAGCCGAGTGTGTGCGAGGTGTACGGAGCGGAGCCGAGTGTGTGCAAGGTGTACGGAGCGGAGCCGAGTGTGTGCGAGGTGTACGGAGCGGAGCCGAGTGTGTGCGAGGTGTACGGAGCGGAGCCGAGTGTGTGCGAGGTGTACGGAGCGGAGCCGAGTGTGTGCGAGGTGTACGGAGCGGAGCCGAGTGTGTGCGAGGTGTACGGAGCGGAGCCGAGTGTGTGCGAGGTGTACGGAGCGGAGCCGAGTGTGTGCGAGGTGTACGGAGCGGAGCCGAGTGTGTGCGAGGTGTACGGAGCGGAGCCGAGTGTGTGCGAGGTGTACGGAGCGGAGCCGAGTGTGTGCGAGGTGTACGGAGCGGAGCCGAGTGTGTGCGAGGTGTACGGAGCGGAGCCGAGTGTGTGCGAGGTGTACGGAGCGGAGCCGAGTGTGTGCGAGGTGTACGGAGCGGAGCCGCGAGTGTGCGAGGTGTACGGAGCGGGAGCCGAGCGTGTGCGAGGTGTACGGAGCGGAGCCGAGCGTGTGCGAGGTGTACGGAGCGGAGCCGAGCGTGTGCGAGGTGTACGGAGCGGAGCCGAGCGTGTGCGAGGTGTACGGAGCGGAGCCGAGCGTGTGCGAGGTGTACGGAGCGGAGCCGAGCGTGTGCGAGGTGTACGGAGCGGAGCCGAGCGTGTGCGAGGTGTACGGAGCGGAGCCGCGCGTGTGCGAGGTGTACGGAGCGGAGCCGCGCGTGTGCGAGGTGTACGGAGCGGAGCCGCGCGTGTGCGAGGTGTACGGAGCGGGAGCCGCGCGTGTGCGAGGTGTACGGAGCGGAGCCGCGCGTGTGCGAGGTGTGTGGAGCGGAGCCGAGCGTGTGCGAGGTGTGTGGAGCGGAGCCGAGCGTGTGCGAGGTGTACGGAGCGGAGCCCGCGCGTGTGCGAGGTGTACGGAGCGGAGCCGCGCGTGTGCGAGGTGTACGGAGCGGAGCCGCGCGTGTGCGAGGTGTACGGAGCGGAGCCGCGCGTGTGCGAGGTGTACGGAGCGGAG
Organism: Allobates femoralis; assembly: GCA_033576535.1. Taxonomy (NCBI): domain Eukaryota; kingdom Metazoa; phylum Chordata; class Amphibia; order Anura; family Aromobatidae; genus Allobates; species Allobates femoralis. Next base: position 39,743,953 of record JARQOC010000007.1, read on the forward strand.
CCGCGCGTGTGCGAGGTGTACGGAGCGGAGCCGCGCGTGTGCGAGGTGTACGGAGCGGAGCCGAGCGTGTGCGTGGTGTACGGAGCGGAGCCGAGCGTGTGCGAGGTGTACGGAGCGGAGCCGCGCGTGTGCGAGGTGTACGGAGCGGAGCCGCGCGTGTGCGAGGTGTACGGAGCGGAGCCGCGCGTGTGCGAGGTGTACGGAGCGGAGCCGCGCGTGTGCGAGGTGTACGGAGCGGAGCCGCGCGTGTGCGAGGTGTACGGAGCGGAGCCGAGCGTGTGCGTGGTGTACGGAGCGGAGCCGAGCGTGTGCGAGGTGTACGGAGCGGAGCCGAGCGTGTGCGAGGTGTACGGAGCGGAGCCGAGCGTGTGCGAGGTGTACGGAGCGGAGCCGCGCGTGTGCGAGGTGTACGGAGCGGAGCCGCGCGTGTGCGAGGTGTACGGAGCGGAGCCGCGCGTGTGCGAGGTGTACGGAGCGGAGCTGAGTGTGTACGAGGTGTACGGAGCGGAGCCGAGTGTGTATGAGGTGTACGGAGCGGAGCTGTGTGCGTACAAGGTGTGTGTGCCAGTGGTAGCCCCCCCATGGATGTCGCTCCCGTTCCTATAGTCCCGGCTGCCTCTGCCAGCAGCATTCTTCACTTGAGTCCTGGCTGAGCTATTTGCTTTTTGCAGCTCAGCATGGCGGGGCACGATGATGTCATCACTGAGGGCCACTGTACTGATACGTGCAGGGCAGATGCTGAGGAGACCGGAGCAGCAGGAAGAGGTGAGTATTTACTTTTTTTTTTCTAATCAGTACAGCGATGGGAGACTATGTAATCTGCAATATAATATAGGAGGAGTATGGGGTGCAATATACTATATGGAGGAATATGAGGGCCCATTATACTATATGGAGCACTATGGGGCTGCATCATACTATATGGAGGACTATGGGGGTGCATTATACTATATGGAGGACTATGCGGGTGTATTATAATATATGGAGGGTCGTGGAATGCATTATAATATATGGAGGACTATGGATGATGTATTAAAATATATATAGCCAATTATATTATATGGAAGCCATTTTATTATATTTGGAGGGCTCTGTGGGGCTTGATAATATTTGGAGGGGTGTGAGGAAGCCTTTATACTTTATGCAGGGCTCTTTGAGGGTTGCGTTGCGATGTAAATAAATATTACAATCTATATGTTTACATTACTTTGTTGCCACTATGAGGGGCGGGGGGCCCCCCAAAAATTTCTTGCATCGAGGCCCACTACAGTCTGGGTCCGCCCCTGCTCTGACTGTCTCTCTCTCTCTCTCTCTCTCTCTCTCTCTGACTGACTCTCTGACTGTCTCTCTCTCTGACTGTCTCTCTCTCTGACTGAGTGTCTCTCTCTGACTGTCTCTCTCTCTGACTGTCTGTCTCTTCCTCTCTGACTGTCTCTCTCACTCTCTGACTGTCTGTCTCTCACTCTCTCTGTCTGTCTCACTCTCTGACTGACTCTCTGACTGTCTGTCTCACACTGTCTGTCTCTGTCTGTCTTTCTCTCTCTGTGTCTCTCTCTCTGACTGTCTCTATCTCGCTGACTGTCTCTCACTCTCTGACTGTCTCTCTCACTCTCTCTGTCTGTCTCACTCTCTGACTGACTCTCTGACTGTCTGTCTCACACTCTGTCTCTCTCTGTCTGTCTTTCTCTGTCTCTCTCTCTGTCTGCCTCTCTCTGACTGTCTCTCTCTCTCTGACTGTCTGTCTCTCACTCTCTCTGTCTGTCTCACTCTCTGACTGACTCTCTGTCTGTCTCACACTGTCTGTCTCTCTGTCTGTCTCTCTCTGACTGTCTCTCTCTCTGTAGATTCTTGAACAAAGTGCTTCGGTGTCCGCGTTGCTGCTCCGAGACCAAAGAAACACAGACACGGGAATGTCTGGTACAGCTACAGCCTTTATTTTCCGACGCGTTTCGGAGCCTCCTCCCGAGCTCCTTCCTCAGGGAACATCCAAGAATCTACATCACGACCACGGTCACGTTGAGAGTGCGGTCCCTGCAGCAGCTGCTTTGTACGCTATTCTACCAGTTGTGGGTTTCACAACTGCTAAAGGTGAGCAATTCCACATCGACAAGTGAAAGTGTTTAATTGAGATAAGACCCTATATGCGCATTCTTTCTTTCACAGATTTTTACTTCAGATAGTGTCTCTCTCTCTGACTGTCTCTCTCACTCTCTGACTGTCTCTCTCACTCTCTGATTGTCTGTCTCTCACTCTCTCTGTCTCACTCTCTGACTGACTCTGACTGTCTGTCTCACACTCTCTGTCTCTTCTTCTGTCTTTCTCTCTCTGTGTCTCTCTCTCTGACTATCTCTCTCTCTCTCTCTCTGACTGTGTCTCACTCTCTGACTGTCTCTCTCTCTGACTGTCTGTCTCTCTCTCTGACTGTCTGTCTCTCTCTCTGACTGTCTCTTTATCTCTCTGACTGTCTCTCTATCTCTGTCTGTCTCTCTCTGACTGTCTCACTCTCTGACTGTCTCTCTCTCTGACTGTCTGTCTCTCTCTCTCTGACTGTCTCTCTCTCTGACTGTCTCTCTCTCTGACTGTCTCTCTCTGTCTCTTTCTCTCTCTGACTGTCTCTATCTGTCTGTCTCTCTCTCTGACTGTCTGTCTCTCTCTGACTGTCTCTCTGACTGTCTCTCTCTCTCTGACTGTCTCTCTCTCTCTAACGATTGTACAAATTCCACAGCACCCCGTGACAATCGGAACTCAATGAATTCCCAATGGAGGCGCCCGTCAACAACCAGGGAGCTCCACCTGGCACAGGTATATAAACATAAAGAAGGACAGCGCCTCACCAGCCGGTAAAGTTCAGATTTGCATGTTTATTCCGTCATCTCTGCACGACGTTTCGGTCAAGTGACCTTTTTCAAGTGCACTTGAAAAAGGTCACTTGACCGAAACGTTGTGCAGAGATGACGGAATAAACATGCAAATCTGAACTTTACCGGGCTGGTGAGGCGCTGTCCTTCTTTATGTTTATGTCTCTCTCTCTCTGACTGACTGTCTCTCTTTCTGACTGTCTCTCACTCTTTCTGACTGTCTGTCTCTCTCTCTGATTGACTGTCTCACTCTCTGTCTCTCTCTCTCTGACTGACTGTCTCTCTCACTCTCTGTGTGTCTCTCTCTGACTGTCTGTCTCTCCCTGTCTCTCTCTGACAGTCTCTCTCTCTGTCTGTCTCTTTAAAGATACATGAACTGAGTGGTCATATTAGGAGCACTAGGTAGCAAGGAACTCTCACAGGGATTTATCTTACAGACCTGTTTATTATTACTATTATAATTTTCCACTATGCGTTTCAATAACGCCTGTTGAAAACCCCACCTGAGGAAGACAACAGGCCGTTGTTGAAACGCATAGTGGAAAATCATATTAGTAATAATAATAGTTTCTATTTTATATTCCCCATTGTGTGTATAGCCCGCAGTCATCTCCATTGTCTATACGGCCCGCAGCCATCTCTATTGTGTATACAGCTAGCAGTGGTCTCTATTGTGTGTTCCCTATTGTGTATACATCTATTGTGTATTCAGCCCACAGCAATATCAAGCGTGTGTGTGTAATATATAATAGAGAGAGAGAGTAAAAAAAAAAGGAAAAACAGCACAAAAATGTAGAAAAAAGTGGACTTTATTGCCCAATGTGTGGCCACGTCATAATAATGGCAATAATGGAGTGGCCATGCATTGGGCAAAAAATTTTTTTTTTGTGCTGTTTTTCCTTTTTTTACTCTGTTGTAAGGAACCATCTGGATTGCTGGTTGGGAAAGCTTTGCACATAAATTGAGGTAATTTTTGGTGCGGCTCCAATTTTTCACTATAAATATAATATATGTTTGAGTGGAGGCGGAACATGAGTGGAGGCGGAGCATGGGTGGAGGCGGAGCATGGCTGGAGACGGAGCTGGGTGGAGTCTCAGGGGGGCCCCAAAATTTTGGCAGTAAGGGGCCCGAAATTCCTAGTGGCAGCCCTGCTTGATGGTAAAGTCATAGTTGGATAGTCGGGCCATCCAGCATTGCTCTAATGCACCGAGCTTCATGGTATCCGGGTGTGTTATTGGATTATTGTCTGTGTAGATGGTAAATTTTGAAGCTGCCAGGTAATGCTTGAACCGCACTGTTATAGTCCAGACTAAGGCCAGGAACTCCAACTTAAAGGAACTGTGGTTTTCCGGGTTCCTCTCGGTGGGTCGTAGTTTTCTGCTGGCATAGGCAATTACTCTTTCCTTGTCATCTTGTGTCTGGGATAGTATTGCTCCCAGGCCTACGTTGCTTGCGTCAGTGTACAAGACAAATGGTAAGTTATAGTCAGGATAAGCCAGTATTTCCTCACCGGTCAGAGCCCGCTTCATCTGCTGGAAAAAGTCTTTTTGCTCCTTTCCCCATTCAAATGGTGTTCAGATGACCTCCTCTTCTTAGATTGGCCTACCAAGGGATCTTGCAAGGGCTCTGCCATCTTTGTGTAGCCCTTTATGAATCTTCTGTAGTGCCCAACCAAACCTAAGAATTGCCGTACCTGGTTTAAGTTTCATCCCATACTTTGCTAGGGCTACAAATACCTATGCCAGATGTTCCAGTGTTCCTCATAAATCATGGAATACACGATGACGTCGTCCAGGTATAACAGCACCGTCTCGAAGTTCCGGTGTTCCAGGCAACATTCCATGAGCCATTGAAACGTTCCCGGTGCATTGCATAACCCGAATGGCATGCTATTGAATTCACATAGGCCCATTGGTGTTGCAAATGCTGCCTTCTCCCGGTCTTCTTCTGCAACAGAGACCTGCCAATACCCACTAGTGAGATATAATGTGGAGAAATAATTAGCAGTCTTTAATGCAGCAAGAGACTCCTCTTTTCGGGATAACAGGTAAGCATATTTGTGAGTGATCTTATTGATTTCCCTGTAATCCACACACATCCTCATTGTGCAGTCCTTCTTTCTGAATAGGACTAAGGGGGCTGCCCAGGACAACAACTATCTCTTATAACCCCGGCCACCTTCATGTCTTGCAGCATTTCTTTAGCACACTGGTAGTGATTTGGTGGAACAAGTCTGTATCTCACTTTAATTGAGGGATGATCTTTCGTGGGTATATGATGGTGTACCCCTTTAATTCTCCCAAAATCTAATGGATCCTTACTGAATACGTGTTCAAACTCTTGTGCTACCCGGTAGACTGCATGCTTCTGGTAAGAAGGGGTGGCATCACTTCCTATGTGTAACTGCTGACACCACCCCTCCAGCTGTTCCTCGGAGTTGTTATCCTCCGTCTGGTTTGACAGGGGCAAGGGCTCTACTGCCTGTATATGACTGTCACAGACAGTGTACAGCTTTGCTACCGTAGCATACCGGGGTAGTTTTGCTTCCTCTTCCCTCCAGTTTAATACACGGATTGGTACTCTTCCCCTGCGTACATCCACCATCCCTCTGACTGTCAGTAGTGTAGGTCTATGTTCTGAATATACCGGCTCTACAACTGCCTGGTATACCTTTCCTCTGAGACCTATAGCTGTTCGACACCATATCATCATTTCACTTTTCAGTGGTAACACAATGGTAAACGGGTCTGTTACCCGCACACTGCCAATCTCTCCCCCAGACAGATTTACCTGTTGCTTGTGGATGAGGGCCCGGATTTCTCTTTGAAGGACTCTCCTCCGCCCATAACCTGCAGTCACAGCAATCTGTCGGAGTAAAAACAACACTTCTCCAAGGTAGTTTTCAATCACATTAGTACCAATTACCATGTAGGAGCATTTATTAATAGGGTCATCTTCTATCACACATAACCCTTGGCCTTTTAACTCTACCCTCCCCAGCCTTATTGTAACCTCTCTAAACCCCACCTGGTTTAGTGGTTGTCCATTAGCTGCAAGAATAACAAAGCTAGAGTCTGGAGGTTAAGATCGGTATCAGACCAAAATTGTTTATAAAGGATATGTGGGATGGTGGTAACCTGTGACCCGGTGTCCAGAAGGACTGAAGTGGGGATTCCTTCTAGAGTAATGTTGAGGTATAGGCGGCCTCCCACGTACCGACTACGCCAGTCATATGGGGCCAAGCGTCTTACTCCTGAGACTTGGCCCCCGGCCTCAGGAATCTCGGGTTTAAAGGACATCCTCTTGCGAAGTGGCCTGGTTTGTTACAGCGAAGACAGGCTGGTTGTCCTGAAGAATCTGTGTAGTCGATGGCTCTGCGTCGGAATGGTGCGTTGGTCCCCTGAACGGGCGACTTGTTGGTCCCCTCCATGGGGAACTTATTGTTCCCCTGATTGGGCGACTTGTTGGTCCCCTCCACTGGCGACATGGGCTTCTTCTTCATCCATGGGACATCCGCAAGGCAATCAGCTAGCTGGATATTGCTTGGTGGCTGTGACCCTGGCCGGTCTTGCAAGAGTGTCAGCACATAGTCCAGGTTTTTGGTTAGCTGCGGCACCTGATTACATAGGTCATCATCAGAGTTTAGTGCTCCAGTTTGCCTTACAATCTTAGCAGGGTCTTTAGAATTAGGCTCAAAGTCTGTGGGAGAGGTATCAACTTGCCAAGATGAAGTTGCAAGTTCTGCAGACAATGGGTCTTGTAATACAGTTATAGCACAGTCTTTTAGAGCATTAAGTTCACATCAGGATGATCTAAGACCCACATGTGTACCTACTGGCGTGAAAGGCTGACCTCAATCCAGCCAAAAACTGTTCTGCAAGCATTTTATCTTCATCTTCTACACTTGCGGGTCTACCTGTTTTAAAGACCGGAGTGCCCCTTGTAAACACAGGGCATAGTCTCTGACAGTATCTTGTGGTCTCTTTTTTTTTTAAAGTTAGTTTTTATTAAATTTTCCAAAGCCATTTCAATATACCGTATATACTCGCGTATAAGCCGAGTTTTTCAGCCCAAAAATTGGCTGAAAAGTCCCCCCCTCGGCTTATACGCGAGTCAATACGGTCCCCCTCAAAGTTTGGCGCCCCCACCTCACTTGCTGGCCCCCCCCCCCGCATGCAGCGCTGCGCATATACATTACCTGTCTAGCAGCTGTCACCCTCCGGTGGCGGATCGCGGCTCCTGGGCTCCGGGCTCCATCTTCCTCTCTGTCTTCCTGCTTGTCACGTGACCGGCCGGCGTCGCGATGACGTCATCGCGATGAGCCCGGTGGCCACAAACCAGGAAGACAGAGAGGAAGATGGAGCCCGGAGCCCAGGAGCCGCGATCCGCCACCGGAGGGTGACAGCTGCTAGACAGGTAATGTATATGCGCAGCGCTGCATGCGGAGGGGGGCCAGCAAGTGAGGTGGGGGCCAAACTATGAGGGGGGCCCTGCTGGGGCCCTGTATACTACCACTGGGGCTGTATATACTACTGGGGCTGTATATACTACTGGGGCTGTATGTATACTACCACTGGGGCTGTATACACTACTGGGGCTGCTGGATACTACCACTGCGGCTGTATATACTACTGGGGCTGCTGGATACTACCACTGGGGCTGTATATACTACTGGGGCTGTATATACTACTGGGGCTGTATGTATACTACCACTGGGGCTGTATATACCACTGGGACTGCTGTATACTACCACTGGGGCTGTATATACCACTGGGGCTGCTGTATACTACCACTGGGGCTGTATATACCACTGGGGCTGTATATACTACTGGGGCGTATATACTACTGGGGCTGTATATACTACCTGGGGCTGCTGGATACTACACTGGGGCTGTATATACTACTGGGGCTGTATATACTACTGGGGCTGTATGTATACTAACTGGGGCTGTATATACTACTGGGGCTGTATATACCACTGGGGCTGCTGTATACTACCACTGGGGCTGTATATACCACTGGGGCTGTATATACTACTGGGGCTGTATATACTACTGGGGCTGTATGTATACTACCACTGGGGCTGTATATACTACTGGGGCTGCTGGATACTACCACTGGGGCTGTATATACTACTGGGGCTGTATATACTACTGGGCTGTATGTATACTACCACTGGGGCTGTATATACCACTGGGGCTGCTGTATACTACCACTGGGGCTGTATATACCACTGGGGCTGCTGTATACTACCACTGGGGCTGTATATACCTCTGGGGCTGCTGTATTTACCTCTGGGGCTGTGTGTATATTACCACTGGGGCTGTATATACCACTGGGGCTGTATATACTACTGGGGCTGCGTGTATACTACCACTGGGGCTGTATATACTACTGGGGCTGTGTGTATACTACCACTGGGGCTGCTGCTGTATACTACCACTGGGGCTGCTGTATATACTACTGGGGCTGCGTGTATACTACCACTGGGGCTGCTGCTGTATATACCACTGGGGCTGCTGCTGTAACACTGCTGGGGCCTGTATATACCACTGGGGAGGCTGCTGTATACCACACTGCTGGGGGCTGTATACCTGTGCTGGGGTCCACCCTCGGCTTATACACGAGTCAATAGATTTTCCCAGGTTTTGGGGGCAAAAGTAGGGGGGTCGGCTTATACACGGGTCGGCTTATACACGAGTATATACGGTAAATATCAAAAAGAAAAAGGATACATCACATACAGTAAGCTTCCCCTCCACCCCCTCCCCAAGTATGCATCAAATACCCCGTTTTTAGTATTCATTAGAATTATTAAATTACCGCTAACCATGCGGACCATATATTTTCAAATATCTTTTCCTTATGTCTCAGTCTATATACACTTTCTTCCAAGCGTAGCATATGTTGTACCTGATTAATAAATTCCCTTCTGGAAGGAGGTTCTGAATCAATCCATTTTCTTGCAATTAACTTACGTGCCACTTATAACAATCGTGCTATAGCCACCTTACAAGCATCTGATACTTTAATCCCATCCACATCCCCCAGTACACACAGCACCGGATTTCTATCAATCACGCATCCATATACTCCCTCTATTTTGGTGATGACTGTTAACCAGTATGCCACTAATCTAGGACATGACCATAGCATGTGAAGTAACCCAGCCTGATCTGTTCCACATCTGGGACACCTAGAGTCTCCCCACAAACCTGCTTCGAACAATACCTTCGGTGTTTTATAAGTTCTGTGTACAATATATACCATATATACTCGAGTGTAAGCCGAGTTTTTCAGCACAATTTTTGTGATGAAAAGTGCCCCCCTTGGCTTATACTCGAGTCACGGTGTATTTGGTTGGGACTGTGACCGGGTGCTGGAGGAGGCAGGAGGGGCCGCAGTGACCGCGGGCGGTCACGTGGGGCCGCCTCATTAGTGTAATGAATATGAATGGCATCCCCCCGTCCATCAGCGGCGGGGGGATGCCGTGCATATTGCAATACACTGGCCCCCAGCAGTAATACCACTGCACAGAGGCCTGTATACCACTGCTGAGTGGCCTGATACGAGGGAGGGGGCTGTATACCACTGCTGAGGGGCCTGTATAATACCACTGCTGAGGGCCTGTATACTATTGCTGAGGGGCGCTATATACCAGTGACGGGGGGCTATATAATAGGATGGGGTCTGCTGCATTTCATACCCTAGGCTTATACGCGAGTTATTAACTTTTCCCAGCTTTTGGGGACAAAAGTAGGGGGTTGGCTTATACACGGGTCGGCTTATACACAAGTATAAGTGTGATATTCTGGCTTTTTCACTTAGAGAGAGTCTAGGTATATATTCTAGTATATTATCCCATTGTTCTATTGATATTTCTCCCACTTCTTTCTCCCACTTACTTTTCGCCGTAAACTGGTACTTTCCCAGATAAGTATGTAACAAGTCATTGTAAATACCTGATATGACCCCTTTCGTTCCTCCCATCATGCACACAAAATCCAATGCTATATCTTTTTGAACTTTCACATCTGTTAGCCTACGTTGAGCCATCCAGGCGTGACGGATTCTGGTGTATTGAAACTCCCATGCCACAGGAATATCATATTCTGTTTGCAAACTTGCAAAAGGTTTCAGTTCATCACCATTCAGCAGCTGACATACATATCACACTCCTTTCTCCTTCCATCGTTTCATATGGCCCAACTTAGTAACTTCTGAGATATGTTCATTATCTCATATTGGTGAGTATAGTTTACTACTCACCAATTTATCTATCCCTCTTATATTTTTGATAGCTCCCCATACCTTGTAAATCAAGCCCACCGTGGGGTACTGTGATCCCAGTCCCTTAAAGGCCCCATCCTCCAATCCTTGAATTAAAGGCTTCCTTCCCGTCATATTTGTCAGTGTCCTACAAACTGATCCTCCACAGTCTCTCTCTCTCCACCCCCTGAGGTGCTGACCCTGCACCGCCAAGAAGTATATCCAGGGATTTGACACAGCCAGTCCTCCCTCATCTTTACCTCTCTGTAAGGTTTCCAATTTGATCTTTGCCTGTCTCTAACCCCAAATCAATGTGTCCTAAAGATAGAGTTGATACCATTAAATCTCCTTTTCGGGAGCCAAATCGGCGTATTATGTAAAACATACATTAATTAGGACATCAACACCATCTTGATCAGGTTAACCCTGCCCGTCACTGTCAAAGACAACTTGCACCATGCTCCTATCTTACGTTTAAATTTCTCTAGTAACGGAGTAATGTTCATATCCATAAAGCGAGTCAGTGGAAGTGCCACCCATATCCCAGGATATTTGAACTGCAAAACCAGTTAAAGCTGCCGTCCCCTTTCAGCTATCTCCTCCACCCCAATTTCTCTATCTACTGCCATAACACTAGACTTGTGCCAATTTATCTGGAGAGCCGATACTTCACCGAATTGTTTAATTATGTCCATTGTAGTTCTCAGCGTCTCCCCCGCGCCTTCCAAGAATAATAAAATATCATCGGCATATAAGGCGATTTTTTCTTCAACATTTCAATATTTGAATCCAACTACCCCCATTGAGGCTCTAATTTTGGCTGCCGAAGGCTCCACCGCCACCGCAAACCACAATGGGGACAACGGACACCCCTGCCGCGTGCCTCTATGCAGCTCAAAAGACCCTGACTGTTCTTCATTTACCCTGACTGCCGCCCTTGGAGATGAATACAAAAGTTTCACCCACACCAGGAACCCAGACCCAAAGCCCATCAATTCCATTATTTTCCATAAATACCTCCACTCCACACTATGGAAAGCTTTTTTTGCGTCAAGTGATACCACTATCCTTTGGCCACCATTATCAGCTGGCAGTTGTAAATTGAGGAATAATCGTCTCAGATTTATTGCCGTGGAGTGGTTCGGCATAAAGCCTGATTGGTCCGTATGAATGATAGAATGCATAACCCCAGTGAGACGGGTAGCCAAGATTTTAGAGAGTATCTTAACATCCATTTGTTAATAAAAATATGGGTCTATATAATTCTGCACTAGTGGTATCCTTCCCTTCCTTTGGTAATACCATTATGATTGCTTCCTCCATTGATCTTGGAAGTGCCCCCCTCACTAATGCTTCCTCAAACACTGACTTCAATTTCAGAGCTAACAATTCCGCCAATTCCCTATACACCTCCCCCGGGATACCGTCAGCTCCCGATGCTTTGTTACCGTGTTTCCCCGATAGTAAGGCCCCCCCGATTGTAAGGCCGCCTGGGGGTAAAGGGGGGGCCTGCCAATGTAAGGCCTCCCCCGATTATAAGGCCTTACAATCGGGGGGGCCAATATAAGGCCGCTAGCGGAGGGGGGGGGGGAGCGGGAGCGGGTCGCACGTCACGTGTGCCCGCTCATTACATATGCACTGCATCCCCCTGTCAATCAGCGACAGGGGGAGCAGTGCATTATACAGTATATATGGGCCCCCTATTGCTGGCACACTCCCCCCTGTTATGAGGCCCCCACCGCTGCTGCTGCTGAAGAGATCTTACCCTCCAGGGTCTTCTTGCAGCAGCCAGCGGCGCGTCCATCCGTCCTCTGTACTCGCTCGGCGGTCTCCCGGATCATGTGACCGGCCCGTCGCAGTCGCGATGACGTCATGCGCTGCGACGGGTCACATGATCCGGGAGACCGCCGAGCGAGTACAGAGGACGGATGGACGCGCCGCTGGCTGCTGCAAGAAGACCCTGGAGGGTAAGATCTCTTCAGCAGCAGCAGCGGTGGGGGCCTCATAACAGGGGGGAGTGTGCCAGCAATAGGGGGCCCATATATACTGTATAATGCACTGCTCCCCCTGTCGCTGATTGACAGGGGGATGCAGTGCATATGTAATGAGCGGGCGCACGTGACGTGCGACCCGCTCCCGCAGTGTCCCAGCAGGAGGGGGCCTGTAGGCCACACTGCTGGGGCACCCAATGTAAGGCCCCCCCGAAAGTAAGGCCGGGGGCCACTTTTGGCCCCCAAAAGAATGTAAGACAGGGCCTTACTTTCGGGGAAACACGGTAGTAGACAAAGAAAGTATTGCCCTCTCTCCACTCCCTCAATCCTCAATGGTTCATCCAGACTCTGACTACCCTCAGCCGCCAATTTAGGCAGTTGTATGCCCTCCAAAAACTCCTCTACTTCCCGGTCACCAGCCCGTGTCTCAGAGGTATATAGTGTAGTGTAAAAATCTTTAAAAACTTCCAGAATACCAGCTGTGTCCGTGACCACCGCTCCTTCCTTGTCCCACAATTTATACACATGAGATGATTCCCTCTGCGCAGCTGCAATAACTGACAACAAGTGACCCACTCTCTCCCCTTCTTCATAAAACAGGGATGGTTGAAATGCTCTTTTCCTTTCTGCGTGTTTCAATTGTACTTTATTTACCGCTTCTTGCCTGTCTCAATCTATTGTGGGCGTCACTCGTAGGTGTAAATATCATAGCTGCTTCTGCCTTAGTCAGTTCGTCTCTCATTTCCTGGTCAGCTTGTTTATTTTTCGTTTTACATCGGGCAATGTCTCTAATAAAGAGTCCTCGCATAAAGGCTTTCGTGGCATCCCATACCACCGTCAATTCTGTACTTCCCTCATTTGTTTGAAAATATTGCTCAAGTTCCTTTTCTATATTCCCAATATCTATAATTTTAAGCCGTGTCGGATGAAGTTGCCATCCCCCCCGCAGACCCCGATTTGGTCCTAAAAGGAGTGTGATCTGTATAGGACTATGATCAGACAATATCCTCTGCAGGTATACTACTTCCCTCACTATTTTGTCCATACCGACATCCCCCAGCGCCAAATCTATCCAGGAAAGTGTACCATGTGTCACAGAGTGGCAGGAGAAACATCTTTTCCTTTCATTCTGCTCTCTCCACATAGCTATCAGTCCAAGTTCACCTATATAATGCAGTCAGTCTATCATACCCATCATCAATACCTTCCGGTCGTACTTTATCCCAATATTCATTCATAATGTTGTTCACATCCCCCATTAACAACAACGGGGATCCCCCTCTCTTACCCGTCAGCTCCATTATTTCCTGCAATTTCTTCCTGGAATATGGCAGTGGAATATTTAGGGCCACAAGGGTCATCTGCTGTCCAAACAATCTACAAGCCACCCAGACAAATTGACCATCACTATCAACATGCACCTCCAATTCCTCATAATGAGCATGAGCGTGTACCAACACTGATACCCCCCTTGAGTAGGATGAATATGTGGAGTGATAGGCTTTTAGAATCCATGGTTTTGTTAGCCAGTGCACTGTGTCTTTTGTAAGGTGCGTTTCTTGCAAGCACGTAATCAATGGATCACACCATCTAACATGACTCAGAATTCCCGCTCTCTTCACCTTATCCGATATACCTCGGACATTCCAACTTGGAATTTGGATTTGCTATTACTCATTGTGAAACAAAGAAGACATTTTACATAGAATTTCCTTTTCTGATCATCATAATGGGAGACCCAGACAATGGGGTTTAGGCAGTCTGCCCTCCGGAGGCCACACTAAGTACTACAAGTTTTTTGTAGTCTCCGCCCCTCCGCCTATAAACCCCCACTGCAGGAGCAGATCCTCAGTTTTACTTCAGTGTGCTCGGAGATCACACCTATGACTTGCAGTCACAGGAGATTTATTTGTGAAGATGTTGTGATGCAATGAAGACAAGTGGATCCCTGCCGTGGGGATCCCCGGCATACTCCCTGTCCACCTTTGGGTGCATACAGGTAGAGGTACCTTGGTCCATAGCCCTCGGGCCTGGACAAGGACTTTATTGTCTGGCCTGGTACTATGCCGTGCTCCCCCACTACTCACTTCTGAAGCGCTCTGGTGGGGTGGGAGCCCTGGAGCCTTGCACAGCTCCGTTCCGGTCTGCGGCTGCGGCCTCTCCATGGAAGCGTATCCTGCGGACCGGAACCTGAACCCCCCGTCCCCTGCCCGTTGGACCGGTGCTGGACGTGGACCCACTGGGTGAAGGTACTCTGTATCTCCTTTATGTGGGCCTGGGGGGACATGGTGAATGTATTTATTGTTTGGCCATGTATGGAGAACCTCGGTTCCCTAGGGACATGCGGTTCTGGAGGAGACCCCTTCCTGAAGGGATCCTCTTATTGTCAGCCGCGTTACACAGTGTGGCCGCCATTACTGATGTTCTGGCGCCTTTTTTCTCCCTGTGTGCGGTTCCTGAGCGCGTCCCCCTCTGGGCGGTGACGTCACGCTCCTTGCGGCCTATGTGTACTCGGTCTCCTCGGGCTTCTGCTTAGCCGCGCCCACTCATTAGTGGCGCGTCGGCCATTTTCTCCTCATTCCTGTGAGGATTGGTGGCGTGCACATCGCGCTCCGGGGAGAAGCTGCAGTTTGCCCGAGGAGGTCGCACACGTCCCGCTTTGATTCACCGCTTCCCTGATCGGTATTCCGCGGGGTGCCCGGTGTTAACCCTTACTGCCCGGGGCGGCGCCAGTATGTCTACGGCTGGACAGAGGACTCCCGCCACAAGGTCCAAGGCATGCAAACAGTGCATGGGACAGGTAGATGGGGATAGTGCCTGTGCAGCTTGCGGTCTCACTGGGCCTGGTCCCAGTGTTTCTGCCTCTGCAGCTGCAGCACCACTGCTCTCCCCTGAGGTTCAGGGGGAAGCTGGGCCATGGGATGTTCAGAGGTCGTTTAATGATACTGTAGTGTCCCGAATGTCTTCCATGTCGCAATCCTTAGAGGCTATACTAAGGAGGCTGTCTGATTCAGCCCCCCAGGCAGGGGCACTTGGGTCTGAACCCCGACTGAGTGAGGGTTCTCGCAAGAGACCTCGCTGGGAGGATGACCCTGAGGATGGTGAACATCGTTCCTCTGATGAGGAACATCCATCTAATAGTGATGATGAGGGTGGAGACCCTGGCCCTGAGCCCCGGCACCACACGGCTCCGTCAGAGGGTCCGGGGGACGGTGTGGAGGACTTGATTTCCTCCATTAACGAAACCCTGGGGCTCGTCCCCCCGGCTGCGGTGGTGGAGAGACCGCGGAAGGAATCTTTCCAGTGGCTGCCGCCATTAGGTCAGTCGCGTGGTCTGTTCACTGACCATTCCAATTTTTGGAGAGTGGTCAGGACGCCAAGGGAGCATCCTGAAAGGCGTTTTGTTAGGAAGACTAAGGATTCACGTTATCCTTTTCCTAAGGAGGTTCTGGAGGAATGGTCGCGCTCACCTCGGGTGGACGCTTCCATGACTAGAGTTGCGGCTCATTCTCTTTTTCAGCAGAGGATAGTTCCTCTCTGAAGGATCCTATCGACAAGCAATGCGAGTCATATGCTAAGTCTATATATGAGGCTGTGGGGTCTTCTTTTGCCCCAAACTTTTCTATGGTTTGGACGTTACAGGCCATTACTGCGTGTCTGGAGGGGATCACCGATATCCCGGGGTCTGACCCGGAGGTGACGGCTCTTGCCAATAAGGCTAAGGCCTACGCTGACTACGCCAGATCAGCTGCCTTTGAAACAGCTAATCGGACGGCCGTGGCTTCTGCGAATGCGGTGGTCTTACGCAGATTGCTGTGGATGCGCCTCTGGGACTCGGATAAGGTGTCCAAGAGGATTTTACAAGTCATGCCTTTTTCGGGCGACAGACTTTTTGGGGACGAGCTGGATAAGAGGATTAAGGAGTTTGCTGAGAAGAAGATCCCTCAGAATAAACCCAAGCCACAGAGGTCTCACAAATGGAATCCCAGGCAGCGGTCCTTTCGTCCCGGCTCGCAACCTTCTAACTCGTCCACGCGATCGGACAAAGGAGGTAAACCCTCTGGTCCCTGGCATAATAAGACTCGCCAGAAAAAGCCGGCGGCCGCCGCAGCAGCGGCTGCCCCCAAGGTGTCCTCTACATGACTCGCTCCCAACTCCTGCCACCCCACCGGTCGGAGGCCGCCTGGCCCGGTTTCAGGACGTATGGCATCTCCATGTTCAAGACCGGTGGGTGAGAGACATTATCTCTCGGGGCTACAGGATCGAGCTGAAGTCATTTCCTCCAAACCGTTTCTTTCTTTCCTCCCCGTCACCGGAGAAGGCGCAGGCTTTTCACCAAGTCCTGATTGGTCTTCAGAGGGACGGAGTTGTGATCCCAGTGCCATCTGGGGAACGTTTCAGAGGGTTCTACTCCAACCTCTTCATAGTTCCAAAGAAGGACGGTTCGTTTCGCCCAGTGCTGGATCTGAAATTGTTCAACCAACATGTGCAAGTGCGGAAGTTTCGCATGGAGTCTCTGCGCTCGGTGATTGCTGCCATGTCTCAGGGAGACTTCCTGGCGTCCGTGGACATCAAGGATGCCTACCTGCACGTACCCATTGCGCCAGCACACCAACGCTGGCTCAGGTTTGCGGTGGGGGAAGAACACTTCCAATTTGTAGCATTACCGTTCGGTCTGGCCTCGGCCCCGCGGGTCTTCACGAAGGTGATGACGGCAATGGTGGCAACCCTACATGCTCAGGGTCATGCCGTGATACCTTACCTGGACGATCTGCTGATCAAGGCCCAGTCGCAGGAGTTGTGTCAGGGGAGCCTGGATGCGACCCTCAAGGCTCTGGAACAGTTTGGCTGGATTCTGAATCGCCCGAAATCCGCACTGGTGCCAACCCAGTCGTTGACTTATCTGGGCATGGATTTTCACACAGCCCCGGCGCTGGTGTTACTACCCAGCAAGAAACAGGCCTCCATCCAGTCGGCAGTTCGCACCCTTCTTCATTCGCCACAATCCTCTCTGAGGGGCTTAATGAAGCTGCTGGGGTGCATGGTGGCGGCAATGGAAGCAGTGCCTTTTGCGCAGTTTCATCTCCGCCCTTTGCAGATGGAAATTCTCCACAAGTGGAACAAGAGGTCGTCATCTCTGGACAGAGTGGTGTCTCTCTCTCCTCGGACCAAGGAATCCCTTCATTGGTGGCTGCAACCCCATCACTTGGCGCGGGGTCGGTCCTTCCTTCAGCCTTCGTGGTTGATAGTGACCACGGATGCCAGCCTCACAGGCTGGGGCGCGGTGTTCCTGCACCACAGGGCCCAGGGTCTCTGGACGGTGTCAGAGTCCGCTCTGCAAATCAATGTCCTGGAAATCAGAGCGATTTACCTGGCTCTTCTGGCTTTCCACCGTTTTCTGGCAGGGAAACCCATACGAATTCAGACGGACAACGCGACAGCCGTCGCCTACGTAAACCATCAGGGCGGGACTCGAAGCGCCCAGGCCCTCGCCGAAGTCCACCGCATCCTGTTATGGGTGGAGGACAACAATTCCATGATCTCGGCCGTCCACATCCCAGGAGTGGACAATTGGGAAGCCGACTACCTGAGCCGGCAAGGCATGGACGCCGGAGAGTGGTCTCTACACCCGGACGTCTTCCAGTCCATCTGTCGACGGTGGGGAACTCCAGATGTGGATCTGATGGCGTCTCGCCTCAATCATCAAGTTCCGCAGTTCATGGCGCGTTCATGGGATCCTCAGGCTCTGGGAGCGGATGCTCTGGTCCAGGATTGGTCCAGGTTCCATCTTCCGTATGTTTTCCCGCCGTTGGCGTTGATTCCCAGAGTCCTGCGCAAGATCAGGACGGAATGTCGCAGAGCCATTCTAGTGGCTCCGGATTGGCCCAGGAGGTCGTGGTATCCGGACCTGTGGCGGCTCGCAGACGGGGAACCGTGGAGGCTGCCAGACAGACAAGATCTTCTGTCTCAGGGGCCGTTCTTCCATCTCAATTCCGCGGTCCTCAAGTTGACTGTGTGGCCCTTGAGTCCTGGCTCTTGACTTCCAGAGGTTTTTCTCCCTCGGTTGTCTCCACTTTAACCAGGGCCAGACGGCCTACCTCGTTAAAAATCTACCACAGAACTTGGAAAGTTTACTTTTCCTGGTGTGCTTCTGTTGGCCGGAAGGCGTGGCCTTTCCGTCTCCCAACGTTGCTTTCATTCCTTCAGTCAGGAATGGACATGGGATTGTCCCTCAGTTCTCTGAAGGGACAAGTGTCGGCACTGTCGGTGCTGTTCGACAAGCGTTTGGCTAAGATACCAACGGTCCGTAGGTTTCTGCAGGGAGTTAGCCGGGTGATTCCACCGTACAAGCGTCCTCTTGATCCTTGGGACCTCAATGTGGTCCTGGCGGCCTTGCAGAAGCCTCCTTTTGAGCCTTTGCGGGATGTTTCTCTGGTCCATCTTTCCCAGAAAGTGGCGTTTTTGGTGGCCATTACATCGCTCAGGAGGATCTCGGAACTGGCAGCTCTCTCGTGCAAGTCTCCATTCCTGGTGGTTCATCAGGATAAGGTGGTGTTGCGCACGAGGCCAGAATTTTTGCCTAAGGTGGTGTCACCTTTTCATATTAATCAGGAGATTGTTCTCCCTTCTTTTTGCCCTAACCCGACTCACAGGAGTGAGAAGGAGTTACACACTCTGGACCTGGTGAGGGCTATCAGGGTTTATGTGTCTCGTACTGCGTCGGTACGCACCTCGGACTCTCTGTTTGTCCTTACGGCTGGTCGCCGTAGGGGTTCCCCGGCCTCAAAATCTACTTTGGCGCGGTGGATCAAAGCTCCTATTCTGGAAGCTTACCGTTCTTCTGGTATGCCTCTCCCGGTGGGATTGAAGGCTCACTCTACCAGAGCCGTTGGTGCCTCTTGGGCTCTGCGGCACAGGGCTTCGGCTCAACAAGTTTGCCAGGCAGCCACTTGGTCTAGCCTCCATACGTTTACCAAACATTACATGGTACATGCCCATGCCTCTGCGGATGCGAGTTTGGGCAGGCGGGTCCTACAGGCGGCGGTGGCTCACCTTTGAGGTGCCCCGCACATCAACCGTCTCAAAGGAACTCTTTTCCCGCCCTGGGGTGTTGCTTTAGGACATCCCCATTGTCTGGGTCTCCCATTATGATGATCAGAAAAAAGAGAATTTTGTTTACTTACCGTAAATTCTTTTTTCTTGAATCATTAATGGGAGACCCAGCACCCACCCAGTTGTCCCGTTGGACGTTTTGTTGTGTTTTTGGACCTTGTTGGCTCAGGCTTCTTTGGCTAGCATTGTTCGCAGCCATGCCTAGAGTTGTGGTGTGGGTTGCCTCCTCGCAGCTTGTGAACTAAACTGAGGATCTGCTCCTGCAGTGGGGGTTTATAGGCGGAGGGGCGGAGACTACAAAAAACTTGTAGTACTTAGTGTGGCCTCCGGAGGGCAGACTGCCTAAACCCCATTGTCTGGGTCTCCCATTAATGATTCAAGAAAAAAGAATTTACGGTAAGTAAACAAAATTCTCTTTTTTTCCCCCATCTTCCCCACTTCATAACAATCCAAACGGTACTCCCATACGAACACTCCCCCATGCCCTGCCAACCTTTACCCTCCCCCACCTTCCCCTCCCTGTATTTAACGCTCTCTCCAAAAACTGAGAGTGAGTGTATAAGGGTATGTGCACATCAGTCGGTTTGTGGGCTGTTTTTTACCGGTTTCCGTCGGCGTTTTCCGCTGAGTTTTATGTTAATTTATGTTAATCCTAGCCACCGGCTGGATTAACATGATACTCAATGGAGTTTAGAAAACGCTGTCTTCATTAGAACGGTTTTTTTCTGGTCGTTTTCAGTTTTTCCACCGGTTTTCAAAAATAGAGCAAGTGACTTCTTTTGGTCGTTTTTCCAGCGGTTCCAGCATAACAAGTGCACCAAAGACCAGTCTTAAAAAACGCCAAGAAAAACGCCGAGAAAAACGCTGTAAAACCGGGCGGAAAACGTGGAAAAAACGCTTGAAAAACGAGGAACAATGCTGAGCACAGAAAACTCAGTTTCTGCTAATCTACACCGGTTTTTGGACGTTCTGTAGAGATGCACAAACGTCAGATGTGCACATACCCTTAGGGTATGTGCACATCAGACTTTTGTGCATCTCTGCAGACCGACCGGGAACCGGTGGACACTGGCAGAAACTGAGTTTTCTGTGCTCAGCAGTGTCCCTCGTTTTTTGCTCGTTTTATACAGCGTTTTGTCGGCGGTTTTTCTGAGCGTTTTTAAAACTGAGTTTTTTGTGCACTTGTAGGCTGGAACCGCTGGAAAAACGCTCAAAAGAAGTCTCTTGCTCTATCTTTGAAAACCGGTGGAAAAACGCTGAAGAAACTGAAAACGACAAGAATAAAAACGTTCTAATGAAGACAGCGTTTTCTAAACTCCATTGACTAGCATGTTAATCCAACCGGAGGCTAGGATTAACATAAATTAACATAAAACTCAGCGGAAACCGCCGACGGAAAACGCTGAAAAACAGCCCAGAAAACTACTGATGTGCACATACCCTAAGAAACCCAAACTCTGTTCCCATATCGCACGCATGGGCATGTGTCTAAATCTCCACCAGTCTCCGGCAACCCCTCCGCCGTATTGTCCATAGAGTCCCGAACCAAAAACAATCTTATTAAAGCTTAACAGCAACAGTTTCCTTCCCCCCCTCCAAATAGGGCGCAACACCACAGCATCGCCGCAACAACGTCCTCAATCAAAGCATATTCAATGTATTCATTTTATCAAGTCTTTCTCTGCTCTGAGTTTGGTACGGTTCTGCTCCAGCCACACATTGACTTCCACTGGGGTGGGAAAAAATTGTACCCTGCCCAGAGCTTCCACCCGTAGCTTTGCTGGATATATTGTGGAATATTTTACATTCAGGGCACAAAGTTGTTTTTTCACCTCACTGTAGCGTAGACGCAGTTTCTGAACCTCAGCCGAGTAATCAGGATATATCTCTATGCGTTTCCCATCCATATTGAGATCTGCCATCCTTCCGGCTTTGCGTAAAATAATGTCTCTGTCCCTACAGTTCAATATTCTGGCCAGCATAGTGCGAGGGGCATCTCCTGGGACGGGAGGCCTCATAGGCACACAATGCGCTCTTTCAACAGCAAACACTCTCGTTAAATGTTCAGCGCCAAATTTATCAAGCAGCCATTTCTCAATGAAAGCTGTGGGGTCAGCACCCTCTGCTCTCTCAGGGATACCCACAATGCGTAAATTATTTCTTCTGGACCGGTTTTCTAGGTCGTCATTCTTATTAGCCACAACAGTTATCTTTTGAGTGTGCTGGTGCTGTGTCTTCTGCATTGTTGTCAAATGATCCTCTGTGGCACTAACTCCGTCTTCCACAGCAGTCATCCTGACATTGACTTTCTGCATGGCTACTTTTATACCTCCCAAGCCATTTACTTGTTGTGTCAGGGTAGTCAAAGTGGTTTTACAGGAGGATACTACTTGAAAAACATCTCTCATGGCCACTTTACACACAGCTACAGGTAACAGGTTTTCCACAGGTAACTTACTGGCTGCAGTGAAATCATGGAGACATGATTCCATTTGTACACAGCAACAAGATAGAACCTTGTCTCCATGATTTCACTGCAACCAGTAAGTTACCTGTGGAAAACCTGTTACCTGTAGCTGCGTGTAAAGGTACCCTTAGTGTGGGTTCTCCCTCATCCTGATTCATAGTTGCCTCCAGGCTTCCATTATCACATTCCCTCTGCAGGTCTGTATCGTCCTCTGCAGCCCCCTTTTCTCTCTCCTGCACAGCCACCTCCTCTTCAGCCTCACAGTCTCCTCCTTGCAGTTCATTCCCTTCTGTGTGTGCCTCAGCGTCCCTCACATACCTTTGCAGCCGTTCAGCCACTTCCAGTCTCCTTTCATATGCAGTGTTCCTCCGTCCCGCCTCCTTCTCCTTCTCAGCGCCATCTTGATTTTGTGTGCTGCCTCCTGGTCCGACATCTTTCTGCCGTTTGCGCACCATCTCCGACTCCCTGAGTCTCACTGATGATCTCCCCTGGCTCCAGGAACTATCCGACATCGGCACCTGGGGAAATACCGACCAGATTCGGGCTCCTAGCATGATAAATGTAAGTCTCGGTGGCGGAGAAGCGCTACCACCCAACTGTTCACATCAAGCGTTAGGCCACACCCCGTGGTCTCTGTTTGCATTGGTAGAATAACATCCTTAGCTCAGCCCATGTGCATTTTTCAAAAGCAGCCCTGAGCTTGTCAAACACATTTTCTACTGAGTCTCTGTCAGCATCGCTCCAACACTCGACCTCTAGCTCCGCTGCACCTATTAATTGTACCAGTACAACGGCGGCTCGCTGCTTTCCTGTCATTGCACTGCACATATTTTATATTTGAAGGCTGTTAAGGTACCGGGCTTACCTTCATAGGTCAGTAACCATTTTGTTCCCGGTATGTACGACAAGGCTATTGGCATTATCGGGGCCACCTCTACAGGTGCTGCGGATCCTACATCGGCTGAGGGACCGGCCGGTGCTGCATCGTAGACATGCCCTCCTATGGGGACTCGGACTTCGTCGGATTCACTCATGATGGCGCCCCCCTAGTTTACCGCTGCCAGCCGCTGAGGTAAACTTTGAGGTCGTCTCCGGCACCAGCCACTAGGTACGCAGATTAACAAAGTTCGACTCATCAGTCCTCGGGCCCCTCCGGAACCAGCCACTGCACTTCGTCAATCCTCGGCAGAGCGAAGGGGCGGAGGCTATTTTCACGCTCTTTTTCAACCGCTCTGTGACACAGCTTAATTTCTGTGCCAATGGCGGTTCGGTTCACAGTTAAATAGTTGATAAAGTCAATAGGCACACTTTACCTGGTATTATCAGGCTGGTTGGATCCTGTTCATGACGCCATAAATGAGTCGGTCGACAGGGTAGGGAGTACTCAGATACCGAGACAGGTTGCTACTTCAGTGGGATCACGGCTGGTCGGGTCCAGGTCCCGTGCACTGGACACTCAATGTCTAAGGGGAAAACTATTTGGGATGGGGGATTATTATACATGATGCCACCTGTAGTACCTGGTAATGTAGTTACCAGCGCTACAGCCGGCCGCTGAGGTGATGGTGATGCAGCTTTGGGTAGTACAGCTCCCCACAGGCGGAGCTTTACCTCAGGGCAGCGGTGTGGATGAGGGGAGTAGTAGTGGTTCTGCTGTGAACGCTGCAGGCGGCGGCGGTGAATCAGGCACACACACAATAGTCTCTGTTTCAGTACCTTTTTTTTACTGATGGCGGGTAGCAGGAACGGTCCAGGAGGGTAACCAGGTGGCCGGTGCAGTTTGGGACATCCACCTTTGAAAGTTATGAAGCCTCCTCTATTTGCGTGTGTGGTGATTTGGGAAAGTTCTGCCTCAAGCTGAACCTGCCACTTTCTCTCTCGCTCTCAGGATGATACTCCACAACTGACGATGAGGACCTTTCTGTGGGGATCCCTACTTCTTTCCTTGGGTCCCGTGTTTGGTCAGGTTTGGGGTCTTGGTCTCCTGAGCTCCAGGGGGATTAAATCCTCCTGTCTGTCAGGGCTTTCTCTGCTATGTCTGGATCAAAAGCAGCTTTGGACTCTGGTGTCCGGGTGGGCTAAAGGGCAATTATTTCTGTTCCCCTCTTTCTAGAATTTTCTAACTTTCCACTTGCCTCCGTCCCTTTCTAGGGTATTACACAGCTCCAGTGTCAGTCTTTTCTGTTTCTGGGCCTGACTTGGTCCCAGCAACCAGCTCTTCCTCCTTCTTGACTCCTCAACTGTCACTCCTTGACTCCCTCCGTCTGACTGACTGACTAACAGGCTCCTCCCCCCAGGCCTGGATCTTTATCGGGAATCTTGCTTAAGGCAGTAAGTGGAGCTCCCCCTTCAGGCCTGGGGTGGAAAGTGTTGTATGCTGTGTGTGCCAAGGTGTACATACTTCCCTGCACCGGTGGATCCTGTGGTAATCTCTGCAGGGGTGCCACAGATCCCTCTCTCGCAGGTGCTGTCATGTCCGACTGATAAAACCTTATATTACAAATAAAATAAAAAGCTGGGTTCTCCCATAGTTTTATATAAAAATACATATCTTCTTGGGAGTTGTAGAGGTTGATTAAGAACATTTATTGTCATTTTTGTATATTTTATAAAAGTCCCATGAAAATAAAATGTATAAGCTGCAGTTTACAAACATGATTTGGAATAAAAATGTTCAATATGAAAATGATCAAGTGTTATTATTCTCTATAAGATTTACAGAACCAACCACTGACTGCAATGATTTGGCCACTTTGGGCACTTGACCCTTTACTGTAAACTCCATAAATGCCCCCTCTGGTGTCCTCACTTATCGGGGGAATGGTGGCCCCCAGTTCCCCCATCCTCCATACACCTCAGTGGAGATGTGGCCACACACAGACGCTCCTTCTTACTCCTCTGATAGAGAATGTGGCGGGAAATTTGAATCTTACTGGTGACCAATAGCAGCTGGAGCTGATGATCCCTTGTGATGTCATCGACTACATGGAACTCGATGACATCACAAGTCATATGAAGAATGTGCACAGCCAGACTTGTCATTTCTCTGTAGAATACACAAGCTATCATGAGGATGTACAGGCGACGTCCATGTTCTAGCCATCGGCTGCTGGTGAAGGCTTTCTCATCATGTAAGTCAAATGGCTGCAGCCTTCTGACCCGATTAAAGAAATCTTATTACAAGAGGATGACTATGATGAGGAATTCTTTCTTGGCCAAGAAATCTGCCACCATTCAAGCGGTCAGGAGGATCAGGCCGATTGTTATGAAAATACAACAAGACCAAGACAGAGGTGAGTGTAGCCCACTCTACATGGCAGGGAATTCTGCCTCCACCTCCACCATTACAAAAATCCAAAAACATCCAGAATGTGCCCAAGAAACAGACAAGGGGCTGCCAAAAAATAGGCGCGGTCTAAAAAGGAAATTAGCCTCTGAGGACAGCCAGCCCAAGATGATGCCACCGGCTAAGAAAGTCACTACAGGAAGTGCAGTTCTGATAAGTGCTGGAGCCCCGAAGCCGCAGACTCCACCGGTGGGGACGGCCAATACCTGCAGTCAGGGGAACACCCTGGCTCCACAGCACTTAAAGATGCTACAGGGCAAAGGCCTGCGGGGCTGGCTTGATGATGAAATCATCTCAATGGCCCAGGATATGCTGCACAATCAGTTTGAGGGCTTTGATGGTCTGCAGCCCCCCTGTGTTCCCGTAGTGCCAGGGTACAGCGTACTGCAAAAAGCCGTACAGATCCACTGTGACTCAGAGAGGGCACATTGGCTGACGACATGCTTCAAGAATGGAAAAATCCTGGTGGCTGACAGCATGAACAACGGAAAACTGTCTCCATCAATCCGTGAGCAGATCAAGAACATCTACAGCACAGTGCTCGATGAGCCCCTGAAACATGTCACATTTATGACAGTGGATCAGCAGAACAACGCCTATGATTGCGGGGTATTCGCCATAGCATTCGCCTTTGAGTTTCTGGCAGATGGTGAACTCACAGCCATGTTCCATCATGAGAAGATGAGAGGTCATCTGCTATCCTGCCTGCAGAATGGCAGGATCACCGAATTTCCCAAGATCATCATGGCCTGACTCCATGTCTAAACAACATGTAGAGTCTATATGTAATATTCAGCGGCTTAGTGTAGTTTAAGTGTTAAGTGTAGTTTAAGTGTTAAGAGTAGTTTAAGTGTTAAGAGTAGTTTAAGTGTTAAGTAGTAGTTTAAGTGTAAGCACCGGCTTCACACTGCGTGTGTGATCTGATCCATAGCTGTCCGCTTGAAGCAGACAGCCGCTGATCGGATCAGCACACAGGACCGGGGGGCTATTATGCCCTCCGATCCTGTGTGCAGCCGCACCAGTTCCTGCTGCTGATAGGTGAGGACCGCGGGCGCCGCGGTCCTGACCTGTCAGCGGCTGCAGCTGCGTGAGCTGCACACAGGATCGGAGGCATAATAGCCCCCCAGTCCTGTGTGCTGATCCGATCAGCGGCTGTCTGCCTCAAGCGGACAGCTATGGATCAGATCACACACGCAGTGTGAAGCCGGCCTAATGTCAAGTGTAGCTAAGTGTTAAGTGTAGTTTAAGTGTTAAACTAGGTGTTGAGCTAGGTACTAAGTTAAGTGTTACGAGAATACCACCCCAAGTCGTGCACTTTATCTTGACTGGTATCAAAATTGTGGGGATCCCTACGCCATCTTTTAGAATTATTTATTTTTACACTAATTTGATGCCAGCAGTAAGTGTGTGTGTGTGTGGGGGGGGAGGGCGTTTTTTATCAAGGCCGCAACCGCACTTCCCGCACGCTTCCGCAAGCCCCATAGACAATGCAAGTGCGGCCGTTAGACGGAAAATGCGGCAGATGTGTTTTTTTTACCGTAACTGCCGCATTTTTCAAAAACCCCAGTGTGAAAGGGCCCTAACACTTGTATATTTGTAACCTCCGCTTGTTCCCTGCTGTCACACACAGATCTACTATTCTGTATATACTGTAGATGCCTCACAATCTATATGTATATATTGTGTATAGTGATGAGCGGTCAGGATTTTCTTCCATCAGACTGAGTTGATGATCTCCTGTCTGGTAAGATCGGATTCATGAGTCCTACTTGTACTTTTTTAGCTCAGTCATCTACGATAAATCAAGGCAGTAATTTAGTTTTCCTAAAATTGAGGATCAAGTAAAAATAATAACGAGAAGATCCGTCAACAGTGAACAGCGAACAGGGAACGGAGAACAGAGAACAGGGAACAGAGAACTGTGAGCAGGAACAGTGAGCAGGGAACAGTGAGCAGGGAACAGTGAGCAGGAACAGTGAGCAGGGAACAGTGAGCAGGAGCAGGGAACAGAGAGCAGAGAACAGTGAGCAGGGAACAGGAGCAGGGAACAGGATCAGGAACAAGAGCAGAGAGCAGTGAGCAGGAACAGGAGCAGGGAGCAGGAACAGAGAGCAAGAACAGTGAGCAGGGAACAGGGAGCAGGGAACAGTGAGCAGGAACAGTGAGCAGGAACATGAGAGAGCAGGAACAGAGCAGAGAACAGTGAGCAGGAACAGGGAGCATGGTAACCGTGAGCAGGAACCGTGAGCAGGGACCCGTGAGCAGGGAACATGTGAGCAGGGAGCAGGGAACAGTGAGCAGGAACAGTGAGCAGGGAGCAGGAACAGTGAGCAGCGACATGAGCAGGAGCAGGGAACAGTAGCAGGGAACAGGGAGCAGGGAACGAGAGCAGAGAACATGACAGGGCAGGGAACACTGTTCTCTGTTCCCTGCTCCCTGTTCACTGTTCTCCGTTCTCTGTTCCCTGCTCCCTGTTCACTGTTCTCCGTTCCCTCGTCTTCCGTTCTCTGTTCCTGCTCCTGTTCACTGTTCTCCGTTCTCTGTTCCCTGCTCCCTGTTCTCACGTTCTCTGTTCCCTCTCCTGTTCTCTGTTCCCCGCTCCCTGTTCGTTCCTGTTCTCTGTTCCCTGTTTCCCTGCTCTCTGTTCCCTCGCTCCCTGTTCTCCGTTCTGTTCCCTGCTCCCTGTTCACTGTTCTCGTTCTCTGTTCCCTGCTCCCTGTTCACTGTTCTCTCCGTTCCTGCTCCCTGTCACTGTTCCTCTGTTCCCTGCTCCCTGTTCCTGTTTCGTTCCTGCTCCCTGTTCTCTGTTCCCTGTCCCCCCTGTTCCTGTCCCGTTCTCCTGTTCCCTGCTCCCTGTTCACTGTTCTCCGTTCTCTGTTCCCTGCTCCCTGTTCACTGTTCTCATTCTCTGTTCCTCTCCTGTTTCTCTGTTCCCTGTCCCTGTTCCTGTTCTCCTGTCTCTCTGTTCCCTGCTCCCTGTTCTCCGTTCTCTGTTCCCTGCTCCCTGTTACGTTCTCGTTCTCTGTTCCTGCTCCCTGTTCCTGTTCTCTCTGTTCCTGCTCCTGTTCCCTGCTCCTGTTCTGTTCCCTGCTCCCTGTTCCTGTTCTCCGTTCTCTGTCCTCCCTGTTCTCCGTTCCTGCTCCTGTTCTCCGTTCTCTGTTCCCTGCTCCCTGTTCACTGTTCTCCGTTCTCTGTTCCCTGCTCCTGTTCTCTGTTCCTTCCTGTTCCCTGTTCCCTGTTCCCTTTCTCCTGTCCCTGTCCTTCCGTCTCTGTTCCCTGCTCCCTGTTCTCCTGTTCCCTGCTCCTGTTCTTCTCGTTTCTCTGTTCCCTGCTCCCTGTTCACTCGTTCTGTTCGTTCTCTGTTCCCTCCCCTGTTCTCGTTCTGTTCCCTGCTTCCCTGTTCTCTGTTCCTCCTGTTCCTGCCTGTTCCTGTTCTCCGTTCTCTGTTCCCTCTCCTGTTCACTGTTCTCCTGTTCCTGTTCCTGTCCTCCGTTCTCTGTTCCCTGTCTCCTGTCCTGTTCTCGTCCTGTTCTCTTCCGTTCTCCGTTCTCTGTTCCCTGCTTCTCTGTTCACTGTCCTTTCTCTGTTCACTGTTCCCGCTCTGTTCCCTGTCTCGTTCCTGTTCTCCGTTCCGTTCTCTTCTTCTGTTCTCTGCTTCCCTGTTCCTGTTCTCCGTTCTCTGTTCCCTTCTCTCTGTTCACTGTTCTCTGTTCTCTGTTTCCCTGTCCCGTTCCTGTTCCCTGTTCTTCCTGTCTCGCCTGTTCTGTTCTCCGTTCTCTGTTTCCCTGCTCCCTGTTCACTGTTCCTTCTCTCCTGTTCTCCTGTTCTCTGTTCCCTGTCCCTGTTCTCCGTTCTCCTGTTCTCTGTTCCCTGCTCTCTGTTCCTGCTCCTGTTCTCCGTTCTCTGTTCACTGTCCGTTCTCCTGCTCTGTTCCCGTTCTCTGTTCCCTGTCTCCCTGTTCTCCGTTCTCTGTTCCGCTGTTCTCCGTTCTCCTGTTCTCTCGTTCCTGTCCTGCTCTCTGTTCACTGTTCTCTGTTCCCTTGCTCCTGTTCTCCGTTCTCTGTTCCCTGTTCACTGTTCTCCGTTCTCTGTTCCTGCTCTGTTCACTGTTCCGTCTGTCCTGTTCTCCGTTCTCTGTTCCCTGTTCCTGTTCCGTTCTCTGTTCCCTGTTCTCTGTTCTCTGTTCCCGTCTCTGTTCTCCGTTCTCTGTTCCCTGCTCCCTGTTCACGTTCTCTGTCCTGTCCTGTTTCACTGTTCCTGTTCTCTGTTCTTTCCCGTTCTCCCTGCTCCCTGTTCTCCGTTCTCTGTTTCTCTGTTCCTGTTCCTGTTCTCTCTGTTCCCTGCTCCCTGTTCTCCGTTCTCTGTTCCCTGCTCCCTGTTCTCCGTTCTCTGTTCCCTGTTCTCCGTTCTCTGTTTCCGTTCTCTGTTCCCTGTTCTCTGTCCCTGTCCTGTTCCTGTTCCTGTTCTCGTTCTCTGTTTCCCTGTTCCTCTGTCTCTTTCTTCCTGTACTGTTCTCTGTTCCTGTTTTCTCTGTTCCCTGTCTCTGTTCTCCGTTCCTGTTCCCTGTTCTCTGTTCTCTGTTCTCTGTTCTCTGTTCCTCTCCTGTTCACTGTTCTCTGTTCCCTGTTCTCGTTCTCTGTTCCGTCTGTTTCGTCTTTCCCTGTTCACTGCCTGTTCTCTGTTCTCTGTTCCTGTCACTGTTCCCTCTTTCCTGTTCCTGTTCCCGTCCTGTTCCCTGTCCTGTTCCGTTCCGTTCTTCTGTTCACTGTTCTCCGTTCTCTGTTCCCTGCTCCCTGTTCAGAGAACAGTGAACAGGGAGCAGGGAACAGTGAACAGGGAGCAGGGAACAGTGAACAGGGAGCAGGGAACGGAGAACAGGGAGCAGGGAACAGAGAACAGGGAGCAGGGAACAGAGAACAGAGAACAGGGAGCAGGGAACAGAGAACAGGGAGCAGGGAACAGAGAACAGGAGCAGGGAACAGAGCACAGAGAAAGGAGAACAGTGAGCAGGGAACAGAGCACAGAAACGGAGAACAGTGAACAGGGAGCAGGGAACAGAGACGGAGAACAGGGAGCAGGGAACAGAGCACAGAGAACGGAGAACAGGGATCAGGGAACAGAGCACGGAGAACAGGGAGCAGGGAACAGAGCAAAGAAAGAAAGAGCAGGGACAGAGCACAGAGGACAGGACAGGAACAGAGCACGAGAACGGAGAACAGGGAGCAGGGAACAGAGCACGGAGAACAGGGAGCAGGAACAGAGCACAGAGAACAGAGAGAACAGAGCAGACAGGGAGCAGGGAACAGAGCACAGAGAACAGTGAACAGGGAGCAGGGAACAGAGAACAGGAACGGAGCAGGGAACAGAGCACAGAGAACGGAGAACGGAGAACAGAGAACGGAGAACAGGGACAGGAACAGAGCAAGGAACAGAGAACAGGGAACAGGGAGCAGGGAACAGAGACAGAGAAGGAGAACAGTGAACAGGGAGCAGAGAACGGAAGAACAGGACAGAACGGAGAACAGAGCAGGAGCAGGGAACAGAACAGGGAGCAGAGAAGGAGAACAGGGAGCAGGGACAGAGCAGAGCAGAACAGGAGCAAGGAGAACAGGAACAGGGAGCAGGAAGAATGGAGAACAGGGAGCAGGGAACAGAGAACGGAGAACAGGAGCAGGGGAACAGAGCAGGACAGAGAACAGGGAGCAGGGACAACAAGGAGCAGGGAACAGAGAACAGGGAGCAGGAACAGGAGAACAGGGAGCAGAGAAGAGAACAGGGAGCAGAGAATAGAGAACAGGGAGCAGGAGAATGGAGAACAGGGAGCAGAACAGAATGGAGAACAGGGAGCAGAGAATGGAGAACAGGGAGCAGGGAACAGAGCACGGAGAACAGGGAGCAGGAACAGAGCAACAGGGAGCAGGGAACAGAGAACGGAGAACAGGGAGCAGGGAACAGAGAACAGGGAGCAGGGAACAGAGAACAGGGAGCAGGGAACAGAGAACAGGGAGCAGGGAACAGAGAACAGGGAGCAGGGAACAGGAGACAGGGAGCAGGAATGGAGAACAGGGAGCAGGATGGGAACAGGAATGGAGAACAGGGAGCAGGGAACGAGAAGAGACAGGAGCAGGGAATGGAGAACAGGGAGCAGGGAACGGAGAACAGGGAGCAGGAACAGAGAACAGGAACAGAGAACAGGGAACAGAGAACAGAGAACAGGGAACAGGGAACAGAGAACAGGGAACAGAGAACAGGGAACAGAGAACAGGGAGCAGGGAACAGGAGAACAGGGACAGAGAAACAGGGAACAGAGAACAGGGAGCAGGGAACAGGAACAGAGAACAGGGAGCAGGGAACAGAGAACAGGGAGCAGGGAACAGAGAACAGGGAGCAGGGAACAGAGCAACAGAGAACAGGAGAACAGTGAGCAGGGAGCAGGAACAGAGAACAGGGAACAGGAACAGAGAACAGGGAGGCACGGAGAACAGGGACAGGGAACAGAGACAGAAGAACGAGAACAGGGACAGGGAACAGGGAGCAGGGAACAGAGAACAGGGAGCAGGGAACAGAGAACAGGGAACAGAGAACAGGGAGCAGGGAACAGAGAACAGGGAGCAGGGAAGGAGAACAGGGAGCAGGAATGGAGAACAGGGAGCAGGAACGGAGAACAGGAGAGAAGAGAACAGGGAGCAGGGAACAGAGAACAGGGAGCAGGAGCAGAGAACAGGGAACAGAGAACAGGAACAGGGAGCAGGGAACGGAAGGAACAGGGAGCAGGGAACAGAGAACAGGGAACAGAAACGGGAACAGGAACAGGAAGAACAGGGAGCAGGGAACAGAGAACAGGGAGCAGGGAACAGAGCAGAGCAGGGAACAGAGAACAGGGAGCAGGGAACAGAGACAGGGCAGGGAACAGGAGCAGGGAAGGAGAACGGACAGGAACAGGAAGGGAGCAGGGACGGGAACAGGGAGCAGGGAACAGGAGAACAGGAGCAGGGAACAGAGAACGGAGAACAGGGAGCAGGGAACAGAGAGAACAGGGACAGGGAACAGAGAACGGAGAACAGGGAACAGAGCACAGAGAACGGAGAACAGGGAGCAGGAAACAGAGCACAGAGAACGGAGAAACAGGGAACAGAGAGCAGAGAAGAGGGAACAGTGAACAGAGAGCAGGGAAGAGGGAACAGTGAGCAGTGGACAGGGAACAGTGAGCAGTGGACAGGGAACAGTGAGCAGTGGACAGTGAGCAGTGGACATGGAACAGTGAGCAGTGGACATGGAACAGTGAGCAGTGAACAGTGAGCTGTGAACAGTGTGCAGTGAGCAGTGTGCAGTGAGCAGTGAACAGTGAGCAGGGAACAGCAAACAGGGAACAGCGGACAGTGAGCAGTGAAAATTGAAAACTTGTTGGGAGATTAATACAAAAAAGGGAAGAGAAAAGACGTCAATAAAGGAAATTAGATATAATATATGTACACACAGAGACACAACTGATCCCTTCTTCAGTAACAACTACTCCCATCAGACTTTCCCCCTCACTGCATGTAACTAGAGCTTAGAAGACAAATATTCCTGTCCTGTCACTGAGGGATCTCCTGTGGGAGCCGCATGTGACCCCGACCTCATCATCATCATCATCAGTGGAGCACGACTATTCACACCTCAGCCTCCGCCCAAAATTCCTGATAATACAACCAAAGCACAGAGGGATCCTGTACAGCACAAAGGTTAAAAGATTCCCACATGGCACAGAGGCCTAGGGATCCCGCACGACAGCACAGAGAACGTCCAGCAAGAGAAGATGTGATCAATAAAGTGCCAGAGATGGAAACATCAGAGGGGTGGCTGCCATATCAGCTATGGACAAACCAGGGTCTGGAAAATCAATTGCTTTCTCCCTCTGCAACATGCAAAGCCTTGTGCCACTACGGCTCTGAAACATGGAAGGGGGCACAGAGACCGAGGGATCCCACACGAGCACAGACACCGAGGGATCCCCCCAAGCACAGAGACCGAGGGATCCCGTCCAAGCACAGAGACCGAGGGATCCCGCCCAAGCACAGAGACCGAGGGATCCTGCCCAAGCAGAGACCGAGGGATCCCGCCCAAGCACAGAGACCGAGGGATCCCGCCCAAGCACTGAGACCAAGGGATCCCGCCCAAGCACAGAGACCGAGGGATCCCGCCCAAGCACAGAGACCGAGGGATCCCGCCCAAGCACAGAGACTGAGAGATCCCGCCCAAGCAGAGAGACCGAGGGATCCCGACCAAGCAGAGAGACCGAGGTATCCCGCACAAGCAGAAAGATTGAGGGATCCCGCCCAAGCACAGAGACCGAGGGATCCCGCCCAAGCACAAAGACCGAGGGATCCTGCCCAAGCACAGAGTCCGAGGGATCCCGCCCAAGCACAGAGACCGAGGGATCCCGCCCAAGCACAGAGACCGAGGGATCCCGCCCAAGCAGAGAGATTGAGGGATCCCGCCCAAGCACAGAGACCGAGGGATCCCGCCCAAGCACAGAGACCGAGGGATCCCACCCAAGCACAGAGACCGAGGATCCCGGTCAAGCACAGAGATCGAGGGATCCCACCCAAGCACAGAGATCGAGGGATCCCACCCAAGCACAGAGACCGAGGGATCCCACCCAAGG
This sequence comes from Allobates femoralis, assembly GCA_033576535.1. NCBI lineage: Eukaryota > Metazoa > Chordata > Amphibia > Anura > Aromobatidae > Allobates > Allobates femoralis. The sequence goes on from JARQOC010000007.1 coordinate 39,777,644, forward strand.
ACAGAGACCGAGGGATCACACCCAAGCACAGAGACCAAGGGATCACGCCCAAGCACAGAGATCGAGGTATCCCGCCCAAGCACAGAGACCCAGGGATCCCGTCCAAGCACAAAGACCAAGGGATCCCACACTAGCAAAGAAACCAAGGGATCCCGCGCTAGCAAAGAGACCCAGGATCCCGCCCAAGCACAGAGACCGAGGGATCCCGCCCAAGCACAGAGACCGAGGGATCCCGCCCAAGCACAGAGACCGAGGGATCCCACCCAAGCAGAGAGACCGAGGGATCCCGCCCAAGAAGAGAGATTGAGGGATCCCGCCCAAGCACAGAGATCGAGGGATCCCGCCCAAGCACAGAGATCGAGGGATCCCGCCCAAGCACAGAGATCGAGGGATCCCGCCCAAGCACAGAGACCGAGGGATCCCGCCCAAGTACAGAGACCGAGGATCCCGCCCAAGCACAGAGACCGAGGGATCCCGCCCAAGCACAGAGACCGAGGGATCCCGCCCAAGCACAGAGACCGAGGGATCCCGCCCAAGCACAGAGACCGAGGGATCCCGCCCAAGCACAGAGACCGAGGGATCCCACCCAAGCAGAGAGACCGAGGGATCCCGCCCAAGAGAGAGACCGAGGGATCCCGCACAAGAAGAGAGATTGAGGGATCCCGCCCAAGCACAGAGACCGAGGGATCCCGCCCAAGCACAAAGACCGAGGGATCCCGCCCAAGCACAGAGACCGAGGGATCCCGCCCAAGCACAAAGACCGGAGGATCCCGCCCAAGCACAGAGATTGAGAGATCACACCCAAGCACAGACACCGAGAGATCTTGCCGAAGCACTGAGACCAAGGGATCCCACCCGAGCACAGAGACCGAGGGATCCCGGTCAAGCACAGAGATCGAGGGATCCCACCCAAGCACAGAGATTGAGAGATCACACCCAAGCACAGACACCGAGGGATCCCGGTCAAGCACAGAGATCGAGGGATCCCACCCAAGCACAGAGACCGAGGGATCCTGCCCAAGCACAGAGATTGAGAGATCACACCCAAGCACAGACACCGAGGGATCCCGGTCAAGCACAGAGATCGAGGGATCCCACCCAAGCACAGAGATCGAGGGATCCCCACCCAAGCACAGAGACCGAGGGATCCCACCCAAGCACAGAGACCTAGGGATCCTGCCCAAGCACAGAGACCGAGGGATCCCGCCCAAGCACAGAGACCGAGGGATCACACCCAAGCACAGAGACCGAGGGATCACGCCCAAGCACAGAGATCGAGGGATCCCGCCCAAGAACAGAGACCCAGGGTTCCCGTCCAAGCACAAAGACCAAGGGATCCCACACTAGCAAAGAAACCAAGGGATCCCGCGTAGCAAAGAGACCAGGGATCCCACGCAAGCAAAGAGATCGAGGATACCGCACAAGCAGAGAATCAAGAGATCCCCCAGCAAGCAATCGAGATCCGCCAAGACAGAGACCAAGAGAACCACACTAGCATAGAAAACAAGGTTCCCGAACTAGAACAGAAACATAGGATCCCGCCAAGCACAGAGATCGAGGGATCCCGCCCAAGCACAGAGACTGAGGATCCCGCCGAGCACAGAAACCGAGGATCCCGCCAAGACCAGAGACCAGGATCCGCCCAAGCACAGAGACCTGGGATCCCGCCCAAGCACAGAGACCGAGGATCCCGCCCAAGCACAAGACCGAGGATCCCGCCAAGCACAGAGACGAGGATCCCGCCAACACAAGAACCGAGGATCCGCCAGACAGAGACCGGGGTCCCGCCCAAGCAAGAGACCGAGGGTCCCGCCCAAGCACAGAGACCAGGATCCGCCCAAGCACAGAGACCAGGTCCCGCCCAAGCACAGAGACCGAGGGATCCCGCCCAAGCACAGAGTCTGAGGGATCCGCCCAAGCACAGAGATCGAGGATCCACCCAGCACAGAGACCTAGGGATCCGCCAACCAGAGACCGAGGGATCCGCCCAAGCACAGAAATCGAGAATCCACCCAAGCACAGAGATCGAGGATCCACCAAGCACAGACGAAGGATCCCACAGCACAGGACCAGGGATCCCGCCAAGCACAGAGACCAAGGGATCCCGCCCAAGCACAGAGACCGAGGGATCCCCCCAAGCACAGAGACCGAGGGATCCCCCCAAGCACAGAGACAGGATCACGCCAAGCACAGAGACGAGGGATCACGCCAAGCACAGAGACGAGGGATCCCGCCAAGCACAGAGACAGGTTCCCGCCCAAGCACAGAGACGAGGGATCCCACCCAAGCACAGAGACCAGGGATCCCCCAAGCACAGAGACCGAGGGATCCCACCCAAGCACAGAACGAGGGATCCCACCCAAGCACAGAGACCGAGGGATCCCACCCAAGCACAGAGACCGTGGGATCCCACCCAAGCACAGAGACGAGGGATCCCGCCCAAGCACAGAGACCGAGGGATCCTGCCCAAGCACAGAGACCAGGGATCCCGCCCAAGCACAGAGACCGAGGGATCCCGCCCAAGCACAGAGACCGAGGGATCCCACCCAAGCAGAGAGACCGAGGGATCCCGCCCAAGAAGAGAGATTGAGGGATCCCGCCCAAGACAGAGATCGAGGGATCCCGCCAAGCACAGAGATCAGGGATCCCACCAAGCACAGAGATCGAGGACCCCAAGACAGAGATCGAGATCCCGCCCAAGCACAGAGACCGAGGGATCCCGCCCAAGCACAGAGACCGAGGGATCCGCCCAAGCACAGAGACGAGGGATCCCGCCCAAGCACAGAGACCGAGGATCCACCCAAGCAGAGAGACCGAGGATCCCGCCCAAGCAAGAGACCGAGGGATCCCGACAGAAAGAATTGAGGATCCCGCCAAGCACAGAGACGAGGGATCCCGCCCAAGCACAAAGACCGAGGATCCCGCCCAAGCACAGAGATCGAGGGATCCCGCCCAAGCACAAGACCGAGGGATCCCGCCCAAGCACAGAGATAGAGATCCCCCAAGCACAGAACGAGGATCTGCCAAGCACGAGACCAGGATCCCACCCAGCACAGAGACCGAGGATCCCGTCAAGCACAGAGATCGAGGGATCCCACCCAAGCACAGAGATGAGGATCCACCCAAGCACAGACCGAGGGATCCCGCCAAGCACAGAGACGAGGATCCCACCCAAGCACAGAGACCGAAGGATCCCGCCCAAGCACAGAGATGAGGATCACACCCAAGCACAGAACCGAGGGATCCCGCAAGCACAGAGATCGAGGGATCCCACCCAAGCACAGAGATCGAGGGATCCCACCCAAGCACACCCAAGCACAGAGACCGAGGGATCCGCCCAAGCACAGAGACCGAGGGATCCCGCCCAAGCACAGAGACCGGGATCCCGCCCAAGCACAGAGACCGAGGGATCCCGCCCAGCACAGAGACCGAGGGATCCCGCCCAAGCACAGAGACGGGGATCCGCCAAGCACAGAGACGAGGGATCCGCCCAAGCACAGAGATCGAGGATCCGCCCAAGCACAGAGACCAGGGTTCCGCCCAAGCACAGAGACCGAGGGATCCCACCCAAGCACAGAGACCGAGGGATCCCACCCAAGCACAGAGACCGAGGGATCCCACCAAGCACAGAGACCGAGGATCCCACCCAAGCACAGAGACCGAGGGATCCCACCCAAGCACAGAGACCGAGGATCCACCCAAGCACAGAGACGAGGATCCGCCAAGCACAGAGACCGAGGATCCGCCCAAGCACAGAGACCGAGGGATCCGCCCAAGCACAGAGACGAGGGATCCGTCCAAGCACAGAGACCGAGGGATCCCGCCCAGCACAGAGACGAGGGATCACGCCCAAGCACAGAGATTGAGAGATCACACCCAAGCACAGACACCGAGGGATCCTACCGAAGCACAGAGACTGAGGGATCCCACACTAGCAAAGAGACAAAGGATCCCCCACTAGCACAGAGACCCAGGGATCCACACTAGCATAGAGACAAAGGGATCCCAAACCAGCAAGAGACTGAGGGATCCGCCCAAGCACAAGACAGGGATCGCACAAGCAAGATGGGGTCCCACACAAGCAGAGAGACGAGGGATCCCGCATAGCAAGAGACGAGGGATCCACCAGCACAAGACGAGGGATCCCCCCAAGCACAGAGATGAGGGATCCCACCCAAGCACAGAGACCGAGGGATCCCACCCAAGCACAGAGACGAGGATCCCCCAAGCACAGAGACCAGGGATCCGCCAAGCACAGAGACCGAGGGATCCCACCCAAGCACAGAGACCGAGGATCCCCAAGCACAGAATCGAGGGATCCACCCAAGCACAGAATCGAGGGATCCCACCCAAGCACAGAGACCGAGGGATCCCACCCAAGCACAGAGACCTAGGGATCCGCCCAAGCACAGAGACCGAGGATCCGCCCAAGCACAGAGACCGAGGGATCCCCCAAGACAGAGACCGAGGGATCCCACCCAAGACAGAGACCGAAGGATCCCGCCCAAGCACAGAGACCGAGGGTCCCGCCCAAGCACAGAGACCGAGGGATCCCGCCCAAGCACAGAGACCGAGGGATCCCGCCCAAGCACAGAGACGAGGGTCCGCCCAAGCACAGAGACCGAGGGATCCCGCCCAAGCACAGAGACGAGGGATCCCACCAAGCACAGAGACGAGGGATCCCGCCCAAGCACAAGAAGACCGAGGGATCCGCCCAAGCACAGAGATCGAGGATCCGCCCAAGCACAGAGACCGAGGGATCCACCCAAGCACAGAGACGAGGATCCGCCAAGCACAGAGACCGAGGGATCCGCCCAAGCACAGAGATCGAGGGATCCCGCCCAAGCACAGAGACCGAGGGATCCCGCCCAAGCACAGAGACCGAGGGATCCCGCCCAAGCACAGAGACCGAGGGATCCCGCCCAAGCACAGAGACCGAGGGATCTTGCCCGAGCAGACACCGAGGGATCCCGCCCAAGCACAAAGACCAAGGGATCCCGCCTCAGCACAGAGACCAAGGGATCCCACCCGAGCACAGAGACCGAGGTATCCCGCCCAAGCACAGAGAATGAGGGATCACGCCCAAGCACAGAGACCGAATGATCCCGCAAAAGCACAGAAACCAAGGGATCCCGCCCGAGCTCAGAGAGGGATTCCGCACTAGCAAAGAAACCGAGGGCTCTCACATAAGCACAGACACCGAGGGATCCCGGCCAAGCACAGAGACCGGGGGATCCCGGCCAAGCACAGAGACCGGGGATCTCGGCCAAGCACAGAGACCAAAAGATCCCTCCCAAGCACAGAGACTGAGGGATCCTGCATGGCAGCACAGAGACTGAGGGATCCCGCACTAGAACACAGACGGAGGGTGTAAGGAATGAAGCATCCTGCACAGCACATAGACAGAGGGATCCCAAACAAGCACAGACAGAGGGATCCCACACTAGCAAAGAGACTGAGGGATCCCGCAATAGGAAAGAGACAGAGGGATCCTGCACAAATGAAGAGACCGAGGTATCTGCATAAGCTAAGAGACTGAGGGATTCCACACAAGCACAGAGATGGAAGGATTCCACACAAGCACAGAGACCAAGGGATCCTGCAAAAGCACAGACTGAGGGATCCCGCATCAGCTAAGAGACCAAGGGATCCCACACAAGCACAGAGACCAAGAGATCCCGCAAAAGCACAGAGACCGAGGGATCCAGCACAAGCACAGAGACCCGAGGGATTCTGCCTGGCACAGAGATTTTTCAGGAAGAGATGTTATTAATAAAGTGCCAGAGGTGGAAACATCAGAGAGGCGGCTGCCATATCAGCTATGAACAAAGTCAGGTCTACACTTTCTCCCTCTGCAACATGTAAAGCTGACAGCGACCCCAGCTCTGCTACATGTAAGGCTTGTGTCACAATGACCCTGCACAGCTCACACCACTACGGCTCCGATATGTACCCAGTTACTGTACGAGGCTTTTCTTAAGATTTCGGCAGTATAGTGCTGGATCTGCCTTCCCTCCACCATCTCTGAGGCGTCGCCTCCGTTACGCTGTAATCTCCATCAGGCCGCACTACATGTCTAGTAGGATTCAGTTACAACACGAGTGGTCTCGGGGAGCACAGATTTGGCTTTTAAGCTTTTAGCAAGTCATGAGACGCGGCGCAGAGATCCTGGCAGAGCATTACTGTGGAGTGTTAACACTTCTGGATGCAGAGAGAAGAGACGCGAGATAGAGAACAGTGGATGGAGAGACGTCCAGCCTGAAAACTGCGGGATCCATAACTAGATTACATCAATGGGAGGTTAGCAAAGTAACTGAACAAAAGAGGGGGAGGGAGATGCTGCTGCAGTCTGTGTCCACCTGTGTGGGAGGCTGCGAGAGGGGAGGAGGGAGATGCTGCTGCAGTCTGTGTCCACCTGTGTGGGAGGCTGCGAGAGGGGAGGAGGGAGATGCTGCTGCAGTCTGTGTCCACCTGTGTGGGAGGCTGCGAGAGGGGAGGAGGGAGATGCTGCTGCAGTCTGTGTCCACCTGTGTGGGAGGCTGCGAGAGGGGAGGAGGGAGATGCTGCTGCAGTCTGTGTCCACCTGTGTGGGAGGCTGCGAGAGGGGAGGAGGAGATGCTGCTGCAGTCCTGTGTCCACCTGTGTGGGAGGCTACGAGAGGGAGGAGGGAGATGCTGCTGCAGTCTGTGTCCACCTGTGTGGGAGGCTGCGAGAGGGGAGGAGGGAGATGCTGCTGCAGTCTGTGTCCACCTGTGTGGCGTTGAGGAGAGCCATAGGATCAAATACTTAATTAACCTGAAGACATAAGGGGTTGAGAGAAACGACCCATAGAGTGCATAATTTTACATTGCGTAAGCTTGTTTTAGGCCTAAAACATGGCTGCCATTTCCTGTTTCATCACACCATGCCATGGTATGCAAGATGGTGACTGAATCTATGACTACATCCTGTTCGACAAGGAAGTTCTGGGAGGAAGCTGAATTCCATATAAGGACTGACCAATCCCAGAATGACACGTCGCCTGGAGATACTCAATCAAGACCATACCCCCTTGATGACCTCATGGATCCGCCCATGGACTAGACCATTATCCAACCCACTAACCAATGAATACATCTGAGTAGGGTTGGCCAAGCCCCTTACTGATATTTTATAAGTCCATGCCTGTTCAAATAAACTCACTTGGAGCTGACCAAGGAGAGTGTACATCTGACTATGTCTGGTGTCATACTTTCACACTGGCACTTGGTCCATATCTATTAGGTCAGGAGTAAGCAACTAATTAATATTTCAAAATATTAATCCATATCATTTGGGAGGCTGCAAGAGGGGAGGAGGAAGATGCTGCTGCAGTCTGTCTCCGCCTGTATGGGAGGCTGCATGCTGTGGGGAGGGAGATGCTGCTGCAGTCTGTCTCCGCCTGTATGGGAGGCTGCATGCTGTGGGGAGGGAGATGCTGCTGCAGGCTTTCTCCGCCTGTGTAGGAGGTTGAGCAGCAGAGATGTCCTAAGGATACGTTCACACACTTGCGTATTTTGTTGCGCTTTTTGCCGCGATTTTCGCCCGCGCGCAAAAAAGCGCAACAAAACACGCTGGTGCTTTCACACACCCTGCTTTCTTCACCCCATAAAGCGCAGGTCATGTCACAGAGGGGGAGGAAGAATCCTGGTTCCTCCTTCCCTCTGTGACGTGTGACCGCCCCCATTAGATTTCGCAGTGTATTAAATTACAATGCGAAATCAAAGTTAAATAAAGGCAAATGTATGAATAATAATAAAGAAAGAAATACTTACCCTCCGATGCCTTTTCTCCGGTCTCCGGTGCAGAGGTATTGTCCTGCCAGGGCCTGCCGTGATGTCAGAGTGACGTCATGGGCGCTGATTAGCCGCTCGCGGTCATGTGGTACATATCACATGACCGCGACATCACCCCGACATCACCGCAGGTCCTAGCAGGGCAATTCCTGCAGCGGCTCCCGAACACTGTAACACCCGTCGAAGGGTAAGTATTTCATTCTTTATTATTTTTCATCCATTTGTCTTTATTTAACCTTGATTTTACAGTGTATATTAATACACTGCAAAATCTAATGGGCGGTCACATCTGTCACAGAGGGAAGGAGGAAGCAGGATTCTTCCTCCCCTCTGTGATGTCAGATGCAGCAGCGCCCGCCCCTATAGGAAAAAGCACTGCGCATTTTTACGCACTGTCTGCGTTCAGAGACTTTGCCAGCAGACAAAAAGCACATTGCGTATTTTGAAAAGCGCGCGCAAAAAAAGTTCAATGTGTGAACACAGCCTAAAAGTAAAACCCAGGTTTGGAGAAGGGTCAGACTGGATGCTCGGATTAATAACTAGATTAAGGAAAGAGAAGATTACCGTATATACTCGTGTATAAGCCTACCCCCCTACTTTTGCCCCCAAAATCTGGGAAAACCTATTGACTCATGTATAAGCCAAGGGTGGACCCCAGCACAGGTATACAGACCCCAGCAGTGTGGTATACAGGCCCCCCCAGTGGTATACAGACCTCCCCAGTGGTAGTATACTGCCCCCAGCAGTGTGGTATACAGCAGCCTCCCCAGTGGTATATACAGGCCCCAGCAGTGTTACAGCAGCCTTCCCAGTGGTATATACAGCAGCAGCCCCAGTGGTAGTATACAGCAGCCCCAGAGGTATATACAGCAGCCCCAGTGGTAGTATACAGCAGCCCCAGAGGTATATACAGCAGCCCCAGTGGTAGTATACAGAAGCCCCAGAGGTATATACAGCAGCCCCAGTAGTAGTATACAGCAGCCCCAGAGGTATATACAGCAGCAGCCCGCCCGCCACCGCCATCAGTATACAGGCGCCCCCATCAGTATACAGGGCCCCCCCCATCAGTATCCAGGGCCCCCCCCTTGCTCCGCAAACCTGTAAAGTAAAATCATTATACTTATCACTGTCATGTCGCCGCCGTCCCCGTCGCTGCCGACATCGATCTCCTCCGTCTTCATCCAGCGTCTTCCGGCTTCCTCCTCTGGCGCAGACAATGACGTCATTGCCTGCGACCACAGGAAGCCGGAAGAAGACGGATGAAGCCGGAGGAGCGCGATGTCGGCAGCGGTGGGGACGGCGGCGACAGGACAGTGATAAGTATAATGATTTTACTTTACAGGTTTGCGGAGCAAGGGGGGGGGTCCTGGATACTGATGGGGGGGCCCTGGATACTGATGGGGGTGGCAGGCGGGCGGCCTGCCGTTGTATGACTCACGTATAAGCCGAGGGGGGACTTTTCAGCCCAATTTTTGGCTGAAAAATTCGGCTTATACGCGAGTATATACAGTACTGGCTAGGAGTGCTGGGGAGCACAAATAAGGAGGTTACTTATGGGTTAACATGTTTATTTAACACAACGCGTTTCCACAATGGATTGTTGTCTTCCTCAGGTGGATTTTCATTAAATGGTGAAAATGGACACATTAAATAGTATCACAAGCCAATCATAGAATAGCAATTAATGATGTCACTCTATTAACTCCGTCCATCCCATATACCCCAAGGTATGAAAGCGCTCAGTGGAGATCATTAATAAGGATAAAAAAATATAGTGTATAAAACATACAATATTCACAAATATCATGTAACATTAATCAATTAAAACTAACACAGAATCATAAATATATGTAAAAAAAATATGTATGTGTACTATAGAAAAAAAATATTTTTTTCCCTACTTCCTTCTCCTCCCTTCCATATGTGTGTCACCCCATATATAATAATATACATGCACTTTCCAAGAAAGGAACCAAGAATTTGACTTGCATCGATGTTCAGAAAATGCACATACATCAACCATCAATAAAACAGTGCTGAACGCACCTCATATTCCCGAAATAAAATACACTTCTATATACCCTCATTAAACATACACTTATACCATCATTAAAATAGTGCAGGAACATTACATAAAATAATGTACTAATACAACTGAACGTGAGCTGATAGGACCTGTGGTGATGTCAGACCCTGTGCCAGTGACTCGTGAGTCACATGACTGCGATCTATCCAATCAGAGCAATCCAGGAGTGGGCCAGGAAGCCAGCGTGAGCGGTGTCAGAGAGGAGCCGATGCCCGGAGCCATGTGCTGCATTTTACAGGTGAGAGGCAACCCCTCATTCACCTTATAACTTGCCCCCATTAGACCACCAGGTTCTCCCTATGGGAGCGCTTTTATCTTTTGTGTGTTGCAGATTAATAACTAGGTCTTCTATGGCCGTCAAGCCCAGATTGTCTATGAAGACTATGAAGAATGGCAGCAGCTACGGAGGCTTGGGGGCCTCCAGATGTAGCAGTGCCAAGACAGCTCAACGTGTCCCCTCTGACTTTCCATAGAACAGCAAAACCCCCCAGAGAAAGCACAATCCAAGAAAAGGAAACAGTTCCCTGACACAATCAGCTCTGCTACATCTGTAGATTATTAACCCCTCAACCTCATCCAATGCTGACTTGTTTAGAAAGGCATTGCCAAAGGCGTTCAGCTTTCGGAAAGTTTTTTTTAGGTCAACCACTAGAGCATTGCCGGAAATAACACCTTCAACACCCCCTGCATCACCGCAATGAAGGAGTCGGTGGTGGGCTTCAGCCCGATCCTCATCCCGGGGAAGTCCTGCTCCAGAAGATACCTGAGGAGGGAAAAATGGCCAAAGTCAGAGAAACAACAAATAATGTCATCAGAAGATCCTGCCACAGGCTCCAGGGCCTGACCCCAAAATAAGGAGTCTGCACCGGAGACTATTGTAACAAATCCTCAGCTGTGTGACATATATCCGTATTCATGTTCCCCATCACCAACAGGGTAAAGCTCCTGGGGGGCTGATTTGTGACCCCAAACCAGCACCACTGCCGCACCGCTCGGCCCCTGGATGTTTTTGCTCGGCTACTAACCACGGCTTAATTCTGCAGAAAAAGAGGATTAATGCCAGCCTGCGCCGTATGTTAATTACCTGTTTGGAGTCAAGGGGGCAGAGCCAAGTACAGCTACTCCATAGTCCCACCCAATCTGCTCTCACAATCTGACCTAACAGGGCTCGGGGTGATGGCTCCTGTCAGTTGAAACTGGCCACTACATGGTGTATAGAGCTGAGCTGCAGTACTGAGAAGAGCCACTACACGGTGTATGGAGCTGAGCTGCAGTACTGAGAACGGCCACTACACAGTGTATAGTGTATTCACAACACTTTATATATAGCTCTTTATATTCAGGAACTCTGTCCAGGTGATCTACACCAGAATTTCCACATTTGAATCATAGTTCTAAAGTATCCTAAACAATCAATCTAACTTTTTTTTGTTTTGTGATATATAGGGGTCAGAAAGAGATTTTGGCCACTACACGGTGTATAGAGCTGAGCTGCAGTACCCAGAACGGCCACTACACGGTGTATGGAGCTGAGCTGCAGTACTGAGAACGGCCACTACACGGTGTATGGAGCTGAGCTGCAGTACTGAGAGCGGCCACTACATGGTGTATGGAGCTGAGCTGCAGTACTGAGAATGGCCACTACATGGTGTATGGAGCGGTGTCCATCCAGCTACTGTGGGATCTGACCATCTTATTTACAAAGCAGGTTATATTGTATGTATATGCTTGGAGATAAGTGTGGTCGTCTGAATTAATCCTATATGACTTGATCCTCGTTATGATACATCTTCTGTATTAATGTGCACGGTATTATACCGACTAATAAAATTATATCTTTTTGATTGATGAATTTGTGTGGTTTCTGAATATCTTGTGCGCTCATGTGTAGGCTGTAATTATACTAGAATACTCCACTCCTTATATATTGACTAGTAAAAAGGTCCGATGCTATCGTATCGGGAGTGCAATGAAATGAATATTGGGTAAGTTTAGAGCTGGAAATGGGAGCAGTAGGGACAGAGGAGAACGTCAGTAGCGGGGTGGTCCGTAGGCGGGTAGAGGCTGGGCAGCTGTGGTGAGGCGTGTGACGTGACTGAGAGGGTGGGTGAATGTGGTGTGCATAGAGTAGTGTGAGGTAAAGTGCTGCTCGCGAAGGGGCATGTGCGGCATCGCTAAGGCGGTGCGATGGGCAATGCGCATGCGCTGCGGTTGCTAGGACGCCGCAAGTGAGAGGCAAGCGGCAGCTGGCGATGGCGACGGCGCATGTGCTGCGGTTGCGACACTGTTGCAATTGAGAGGCAAGGGGCGGCTCGCGATGGCGCATGCGCGCCATCGCTCGCACGGTGCGGTGGGCACGGTGCATGGGCTGCGGTTGCTATGACACTGCAAGTGAGAGGCAAGCGGCGGGTCACAATGGCGCATGCACGCCATCGTTAGCAACGCCGCAAAGGATGCTGTAATAGCGGCACAGTGGCCGGAAAGGCAAAACTTTTGATTATGTAAGTAGAGGATTATGGTAATACTACTTGACCTAAAACGGGAAAGGTTTAGTCAGATTTTATGTCAGATAGTGATAAAAACATGGATATGTGTATTTTTTATAGGTGTGTAAACGTGTAGTTTTGAGTGTACATAAATAGTGTGTATAATGTATTATACATGTACAAACACACCCAATATATAGACACATACATTATATATAGACATATATGTGGACGCATTCCTGGATTGCACACCTTACACACATACTTCCATTATATAGACTGATATATACATACATAGAGTGTTTGTGTTCGCAGACTGTAGACACACATTGTATACACACACATTACATACATAGCACACACATGTTATATATACATTACACACATTATATAACACACACAGTATACAGTACACACACACCTTAGACACTTTGTATACATACATGACACACAGATATAGACACATATTGTATAGATAAATGACACAGAGTATACACACATTACACAGTATACAGACTTTGTATATACACACATTACACACAGTATACACATACATGACACATTGTATAGACACACAGTATGCACACATTATACACACAGTATAGAGACATTACACACAGCATAGAGACATTACACCAGTATAGAGACATTACACGCAGTATAGAGACATTCACGCAGTATAGAGACATTGCACACGTATAGAGACATAACACACAGTATACAGACATTACATACAGTATACGGACATTACACACATTGTATACATACATTACACATTGTATACACAGAGTATGCACACATAAGACACATTACACACACATTGTAGACATACATTACACACAGTATACAGACACTTTGTATAGAGAAATTACAGACAGTATACACACATTACACAGAGTATAGACAGATTAGACACTGTGTACACACATTAAACACACATTGTATACAGACACATAGTATGCAGACATGACACACACATTGTATGCATAAATGACACAGACATTGTATACACAGAGTCTACATACATTACACACAGTACAGAGACATTGTTTAGATAGACACAGTATACAGACAGTGGCTGTTGCTATCCCCACCTGCAGTGACAGCTGTGGGCCTGGTCTGGTGTCCCCTCCTCGGTGACACATAATGCCCCGGGGCCGGCTCTATTAGTACTGTCATGTTTGCCTGTGAGGGCGGATTAGTGTAGGCTCGTGGCCAGGGCGTGTGTGTGATGCTGGGGAGGGTGGAGGGCGGCGTGTACACAGTGTCGAGCATAAGACAGAGGCTCGTGGGCTCCTCCTGGCCTCTTCCCACCCCAGGCGCCCCTCATACCCGGAGACCGTGCGGCTGTGGGGCAGATCGTCTTGTTGAGGACTCAGCAAACATCGCTCAGGCTGGTCGTTTCCGGCGGCGGCTCCAAACACCGCGAGAGTGAGGCGAGATCTCGCGGTGTTTGGTGCAGAGACTGAGGGGATCTGGGGATAGGGGCAGGACGGGCCGTGACGTCATCCATGCAGTGGGCGGGCTGGGGTCGCACTGTGTGCTTGGTAGTTGGAGCTGGGCGGTAATTGCGGGGGAGCGGGAGGATGTGAAGAAAAAAAAAAAAAAAGCATAAGTTTGACATCTATTCAGGAAAAATAAAACCTAAAAAAGTGTGCAGATTTCTGGAGCCTTTGTTGGTGCTGTAAAAGGCAGATTTTAGAAATTGCATTTAAAGAAAAAAAAAGTGCAACATGTGAACACAGCCCGAGTGTACAGACACTGCCGAGCAACATGTGAACACAGCCCGATTGATGTGTACCAGACGACACTTCCGAGCAACATGTGAACACAGCCTGAGTGTACAGACACTGCCGAGCAACATGTGAACACAGCCTGAGTGTACAGACACTGCCGAGCAACATGTGAACACAGCCGATTGTACAGACACTGCCGAGCAACACGTGAACACAGCCCGAGTGTACAGACACTGCCGAGCAACATGTGAACACAGCCCGATTGTACAGACACTGCCGAGCAACATGTGAACACAGCCTGATTGTACAGACACTGCCGAGCAACATGTGAACACACCGAGTGTACAGACACTGCCGAGCAATCATGTGAACACAGCCTGATTGTACAGACACTGCCGAGCAACATGTGAGCACAGCCTGATGTACAGACACTGCCGAGCAACATGTGAACACAGCCTGAGTGTACAGACACTGCCGAGCAACATGTGAACACAGCCCGAGTGTATAGACACTGCCGAGCAACATGTGAACACAGCCGAGTGTACAGACACTGCCGAGCAACATGTGAAACAGCCGATGTACAGACACTGCGAGCACATGTGAACACAGCCTGATTGTACAGACACTGCGAGCAACATGTGAGACAGCTGATTACAGCACTGCGAGATGGAATAACCATGTACAGACACTGCCGAGCAACATGTGACACACCCGAGTGTAAGCAGAGCAACATTGCAAGCGAGTTACAGACAATGTGCACATGTGAGCACAGCCCGAGTGTACAGACACTGCCGAGCAACATGTGAACACATCCGAGTGTACAGACACTCCGAGCAACATGTGAACACAGCCTGATGTACAGACACTGCGAGCAACATGTGAGACAGCTGATGTAAGAACTGCCGAGCAACATGTGAACACAGCTGATTGTAGCACTGCCGAGAATGTGAGCACAGCGAGTGTACAGACACTGCCGAGCAACATGTGAACACAGCCTGATTGTACAGGCACTGCCGAGCAACATGTGAACACAGCATGTACAGACACTGCGAGCAACATGTGAACACAGCCTGATTGTACAGACACTGCCGAGCAACATGTGACACAGCCGAGTGTACAGACACTGCCGAGCAACATGTGAACACAGCCTGATTGTACAGGCACTGCCGAGCAACATGTGAACACAGCCTGAGTGTAAGACACTCGAGCAACATGTGAACACACTGAGTGTACAGACACTGCCGAGCAACATGTGTACACAGCCCGAGTGTACAGACACTGCGAGCAACATGTGAACACAGCCTGAGTGTACAGACACTGCCGAGCAACATGTGAACACAGCCTGAGTGTACAGACACTGCCGAGCAACATGTGAACACAGCCTGAGTGTACAGACACTGCCGAGCAACATGTGTACACAGCCCGAGTGTACAGACACTGCCGAGCAACATGTGACACAGCCCGAGTGTACAGACACTGCCGAGCAACATGTGAACACAGCCTGAGTGTACAGACACTGCCGAGCAACATGTGAACACAGCCCGAGTGTACAGACACTGCCGAGCAACATGTGAACACAGCCCGAGTGTACAGACACTGCCGAGCAACATGTGAACACAGCCTGAGTGTACAGACACTGCCGAGCAACATGTGAACACAGCCTGATTGTACAGACACTGCCGAGCAACATGTGAACACACCCTGAGTGTACAGACACTGCCGAGCAACATGTGAACACAGCCCGAGTGTACAGACACTGCCGAGCAACATGTGAGCACAGCCCGAGTGTACAGACACTGCCGAGCAACATGTGAACACAGCCTGAGTGTACAGACACTGCCGAGCAACATGTGAATACAGCCCGAGTGTACAGACTCCGAGCAACATGTGAACACAGCTGATTGTACAGACACTGCCGAGCAACATGTGAACACACCCGAGTGTACAGACACTGCCGAGCAACATGTGAACACAGCCCGAGTGTACAGACACTGCCGAGCAACATGTGAACACAGCCCGAGTGTACAGACACTGGAGCACATGTACCGCCCCTGAGCAACATGTGAGCACAGCCCGAGTGTACAGACACTGCGAGCAAAGTGACAACCATGTCGAACACACATGCACAGCTGATTGTACAACACTGCGACAACATGTGAGACAGCCTGATTGTACAGACACTGCGGAACATGTGACACACCGAGTGTACAGACACTGCCGAGCAACATGTGAACACAGCCCGAGTGTACAGACACTGCCGAGCAACATGTGAACACAGCCTGATTGTAAGACACTGCGAGCAACATGTGACACAGCCGATGTACAGACACTGCGAGCAACATGTGAACACAGCCCGAGTGTACAGACACTGCCGAGCAACATGTGAACACAGCCTGAGTGTACAGACACTGCCGAGCAACATGTGAACACAGCCTGAGTGTACAGACACTGCGAGAACATTGAAAAGCCGATGTAAGCAGCGAGCAACATGTGAACACAGCCTGAGTGTACAGACACTGCCGAGCAACATGTGAAGCACAGCCCGAGTGTACAGACACTGCCGAGCAACATGTGAACACAGCCCGAGTGTACAGACACTGCCGAGCATGCAAAAAAAAAAAAGCTTACTAAAAGAGCAGCAAAACTGGGGATATTATACAGCGGCAGAGGAAAGATAAAACACTATGAAAGTAACAAAACTCAGGACATTCTACAGCAGTACGGCTGTGAATTCAGCTCTAGGGTGGAATAAACCACTTACTAGAAAGTAGCAGCAAGGAGGATATTATGTAGCAGTACTAAGCATTCAAGCTGTTCATACAATATGAATAGAAGATCACGCCTATTAGTGCGTGATTTATGATGAAGAGAGCCCGCCCTAGGGGCTAAAGAATATAGCCACAGCTAATTAACATCGCTAATGAGTGAGTATTAAAACGTTTTTCTCCACTTTCACAGGATGCTTTTCTGAGCCAAAAGAAGTGTGAGATTAGTGATAATATGCTGCAGGGACATGTTTTGATATCTTAGGAGGCGTTTTGGAGGTGACAGGATCCCTTTAAAAGCAACAAAACTGGGGACATTATACAACAGTACATTTGTGAATTCAGCTTTAGGGTGGTATAAAACACTTACTACAAAGTAGGAACACATAGAATATTATGCATCAATGCTAAGCAGTCAAGCTGTGAACCCAGCTCATGGGTAAAATAGAAAAAAACTCACTAGAAAGTGGCAGCATAGATTACAATACAGAACAGTACTGAGCAGTGCAGCTGTGAATCCCACACCAGTGTGAAATTAAACATATAACTTTTGTATGTGTGTCTGCCTCTCTCCCCCCCAAACTTAAATGTGCAGCTGTAAACTGATCCCTCAGTAAGACCAAAGTCCATCTAGTTGGACCAAGACAGATTTATGTCATTTTTTTTCAAGGGATTTCAGGGAAAAGTGAAAAGACTCAAAAGTGGAGAAAGAAGCAGATTTCTCCTATAGGATATGTTACAAAGTTTCTTATATTTGCTTGTACTATTGATCTAGGTTACGTTAGTGAAATGACAGTGACCATTTCAATCTATATTAGGTTGATAAACCCCGATTTGAGGCATATTGTTACTTTTCCTCCCTCTAAGTGCCCCTGTGATGGGCCGTCCTGTGTAACATGGGACATCAGCTGAATTTACTGGACCCATCATTTATAGCAGGCGCCCCCTGTGCACTCTGTGAATGGAAAGTGCTGCGGTATATGTTGGAGCTATAGAAATAATTATTATACTATTATAAGGCTGTGACACCGATACAAGCAGCTCGAGGGGCGTCAAGATTTCTACTAATAAAGCCAAATCTTTGTATAAAGAGAAGATCTGGGACTTTCTATCACACTGAACTCACCATCATTGTAACATCTGCTTGCTGTCAGTGAATGGAAAGCCCCATCCCAACCTCATAATTCTCAGAGCTGATAGTTTTGTTATAACAGCGTCCAGTTTGTGAGTCAAAAGTATGAGACACAGATTGTTTGCTACAATGTATCAGTGCAGGTAAAATTGCTCAAATCTGAAATCTGAGTTCATAGAGAATGGTGCAGACTGGACGCAACTGTAACAAACTCTCAGCTGTGACAAGGGCACAGGTCTGGAGTAAGGCTGCTTTCACACTGGCAAATTTGCAAATCTGTGTCCATCAGTTTTGAAATGGATAGCCACGGATCTGTCATGGCCTCCCATGTTATCCTATGGGCAAGGTACAATAAAACGTTCCATGGACATCTTATAAACAGATCCGTGCCTGTCCATGACTATACAGGAATTTCATGTTATCCACATGTAAATTTACCAGTGTGAACACTGTACAGCGGCCAATTAACAATTAAGGATGTGTCATTACTAAGCAGTGTAATTATGGCTGTCCCATTAACCATTAGGAGGCTGGCAGGGCTGCTCTGTGTAATGTGCAGTTACAGTTAGGGCCAGAAATATTTGGACAGTGACACAAGTTTTGTTATTTTAGCTGTTTACAAAAACATGTTCAGAAATACAATTATATATATAATATGGCTGAAAGTGCACACTCCCAGCTGCAATATGAGAGTTTCCACATCCAAATCGGAGAAAGGGTTTAGGAATTATAGCTCTGTAATGCATAGCCTCCTCTTTTTCAAGGGACCAAAAGTAATTGGACAATGGACTCTAAGGGCTGCAATTAACTCTGAAGACGTCTCCCTCGTTAACCTGTAATCAATGAAGTAGTTAAAAGGTCAGGGGTGTGGTTTTGCATTAGGAAGCTGTTGCTGTGACCAGACAACATGCGGTCAAAGGAACTCTCAATTGAGGTGAAGCAGAACATCTTGAGGCTGAAAAAAAAGAATAAATCCATCAGAGAGATAGCAGACATGCTTGGAGTAGCAAAATCAACAGTTGGGTACATTCTGAGAAAAAAGGAATTGACTGGTGAGCTTGGGAACTCTAAAAGGCCTGGGCGTCCACGGATGACAACAGTGGTGGATGATCGCCGCATACTTTATTTGGTGAAGAAGAACCCGTTCACAACATCAACCGAAGTCCAGAACACTCTCAGTGAAGTAGGTGTATCTGTCTCTAAGTCAACAGTAAAGAGAAGACTCCATGACAGTAAATACAAAGGGTTCACATCTAGATGCAAACCATTCATCAATTCCAAAAATAGACAGGCCAGAGTTAAATTTGCTGAAAAACACCTCAAGAAGCCAGCTCAGTTCTGGAAAAGTATTCCATGGACAGATGAGACAAAGATCAACCTGTACCAGAATGATGGGAAGAAAAAAGTTTGGAGAAGAAAGGGAACGGCACATGATCCAAGGCACACCACATCCTCTGTAAAACATGGTGGAGGCAACGTGATGGCATGGGCATGCATGGCTTTCAATGGCACTGGGTCACTTGTGTTTATTGATGACATAACAGCAGACAAGAGTAGCCGGATGAATTCTGAAGTGTACCGGGATATACTTTCAGCCCAGATTCAGCCAAATGCTGCAAAGTTGATTGGACGGCACTTCATAGTACAGATGGACAATGACCCCAAGCATACAGCCAAAGCTATCCAGGAGTTCATGAGTGCAAAAAAGTGGAACATTTTGCAATGGCACCAGATCTTAACCCAATTGAGCATGCATTTCACTTGCTCAAATCCAGACTTAAGACAGAAAGACCCACAAACAAGCAAGACATGAAGGCTGCGGCTGTAAAGGCCTGGCAAAGCATCAAGAAGGAGGAAACCCAGCGTTTGGTGATGTCCATGGGTTCCAGACTTAAGGCAGTGATTGCCTCCAAAGGATTCGCAACAAAATATTGAAAATAAAAATATTTTGTTTGGGTTATGTTTATTTGTCCAATTACTTTTGACCTCCTAAAATGTGGAGTGTTTGTAAAGAAATGTGTACAATTCCTACATTTTCTATCAGATATTTTTGTTCAACCCTTCAAATTAAACGTTACAATCTGCACTTGAATTCTGTTGTAGAGGTTTCATTTCAAATCCAATGTGGTGGCATGCAGAGCCCAACTCGCGAAAATTGTGTCACTGTCCAAATATTTCTAGCCCTAACTGTATATCATCGCATTTTGGCTGGCAAATTTTGGCCTAGGGGGCAATCACAAAGCAGTGGCCCTCAAGCAGTGGTGGCCCATCTTTAGACTGCTTATGTCTGGCTGCTACATTACAGCAGCAGAGGTAAAGGCTTTATATATAATGGAAGCTGGTACATATATATGGGAACAGAACTGAGATTACTACATAGATACAGAAACAGCGAGGAACTACTGCACAGATACAGGTATAGAACTAAGCTAACTACATCAATATGGAAACAGAAACAAGCATAGAATAAAGGAACAGAACCAAGTCTACTACATACATACGGGAACAGAATCAAACCTACTACCCAGACCAACCCCTATATTAATACCAGACCCCAGACCAACCCCCTATATTAATATCAGACCCCAGACCACCACCCTATATTAATATCAGACCTCAGACTAATCCCCTATTATTATCAGACCCCAGACCAACCCCTATATTAATATCAGACCCCAGACCAACCACCTATATTAATATCAGACCCCAGACCAACCCCCTATAATAATATCAGACCTCAGACCACCCCCTATATTAATATCAGACCTCAGACTAATCCCCTATTATTATCAGACCCCAGACCAACCTCTATATTAATATCAGACCCCAGACCACCACCCTATATTAATATCAGACCCCAGAACACCCCCCTATATTAATATCAGACCCAGACCAGTCCCCTATATTAATATCAGATCCCAGATCAACCCCCTATATTAATATCAGATCCCAGACCACCCCCCTATATTAATATCAGACCCCAGACCACCACCCTATATTAATATCAGACCCCAGACCAACCCCCTATATTAATATCAGACCCCAGACCACCACCTATATTAATATCAGACCCCAGACCACCCCCCTATATTAATATCAGACCCAGACCAACCACCTATATTAATATTACACCCCAGACCACCCCCTATATTAATATCAGACCTCAGACTAATCCCCTATTATTATCAGACCCCAGACCAACCCCTATATTAATATCAGACCCCAGACCACCACCCTATATTAATATCGGACCCCAAACCAACCCCTATATTAATATCAGACCCAAGACCAACCCTGTATATTAATATCAGACCCAGACCAACCACCTATATTAATATTAGACCCCAGACCAACCCCCCCTATATTAATATCAGACCCCAGACCAATCCCCTATTATTATCAGACCCCAGACCACCACCTATATTAATATCAGACCCCAGATCAACCCCCTATATTAATATCAGACCCCAGACCAACCCCCTCCCTATATTAATATCAGACCCCAGACCAATCCCCTATATTAATATCAGACCCCAGACCAATCCCCTATATTAATATCAGACCACCCCCTATATTAATATCAGACCCCAGACCACCCCCTATATTATCATATTCCAGTTCATACTCAGGAAGGTTTCACTGTACAGGGCCTCTGTGTTTCCTTCCGGCGTGTACAGGACGGAGCCGCCATCATTACTCTGTAGCTAAATTACATACTAGGCCCTTAGTAACTTTGTTGCCCATAGCAACCAATCAGAGCTCAGCTTTCATTTCTCCAGAGCAGTTTAAAAAATGAAAGCTGCGCTGTGATTGGTCACTAGGGATAACAAAGAAGTCTGACTGCTAGACGGGTCTGAGGCCTAGTATTTGTGATTGTCCCTTGTTTCCCCGGTATTACCGTACATGCTGCTGCCGCTGTCGCTCCTTCCCCCTATCTAGCTGGGATACTTTCTGTTACCTGTAAGGATGCTGCGCTGTCCCTGGCTGCTCCGCTGTGTGACATGACTTTCCACATATATCGACCGCTGCTGGTTTTCCTAGGCCTCAGGCCTGTGTTGTGTATACTGGTTCCTGTTTGTATCTAGGGTGTGTGCGGCCATACCTTCCCCAGTGTCATAGGGGTGGTGTGTGCACTTTGAATTGCTGTCCCCAGCCTATTGCTGTGGGGAATCTCCTATACAAAGTTCATCTTCCCTGTTGGGTGTTGTCTGAGCTTCTCATGGCATCACATACCCCCTCTATTTCTTACATTTAGAACTACTGTATATATGAGTGCACACCAACATCGAAGTTCTTATGGAATGAAATGGCCATGTTGTTTATTTAGAGTTTAAATAAAGAAATTGGTATTTTGAAGGTTTTAATAAATATTAAATTAAAAACCAATAAATAATTAAAAATATAAATGACCAAGTAACCTCATCAGAACCAATACTCCCATTATTATTATTATATATTTATAGAGCACCATTGATTCCATGGTGCTGTACATGAGAAAGGGTTCTTACAAACAAGTTAAAAATACAATGAACAAAGTAACAGTGACAGACGATACAGAGGGAGAGAGAGGTCCTGCCCTTGCGGGCTTAGATTCTACAGGGAGGTGGGGAGAGAGACAATAGGTTGGGTCTGCTTTGTGGTGGTGGAGTGCCAGGTCTGATGGTGGTGGAGCACCAGGTCCAGTGGTGGTGGAGTGCCAGGTCCGATGGTGGTGGAGCATCGGGTCCATTGGTGGTGGAGTGTCGGGTCCAGTGGTGGTGGAGCGGCCAGGTACCAGTGGTGATGGCGTGCCAGGTCCAGTGGTGGTGGAGCGCGAGGTCCAGTAGTGGTGGAGCGCGAGGTCCAGTGGTGGTGAGGTGGCACTGTGGTCATTGCAGGCTGTAGACTGTTCTGAAGAGATGGGTTTTCAGGTTCCGCATAAAGGTTCCGAGTGTGGAGGACAGTCGGATGTTTTGGGGTGCAGAATTCTAAAGAATGGGGGATGCTCAGGCAAAGTCTTGCAGGTGGTTAATAATAATCTTTATTTATATAGCGCCAACATATTCCGCAACGCTTTACAATACAGAGGATCATATTTAACTATCATAAGAAACAGTTATCAGAAAATACAATACAAAGCCAGGGGCGGACCTACCGCGGTGCAGCTGGTTCAGCTGCACCAGGGTCCCGACCGGCTAGGGGGCCCCTCAGGCTCCTGTAGGGGGGCCCCTCCACCTCCTTGCAGGGGAGTCTGGGTCTCCAGCCGCCCCCTGCAGACCGCGATAGTGTGCCAGAGGTCAGAGGAGAGGTGAAGTGAGGGAAGCTTTCTGCTCTGCGGCTGATCCTGCCCCTCCTCTTCTCCCAACTTGCAGATGCAGGTAGCACCCACACTCACTAGCACCCCCAGCGCTCTTCACCTGGAATAACATCTCATCACACCACACCCTCCTCACGATTGCACGCGATTTCCACGCACGAGTGTGCATTAAAAGTATATGAGTGCGAGTCAAACTTGCACCCATACAGTACACGGTGTGATAGTCGCACCCGTGTGCTGTAAAAATCTCTTCAAATCGGTTTCCCAGTACAGTAATCTTCATCTTGCACTGCTGTGACAGCGGCGCAAGATGATTATTAAAAACCCAGCTGCTGGGCACCTTTTTGTAATTTGCGGGGTTAAACTGCATATGCAGCATCTGTTTGGCATATCAGCACAGATGCTGCATATGCGGTTATTAACCCGGTGCTAAAAGGGTTAATATGCTTTTTGTGTGTTGCCAACATGTCTCCAGGGAGTGTCCACACTCCCTGGAGGCATGCTGGCTTAATACATTGGCAGTGCAGGGGTTAATCATCATAGTTATGGAAAGCCTGTATTTGTCGGCTTTTGATAATCATTCAGAAAAGCCAGCGGCTCCTCTTAGGGAGCTGCGAGCCGTAATGTACGCAATTAGTGTAAGTACCTTGGACAGCTCCTTATTCAGGACGCTGCCCAGCAATGTAATGTACGCTAATTGCGTACATTACTGCTCGCAGCTCCCTGAGAGGAGCCGCCGGCTTTTCTGAATGATTATCAAAAGCTGACAAATACAGGCTTTCCATACCTATAATGATTAACCCCTGCACTGCCAATGTATTAAGTCAACATGTCTCCAGGGAGTGTGGACACTACCTGAAGACATGTTGGCAACACACAAAAAGCACATTAACCCTTTTAGCACCGGGTTAATAGCTTCATATGCAGCATGTGTGCTGATATGCCGAACAGATGCTGCATATGCAGTTTCACCCCGCAAATTACTAAAAGGTGCCCAGCAGCTGGGTTTTTAATAATCATCTTGCACTGCTGTCACAGCGGTGCAAGATGCAAGATTACTGTACTGTGAACCGGCACATTCATACTCCGCAGCTTTGACAGCCGCAGAGTATGAATTTGCTGGTTAATGCTATCCACAGCTCTGAAGTTTACTTCAGGACCATGGACAGCATCACACTCACACTTACTCACGCAGCACACTCTCATGACACTCATATGCATACAGCCATGCACACTCACCACACGCACCACACTCGCACCAAACACACCCAAAATTTATTTGCACCACTGTCATGCATCAAACATGCACCGTGTGCCTTCAGCCTAGAGTCACTTCCAGAGTGAAGAGAACGGGTGGGGTGATAGAGATGAGGGAGGTGCTGCACTGTGAAGAGCTTTGTGGGTGAGAACAAGCAGTTTGAATTTGATCCTGTAGTGTATAGGCAGCCAGGGCAATGAATGGCATAGAGCAGAAGCGTCCGAGTAACGGTTAGTCAGATAGATGACCCTGGCTGCTGCATTAAGGATGGACTGGAGAGAGTCTAGTGTGGGGGAGGCCAATTAAAAGAGAATTACAATAGTCAAGGTGGGAGTGAATCAGTGCCACAGTGAGGGTTTTTGTGGTTTCCAAGGTGAGAAAGGGGCGAATTCTAGAGATGTTCTTCAGGTGCAAGCAGCAAGAGTGGGCAAAAGATTGTATATATGGGGTAAAGGAAAGATCAGAGTCAAACATAACACCCAGACAGCGAGACTGCTAACTAGGCATTATTGTGGTGCCGCACACTGAGAGAGAGATGCCATATTTAAGGAGGTTAGTGGAGGGCGGGAGCAAAAGAAGCTCAGTTTTGGAAAGGTTGAGTTTCAGATAAGAGAGCGGACATGATATTGGAAACTGCGGTTAGACAGTCATTGGTGTTCTTTATTAGAGTGGGAGTAAGGTCAGGGGTTGAAGTGTATAATTGTGTGTCATCAGCATAAAGATGGTACTGAAAGCCAAATCTGCTGATGGTCTGTCCAATCTGGGCCGTATAGAGAGAGAAGAGAAGAGGTCCAAGGACTGAACCCTGAGGGACCCCAATAGTGAGAGGAAGAGGGGAGGAAGTGGAGCCAGCAAATGATACACTGAAAGAGCGGTCAGAAAGATAGCAAGAGAGCCAGGAGAGAGCCGTGTCCTTGATGCCGATGGAGTGCAGCATAGAGAGTAGGAGATGGTGGTCAACAGTGTCAAAGTCTGCAGAGAGATCAAGAAGAATAAGCAGAGAGTGGTCACCATTACGTTTTGCTGTCAGTAGGTCATTGGTCACTTTGGTGAGGGCAGTTTCTGTAGAATGTAGGGGGCGGAAACCAGACTGTAATGAGTCTAGAAGAGAGTGAGTGGAGAGGTAACGGGTGAGGTGGGAGTAGACCAGGTGCTCCAGGAGTTTAGAGATGAAGGGGAGATTGGAGACTGGTCTGTAGTTGATTGTGCAGGATGGGTCAAGAGAAGTTTTCTTTAATAATGGAGTAATGATCAAGTGTTTGAGGGAGGAGGGGAATATGCCAGAAGAGAGGTAGAGATTGAAGATTTTGGTTAGGTGAGTGGTGACCACCGGAGAGAGAGACTGGAGTAGGTGAGAGGGTATGGGGTCAGCAGTGCATGTGGTGGGGCGAAAGGAAGAGAGGAGCCTGGAGACGTCTTCTGTGACTGGGTCAAAAGTGGAGAGTGAGCCAGAGGAAATGTGGGGAGCGGTAGGGGTAACAGCGATTTGAGGTAAGGAGTTGATTTCTTGACGGATGGTTTCTATTTTCTTTGTCAGATCATCCTCACAGAGGTCAGTGATGGGGGCCTGCACTTTAGAACTGAGGAGAGAGTGAAAGGTGTCAGTTTTTTTGGGTTGTTGGATAGTGAGGAGATCAGGGTGGTAAAGTAGGTCTGATTGGCAAGGTGAAGGGCAGAGTTGAAAGTTCTCAGCATAAATTTATAGTGAATGAAGTTTTCTGGAGTGCGGGTTTTCCTCTATAGATGTTCAGCACTCCTAGAGCATCGCTGGAGGAATTGAGTTTGTGATGTGAGCCAGGGCTGTTTGACTCTGTGTTTGGAGGTTCTGAGAGTGAGAGGGTTAGATGAGGGATGTGCAAAATGAGGTCTTAGGAGGATTAAAGATTATGAGTGGAATGATATCGGGAGATTAGTTCAGAGATATATGGGGGAGACAGATTGTGGACAGCTTTGTAACTCAATGTTAGTAGTTTGAATTGGATACGCTGGGGAATTGGGAGCCAGTGGAGGGATTTGCATAATGGAGAAGTGGAGGAATAGCGAGAAGAGAGGTGGAATAGTCGGGCAGCAGAGTAAAGGACATATTGGAGAGGTGCAAGAGTGCTAGCAGGGATGCTACAGAGGAGAAGGTTGCAGTAGTCAAGGCGGTAGATGATGAGGATATACACTAGTAGTTTAGTAGATTGAGGGTTGAGGAAGGGACGGATTCTGGAAATATTTTGGAATTGGAGGCGGCAGGAGGTGACGAGAGCTTGGATGTGCGGTCTGAAGGCCAAGGCAGAGTCAAGTGTTACTCCGAGGGAGCGGACATCAGGTACAGGACAAAGTGTGATGTCATTTATAGTGATAGATCAGGTAAGGAAGGTGTGTGAGATGGGGGAAAGATGATGAATTCAGTTTTGTCTACATTTAGTTTTAGGAAGCGGGAGGAGAAGGAGGAGGATATGGCTGATAGGCACTCCGGGATTCTGGACAGCAGAGAGGTGACATCTGAGCCAAATAGGTAGATTTGAGTGTCATCAGTGTACAGGTGATACTGAAAGCCATGGGACTTTATGAGTTGTCCCAGGCCAAAAGTATAGATTGAAAAAAAGAAGGGGCCCCAGGACAGGGCCTTGAGGGACCCCAACAGAGAGGGGATGGGGCGAGGAGGTCGTGTGGGAATGGGAAACGCTAAATATGCGGTTAGAAAGGTAGGAAGAGATCCAGGAGAGGGCAAGGTCAGAGATACCAATGGAAGAGAGGATCTCTAATAGAAGGCAGTAATATAATAATTCAATATAAATAATATAATTAGAATTATCATATTATATATTATTATACATTTTATAAAATATAAAAAATAATAAATTGATAAACTAATATAATAAAATATATAAGAAATACAAATAATATGAGTAAAATTATTATTATACATTATAAATATTATAATAAAATATAATAATAAATAATATATAATTAAATAAAAATAATATAAATAGAATTATTATATTGTATTATTATAAATATTCTAAAATATTAAACATAAATTAATAAATATAATAAATAAAATATATAAGAAATGTAAATAATATAAAAGGTAAAATTATATCATCTATATTATAAATAATAATAAATAATAAAATATAAAAAATAATCAAAAATATAACAATTAAATATAAATGGAATTATTATATTACATATATTATTATAAATATTATAAATATAAAAAAATAGTAAATGTATAAATATAATAAGTTATATAAAATGCATAAATATCAATAATATAAATAAATAATATTATGTTATATTTTAAAATATAAAAAATAATAATACTATTAATAATACATAAATAATAAATGATTAAATAAATAGAAAAATAAATAAAAATAATTTGGACATGGAGAGGTTAATAAATCTGTGTCCTCTCCTGGACTCCACACACTGGGGGCCACTGGGGCTCCTGCCTCTGCCTTTGAGGGGGATAAACATTGTCACGTGGTGTGAGGGGTATTCCAGGCCACGTGACGTCCTGCCCTAGCCCCGTTATCTGCTGTGTCTGGTGTCTTCTGCTCCGCAGGGGGGAGTAGTTGCTGGCCATCTTTCGGCTGCAGTGTGAGGTGCGGGCACTGCTCGGCGCTCGGCTGTGACTGCTTGCTCCGTTGTGTGGCGGGCTCTTGGCTTTGTGCTGCCCCGGCTCCTCATCCTCCTCTGTCTGCAGACATGGCTGACGCCTCCGAGAAGCTGTACCGGGCCGAGTACGCCAAGAGTGGCCACGCCTCCTGCAAAAAGTGCGGGGACAACATCGCCAAGGAGTCTCTGCGGGTCGCCATGATGGTGCAGGTAACCAGGAGAAGAGCAGGGTCACCGAGGAGAGGACAGGGGAGGGGGGCACTTCCGGTATGAGGGGCAGCAACAGCCTCGTGCCTTAAAGGGGGGCTCCACCTGGAATTACACTGTGCTTAGAGGGGGGCTCCACCTGTATTGACTGCACTTAGAGGGGGGCTCCACCTGTATAGATTGCACTTAGAGGGGGGGCTCCACCTGGAATTACACTGTGCTTAGAGAGGCGGCTCCACCTGTATACGTGGAGCCCACTGGGACGGGGTACTCAGTACTAGACCGGGGTACTGCTGGGGATGTCACGGAGGTCCTGGTCTGGACCGTGTCCCGGATTCACACAAGTAAATGGGGGGTATTTACAAGGGATTTGGTTTGTCGTGACGCCACCCACGGGTTGTGGTCAGAGAGACCACCGCTGCTGCAGAACCTCCGGGGATGATGTTTGGCAGCTTAAGATGGAACGGCTCCCCGCAGGTGGAGCCTGGTTCCCCGGGGCAGTGTAATTGAAGTCTGTGATGGTTGTTATAGATGTTGCAGGAAAGGGGATGATAGTGGAGATGGTGTTGCTTGTGGGGGAGATCAGGGCTGGAGTGCAAGGATCACACAAACTCACGTTTTTTGTAGTTTTCCAAGTCTTTACTGTGCAGATGGTACAAGCAGAGTATTGTCCACGAAGTCTGTACCGGGGCCGGGTTGCTCCTACCCTGATTTGGTCCTTGGCTTCCCACTCCTGCGCTTCATGTGAGGCCCTGCTGCCGCCATTAGCAGAACTACTGGCCCTGTCTCCCCTCACGGGTACCAATCTACTAGGCAACTTGAGTCTTCTGTGTCACTGACCCCTCTGTGTTGCTTTGGTACAGTGAAGATGGTGGACCTTCAATATTCCGGTATTGACTGTCCTGTCTGTTTCAGGCACAGCATCGGATCCAGTATCCGTCCTATGCGCCTCTCCGGGGTGAGTTCAGGGTAACTCCTTGTCCCGGGTGTGTTCCTTTACTTTTCCTACTGCTTTTCTCAGACTCTGGCTGGCCTGGAAGTCCACAGTGGACTGTGGGTTGAGCTTAAGGCAGCTCCTTTGCTCCCAGGTCCTTTCCTCAGTCCTCTCAGGAACTGAACTAACTGCCACTTCCTCTCCACCCAGAATATCTAGGGAAGCAGCTTTAGCTCCCCCTTCTGGCCTGGAGGTGCTAGTGCAGTGTTAGTGTGGTATGGGTGATGAGGGTCTCAGCTATTTTCTCAAGTCCGTCAACCACTCCAAATCATTCAGGCAAGTGTGCACGTCGCAAGTAATGACACGGAAACAGAATCCGTTTCAAGTCTTGCTCATGCCTAAGCCCAAGAGAATAAGCACTGCGCATGAGTTTATTGAAACACATATATTTATACAGGAAAGCAAGGGGTGTTAGCATTCTAGAACACTCTGCAGAGTTGTCATCTTCTAATTGGTTGATTCTGACGCTGGAATTCTTAGGGTTGATCCGGATCCAGGGTGCGGTACAGGATACAGGGGCCATCTTAGGTGGTTGCGTAACAGGCGACATGGCATTTCTGAGTCACAGCTTATGTAGGGAAAAAGTTGTGATATTTTACCCTGTAAGGACATTTCATGTCCCTCCATCCTTAATAATCCCCCCTAAATACACAATTTTTCCCTAAAGACCTATGATTTACCCTATGCACATGGGTTCCTCTTCTTTATTTCACCTCTTTGGCAACAAGACATCCCTGTGGATGTGCCTCCTGCTTAAAGGACTTTTAGTGCATGAGGGGTCCATCTTCTCTCGCCCTACCTTTTATTCAAGAGGGGTCGAGTGATAAGGGATACTTGGGGTCCTCACTATTGTCTAATTCAGGAGGACATGGCCTTGTACCAAGTCAGTATTGCTGATAAAAACTTCAGTCTTATCTAAAATAAGTCAGTCCCTGACATCCATAAAATAAAGGTATCCTAAGCAGTCAGTGTCTCCTGGGATGTTTATATCCATCACATATAGGCCAGCGTCTGTAGTAAAAGAGTTTTCTATCGTTAAGTATGAGGGAAAACAGTTGTCAGACTCACAAATAGGACAGAACCCTACGGTGCAGTGTTTGGTCATATACAGTTAGGGCCAGAAATATTTGGACAGTGACACAAGTTTTGTTATTTTAGCTGTTTACAAAAACATGTTCAGAAATACAATTATATATATAATATGGGCTGAAAGTGCACACTCCCAGCTGCAATATGAGAGTTTCCACATCCAAATTGGAGAAAGGGTTTAGGAATCATAGCTCTGTAATGCATAGCCTCCTCTTATTCAAGGGACCAAAAGTAATTGGACAATGGACTCTAAGGGCTGCAATTAACTCTGAAGGCGTCTCCCTCGTTAACCTGTAATCAATGAAGTAGTTAAAAGGTCAGGGGTGGATTCCAGGTGTGTGGTTTTGCATTTGGAAGCTGTTGCTGTGACCAGACAACATGCGGTCAAAGGAACTCTCAATTGAGGTGAAGCAGAACATCCTGAGGCTGAAAAAAAAAAAAAATCCATCAGAGAGATAGCAGACATGCTTGGAGTAGCAAAATCAACAGTTGGGTACATTCTGAGAAAAAAGGAATTGACTGGTGAGCTTGGGAACTGTAAAAGGCCTGGGCGTCCACGGATGACAACAGTGGTGGATGATCGCCGCATACTTTATTTGGTGAAGAAGAACCCGTTCACAACATCAACTGAAGTCCAGAACACTCTCAGTGAAGTAGGTGTATCTGTCTCTAAGTCAACAGTAAAGAGAAGACTCCATGACAGTAAATACAAAGGGTTCACATCTAGATGCAAACCATTCATCAATTCCAAAAATAGACAGGCCAGAGTTAAATTTGCTGAAAAACACCTCAAGAAGCCAGCTCAGTTCTGGAAAAGTATTCTATGGACAGATGAGACAAAGATCAACCTGTACCAGAATGATGGGAAGAAAAAAGTTTGGAGAAGAAAGGGAACGGCACATGATCCAAGGCACACCACATCCTCTGTAAAACATGGTGGAGGCAACGTGATGGCATGGGCATGCATGGCTTTCAATGGCACTGGGTCACTTGTGTTTATTGATGACATTACAGCAGACAAGAGTAGCCGGATAAATTCTGAAGTGTACCGGGATATACTTTCAGCCCAGATTCAGCCAAATGCTGCAAAGTTGATTGGACAGCGGCGCTTCATAGTACAGATGGACAATGACCCCAAGCATACAGCCAAAGCTACCCAGGAGTTCATGAGTGCAAAAAAGTGGAACATTCTGCAATGGCCAAGTCAATCACCAGATCTTAACCCAATTGAGCATGCATTTCACTTGCTCAAATCCAGACTTAAGACGGAAAGACCCACAAACAAGCAAGACCTGAAGGCTGCGGCTGTAAAGGCCTGGCAAAGCATTAAGAAGGAGGAAACCCAGCGTTTGGTGATGTCCATGGGTTCCAGACTTAAGGCAGTGATTGCCTCCAAAGGATTCGCAACAAAATATTGAAAATAAAAATATTTTGTTTGGGTTATGTTTATTTGTCCAATTACTTTTGACCTCCTAAAATGTGGAGTGTTTGTAAAGAAATGTGTACAATTCCTACATTTTCTATCAGATATTTTTGTTCAACCCTTCAAATTAAACGTTACAATCTGCACTTGAATTCTGTTGTAGAGGTTTCATTTCAAATCCAATGTGGTGGCATGCAGAGCCCAACTCGCGAAAATTGTGTCACTGTCCAAATATTTCTGGCCCTAACTGTATTATTGTAGATCTTGGATCTAGTTGGGCTGCTATTTGAGCTTATCAGCTGTCTCAGTTATCAGCAGAATTTCTGACGTTTCTTCTGACCATCACTCCACCTCCAGGCTGTGGGAAGCGACTTCGGTCCACAGTAGCTGCATATTGAAGGGGAGAGAAAACTCAAAAATACATGTTAGACAAACATTTCGTAAGTGTCAAAACATAAGAAAAAGCCTATCTCGGGGAATCTATTAACTGGACAACATTTTCAACCATAATCTCATAACAATTTGTACCATTTTCATAACTATCAATGACATAATGAAATACAATGTAACGAACAAAATCTCAAAATTTTTATGTAACCTGAAAAGCACCTGTCACCCCCCTTGAACATCTCATCATCTTATATTACATATACACATTACCTTTTGAGAAAAGGATATAATATCAGCTCTTGAATTACCTATAAATAAAAACAATCATCCCTAAGAGAGAAAACATGGGATAGATCAAAGAAAATATTACATTCTTTGGGTTCCTGAAAAACAGATCACTAATTCTAAAATCATATAATTTTGGTTCAATTCAAATAACTTCTATATAAGGATCTTATATACAATAAAAAATCATTTTTCTATTAATTAAAATATCAAAATAAATTGTCACCCAAGATAGTTCATAGAAACAAAGACATAAGATTTACACCATTTTATAAATGACTAGATGGCGGCCCGATTCTAAAGAATCGGGTAGTCTAGAATCCATATATAGTTTATTTTTTAAAAATTAAGAATAATACAATTAATTGATGATATCTATTCATCAACTATGTATAGTTGTAGGATGAATATCATTTTTGGACAATTGAATTATTATATTGTAGGGCTCTTGGTACACTGACTGGTTAATACTTGATACTCAGTAAGTAGCTTGATTTAAAAAATCAATATTGATATTCTGCGTATCAGCCAGTTTGTGTTTGCCCATAAACCACGTCAAGGTGGCCCTACATCTGATGGGTCCCTACTCTAACTAATTCCTATTTATGAAGACTAAAAGCTGTTTTAGAGCAGCATTTTTCAGCTATTTGTAGAAGGTGGGGATATAATAAATACAATTTCTGCACTTGACACCTAAGGGCTTACTTGCGACATACTTGCAGCAATTCTGATGCAATGTATATGGAACTTGCGGTTAACCTGCCGTAAATGCGGCACACATGGCCTCGGCAGGTGCACGAAATGCAGCCGCTACAAAACCGCAGGTCAGTGCGGTTTTTGCGGCCGAAACTGCCGTAACCACGTATGTGGCACCTGCCGCAAGTGAACCACAAATTCCATATAAATTGCATGCAGCTTATGGCAAGTGTGCTGTAGATGAGGCCTTAGGCAGCAAGTGCAGAAATTGTGTGTTTTTTCCACCAAAACTTCCACAAATAGCCGAAAAATGCTGATGTTAAAGCTAAATCTCTAATTTTCTATCTATCTATGAACCTATCTATCTATATGTACAGAACACACCTTGAGATGGAGATGTGTGTGAACAGCCATCCCACCCGTCTCTCAGCTGTTCCAAAAACCTCTCCTGGTGAAAAAAGAAATGCAAATTTCTCAGCACCTATAGTGCTGGAGCTTAAGATTGCGGTTCATATCACCAAATCTATACATTTGGATGATACACATCTATCATCTTTTACTAAATGTGTGTTCATATATATATATATATATATATACTATGAACTGTCTAAATAAAGGATTTAATATCTAAAATTATAAACTATATATGTTACGTGGCTATTTCCTAAATAAGTACTTGAAATCTATATATCTATGGCTAAACTAATTATTTTTTTTTTTTGTCCTATATATCTATGACTAAACTAATTTTTTTTTTTTTATATATATATATCTACCGTGTTTCCCCGAAAGTAGGGCGCCCCCGAAAGTAAGGCATGCTTTGGGGGGGCGCCCTACTTTCTAATATAAGCCACCCCCCCGAATGTAAGGCGTACCTGTCCGGATCACATCACCGGATCTGTGGCACTGCGGCACCGCTCCCCGTGCCCCCGCTGTCCCCACTGTCAGTCCCCGCCAATACGCTGTGCCCTGGAGCTCCGGCGCTCTCTCCTTCTCTCCACTCCGCCCACGAGCCCTGCGCCAATCACAGCGCAGGAATCCGCCAGCTGACGTCAGTCCTGGGCTGTGATTGGCCCAGGGCTCCTGCGCTGTGATTGGCCCTGGGCTCCGGCGCTGTGATTGGCCCTGGGCTCCGGCGCTGTGATTGGCCCAGGGCTCCGGCGCTGTGATTGGCCCAGGGCAGGAGCCAATCACAGCCCAGGACTGACGTCAGCTGCACCACCAAAGCAGCAGAGGAAAGAAAAGAAAGAGGTAAGGTAAGAAAGTGAAAGTGTGTGTGTGTGTGTGTGTGTGTGAGATGTGTGTGTGTGTGTGTGTGTGTGTGTGTGAGATGTGTGTATTTGTGTGTTTGTGAGATGTGTGTGTGTGTGTGTGAGATGTGTGTGTTTGTGTGTGTGTGAGATGTGTGTGTTTGTGTGTGTGTGAGATGTGTGTGTGTGTGATGTGTGTGTGTGTGAGATGTGTGTGTGTGCGAGATGTGTGTGTGTGTGAGATGTGTGTGTGAGATGTGTGTGTGTGATGTGTGTGTGTGTGAGATGTGTGTGTGTGTGATGTGTGTGTGTGTGTGTGAGATGTGTGTGTGAGATGTGTGTGTGTGTGAGATGTGTGTGTGTGTGTGAGATGTGTGTGTGTGAGATGTGGCAGGCTGTCATTTTGTCATTTGTCTTTTTTTTTTTGGCTAATATAAGACACCCCCCGAAAGTAAGACATGTCGGTCTTTTTGGACCCAAATAAAATATAAGACGGTGTCTTACTTTCGGGGAAACACGGTGTCACTAAACTAGAAAAAGTTCTCTGCAGCACTCAGTTACTACCAATGACGTACAAATGCTAACAAGCTATATGTATATGAGAAAGTTTAAAAACTTACGTTTTTTCAAAAAACTCAAAAATCTTATCTTTTTATTTCTGAAGTTCTTGGTACATACATTGGCCAATGTCTGCTTGCTCATCAACTGCGACAAAGTGACTTCAGGTCTGATGAGTCCTATCGCTGACATCCCTGTCCTCCTTGTCCACCCCCCACCTCTCAGTGGGCAGACTCCATCTTGACCCTAGATCACCTGTGGTCAATGAGGGTGCAATTGCAGCATGGAGCCAGCATCTCCATATGATACAAAAAAGAGAAAAAAAAACTGCACAGCACTCACAGACTAAATGTGAACTGGTGCCAGAAGGGACGCTGGGTCAAATAACTAGAAAAAGTTCTCTGCAGCACTCAGTTACTACCAATGACGTACAAATGCTAACAAGCTATATGTATATGAGAAAAAAGTTTAAAAACTTACGTTTTTTCAAAAAACTCAAAAATCTTATCTTTTTATTGGCCAATGTATGTACCAAGAACTTCAGAAATAAAAAGATTTGTACGTCATTGGTAGTAACTGAGTGCTGCATGATGTTCCCTGAGGAAGGAGCTCGGGAGGAGGCTCCGAAACGCGTCGGAAAATAAAGGCTGTAGCTGTACCAGACATTCCTGTGTCTGTGTTTCTTTGATCCCGGAGCAGCAGCGCGGACACGGAAGCACTTTGTCCAAGAATCTACATCACGACCACGGTCATCGTTGAGAGTGCAGTCCCTGCAGCAGCTGCTTGTACGCTATTCTACCAGTTGTGGGTTTCACAACTGCTAAAGGTGAGCAATTCCACATCAACAAGTGAAAGTGTTTAATTGAGATAAGACCCTATATGCGCATTATTTCTTTCACAAAAGTCTATCGATGACATTCAAGGCATGTTTAGATAGCATTGTGCACTCATCAATAATAAAAAGTTTCGTATTATGCAAATGCTTAGCCGCATCGGTATCATTTTTAATCCTGGAAACAGATGTTTCATTCACAGGTATTGGAATGCCATAGAGAGAATGTATTGTTCATCCCCCTTGTAGTAAATTAGCTGCAATTCTTGTAGTGGCAGCAGGTGATACAATGTTTCCTTGTCCCCTTGGAAGATGTAGGAGGAGATGATATAGATAGGTTTTTCCACTACCACCAGGACCGTCAAGGAAAAAGCACTTGGGTGTTACATTATTGTCTTCTAAAGCCTGATTAATGGTATCATAGGCCAAAAGTTGTTCC
Organism: Allobates femoralis; assembly: GCA_033576535.1. Classification (NCBI taxonomy): domain Eukaryota; kingdom Metazoa; phylum Chordata; class Amphibia; order Anura; family Aromobatidae; genus Allobates; species Allobates femoralis. The sequence goes on from JARQOC010000007.1 coordinate 39,813,992, forward strand.
TCATTGAGAGTAGCTTTCATCTCAGCAGCTGTTCTTAGCTTATAATCCTTATCATACTGCGGGAGCAGTTGTGGTGTCTTAGCTGGGCGTGGTAAATTGAAATCAGTATAACTTTTCCCGTGAACTTTTAAAACATCTTGGACATCTGTCATAGCATATCCTTCACAATTTATACACTCTTCAGTGTTGGAGTGGTATGCACGGCAGTAGTCTTGTACAAAGTGTTCTTTAAATTCATCCCACAACTCAAGAGGATTAGCTGGAGGGCCAAATATACAGATATAGGCAAAGAGGTCGCGAAGCTGTGCAGGCATATTAAGAATACAGGCATCAAGTAAGGTATTTCTCCAGACACTATCATCGAATAGTAATCCAAGTGCTAATGCTGCTTCTTTGAAGGTTAGATGTATGACTCCATTGACAGTTTTAAGACTCTCAAAACTGGTTGCACCTTTCACATGCAATAACATCAACCGTAAATAGTAGCGTTCCTGGTCTTTGAGACTTACAATATACATTCTGCCAATAATAGAGCTACCTGATCGTTTTCTTTTTTCCCAAGATCCTTGTTGCCAAACATACCATTCAGGAATTTCGCAGTAAAAATAGTTATGAGCATGTTGGTCGTGCTTATTAAGATCAAAGCAGGCCATAAGTGTAGAATTGGTATGAAGCTTTTGTTTGATGCTTGGAATGGAGTCATCCTCATGAAAATAGAGTTGTTGAGAATGAGGCAGATGGACGGCAAGGCGAATTATGCTATGAGATTGTTTATGCATAGGATAAGCAAAGATTCTCCAAGCTGCCTCTGGTGCACTAACATATCTTGAATCCATGAATTGATGTGTTTCATCATGTTGGATGTTCGTCTGGCAAATTTCAAGATTGGCTTTATCATGTCCTTTATACACGTACTTAAATAAATATTTCACACTTTGAATGGAACCACAAACTTCGACATTAATATGGCACTTGCATTTTAATAATAGGAAAGGATTGTATGGCACTACCCACAAATTATCAATCATCTTGGAATGGTGTTCAAATGAAGGACCCATGGATCTGCGATAAGTAGGATAGGCATCCTTAGCAATGATGGTAGATGGTTGTAAATCTTTTGGGAAACCTTTTGTACACTTTCCATTATCCATACAGGGAGAGTTGGGGTTGTGTTCTCCACAGGGACCATGTATCATGTGTTGCATAACAATTTTATGGAGCTGAGGGTAGTCGGTAGGATGAGGAATTTCTGCCCAGACGGTATTGTCTACGTCCTCCTTAGTTCTTAATTTGGAGTTGCTGTCTAGAATAATCAAAATGTGAGCATGTGGAAGGCCACGTTTTTGAAATTCAATAACATGAACCATAGCGCAAACTTTCCCAAATAATCCGTTGTGAATGTCTTTGAAGAGTGCTTCCAGTTTTATTTTGAAAACAAGTGCCACCAAATCAGGTCTGTGTTCCACACGCTGCCAAGTTTCCAAATTCTGAGTAATCTCACTCCATTTTGGATTACAGGTCATGGTGATGAATAGATCAGGGCGACCATATTTAGTCACAATAGCCATGGCATCCTGGTACCGCTGCTGCATATTCCTGGGACTGCCTTCAAACGAAGATGGTAAAATGACCGTTTTTCCAATGGGGATGCCCTTCTCAATGGATTTTTTCTGGAGATGTTCCTGGAGTACGCAATAATCCTCTACTTTCAAATCCTTTTGGTGTTGACGGATATAATTTAGGCGATTAGCCTCGATCTTCACATAAGCATCCACCAAGTACTGCTGAGTGAGTTTGCCACCATTCAGGATTGGATTAAAACTGATTACGAACAGACAGCACATAGCAGTAATATTGCAGTTGTGTAATCCTGCGTGGACTTTGCCCTTGATGCTTGAGTCCATCATGCCAGCCCTGGTCTCCGTAAGGGAAAAATAAAGGATAGAGTAAAGCATCTAAATTACTGTGTAGAATGCTGACCTGTTGTGTTCTTGGCGCCAAAGGATTTTTGGGGTCCGGTTTTAAATGTATTAAAATATCATGATGGAATGGTGGCTCTCCATTGTCATTTTCAAATACGACAGCAACTTCATTGACAGTTGGATTATTATATCGGCGAGGGTCTTGATTCCGATCTTGTTTAAGGGCCATGATGATATTTGGCATGAGAGTGCCATTAGCTTCAGCTTTAAGATGTTCTTCATGTTCCACATCCCGTAACATTTTGTAAGCAGCAACAAAGGGATTCACATTGTCTAATTGAAGAGCAATTATACTCATCAAAGTGGGATGACATTTTTGATTTTGTTGACAGTTTAAACGTTGTTCATTCGCAGTATCGGTATCCAAAATATACAGTTGGGCATAAGCTGGAACTTGATCATCAGAGGGATGTAGTGTTCCAGTACGATGATATATTTGTCCATGTATGCAGAAACAGTAAGGGCCATGTCCAGGTGGAGGGGAAATATTGGCACCCATGGAGGCGAAAGCAAATGAGCTGTTAATACTACGGATGTTTTCCATGAGATTCTTACTGAACTCACTCTCCCCTGTCAGCAATCGTTTAAAGACCTCAGGATATTGGGGTATAGGTATATGGACTTTACCCTTGTGACAACACAGAGTAAAATTTTTATCTGCTGGTATCTCAGCATTAAAATGGAATGCTTCACAATGTTGACATAAATAGTTCATAGGACCACAGGTGTGTTCTACTACAGTACTATCATCATTAGTAAAACCTGTAGGATGTAGAGGTTGTGGTAACAGAGCATTGGAATGGTTCTGTAAGCCAACATATATAAAGCGTGGACCTGGTAGAGGATCTTCACTGTCCACAGATTCAGTCACTGATGGGTTGGAAGGTGTATCGTGGTCAGGGTCTATCAATGTGGAGGTGCAAGCGGTTTTTTTTGCGCCGTTCACGGCGTGCAGCAGCTGCATTTGGTAATGGATTGTTTGTTGCCTTAGAAGAGTTAGGTGTGAAGCATGTCTTATAAGCAAACTTAACGGTGTGCAGGCGACGGCGTTTATCATTTGGAGTGTCGGTAGGACAGTGTTTGCGCTTACGTGCAGATTTACCAACGGTTGCAGGAGGTTCAGGCAGCGCACATTCAATGAATGGAGACATAGAAGCTGTATTGTGGGCATAATCTATGACTGAGGACGTGGAAATATTATGTTTGCAACGTTGATGGCGTGCAGCAGCAGCTTTATTAGTTAATCGATTAATTTTTTCCTCAAAAGACTCATTACTGACGCGTTTAATGAAAGCAGCATTAACAGTGTTCAGTGACCAGTATAGAGGCTCTCTTCATTAACCTGTCTT